>CM024517.1:8232540-8832540 GCA_014182375.1 Eucalyptus virginea | reverse complement strand
CTTTGAATCTGCTAAGTTTTGGGCAATGCCTTTCTGTTGGTTTAAATAACATTATGTCGTCATAGCCATAGAAAGTTCTGTCAGCCATTATGTCTTTCGTCTTTCCTAGTTCACGAATCAGCAGCACATATTAGCGGTCGATTAATTTCGATGCGGATGTTTCTTTGAAGGTGTTGTAAGGATGTTTTGATCCATTTTCAATCATAGTGAATCCAGATCATTCTTCACTGAATGTAGGACGACACATTGAGAATTCGCATTTTGTGCTATATTTATGTTGGAGGACTATGGCAGAATTCGGATTGTGGGGTTGATGGCATTTTAAACCTTTTAATAAGGGTTAAAGATAGTAAATCGGCAGTTCTCTCAGAGTGATCATTGTAAGTAAAGGTGAGATCTGTGCGACAGGTTGACTGGAATGGCCTGTGAAGGATCAACATGGCCAAATCAATGTGTGAATCAACGTCAGAGAGTAGTGAGCTTCAATAATGACGAACTGTAAATGAAAACTGTAGTATTTCCAAATCATTGAGAATTGCCTATTTTTAAGATCGCCAGGATACGAGTTTGGTGTAACATTGAACATTTGAAAGTACAATTAACAATCTTTGCAAGCATCCTTAATTCGAGATTACTTTTATAGGTTTTTGCATTTCTGTTACATCTATCTTACTTGGTCTTTATCAATCGCTCATCAGTTGCATTCTACGAAACCAATCTTAACAATCTAGGAACTTCTCCATGTCATTAGATCTAATGTCATAGACCCAGGTTTTCCTTATGGTTGCTCCTGGAATTTTCCCTAGCAAGTTTCGGAAATCGATGGAAGTTTGCTTTAGTTGGCTAGTTTGCTTGGTCAAAGGGCGAGTTAATTTATCGCGTACCCATTACCAGCGCTTCCTCATATAGCTTCCATGTTGGCCTATTTCGCGAATGTCGATCAGATGAACATATCGGAGTGACTCTTCAAAAGATCGGGTTTGATCGAGATTTTTGTTGTGAGATTTCTCTAGAAAATTTACAAAGAATCTCAAAGAAATGGCCCGAGAAAGTTGGCTGCTGTAGTAGTTGGCCTGTGCATGCTTTCATGGAAAGGCAATTGTTCGAGTTCTTTTTCTTTATGCGAGGCTTGAAATTCCAAGCTAGAATAAAGAAGGTCGAGTTGTGATGGAGGGAAAAAGAGAATAACAAAAGAAAAGCCTACAGAAACTTGGCCTCTGGTGTTTCCCTAAGGCCTCTTTTGTACAAGAAGAATTTGCCCACTTTATAAGCTATGATATGTGTGTGTGTGTGAGAGAGAGAGAGAGAGAGGCATAATCATGAGAGGAGACAAATATGACATTGAAATAACCTTAAAATAGTCCCATGAGATCTCCTCGCCACGTATTCAATAATTATCCCTTCCTTTCTCTGTTCTATTGGAAGGAGGGATGATGAGTCAATGACTCTTAAATCTTTAGTGACTTTTAAATCTCTTAAATTGGGGAACCCGGTGCTAGCTTTAAGTTTAGTTTTTCTATTAAATAAATGATTAAAAGGGGGAGACAGGTCATGTGTTATTAGGGAAAAAAGCACATGGCAGTGTCTTAAAGGAAAAACTCCAAGCACTAATCTTTAAAAAGCTCGGGATGAAGTGAGAGGTTAAGGAGGAAGGGAGATGAACCGTCGGTTTGTGATTAGTCCAAACCCAAAACCCAGCTAGCAAAGAGTCATGGGCACCGATTGGTGGGCCATTTGTCATGAGCTTTATATCCGTAAATTCATTGTACAGATGCAATTCAATCGTTAATTTTTTAAATTTTGTCAATATAATCCTAAATCTTTATGCGAAATTTTAATGTAGTCATTGCTGTTAATTTTCGCCTAAAATTGCTGATGTGACAATGTGTCACTTAGGATGGTCGGCGATAATTAAATCATTATGTTATTAATTCAAGTAGAGATTTATGATTAAATTAAAAAAAATTAAAAACTTTGAATTAAATTGACATTTATACAATTTGTTTAGAGTTGGTTGGGTAATTATTCCTCCTTAGCATTTGAACAGATTTGGCTCTTTCTCAGAAAAAATGACCTGTCAAGCTACGTAATTCATGAAGGGTCCTATCTCTATGTGTATAGTTTTAGTGTGAATCAGGAACCCCATTTGGCTTTGATTTTAGTGAGAGGACACTGCAACAAATCTTTCTTTCAACTTTGTGCAAGTAAAAACCACTTGCTGGTTGTTCTATTTAAAGGTGATTGGTTCCACAATGGGTAGACTTTAGAATTAGAATCTGAAATCTATCATGTTATAATCAGTTTTCAGTTTTTTGATCCTGAAATCTACCCTACTTGCCTAATACTAGTTTTGGAATTTATCTTGTTTTTTTCAGTCCGATTCAAGGTCTAGCCAAGAACCTTTTTTTTCCCCTTTTTTTTGGTTCATTTTTTTACAAAAAATCATATGAAACTATGAGCAACAAAATGATTCAAAATAAAAGATAAACAATAGAGATCCCTATCCAAAAAAAAAAAAACAATTCATATTATGAAGACGTAGTCATGTATAATTATAAATAATAAAAAATTAAATACATAACATAAAACATAAATTATAAAACTACATTCACCATTCATCCATAAAATTTAGGGAAAAGGAAAGATTGATGAGGAGTTTCGAGGAAGGATAGGGGACGAAGGATTGTTGAGGTTAAAATTTAGGAGAAAAAGAAATTAATGTTTTGGTTTTTTAGCTTATAAAATCGATTTCAAAACCAGTTTCAAAATAGGGCTATCTGGTCTTGTTCCCGGGTGGATATTCACTCATAACATATTCCCAAATCAATTCTAATGGGAACTAGTTCCATAACTTATTTTCAGGTAGTCCGGTATGATGTCCAGGTATTACCAATCCGATTGCACACCCCTAGTTCTATTTACCCTTGAAACACTCAATTTCAGTTCTTATCATTGGCTGATTCACCCTACATTTGTCCAGTTTCACAATGCATAATATGATGTCACCATTTACCAACATTTCTTCAACCATAACCGGGTCAAGGGTTAATGTTGTCTAACCATGGAGTTATACGACAAAAATGATCTAACAAGGGACTTGAAATCTAACATGCTCAAGTTTAGGGCACGTAGAGTCTTTATCTAAGTATACATCTTTTTTTCCCCATAACTACTTGATACCGTCCTAGACAATAAGGTTTGATGTCGGCGGGATAGCCCCACCGGCTTGTAGTAGTCCATCAACTGTTTTTGTATGAGATAGCAATGCTTAAGGGCATGAGTTAGCTAGAGGTTCAATTAAAACATAGCTCAAACTTATGACCTGAATGTCGGGCGAGCACAAAACTACCAAGCCAATTACGCTCGGTGATCTCCAAAATACAAATTGCACAGGTTCTATCTCTGTCCAATTTCCTTCTATGCTATCAAGTCTCATATCTGAACAACCTCACATAGAAGTCCATCAAAGGAACGTTTTCCCAAAAAAAGAAACCTTCATCATCACGAAGGATTTTCAGGGATTTTCTGGTTGTCCTCAGTCTAGCCAAGCAGATCAGCAACACTTTTTTTAGTGCAACTTTCGTTCCTCGCATCCTAGGATTCTCTACCAGGAATGTCTCACTAGGGAGCATGCTCAGGCAAGTCTACTATGTCCAGGACCGACTCGTGCAACTTCGAATTGCAATGTCAAAGAAAGCTTCGCCAATCCTTTGCCATATCCGAGCTCATTTCTGAATCCAACAGTTGAAGCTCGTATAGCTCCTGGACTCTCTTCTCCATTCAAATCATCATAACCTTCAGCTCCTCCTTTCAGAGATTTTCTAGGCACAAACCAGAAGAGTGCCTCCACGCTGCTGTTTCCTGGAAACCCTTCGCCTTCCACTCCCCAGCTCAGATTGTTCTGATGACGACGAGCCCCCGAAACTCCAAAAACTCCACGGTTTTCAGATCAATCACTTGCGAGTGTCTCCCTAGTGCTAAAAGTGCTTGACAACAGCATCTTCTTGATGAAGAAATCATTCAGAGGAATGAGGCAAATGCATTGCAGCAATTGGGTTGCAGACATCAGGATACCAACAAAGAGGACAAGGGTTTGGCTTAGAACTTTTGACACTGCTCAAGAAGTTGCCCTTGCATTTGAACTGCTGCTCATATTCCATGCAGCGAATGTGCTCAGCTGTCCAAAGGATGAATTCAAAGGCAACAATTTGACTGAACCAACAGCTTCTCCCCTTGAAGCAAAGTTCAAATGACACGAAGGACTTCAGTCTCCTCACTAGAGGGTGTTGGAAATCTTGTTGCCATCACCACAGGAGCCCTGGCTGTCCACTGAATCAAAGAGAAAAACAATGGAGATGGCGAGATCACCAAGAAGAAGAGAATTGATGAGACATGGCATTGATAATAATTCGGGTGGTGTAAAGTTGTGCAGAATGCCATTCTTTAATATGGACATGATCTGGGTTGCCATTTTGCTTTCGAATTTGTGATCACCATAATCACAATCCTTATAATGTAGTCAACTGCTCTTGTTCTTGGATATGGATACGAAGTCCAATCTGCAAATTTTGGCATGTACATTGATTACCTCATGCTTAAACAAATTTGATTTCAGTATCTTTAGCCAGCCATTTCAGTTGGTCCAGAGTTTAAGCTCTACAAATGCATCTATAACATTAGTCAAAATAAGTCGTTCTAGTTTCTTGGGGAATTCAAGTAATCTGTGTTCTTCACTAATTGCAGAAAGAAGTATTTTTACTAACAATAATATCAAGCTTTTGACTTGTGAAGAGAGAAGATCCTTCTTCATGACGGTGTAAAAATGTGCATTTCTTGGCATGCCTTGATCATGTGTCCAAGTATGAGAGGCACAAGATCTCAGTTTTCGTGAGCAAAGTAACATCTACTGTTTTTCTGATTCTAGCCTGGTGCAAAATACGGTCTTTGTGAACATGCACAGTTACTCGATTCAAATTTCAACTTGTGAAGAGAAGTTTCTTCCTAACAAAGACCAAAACTATCCAGGTTTGGCCATAACTTAAAACTACTAATTCTGCAAAGGAACATGTAGCTCTCACTAAACAACATTAGAACCACTAAATAAAATTAGAACTGAAATATCACTGCCGATGATCTTCCCTGAAATATTTCAAAGCAAAAAAATTCATCCTTCAGCTAGAAGATTGGCCCAATTTTTCTTTGTCTACATCTTCAACATTTTCAGTCCCATCTCTGACGCTTTCTGCCACTTCAACATTCTCAATGGTTATGTCCTGCTTCTCACGACCCTCCTCTACATTTGCAACATCCATCTGAGGATGTGCCTCATTGACATCCAAATTGCTACTCTCGAGGACTGCAGCACATACAGGTGAAGCCTCCGCATCCAATTCCTTCTCAGTGTCTTTGTTGTCCTCCTCAGAAAAGCTTTTATCGGTGCTACTCTCGTTATCTTGGGTTTGGGGAGAATTCCCCTCTTCAGTCTCTTCAGGATTTGCATCCACATCTGCCATGTCCACATCCAATTCGGGAAGTCGTTGTTGCAGGGGCACAGCATCGCTGACGACCTGGCCCATCCTCAATCTCTCCCTGTAGCCCTCCATCTCCATCTTGTACCTTTCTTTATCTTTGAGCGCTTTGTCTTGATAAACCTTCAAGCCATCAAACTCAAAATGAATACAAGTAGACTAATAGCACGAATGTACCAATTCAGACCAGATCAACAAGCTGGAATCAGCTCCTAGAACTTGCGCACTTTGGCTAAGCTGGTCCAGGGCCAGCACATTTAAGCCCAAGCATGCCCACTGAACTTAAAACATGATCAACACCTGTCAAGCTGGGCTACATGTAATGGTATTTTCAATGCACATGCAATTACAGACATCATAAGCAGCGATGCAGGCCATGAGAGGGCTGATTGGACCTGTAATTAGGTAATTTCTAAGAATGCATAGATGAGACAAGGCACGGTCCTTACAGCTCTTTCAGATTCGTTTAGCTTGTTCCAAAGTTCGCCGATCATCCTACTAATCTCTCTGTCCTTCCCAGGGTGGAGAGGTTTCAATCTCGCATGCTGCTCAGCAAAAAAGAAATTATAACCGCTTCTGTTAGGTTTTGGATGTGCAGGATCCCTCCTCTTGATCTCAGATTTTTTCCTTCTGCGCCGACGTTGAATGCCAGAACTTCCAGCTACATTGTTATTATTGATGGAGAAATTGAATTGCTGAGGCATTTTTCCAGCAGCGCTCTGAGGCGTTTGGTAAAGTACACCCTTTAACTTCTCTGAGCCTATTGTAACAGTTACTAGGTACCCACTTTCAAATTTCCCGTCAATAACTCCCACCACTGGAGAATTGGCAGGCCAGGTAGTGCCTGCTGCAATATGGACGAGAGCATAAATTTCACTCAAAAACAGCCATAATCAAGTTTTTATGAACCACGGCAAACTGCCACTAATAGTTCACATGATTCACAATATGATACCTCGCGGCAAGTCCGATGCTGTTGTCCTTGGTTGCACAGTCATTGGCGCTTTGCTTTCTTGCGCAGGATGCATAGCTTCCATCTGTTGTGCCAAAAATGTTGGCACAGGGGGGCTCTGCAGAGTTCCTAGGACAAGAAAATCATCCAATGAAATGTACCATCAACGTTTTGGACAGTTGCTTGAATGAAAAATCTGAGAAGTCTAGTCACAAACCAGCAGAGAGAGGAGTCCAAACCCGGGCCTTGAAATAGTAAATTTGTTCATAATGATGAAGCAGTGAAACATAATACTTGCGCAGCACGAACGAGGCATTTGTTGCAGTGGAGGGAAATTGAAGATTGCAGTCACATCTTTCCATCGTCTCTCCCTAATGATCTGACGGTTCAATTGGTCAGCAATTTCTTTAGACGAGATGAATGGAAGATATTCACAACTTACATCTATTGTCTGCTCTTGACCTTATTCAAGAAAGACCATACATGACGGATAATCCTACAAGATGATACATCAAAGTGAAATATCTAGAGGCTGTCAAGTTTCACCCATCGATTACATTCCACATCATAGCCTTCAAAACTATACTGCTAAAATGTAAATTTACCATACATGAAAAGTTTCATGAGCTATATAATGATCAAAACCAAGTGGGGATAGCAGAAACATTAATAGAACATACCCTTATGATCCAAAATTAACAGAAGTAAATCTACCTTGCTGTCCTCAAAGTTTCTTAATAGCAGAAAGATTAATAGAACAGATATTTCTAATTTAAGTTTCTATTATTTGTCAGAAAACTGGTCAAATACATTAGGTAGCATGTACAGTTTTCAATATTTCTCTGACCAACAAAGGTAATTATCTAGGTTTTCACAGATTTCAACGCACAATTCAAAGAAAACTGACATTTTATGGAAGATTTTACATGTTAGTTTGATTTCAAACCAAAATTAGGAGAAAACTTCCAGACAAAAAAAAGAACCCAAATTTGGCGTATAAAACTCATTCCTTGACAATAAAGGAATTAAACAGTTTTCAGAAAATATTCAGTGAACACAAAAAGAAGAATGTTCTCTAAAACCAAATGAAATGAACCATAAAACATAACTCCGTGAATAAGCAAAGTAAATAGGTACCTTGAATGTGACTGAAAAAAGATGAACATATTAGCTATGTTATGCTGGGTAGATTATCAGTCACATACCAAACTGGATTTTCTGTGTTGCAAGATAAACTATCCATATTCTCCTATAAGTAAAAGTAGCAGACCAAAATAATTATATTTAAAATAGATGAAAGAAGAGAAGATAGATGACCATCATTTTCATGCATCTCTTGAAGACTGGCAAACAGAAGCAATCCTAATACTTCAAAGTGTCCCGCAAAATACTGTATTGATCTGATGAAATGGCAAATGAACCTTGGGAACTCTTAAACAAGGAAATGACAAACTAATTTCCAGCAAAATAAAAGGATGTATCGTCTTACCTTTTCAATGCCACCGCGAGAAGTTACTTCTACAAATAACCGATGCAAGTCAAGCTCTTTGCCCCCAATAATAGGAATCCTGATATTATGGAATTGGGGATATGAAGAGAACGACAACAGCAAAGCAAGACCACCCAAAATAGATGACCAAATGAAGATCAGTACATGTCAAATCATTAGAATACTTCAAATTTTATCTATGTAAGGACTTCAGACACAACTAATTGCAGAGATGACAAAGACAAACAACGCTGATGACAAAGACAAACAAGAAAGACTCTTCTCTTTTTACTCTCAAAGAAGCAAAATGACTGTTTTCGCCTGGTTGAGATTGTCAACTAACTCTGCAATTTACACCTAACTTCAATAGCTAATGCCAACAGCCAGCTTAACCCTTTTTCTTTTGTTTTTTTTGGCCAATCAACAGCTTGCCAACTGAATAACGTGTTCCTATATACTATCTCAGGAAATGAAAGAGAAAATCAAGTCTTGAGCATTCTCGCTGATTAAGCAACTCCTCAAAATCCTCAACAACCACATAAGCATTAGCTTTTCGGTGCATGTACATGTGCTTGCTGTTTACAGATAAATCTCTTCTAAAATCCACATACAACCACCAGACAACGAATGACTTAGTCCTTGCAGAAGCAAGTGAAAGCAAACTACCTAGCTAAATTTCAGAAAGCACCCAGTATAAATTAATACTTTTATCCCTTAGAAACTGCAGTCTGCGAATCTTCAAATAGACATACATAAATACAACTGATTTACTCTAATTCTCATGCATTGTTTTAAAACTTATTAAAAAAATCGCAGCTTACAAGAATGAAAGATCACAAGTTCTACTAAGGAGCTATGGAACTCCCCAGTTAGGACAACTGGGGCAGTCCTGATTACTGCAAAAGATAAAATGGACAAAGACAACCTGTTATTTTGCAACACAAGCCAGTCAAGTGAATCGGTTCACCAACGCTCATGTCCTTAAAATGGTGCAAAATAACTAAACCCTTTCTAATCTCCACATGAGATTCACAAACAAGTTTTACAAGTGAAATGTCCATTACGTGGTCCCCGAACAGATAAAAAAGACCACTTGGGATAATACCAAGTTCATTATCCAGTTAAAAGATTATCTCCTAGTACCAAATATAGCAAAGGGCAACCCCATTATTTCTCTCTCAGCCAACTGCGGAAAAATGAAGCATCCATCTCCTCATACTACGCCTTACGAGAAAATAAAACTGGACCAATAAGAGAAGTCCTTTGTCCGGACCAATGCAATTTTAACTAGCTAGAGAAATATAGGGGCCTCTCAGTAGCAGAATGAATATATCCAGCAACTCAAACGATTAGTTAAAGGAAAAAATATAACAAGTCCAGAAAGGCTCAACATTACAACAGACAAGAACAAAAAAAAAAACAAAAGGAGCTAAGGTTTTACATGAATTTGGTCCCCATAGTTGAATGGAGCTTCTCCAGAGTAGTCATAAAGAGGCTAGGACTTGCCACAACGTCATCATACTCTGCAAGAGGTGGAGGGTATGGATGATATCCAGAGGTCTGCATTTGCTCCTTCAATGGAGACATTGGACTTTGGTTCCCACCAGAAGTTGATGCCATCCGCTGGCGGTTCCTCTTCAACCAGCAAAGCTCCAATATCGACCTCCACCTTCATTCCAATATATTGATAAGAATTAGCAAAATAAAAAAGAACAGGACTTACCCTTATAATTAATAAGGAAGCAGTTAAGTTAGTAACTACCCATCAAGTGTTCAGCAGAATATGCAGAATACCAAAGGACTAAAGGGATGAAGAAAACGTAACGGAGAAAGCAAATAGACCCGGGAGAGGGGGGAAAATGAAAGTTTCAACACTAGAGAATGAAAAAATGGAAAAAGAATAAACCATTAAATTAGTATTCAGATTGCTGGTGGGGCTCAAATAACAAGAGACGAACCAAACTTAATGAGAGCAACGACGACTTCCAAAAGCTGAAATAATAACTCCCGGTTAGAAGAGGGAGGAGGAGGAGGAGGGTTGTCTTGCGTGATTTGATTCGAAGCCCAAGAAAAAAAAGGCATGTGGTACAGCTTAGTAGCTGTCACAGCCATGAATTGCTTCAGTGCACAATAGATGTAACAATGGCAGCAGAAGAAGCAGCAGCAACGACTCAACAACCCATCACGGCTCACGAAGAAACTTTTTCCATCATTAATCCATCACCACCATAAAAAAGAAGCTAAAAAGAAAACACCCTTTTAGGCCCCCTGCAAAATCTTGATTCAAAAAGCCCCCCTCCTCCTCTGTCTATCTCTCTCCCCTCTCCCCGTTCATCTATTTGTCAAAACACAGGGCTACATGGGCTACTACCTGGTCTGACATTCCTAAGATATCATGATATCTAACTTTTGTACTCTATTCCGAGAGTATTATATTATAATCATTTGAAGTTTCTTTCTTCGCTTTCCATCTGGCACTGTGAGAGAGAGAGTTGCGAAGGCAATACACACATATCTATCTATTTTATATATATATATATATATGGATACATGGATTTCTATTAGAAGAAGAAGAAGACCAAAACTTGCCTTTGCCCTCCAAAAGGCCCCCACCATGAAATTTCAAATCAGAGACTTTGTTGCGTCCCCTCTTCCTTTCCCATGGAGGACAGAGAAAAAAAAAAGGATAAAGTAAGAATAAACAATTCACGACGAAATAAGGAGGGCTGGATAAGAGAGAGAAAAATGCCCAGAACAGTACAGTGCTCAGATATTCAAAGCACCCCCTAATCCTTGCCTCTTACGGGGTTGTCACCGTACAAAAAGCAATTAATAATCCAAACGGGAGCAGGGCCAAAAGAAGGAAAGAAAGTTTTATACTTTTTATATACCCAGATGAAGATAGATAAAGAAGGTCAATTTTTTTTTTTTGCAGCAGGAGCATTTAAAAAATAAAGCACATGAGAACCTTACCAGGCACAAGCTACAGCAGGGTGGTGCTGAGATGGCTGGTTTTCAAGAATGATGATGATGATGATGATAATGGGAGGGCATTAAAGAAGGCGCTTCAGATTAGCCCACCTTGCGAGTGGTGATGACAATAAATGTGGCTAAAGCTCTCTCCTTTTTTCCCTTTGGGGGAGGGAAAAAAAAAACTCATTTTTATTGTAAGCAAATCGTGGGTTTGATTTGCATTACACGGTTCCTGATATATCCTTGCCTATTTTCTTGGCCATCTTTGTGAGATATATACCGATTCAACCACCCCCCCACCAAAACAAATCAGAGTACGTGTCGAGGCGTAAAAGGGTGATTTTTGGATCTTTCTTGCCTTTTGTTTTGGAGAAATTTTTTCTTTTTTTTTTTTGGGTCAAAAGTTGGGGTGGGAATTTGAGTGGTCGAGGCCCCCACATGGATCAAGAACAGTTTTAGGGAAGTGCTGCTCAATGAAGAATTTAAAGAAAACATGCGCAGGAACTTATACAGAGAAAAGGGTTGATGATTAGCGCAGATGGGTGTCCCTGGAACGTATTTGCATACGCAATAAAATTCTTTTTTTTTGTTTTTTTCCTTTCTTGGGCGTATTATTGATTAAGCAAGAAAAGGATCTTGGGATGGACGGATGGATGGATGGAGGAGAACGGGTCCGATTGACTGCCCGGATGAAACGGCAAAACGAGATTTGAGATATGAGCGCTGTAACAGCATTTAGCTTTCTTGGAACAAGTCTCCCTCTCCTCTCTCTCTCTCTCTATCTCTATCTCTAGAAGAAAGCATGATTATAGGTGCATTAATATCATCATCACCGGCCCCTATCTTCCTCTTTTCCCACTTTAAAATTTTAAAAAAAAAGATTTGATAGCAATCTTCTCGTGCGACCAGCGGGGCTGTCCGGCTTCAAGTTCGCATAACCACCGTTCAAATTCATCAGATTTTGTGGGCGATGCGATGGTATTAAATGGACTTAGCCAGAGAAGGACAAAAGATAAGCGTCACTTTGATACTAACCAACTGGCATGAATGGCTGATTAGTCATGTACATCTTTAATTTCTTCAACCCCCCATTTTGTTTTGTGAGATGGGTACACCTAGTTTTCCGTTCATAATGGCGCATGTACATAATGCGCATATACGCACAGTGGTCTAACGTTAATGGTATGAATTAGAAGTGAGTAGTTTTAGAATGGACAAGTTTTGAATTTGAAACTTAGAATCTACTTTGTTGGAATTAGTTGTCATTTATTGAAACCTAGAATTTACTCTGTAGACCTTAGAACCAACCTTGTTGATCCAATAGAACTGATCAATTTTTTTTTTTTTTTTTTTTTTTGTAGTTTCCCTTATTTTATTCCCTAAAATGACAAAATTTAGTAAAACATCTATCTAGTTACATGAGGCAAAAGAGGCAATAAAAAAATAAAAGATGCAAGATAAAAAAAAAAAAAAAAAGGAGAGAATTAGGATTTCTCAATTCGATTCTCTTGCACGATTTGGTTCCTTGGTCTGCAGAACCCAAATAGAGAACCGGACTAGTATAATAGTTGGTTACAAAAATTCAAAACTAGGAATGGACAAGAATAGGCTAGGTAGGGTCGGTTCAATCCAATTTCAAAGTCCATCATGGATCGGTGCTTGCCCTTATGAATCTATTAGACACTCTATTAACATCCTTGAATCACTATAATATTTCCTCTTATTGAGTATATTTCATTCATAAAGAAATATTTACATATAAAGTATTTAAATGGATTTTTTTTTTTTCAACTTTAACCCCTAGGTAAGATGTTCAGCCTCGGGGCTCCTAGACTCAATTCTTATGGTGCGTTTAATAACCATTTTATTATCAAGAACAATTTATACTTAGAAATATTTTTTCCAATTTTGTTCCTTATACAAGTTTCTCAACATTTGAACGCATTTGGTAGATGTATAAAATTTTTATTCCTTAAATAGAAAAAAAAAAAATATGAATATGTTTGATACGACCCTCAAATTTTTTTGTGATGTGAAATTTCTTTTAAATTTTTAACAATTTTTTGAGATTTTTTCCTTTTCTCTGCTTCCCCTTCTAGCCAATCACTAGGCCTTAACGATGGTTGGCGACCGGCCAAAGACAAGAGTTGACGACCTCACCGGCCTTCGGTGCGCCTTGCCTAGCCACCAACGAGGCTCAACCTTGCCCAATTATGGCGAAGTTGGTTTCACCCAACCACAACGAGGCTTGACTTTGCCCAGCCATATCGAGGCTCCGACAAAGTTGCCAAACCTCATCTCTAGCTAGTCACTAGCCATCGCTAAGCCTGGTGACTTGCTAGAGGAGGAGGAAGAAGAAAATGACTTGATCTTAGAAATTGTTCAAGGAACAAAAAATTAAGTTTTTTCTATTTTTTATTTCTATTTTAGCCACTAATCTGATACTAGGAATAAAAAACTTTGCCGATATTACCAAACAGATTTCTATTATTTTTTTGTTCCAAGGGACAAAAGAACAGAAATAGTAAATAATTAACGAGTTACCAAATAGGGCCTTACTACGTCCAAGGTCTAGGCAATCGAGATTAGTCGCAACGACAAAGGTGAAAATAAATTCTACAGAATTAGTTTTGGTTTTTTTAAGAGGCATAAAGTATTCTTATTGATCACAAAAAAAAAAAAAAAAAAAAATATTACAATTCATTTGTTTTAACTATGTGATACCAAATGGCCCGAAATTAGACAAATGTTTTTCCGATGGCTGATTTTCCATAAAAACAGACGGAAAATGACGTTCGTTGCATTTTGTTACACAATGAAGAAGATTATAACGAAAAAGACAAAATGAAATTCGGGTATGTCTCTTATCTCTCATTAATTCAATCATGAAAATCATTCCAAACTTCTTTAAAGTTTCTTCTTTTAAAGTAAAGGTTTTCTGATCATATGATCTTATGTTTTTTTTTTCTTTCTACTTCTCGTAAGAGACCGACCATTATAAAAGATCGCAAAACAATAGAAAGTATGATGGTTCTATTTAATGTTTAGGTATACGGTAGATTCAACAACCCCCCCCAAAAAAAAAAAAAAAAAAAAAAAAACTAGTGATATATATAGCTGCATCACTAGCTAGTTATGTGTGTGTGTATTTATATATTCACGCATGACTTTAGGAAGTCTTACATAACATAACAATTTGGAAAATATAGGTTGTTCTAAGAATGGTTTGTTTCACGAAAACTCGAGATTTTGGAAATATTTTTTGAAAAATAATAGCTTATATTACTTATGAAAATGACGAATGAAAAATATTGTTATTGCCCATGAAAATAATGAAATATTAATTGTTGTTGATAATGAAAATATTTTTTATTAACTAATTTTTTAAAAAAACGATATAACCAAACACTTTACATAATAATTTTTAATGGACCTAAATAATCATTATGTGGATAAAAGCATGTCCACATCGTGTCATACACGAAGTACATCTCCAATCAAGCCAAATGCATATATATGGTATTAGGCTAAAAGATGGATCTAACTTCCTGATAAGTTCTGGACGACAAAATTTGTGGAAAATGAACTCCAAATATTTCGTTTTATATGCCCGTCATTCCCTTTGAGATGAGCGCTGTTAATTGGGTAAGACAAATGAATCTTTAGTTTAGGAAATGGAGGTCCCAAATGGTTCACCGGCAAGTGCCAAAACTTTGGACTTTACTGTTTCATGTCGCTTGCAAAGTTTTTCATGGGTATCTAGATAGTTAAATCTCCACGTCCATACCCTTTAATTATCAAGGAAGGACGAAAAAAAAAAAGAAAAAAGAAGACAGCCAATTAATCATGTCACTTGCAGAGTTTTTCATGGGTATCTAGATAGTCAAATCTCCGCGTCCATGCCCTTTAATTATGAAGGACAAAAAAAAGAAGACAGCCAATTAATCAATCCACAGAATTTTCAAGAGTGAGAACACAATGAAATGATCATTAAATAGTCTAACCATCAATAGAAAAATAGTTAAAAACAAGGAAAATAAAAGGAAATAGGAAACCACAATTGCTTTTTTTTTTGGTTGAACGAGTAAAGCACAATTGCTTTAGTAGGCAAGAAAATTAGTTATGAACTAGCCTAGGCGTTTAAAAATCTCACGTTAGATGAGATCCATCATATGAAAAGTAGAATATGATTTTCTTTTTGATTGGAAATATCATTAAATTAATAGGATTAGATCTATGTTCCGTGGATCGTTGGTTGTTAGTTACAAGGTGTAACCTCATTACAAAAAGAGCCGAAACTCCTATAAGAGCCTTTGCAGCCTATTCATTTGATATGCGGGAACGGTGAGCTCCATGAATGTGTTATTTATTTTTACGCGTCTACGCCTGCACATCCTGCGGCTTTAATTGGCATAGTATGTTCTTCTTATCCTATACAGGACAATACCCTCTTGTTGCTTAATATCCAATTGATCCTAAAACGCGGACAAAAATCTAGATGAAATTTTTTAAGGACTTGCTTGGATTTGAAGTATATGGTGTGTTATATGTGGTCACAAAGACGAGGACGAATGTTGCAGATAAAGCGAGGGGGCGACGTCACGTGCACAGGACTCATATGCTAGTGGTAGAAGTCCATGCACTTGTCAATTATTATATCAAACTGCACAATTATTTCATCTTCGGCATTTTATGAATATGAGAGGATAATAAGCTGGGCTCTTCCGAGTCCACTAAAAGGTCTCCAATTTCTTAAGGTGCTCATTGATTATCTAGTCATTATATATGTGAACAAAGTTTCTCATAATCACGTGAAGGTCTGTCCGGACCATCGGCTCATCCACGCTCCAAGATCCATACAAATTTGATAAGAATATCCAATATAGACCATAGGACGAATCCCCTTATTTGATAGCCAGAAATAAGATTCTCACGTTGTGACATTCTATAATTAACTCGCCCGAAATAGTCTTATTTGGTGGGTTCCATACCAACCTCACGGTTTTGTCCTTTGATATAGATAGGCACTTTTCCAGGAAGTTACTCGTCTTGAGTCTTGACGACACAACAAACCCCTACACAGAATGTGCCAAGAAAAAAACCTAAGATGACCCGATTCGGCGAGGCGGGGAGTGATTGCCAAAGCATGAGGATTTGGACAAGGAGCAACTCTTAGCAAAATTCTAAGATGGCAAATCGGTAAGAATGAACCAACTTACATATTGAATATGGAAAGAATGTGCTGGGTTGTACATGTAAAAATTATAATTAACTCACGAAGGTAGCTTTTAACATAATGGCACTACTCAGCTTTGAAACACCAAAGTTAAGCGTGTGGATAATCTCCTTAATCTAGGGATATCACACATGTCGTCACATCTCATTAGTCATCACATGCACTCTTTTATTTATTGTCTGGGTAAATTATACGGGCAAATAAAACAAAGACGCGCTTGCCTTTAGGTATGATAATAGGACAGGCAGCGGGGTGGGAACGAAGTCTCAACCATGCTCCACGGCCCGCGTTTATCGGTGCAAGTACCCCACCCGTCACAGGTATCAACACATCGACAAACGACGCGTAGCGAGCGTGGACGAATTTTTCGAGCAGCTATGGTATATGGGCAACAACACATCATCAAGAAACGATGCCGAGCCAAACAACATTGAGTGATAGAAACATTGCATCATTAAGATGCTGCCGGGACGAGATCTTTCAAAGTGACTAAGCATCTCTGCATCACAAGTTTGTCTGCACAAATATCTTGGAGATCTAATCCTAGAAATATCTTGAGGAGATGATTCAAAGAATTATTTCAAGGCAAAGGACTTTTCATAGCATGAGAGTTGAAGAACACGTGGTTACCAAGTCATTAAAGAGGACCAATAACCCAATACCGAGTCAATGATGCTTGATGTCTCCGACAGAGGATGAAAGTATTGACATTTTTTCATAGGATTCCTTAGTTGATAATGATTGAGCAATAACGCACCTTAGAAAATCACTTGGTGCGATATTAGTAGAGGATCAGGAGTCTCATTTTTCCGAACTAACCAGTCTTACCATCTCATCAGAAAGACCAAGGGCATATGTACATGAGCCTGACTTATTCGTATTACCAAAATCATGCGACATCCTATATTATCCACTGGTTACATGGAAAAACAACCATCGGCATCATCAAAGATCAAACTGATACCCATTTAAGTCCTGGATCATGAGATTAAGTCGCTTGGATGGTGTATTCATAAGCTAGTATGCGCAAGCATAGAAGTGTTCACATCCTTAGGTGCTTCGGTTGACTCCTAAAGATACACTTCGCCAGCGCCTCTTCTTGGCACTCACCTGGGAAAGGTAACAACACAAGCTTCGTTATTCTGAAGAACAAAAGCAAATCCTACAAACTGCACCATAGATGTCACACTAAGCCTAGTAAACTTAATTTGGGCAAAGATCCTTCACTATTGGATTCTGCTTTACAAGAAACAAGTACTTACAATCACGTGACATAGCTACTGACTAGCAAGGAAAGAGGTGCACAATCTCAAGACATTAGGATGAGTTGCAAGCTTAAAAATACATTAACTATAATTTACTAGGCGTGCAGCAGAAGGTGAACAAGGGATGAAGCAGTTCCAATATACCAGAATTCAAGTAATCTGGAAGACACTTCGACAATTTCACACAGGTCGACTTATCTCAGACATCAAAATGCACATGGTGGATACACATTGCAAAGTGGCAACCACAAACCCTGCCAATATATTATTAGATCCATAGAAAGTTACTTCAGGAAAAAAGAAGGCTGGAGCTCCTCCAAGATATAGCAAACGAACACTGTCCTCTTATCATTTGATTTGCAAGCGAGAATCACATGAATCTAATGCTCTCGAGCCAAAGGGAAACCAAAATCAGAGCAAAATAGGAACAAAAAGGTACATTTCATTGTCAAATGAGAAAGCTAGCAAAACTAGGTATCTAATGTGGAACACTATTCTCATAGATAAAACCACTCACGGTGTTATAAATATCCGCAGTAAATAGCAATTTGGTTGTCTTCCCTGTGCCAGTAAATAACATGTTAACATAAAACTCAGTAGCGCACCTTTGAGGATGGAGGAGGCAGAGAAGCCTGGCGCTCAGCCTTCTCATATCCTGTCATTTCTCGGATCTCATGCAGTTGGCTTACTATGTTTTCCAAAAGCTGCAACTCGTCCTTTCCCCTTCCTCTGTTCCCCCCCGAGAGATTGAGCTTTTCTCTTCCCTCTTGTACAATCTTAAGCCGCTCCCTAAGCCACCCAACTTCATTGTCAATTTTCATCCTCTCATAATCGACAGCAGACATGGAATTTCTACGCAAATAAGAGGGCAAGGCTTGCCCCTGTAAGCTAACTATTGGCACATCGGAACTGCTTCTGTTCATGTCTATACCAGTACTCCGATTGTCCAGGACCAGATGCTCGGAACTTGTCGGAATATTTGATGGATCATTTTTAGTCAGTTTTGCCCCCTTACCATGTCCCACTTTACTATGTCCACTGGGTGGTTTATTGCTGATAACATGAACATCATGGACACAGGGCTCCATGCCATATCCCAATGTTTTTGATACTTCTCCATCCATACCTGCATATCTCTCATCAGTTTCCATATCCCCACCAACAAATGGAAGGTTCACATGGCCCGCCCTAATAAGAGTCTCATTGACATCTGACACTAAACCTTTAGACGGGCTTGAGTTGACAATTAGGAGCTCATTTTCCTTCTCATTGGTCTCCCCACTGAAATCAAATCCCTGGGAAGAGAACTGCTTATTTTGGTTTGGCAAATCTCCTTGAAGGGCAGATGAATTATTGTCTATGGATAACACTACCTTTTCCTGAACTTCTTGATTTACCTCATTAACAGCCAGATGCGGATCACTTATGTCAACACCTGGTCGCCCACCACTACTACAGCTTGCTCTCAAAGACTTATCATCCTCAAGCCACTCTGGAATTTGTAATTCTCTGTCAAAATCAACAGCACAATTCTGAAGTGGAACGAAATGGACCTGAAAGCCTGGATCATTTTTTGCTTCAGGTTTCTCCTTCTTGATAAGAGACTCACGAATGCGCCACAGCATCAGCTCTGGATCTTCATTTGAAATCGATGTTCTTGTTGCCCCAGGAGCTACTGATTCATTCAGATCATCGTCCAACTGCTCATTTGCAAATATCATTTGCCTGTAAGATTCTACTTCCTTCTCCAAGAAATGCCTTTCCCTTTCCCTCCTCAACAATATCTCTTTGAGAATGTTCATTTCCTCAGCATCATAAGCAGATTTTTCCTCTATCATTCTCTGGTACTGCCGAGCTTCCATTTGGATTGATGCCTTATCTGCTTGAAGACGCAGTATCATAGCCATGGCTTCGTCTGCAGCTGTAGCAGCCGCATTTCTTTCTTTCTCAAGGTCAAGGTACAAAGTGTGGCGAGCAGAGCGCTCTTCTTCTAGCATTTGCTCCAAGGCTCTAACTGTATCCTTATTGCTGGCTCCAAAATCAGACTGTCGATTGCCATTAGCTCCAAATTCTTTAAAAGCTAATGAATTTTTCTCCATGTCATCAGTTAAATTAGCAGTATTCTCAGAATCACGCAGAGCAGAGTCCATTAAACCATCCCTTTTATCTGAAACTGCACAAGAAAGCCTTAAGAAGTAAGACAATTGTCATCTAGGTAGATGAACAAGCCATTCTACTGTTCAACACGGACTCAAGCCAAATCAAGGATCAAGAAATAATCTACTGACTTCAAAAGTGCTCAAACAATTCTACCTGCAAACCTCACGTGATAACTCAACATTAGATGCTTTGGACACAGTGATAGAATATCATGCTCTCTATAACACGTCTATGAAAGAAACAACAAAGGACGGAATTACTCTGTAACTATTTTCACAACACTCACTGAGCGATGGTATGCCTGTCACTATCATCTCAAAGGTGCTAGTTTCATTAGAACACAAGTCAAAGGTACCAAAAGTCCAGTTTTTGCATTGAAGTAATTAGCTCTATCACAAGCTGAGTGACTGGCTTCTTTATGCAAGAAAGAATATTAATTTAGGCGCACATTTTGACAACTTTTAACAATAATAGCATGCACCTTGTAGGCACACGTGGTAGACATGATAATCCAAACCATTTAGCAGTGATTTAGTTAGATGTGCACAAGCACATATGCTTATTATTTAAGGAAGATTAAACAGTAACATGTTTATCTAAGGTAAAAGAGCAACTAAGTCTTTCTATATGAGGTTGACTTAAATGTCAACACGATGCATAAACACCAACCACTTATGAACAAAATGTCGCACTTGAAGCATGTTAGGTATCTTCCAATAAGGGCAAACCTTCAAATTAAGATATTGAGCCCAGAAATCGTACAGGGACAGTAAAAAAGGCAAGAAAATACAAGATGGATTCATACAAAAAGAAGATGCTTTTCTAAATCTAGTGCTCAAGTATAATCAATTTGTACCAGATACATTTAACAATTAACTACAGTTAGATTTGCACGTTTTAGGAGCAAAATAATAGCACATTCCTTTAATGCACAAGAAAGCTTTAATGAATCCATTCTCCAGTCATTCGTAGGAACTGCATTTTAACATTGTTTGGAAATTATTTTTACCAATAATGCTATGTTATAGAGTTTTTTGTCACACATATTAACTGAAGAAAAAACCTAGAGATGACAAAGACTTACTGAGAGGCATGCTAAAGTCCCCACTCACCTTCTACACAGTTAATTCGGGACTCTATGCAGAACAAGCTCTCTTCGGGAGACTCCTCTCTGAATTTTCTCATGCTTGAAGGAGAAGGCACATCTTGCCCATCCGCTTGCCATAGATCATATGAAGAGACTGATGAAAACTTCCCATATTCAACTGACCCTTTTAGACGCCGCCGGAGACCCTTTGTCCTCTGGCTCAAAGCTCCCTTTCCCTTAAAGTCAAATCTTCCTTCTTCCCCCAAAAGTGAGTCCTCTGCACGGGACGCAGCATCAGATTCATTTTTTGCAATTGACCCCTCGACACCTATATCTCGTTCTCTCCTTTCTGCATATGAGCTACATGATGCTTCACCTTCCAATTGCACATGGCCATTTTCGCAAATCCCCTGTTCCTCTGGCTCCAAAATCATCTCATAAGCCCTGTCATTGATCAATACTGTATCGAAAGGGAAGTTGTTCTTCACAGACTTTTGGACGAAATATATTTTATCCGACGGTTGCTCCACCAAAACCTTCCTAACACAGCGACCACTATTTGGATGCCCAAAAAGCCCATCGCACGGACAGGGCAAACACAACCCGAAAACCCCCAAAAACTTAGAGGCGAAATAACCGAAAGCAGCTGCGCAAAGCAGAGAATAAGCGATGGCGAGATCAAGAAATGCAGCCACCAACCCACTAAAAGTCCAAAAACGCATCCCCTCGCACTCCATTGCCCCTTCAACACAAGTTCTGCGCACTCCACCAATGAAAACCAATTAACAAAATCCTCTACTTGTCAACTATGGCACTGAATAGAGAACGAACCGCATGGAAGAACACTAGAACAACATGGGGAAGCAGGGAAGCAGCAAAAAAACAAAAAAACAAAAAACAAAATCCCAAGAAAGCTCCAACCAACCTACTCAGATTAAGCAGAAACCCGGAGGCTGATTTTCCGGGGATGCGGAGTCTATTTTTAGAAAGACATCATGCAAACGGACACTTCCCATTTTCGCAATGATTCAGAGCAATCAACCCAGCAAGCTCGAAACTTGCAATAAGAACGAGCTACCCAGAAGAGAATATACAGTGACAACTCTATCCAAACGAGGAAAAGAAGGCCAGGAGGAGGCATAGATTCTGGATGAACTCACCCAGCAGTGCAGTCGGTTCGCTCGTGCGAGTGCGAATCTTGGGCTGATGATTGACACCCACGATTCATACGGGCATGAGTAGGTGAAGGAGATGGAGGATGAAGGATGAGGATCGACAGTGGGCACCGATCCGGGGTTCGAACGTGGACAAGAAGGCTTTTTTTGGATTTGGTGGGGATGGACGAGCCTTCGGTTTTCGTCTTTGTTCAAACGTCGGCTTTCAGTTCTCATTACCAAGGCGTGCGTGCTGATTCGGACAGAAACGACGCCGTCGCTCGTGCACTCGTTGTCCCCACCAGTGGGGGCCCACTCGTCTGTCCGCGAGGAGCGAGTATTGCCTGCGTCCGGATTTATGTGGAAAGCTCGCGTGAACCGTCGGATCATCTGGGTACTACGTGGTAACAGGCTCATTCCTCACTATCTCTATTCTTTCCTTTGTTCTCCGGAACAAAAAATATGAACAAAAATCAATTTGATGATATCAGTTAATTTTTCTATTCCTAAAAAATGATTAGTGACCGGGATTAGATTTGGAATAGAAATAATAAGTATAAAAAGTTATTTTTTTTTGTTACAAGTAACAATTTCTAAAACAAGTCATTTTCGTTTTTTTTTTCTTTTCTTCTTCCTCTAACCAATCGTCACGGTGATCAGTGATTTGGTAACCTCGTTGGGCCTCAACGAGGCTCGACCTCATTCTGGCTGGGCGAGGTCGCCAAGGAGGAAAAAATAAAAGAAAAAAGAAAAAATCTCACAAAATTACTAAAAAAATTTTTAAAAAAAAAATCTACATCACAAAAGAAATTGAGGGTCATACCACATGCATTCCTATTCTTTTTTTATTTTAGAAATAAAAATTTTATGTAGTTATTAAATACATTTGAATGCTTAGAAACTCATTTTGAGAACAAAATCAGAAAAAAAAATATTTTTATGCAAAAATTATTGCCGAAAGTATAATAGTTACCAAATACATCCTTAGTAATAAAATGATGTGATATTCTGAGTTTTTTCCATGATTTTTGTTCTTTTTGTTTTCCTAAACAAACTTTTCTTATCTAAAATTTTCTTTCTGCCTAACACTAAATATTTTCAATATTTTACCGTAAATAAATGGATGAAATAATAAAGATGGATACAACAATAATAGGATGCTATTTTCTTGAGGACTTCTAATGATTTTTATCTTCTTCCAACTTCATTTCTATCTATTCTTATTATCAAATGCACTTAAATCAATAGAAACTACAAAAGATTGAATAGTAACGCATAACATGGCTGCTCAAGGAATTTTCCAATTAGGTAACATTTTCTTCACAATTCACATCTTAATAATTGTAGGTGAACATAACATAAATGATATTAGTTTTTGTCGATTCAAAATGATAAAATTTCACTAGCATTTAAAGGAAATTATTATCTTATGGAAACTTTCGATTCACTTTGGCATTGTAACTGGGACTTTGTCATGAAAGATCTTGAACGAGGATTCTTCTTGTGTTTCATCATCCTATTATATTTATTTATATATAATTTGATGGTGATATAAAAAATAATTTGATGGTGATATATCCAGCAAAAAATAAAAGTGTGCAAACACGTGATTATACCCAAAGGTCACTTATGTTAAAAAATTTCAAAACTCCACTTGGCAATTAATCCACGAAAATGCTCAATGACATTGAAAAAAAAGTACGTTTCCTCTCTTTGACAACGCTAATCTCTACAGAAGTAAAATCTAAAAATAGAAAAAGAAACACAGTGCCTTTCAATATACCTCTTTAATATACCGGGATACCACACAATAGATAAAAGCATGACATGTGGTATTCTTAATTATGACAACTAAATCCTACATAGAAATGAAAAAAAAAATAAGAAAAAGAAAAAGAAAAACAAATAATTTTGGGCCACCGCTTCGAATTGAACGAATGATTAAGTGCAATTTTACTTTTTTAGTAAAAATGGGATCCATCTAATCTCATAAAGGGTGGAAATAGTGTTGCCAAGAATAAAAGCCCGTTATCCTAATAAAATAGAAAATTAAAGAAATAAGGGTTAATACCACGAAAAATCATAAATTGATACACCTGTAATAGATATACTCTCTATTAATTTTTATTAAATTTTATTGTCAAATTACTAAATTAGATAACATATGACGGTTAACCAAGGTATCAATTTGAGATTTCATCATTCGTTTGTCATAAATATAACAAGTTTGTGGTTTTTTGTGGTGTTAATATAATTTAACAGAAATTCTATTGAAATTTGTCATAAATGTACCAATTTGAGATTTTTTTTGGTAAAAAAAATTAGTTTAGAATAAATTTATTATCGGTATACTAATTTGTGGTTTTTTATTATATTATTTTAAGAAACAAATGGGCAAAAAAAAAAATTATGGGCTGGGAAAGTTGGGCGTCCAGCCCAATTAATACGTGGGTCAATGATCCTACTTGATTGTTTTTTTTTTTTTCTTTTTATTTGAGGGACAACAATTCCTATTTGGTCTCTTGTCTTTGGGTTTCACCATCTACACTCACTGTTGGCTCATTTTGGTCAAACTAAATTAGAGTTATTTTAGTATATAATTGTAATTTGAGTCGTACCATTATGTGATGCTCGTACTTGGAACATAAAGGTTTGAAGTTATGGCGTCTTTTTAAAGGACAAATCGATCATAAGGATATAGCAATGGAGATTATCATTGAAGAGTGTTTTCAAATACCCCATAAGAATCGAAACATTTCTTTTCACTATCATATTGCACCAAGAAACCAATCTCATAACCTTGAAAAGTAACGTCTTTGTTTGATCCCCCCTCCCCTTTCTCGACAAGAGTCGTGCTTTCTCTAGTGGTCGACTAGTGTCGGCAGAGATCTTCGCAATGAAGCTAAAGCTTCTTCCGGTAAATGAGCAGGGATGCACCAGATGCCGACGAATGATGATTGAGTCTTGTAATTAAATCAATGCTCATCTTGCGGAAGCCCCACGCATCTCCCTTCCATTGTCCGACGAAACCACGCAGTTAATGCTCATAGCAATGCCCGACACCCTTTTTACTTGTGAAATTATCTCCAAAACTTTAGTAAGGGAGAAAATAAGTTAAGTCTTAATAAATTATGACGAAATTACGTACATGTCTACGAGTCATTGGAACGTTTTAGGCATTCCACACTTAATAAAGGTCACCTTACAAATGTCATAAATCTTTTTCTATCTGGACTATAATATATGGAATTTCATATATAATTTTTCTATCTAGCCTCCTCAGTTGGGAGATTGCGTTTCATAAATTTTTATTCCCCCCTCTTCTCAGGTCAATTTCGAAATTTTCACCATTTCCTATCTATATTTTTCAATCCTCAAATTTCCTGATTTTCAAAACGTAGTAAAGTGGTAGAAAATGATGAAAAACCGAAGCGATGTAAATTTGAATCCTCACATGAAAATAGGATTGCACATATTCACAAATGTGAAATCGATGTAATGTAACATATTCGATACAAAAGAAGATGAGGATATTGGAAACTATATAAGAATCAATCAAGTTTTAGAAGAGAGAAGGGAAGTGGAATGTTATTAATTTCACGGATTAAATCGATATGTAGAGTTTAACATATAACTCTTCTTATACCAAATATTTTAGCTTGTGCATTTGATGACCCCATGTTAACGGTTTTTCCAAAAAAAAAAAAAACCAAAGCATCATGGTATTTTGCGTAAGAATGAGGAATGAAATTAGGATAACTCACCACCACCTGCGGTGGCCTAGCTGATTAAGAGCTCCCATGACGTCTACCTAAGACGGAGGAGTTCAAATCCCGCAGGACGCACGGGATCTTAAACACGACGTCAAGGTGGTGAGTCATCCGCTAGCGTCGCCCCACGGTTTACCCATCGGCTGCCAGTTGTACAGGGTTCCCTGGGTAAAAATAATAATAATAAATTAGGATAACTCTTTCTTCACATAATAGCTTAATTTTGAGGCATGAAATAAAAATGAAAAATGACATAAACAATCTCTGAAATCAATGTATAATTCGGTACCTGAATTTTTAATTTGTTCAATGTGGTTTATGAACTTTAATTCAATGTGTAATGTGATTTCTAAACTTTTAATTTATTCAATATAGTCTCTGAACTTTTGATACATGTTCAATATAGTCTTTGAACTGTATGAAAATGTTCAATTTAATCCTCAGTTTGGAATAATAATATTGAATATTTTCATACAGTTCAAGCAATGTATTGAACATGTACAAAAAATTCAAGTATTACATTAAATAAATTAAAAGCACATAGATCACATTACATATTGGATTAAAATTCATAGATCATATTGAATAAATCAAAGGTTTATGAATCAAATTACATGTTGAATGAGAGTTCAGAGATTTATCTATATCATTTTCTTAAATAAAAGGTTATATATATATCGTTTGCTTTGACAAGTAGATTACTTCCGGATTTGGCATGAGAAGATTTGCTATGATGAAAGTTGACTAGGAAAACCCAAAAAATAAATGAAGGAGCTCTTCAAGAGAAAGTTGTACTTGGCCAAAAAGGAAAAAGGAAAAAGTTGTGCATAAAGGAAAAAAGCTTTTTGCAATTATTATCTTCTTTTGCTTGTTGCTGTCGTTCGTGTCCAATTGAGAGCATAGCGGACCTTCTCTTTTGTTTTTGACCGCAATGACAACAAGGACTTGGACGTAGGCAGGTGCTTAAAAGGCCTATAGGCAAATAGATGGGAGAATCCTCTTGGGGGAGGGTGACTTCTTTTACCCATGTTGCAAAATGATGGAGCTCATCCCTATGGTGACGGTGAGTCAGATGATTAGCCGATTGCAGTCAGCCTCTCATTAAGATATGTTCCCAAGCGTTAAACAAATGGAATATAGGCAGCTCCCACGCCTAGGAAAATATAGTGACTCGGGGACCTTCTCATAATAATCGATTTTGAGTATAACCTTAAATTACTTTGTCAGAAGTCTCGTGTGGGCCTTGGCATCCCTCTCATATTAAACACCTAAAGGGTATTCCCTCTTTCTGGAGAAAATAAATATTCAGGGAAAATTAAGGATTGAGGCGTGTGGATATGGACATGATAATATACATTCTCTTTTATTTTTTACCATAATTGCAATAAGGATGTTCCATGCACCATTTAAGAGCCTTTCCCATCTTTTCTCCTAAATATAGCCAAGCATGTTGTGGCCTATCAACCAACAAAAAAAAATGTAAAGAAATAGAAATATGCAATTGGAAATTTTGTATCAATAGCACTTATCAAAAATCAGACGACATCACAGTGATCCAATTTATGTGAAGCTAATCATCATCAACAATTGTGATTCACTTGGCCCCAGGTAAATTGATTTGCAATTTTTCTTTACGGTGGATTGCTTAGAATATATTCTTTTTCTTTGGGTGTTATGTCTAGTGATTTTTCATTTCTAAAATTTCACTTCCGAGAGAAAGTGTTAGACGGATGCTGTATTCCTCATATTCATGAGAACTAAACCTCATTATGAAGATCTATTGGATGTGAGAATTTTATTCCTAGATACAAGACTACCAAATCAAGTGAATCATAATCATTGATTTTGTGAGTCATATCTAGGCCCCACATGTTGGACCAGCAAAATTGATTTTTGTGATTTACCAAGTCCAGCGTACCCAAATGTAGGCAAGGTTTCCCTATTGGACTGACTAAAGCTTGAGGCATATGGATGAGTTTGGACTAGAATGATGCAAAGTGCAACCCTAGGAGCAAGCTCAACTAAGCTCGGCACCATTCAGAAAAGTACTATATTCCACAAGGGGCAAGTTAGGCTTGACATCCAAGCTCGGCTCGAATTGAGACCATTCAATCACCATCACTAATTGGAAGTAGAAGTGATCAATGAGTAGAGGTGATCAATGAGCGGACGGCTCGCTTAACCTAAAAGGTAAATGGGATAATTTCGGTGACATGCTTACCTTAGGAAGCCAGGCCCACCCAATGACTTAGGCCCTAGCCGAGCACTACATGGAAATTTCATGGTAAGGGCTTGCTTGGGCTAGATAGTAGACCCAACCTTCAAGTCTGATATAACCCGATCTCGCTTGGTGATCACCTCTGAATCGAAGTACAAATTGTGTTGGTTAGGAAGCAGGGGAGTTATCATCCCCTTAAATTTAAAGTCAACATTGTCGGTGAAAAGCACTAATTAGCAAATGATTGTAATAAAGACTTTTGACATGTGATTTTCTATCCTGCAAGAGATCTATCTGTAATTTGTTCATGTACATCAAAGAAATTAGTCATATTTCATTAATATGTATATATCATTCCAAAATCAGCAAAGAAAATAGTGGGAACAATTCTTTTTTTTTTTTTAAAACAATTCGAAGGTTATGATTGATAAGCAAATGATCTTTATAATTACATTTACAGATATGAAAAGATATCCCTTACGTTCCAACATGCACGTAAGCAATTTCACAAATATCTATTTTTTTTTATGAAATTAACGCGAAATAATTGACCTTAACTCCCTAGAAAAGTCTTACAAAGAAATTTCTTCATCGATTCCCTCGTTTACGTTTAAATCTAACAGAGACTAACCTGAAGCTGAGGTTTCGGCATGTCGAGCGCCGCTTGGACCTTTTTATGATCCAATTGAAAATTTCACACGACGAAGGTGCAAATTGTTGACTTTATGGGAAATGATGGGTCCAATGAATTATTCTAGATAGAATAAAGTTCGAGAATGAATGTCTTTCATTACCAATTCTTTTCTATTTTCTTACTTTTAGGGATTCAAAAGCAAGCAATCATATCACATCACTCTGGGCCCAACCAGGGAAGGTTCGATTTCATATCGCATTCTTCTTGATTGAGATTCCATTTGTTTTATAGAAAAATAAATAATATAAAAAATATTTTCCTAAAAATAATTATTCATATCGTGTAAAATAATCAATCGATAATAGATATTTTTATTATTGACAATAATATATGTCTAAACGCTTTCATGGATGACGAAAAAATTCATTCAATTATTTTTATAACCAATACACGCAATCATTTTTAGAAAAAAAAATCGAATTATTCATTTTCTTTTTTGCAGAACACAAAAAGCCTTAATATCACGTGAATTGAAATCCAAGATTTATCAATGGAGGGATTGAAATTTAGGATAGCATAAGAGCAAAGTAAGTTCATGACATTATTTATTAGCTTCTACGAGAAAGATTCAAATTGTCTTGAAACCAACCAAAGAGGCACTATAAAGTCTAAGTTGGTGCACAGGCTCACATGACATATAAATCTATATCAATATATGTACTATAGATTATAAATAGAATCGATTAAATAAATAATGTAGAGTTTGGAGTTGCGTTTGCACTATATGGTCATTTATCTTCCGAATTCACTCTCGGTCCATTTAAATTTCTGATATTTATGGTCACCATATTTTCTCAATGGGGTCATTGATGCTTTAGTTGCAATGGGACACAAGATCAACATCCCATATGTTTATCGAAAAAAGGTCGGGCCATAATTCAGCCTTAAATTCAATTGGATTCCAATGGAGTGCACAAATTACAAAAAATATCGATGTTTAGGGGCATTCAGTGCTTGCAATCGAAATCTGGTGATTAAAACCCAATTCAACTATTTGGAGAGGAAGTTGTAAAGGACGCACCTATAAAAAAAAAGACTAAATGCTCTAAAACCGAATTGAAACTCTTAACAAATTGACAAAATACCACCTTGTGTCCAAAGATGGAATTTCCAATTTTCTCGATTAATTTATCCGCTAGAGGAGTGCCGGCGCCAGAACTTTTTGACATTTGTGTTCTAAAGCCGATAACAACGCATTTGATTACCAACTTAAACTTATGTCCGCGCATACAAGCAATGAGGTTTAGGTGATTTTTAAATCTCATCGATGAAGTAATCATTGACTTTGCTTCGTGTCATGGCATATGGTCTGATTTTGCACGTCGAACTCCACGCACCAAACGCCGAAGAGAATTCCGATCCCAGGAGTCAACATTTCGATAGGGTTTTGGTGCACAGACGGCACGTCCCCATCTCAAATTTCTCCGGGGGGATCTCCAACTCGTGACCGAAAGTCAAAGATTGGAGCTGCCCCAACCTTCATTTATTGGACCTAGTATTACCTATCAGCTCTATGGGGGAGGGTCTCGTTTACTTTTGTCGAGCTAATGGCATTATCAGATGGAAGCTCATCCCGCGAAAGAGTTCTAAAAATTTGCACAAGAAGCCATACAAGATTAAAAAAAAAAAAAAAAAAAAGAGATATGGGTATATGTGTATTCAATAATGTCATGCACCACACCATCATTTATTGTGAATTATAATTTATATTAGTAACCACCATTAACGTGACGAGTAAACATGATCAACAGGTAGGTTTGGCCTGGTGACGGCTTATTAGATTTGTATGCACATTCATGCTTAAAAACTGTTAAAACCTTTATAAAAGAATTGATTGAAGCTAGGCAAATCAACGGCGGCAAACCCATCCATTTTCACCCTTTCGAGCAGACCTGGCCTAGATGAGACTTAGCAAGCCACTCATCCGTTGATCAAGTTCTAATATCGATATGATAGAGGCAAGGAAGCTTTAGTGACGCACACTCAAATATCACATTAACTTTTGTAGGGCCGATTCGAAAGTTGAATACAATATTTCCTAATCGTGAAATCTCCATATGGCATGAATTGCTCCGTGACACATTTAAAACTGAGAGAGAGAGAGAGAGTATCTCTTTAAATTTTCCCTCCTGATCCATAAACAAAGAGGAGTAGGCGGACCAATTACCAAACCCTTATCCTGAAAAAGATGGATACATTAAATACTTCTGCTAACCCAACAGTCTCCTCTTCACATTCCTAACCACCAAATAAATAACCCAATCAATCCTAGGGCCACTTTGGCTCTTCTTCTGGCATTGCCTCTCCAACCACGCTTTATCATTTAATTCTGATGGATGTGACATTGTGACATGACATTGCATTATAAATGCGTTTTGTTCGTGTCCTAGAGTCACGTTTTCCCATTGCTCGTGATTTGATCATCCACTATTGAAATTTCCCGGGTCGAGACAAAGACATGTCCAAACATGTCTCTTTTCACTAGACTCCCGTGGGGGCAAAAAATGTAAATTTTCCTTGTCTTCCATTAGGTTCAAGTAGATGTCCTCGTCATCTTCCTCTAGTTGTATCTACAGAGTTGAAATTAAAACCTTTGTTTGGAGTTAGATGTCATTGTTTTACCTCTTGATTGAATTAGTACACTAGGGGGAGAGGCATGGGGATACTTAGGTGTGGAGGAAGATAGAATAGGAGGAAAGTAGGTGAGTGGCTATTCTTGATGGAGATATGGCGATGGAGGAAATTGTTGATATGTCCTTATGATGATAATTTCATTTTGAGAGAATAATTGATGAATATGTAATAGTCAATTTGCATAAAGAAAATACCAACAACTTTTGATAAAGAGTGTTGATGTTAGTGCGCACTCACTCATTTGTGTGCGCTGGATTAGAAAGTAGAAGGGAGTGATTTTAAGTTGAACCGATTCAACCCCTCACCTTTACGAACTAAAATTTATTTGGTTCCCAAATTTATGAACCTGAAACTAACATTGTAGACCTTAGAATTGATCCTCCTAATCCGAGTTTTAGGTTGGTCTAGAGAATTGGACAATTCTTTTTTTTTTTTCCTTTTATTCTTTGAAATGACAAACTGACTCTTTCAAATTACATACTCTCAACACACAATATTTAAAATCATGATACTTAGCCACAAAAATGCAAGAAATAAAACACCGGTGAATGCCAAGCAAAATTCTAAAGCAAGAGGGAATTATGCAACGCATCCCTTAGTCAAGCAAAACCAAAACTAAAGCAATGACTTGAAATCTCCACTTACTAAAAACAACCATTTGTAAAAGATGAATATGTAATATAAAATAAACAATAAAATGTTTAAAACACGCAACATAAAATAAAAATTACAAAACTTCATTCCTCATTCATTTATAAAAAGATTGCTCCCAATTATATTATTTTGAAAACGGAACATACAACAAACATAATTAAAGTGAGGTTGGTCTCCTTATTCGGTTCAACACCCTGACTCTGAATTGATTGCATAGCATCGGTTCCCAACTTTTGGGACCGAGCATCAGACCACACAATGTAGTCCAATCGGTTGCTCCTCGCTACTAGGAAGAGAGATAAGGGAAGAGTGGGTCAGAGAGAGAGAGAGAGAGAGAGAGAGAGAGAGATTGGTGACCTTCAATTATATTAAAATGTTCATTTAACAGAGGGCAGACATAGGAATTTCATGAAAAATTTTGTTAAAAGAAATACTACCATCAATATATTAGTATGTAGGAATACGATATATAGTTGGTGAGTTAGAGGACCAATCAATGTTATACTTTAGTAAACCGAAAATGATACAAATGTTTCATTTCTTAAACCTATATAAAGACCTTACTTAAGGAGATGGCATGAAGCGACACTTTGATAAATGGGATGGGATCCTCCTTAAGTAGTCCGTGGACTTTTGTGGCTCTTCACGGTGCTTTCGACTCTAATGGGTTTCATGTGATGTAATTAAAGGTAAAGAGTGAGCATTTCGCCAACCTCTACTTGGCAAATGGGTCGATTATATTAGTTGATGTGATTGACTATAATTAATTCGAAAGAAAATAACAAATCCAACATTACTTAGACCGTCGTGATTAGTTGGAGTGGATTGATATTCTTAGTTAGTAGAAATTTTTTACCATCCTTTTTTTTTTATAAAATAAATACACTGAAAAATTTTAAAACTTGTTAAGAAAATGCAATCGAGTCTTTTCGTTAACTCCATTCAATTTAATTAATGAAAAATACTAAAATAACTTCTTCTTTTTTATAGATATTTCTTTCTCCTAAGTGGAGATGACATTGTTAAAACGAAGTCTTTTGAATTCAAATATGATTTTGAATACAAATTCATTGATAAAGTTTAAAAAATAAGCTAAATTAGAAAAGAAGAAAAGAATAAGACAAAGTGGCCGAAAAAGGGCAGGTGAGGGTGGGGGATGGTCTGCGGGGATCACGGGGGCCTCGGCCGCAAGAAAGTATCTCCATAGAGATTTTTGCATGCGCCGACCGGCCAGTGATGGCGGTGCATGTGGGTTAGCCCAAGAGAAAGTATCTCCCCAAAGATTCCAATCCAGTACACACATTAATAGTGCTCAGCGAACGCCACCGAAATTTGGCTTAGGAAGTTGACAAACCCTTTAATTAAGAGCCGAAAAGAGAGGGAAGACTTCTGATTTCCGATGTTCCCGAAACCGAAGAGGCGAATTAATTCAAATGATACTCCGTCCTGATGCCGCGGTCCATGCCCCTCTTTTCTTGTCGTCAAGAGAAAGAAAAGTAGAGAGGAGAAAAACAAAATAGGAAGCAACGACGCTGTTTTCTCATCCCTTTCTTTGACCAGCGCAATGCCAAAAAGCCAACATCAAACGCGCTTCGCATAGACTCTTTCAATTTCGATCGGCCAACATGTGAAGTTGACATGAACGGACGACCGTGCACCGAGATCCCACATTGGCCCCGTTTGGTTTAACATTCTCAGGGGGCTTTCAGTCCCCAAAGCCCGTGAGAAAAATTTTAGGGTGTTTGGTTTAGCATTTGAAGGTTCGTTAGCAAAATGCTTGCATTTGAAATGCTGAAAGCCCAAAGCAAATAGGGACCTGCTATTTTCAAATGCTCATTCCTCTAAAGATACTTGGAGAAATGATGCATTTCCCCAAAATTGAATTAAACGGGCCCTGATCTGATCGGCGCGTCCGATGATACCCCAGCCATTCGCACGTGCATGCGGTCCGGAGAATTTTACTTCGCAATGCGTCCGAGGAATTTTATCACTTTCTGGAAGCCAAAAAACCAGGACTGCGGTTGGAATTGGAGATTGACAATTCATAGGAAGAAGAAGAACCCCTCCTCTCTCTCTCTCTCTCTCTCTAGAGCGACGTCATCATGTTTTTTTTGTTGGGTGGGAAGGTTCAGATAGGGCCGGTGACATTACCGTAGAATTCAACCCTTGAAAACCTACCAACGTTGAATTGTGTACACACACGCCCCAAAAAAGAAATCATAAAGAAAATCAAGATCGAAGTACGTTTCCAATTCCTCCTCCTGCTGCAGCCGAATTGCTCGCCGTATATATACCGCATAAACTCCGAAGAAGCCACAACGAAGGTGGGAACCGAGCGCCTTTCCAACTCCTGACGACGACGCAGCCATGATGAGCCGCGTCTGCTTCGTCCTCCCCGGGGACCAGTCCGGCGAGATCTGCGTCCGGCCCCCGAAAGAAGGGCTCGAGAAGCGCCGCCGCCACCGGGATTGCGGGGGTCACGTTCTTGGTCTGATCCGCCAGCAGCTGCGCCGGCTCCACGGCTCCAGATGTGCCGTCAGGTTTTGTCATCATCAAGAAGAGGACGGCGGCGACAGCGACTGGGAAGAGAAGCCCGAGAAGCAGCGGTCCGGCGTCTTCTTCGACATGGAAGGAGTCCAGCTGGCTGACAAGGTCGGGAAGGACAACCCCAGGATCTTCAGCTACTCCGAGCTCTACATCGGCTCTAATGGGTTCAGCGAGAATGAGGTTCTTGGGAGCGGAGGCTTCGGGAGAGTGTACCGCGCGGTGTTGCCGAGCGACGGCACGGCGGTGGCCGTGAAATGCGTGGTGGAGAGAGGGGAGAGGTTCGAGAAGACCTTCGAGGCGGAGCTCGTGGCGGTGGCCCATCTCCGGCACCGGAACTTGGTCCGGCTCAGGGGGTGGTGCGTCCACGAGGACCAGCTGCTGCTCGTCTACGACTACATGCCGAACCGGAGCTTGGACCGGATTCTGTTCCACCGGGCCGCGGAGAGCCCGGCGCCGCCGCCTCTCGGCTGGAAGAGGCGGCGGGAGATCGTCCGTGGATTGGCCGCCGCGCTGCATTACCTCCACGAGCAGCTCGAGACGCAGATCATCCACCGCGACGTCAAGACGAGCAACGTGATGCTCGACTCTCAGTTCAACGCCCGGCTCGGGGACTTCGGGTTGGCCCGGTGGCTCGAGCACGAGCTCGAGTACCGCGCCGAGGCGGCCCCGCCGCCGTCGACCAAGATTCACAGCCGCTTCCATCTGGCGGAGACCACCAGGATCGGCGGCACGATCGGGTACCTGCCGCCGGAGAGCTTCCAGAGGCGGAGCGCCGCCACGTCCAAGTCGGACGTCTTCAGCTTCGGGATCGTGGTGCTGGAGGTGGCCTCGGGGAGGCGGGCGGTCGACCTCGCGTGCCCGGACGACCGAATCGTGCTGCTCGATTGGGTCCGGCAGCTATCCGATGAAGGGAGGCTGCTGAAGGCAGGGGACAGCAGGCTCTCCGACGGCTCCCACCGCCTCTCCGACATGGAAGACATGATCCATCTCGGCCTGCTCTGCACGCTCCACGACCCGCAGCTGCGGCCGAGCATGAAATGGGTTGTCGAGGCCCTTTCCGGCAACGTTCCGGGGCAGCTGCCGGCGCTCCCTTCCTTCCGATCATGCCCGCTGTACATCTCTCTAGCCTCCCCAACAGGCACGAGCATGAGCAACACGACCACGGAATTAGGCCAGTCCGCCACCACGTCGACCGCCGCCACCACCACGACGTCCGGCACCGCATTTAGCGCGTCCCACTATGTCACCGCCGATGCCGAAACCATATATGCCACGGCCGAAAGAGGAGAGACCAATAGCGATGCTGACAATCCGTCCTCTGCTAACGGCGGTGGCCGGCCCCGAGTGAACGGTTTCTTCTCGGTCGAAACCCCGCGCGAGATATCGTACAAAGAGCTTGTGGCCGCCACCGACAATTTCTCCGACAAGAAGAGGGTGGCGGAGCTGGACTTCGGGACGGCTTACCGCGGGTTCCTCGATAACCGCCAGCACATCCTGGTCAAGAGGCTCGGCATGAACAAGTGCCCTGCACTACGAGCCCGGTTCTCGGACGAGTTGCACAATTTGGGCAGGCTCCGGCATCGCAGCCTCGTGCAGCTCCGTGGATGGTGCACCGAGCAAGGAGAGATGCTCGTCGTGTATGACTACTCGACGAATTGCCTCCTGAGCCATCTCCTGTTCCATCACAATGATCCGCGCAGGGGCCGCCCCGTCTTGCGGTGGCGTCACAGGTACAACATCATCAGATCGCTGGCTTCGGCAATTCTTTACCTTCACGAAGATTGGGACGAACAAGTGATTCACAGAAACATCACCTCTTCCGCCGTCATTATCGATCCGGACATGAACCCGCGGCTCAGCTGCTTCGCCCTCGCCGAATTCTTGACAAGAAACGATCACGGGCATCGTGCGGCGCATAATGCAGACAGATCGGTTCGAGGGATCTTTGGCTACATGTCCCCTGAGTATATGGAATCAGGGGAAGCTACCACGATGATGGATATATACAGCTTCGGTGTCGTGATACTTGAGGTGGTTACAGGATACATGGCGGTCGATTTTCGGAGGCCTGAAGTGTTCTTAGTAAGAAGGATATGTGAATTGGAGGCACAGATGAAGACAATAGAAGAATTGGTTGACATGAGACTGAACGGTGAGTATGATCTTGGAGAGCTGAAGAGATTGGTCAAATTGGGAATAGCGTGCACGAGATCCGACCCTGGATCTAGACCGAGCATCAGGCAGATCGTGAGCATCCTTGACGGGAACGATCGATGCTTCATACAATGCCAGAGCGAGAGCCTGAACGAGTGGAGCCACAGAAATGCCACTTCTTTGTCAATGATCAGAAGTATGCAAGCTCTAGGAATTCAATAGGATCTGCCAAACCAGTATGAGATTTCAAAAGAGCAGAAACTTGATACTGTCATCAAATCGCTGAGAGCGATCTGCAGATAATTCCTTACCCTGTAGAGTAGAGTGCAGAGTGCAGAGAGAATGTAATAGGATGAATGGAAGTATGTAAGCACAGAGGTCTTATTAGTCAATAGTGTTGCCGTTGACTGTACACATTGCTAGTTTTATGAGCTCGTGTATGTATTTGGCTTGGCGCATGCATGTACAGACATCGCCCAAGTTTTGGTTCTTCTGCGAAATTCGGTCCATCTCTATGTATGGCGCAGAACAAGCAGACACTTGCTAAAGAAATGTTTGCCAATGTCCTAGGGACGGAGAGAACCATCCCAACAATGTACAGGTCCACTCATGCTAATTTCTACGACAGACTAAGGAAAACACTTCCCAAGAAAACGATTTGGAAAACGAAAGGGTCATGCAAGAGTGCTTCTCTCAACTATCTGTCCATTGTAAGCAGAAAGATTTGTCTATCTGAGCTCCCGCTAAATACGCATGCTCGATGTGCAAGATGAAAGTGCCGTGATCCATAGCAAGTGCAGCTCTGAACTAAAGTGATTAGTGGAGCAGACTCATCCAATGGAACCTTTCGTCTCTGCAAAGCTTGCTGTAGTTTCTCGAAGGAGCTTTAGCACGAAATTCTGGAGAGGTTCTGCATAAGAACATCAATTTTGAGCTGCGATTGAAAAACGAAGTATGGGCAAAAGGAGAATATTAGAAGGAAAGTCATCGGTGGTATACTGCTCTGAAAATCTTTATCCAACTACAACAAAACAAGAGCTTCATATTGAGCTTGAGTTGGAGATATATAGGGCCTATTTGTTTATTTGTGTTACTGTTCCTCCAAATAAAAATTTATGTTCTTTTGTTCGGAGAAAAAAAAAAATAATAGAAATGTGTTTTTGTTTACACTTTTATTCTCGAAAATAAATTTGAAATTAAAAACAAGAAATAGAAAATACTTATTTCTTGTTCCTCAGGAACAATTTTGAGAAACACTTCTTTCTTCTTCTTCTTCTTATTTTTCTTCTTTCTTTCTTTTAGCTGGTTGCCGGCCTCAGCCATGGCCATCAATTGGCCGACGAGGGCCGGCGACCTTGCCAGAGCATCGCCCGCCCCTAGCGAGGCCGAGCTCGCCCAGCCACAGGCCGAGTCTTGCTGGGCCACCGCTGGTTGGCGTCGCCTAGCAGTGGCTTGGCAAGCTTGGCCTCACTAGATCTGGGCGAGCTTGAGCTCGCCCAGCCAGGGTGAGGCCGACCTCGCGTTGCTTGGGCGAGGTCGAGCTTCACCGATGGCCAGGCGAGGTCACCGGCAAGGCTTGGCCTGGCTGGAGGGGCCTCGCTGGGGGCCGGCGACGCTCCGGCGAGGTCATCGGTCCTCATTGGCTGATCGCTGGCAATGGCCGAGGCTGGCAATCGGCCAAAAGGAAGAAAGAAGAAAAAAAAAAGGAAAAGTATTGAAAAATTAAAAAAAAAAATTATACAAGTTTACCAAAAGTATTTCTATTATTGGAGTAGAAATTTTTTGCAGTTACCAAGCATGTTTTTATACTCATAAATTGTTTCTAGGAATAAAAACAAAAAAAAACTATTTTTGTCAAAAAATTATTCTCCGGAATAGAAAGGTTAACAAACACGTGTAATCCACCTAGTGATAACCGTAATATGCCAAACTCATTAAAAAAACTGGGCATCTCAGCATAAAGAGGAACAAAGTTTGGTTTATTCTTCGTAAGACACTTGCAGGTTTGACCGGTTACTGGACGGAATAATGGATAAAACACAGGGACTAAAAACACTATTCACATTCATAAGCAAAAGACCAGAAAAAAGAAAAAGAAATGTAGGGTAAATTCACTGGAAATTCTAAAACTTGTTACGAAAGTCCAATTCAATCTTAAAATTTTCAAAAAGTGCAATTAATTCTTCAAATTTACTATAAGTGCAATTGAGTCTTAAAATTTTTAATAAGTGTTATTAATAGAATGGCTTAATTTGACTAATTTGAAAAGTTCTTAGGATTTTCATGATAAGTTTTGGGACTTCTTTGAAAATTTTAGACCTAAATTCCACTTTATTGACAAATTTTAGGATTTTCAGTATACTTATCCCAAAAATATAAGAGTTAATATCCTGAAAGAACCCAAACTGGTATAAGTGTGACAATTTACCCAAAACTAATTTTTTTATCATGAAAAATTTTAAATTGGTACACCTATGATAAATTTATCCCAATTGACAATAAAAAACTCCAAACTTGTATACTTGTGACAAATTTATCTCAAATGAATTTATTTGACTGTTAAAAACCCTAAATTGGTACATTTGCGACAAACATACCCCCGTTAAATTAAATTAATATTACAAAAAATTATAATGTGACAAACGGAAAGTAAAATCACAAATTGGTACACCGGTCAATTGTTACATGACATTCAATTTAGTAATTTGACGATAAAATTTAACGGAAACTAACATAGGTGTACTAGTTTGGAATATATTTGAGGTTTTTTATGGTCAAAAAATTAATTTGGGATAAATTTATCACAGATGTACCAGTTTGAGGTTTTTCAGGGTATTAATTCAAAAAGTAATAATGAAGTTAGTATTTCCAATATACCAAATGTATTCAGTTCCTAATAAGATTGATCCCCAAATGATGAGCGGATCACCGGTTTTAGAGGTAAATAATTCTGCCCGATAATGAACAAGGAGAAAAAACAAGTTGCATAGTATAATGGTTAGATAATAATACTGGACGGTGAAGGAACAATCAAAGAGACTAGGAAAATCGAAGGAAAGAGATCATGATACTTTCAAGCCAGTTTTCGCTGGCTAAACGTTATATATGCACACCAGCCAAACCATACCATGATCACATCATTTTGCCACGAAAGGCAAAAGGGTAGTTTTACAACAGTTGACATTATTATCACACTTCGTCGGTAGTTCCAGTACTCTGCCCTGATAACAAAACCAAGACAACGTAAATCTCTCCAGCAGTAAAAGAAGACAATGCAAAATCTTCCAACAGTCTGCTGATAGTAAGTAACGTGCAATGCAATTACCAATGAAGTCATTGTCCACTAGTATCTACTTCTCCAATGACGAAGTAGATTTCAGAAGACTTCACCATGAAGCATTTGGTAAAAGGTGAAAAACTTGAAACACCTTCTGATGGTGGAAGCATTGTGTTAGTGATATATCCCATTAGTGATTAATCTCCACATAGGCAGTCCAAGCTTTCCATCAACACGAGAATTATGCTAAAAACTTCGATTATACCATTAATTTGTGTCGATTCCAAATATCTACTTTTAAGATATACAGACTACAGTTTCTATAATTGACACTGCCAGTTGGATCAACCAAACAGGAAACGATGACGTCAAGGACAAATAATGATGATGGTGTCATGTTCACTGGAGGCACATGCTCATACTTCATCACATATTATTCATCATCCAGTCTACTTGCTTTTGTGTGCTGCTTTCCATTGGCAATAGTTCCCGATTACCAAACACCGGCCTTAATCTCTTCTTCATGGAATTAACATGCGACCCTAAAGTATTCGGTGAAATTGAGCTGTCCAATGATGTCAAGCAGCTTTCTGCCGAGCCATCACCAAGCCAAGATGGCAAGCCAGACAGTGAGGTGCTATCTAAAGCAGCTGCTAGTTCTGAGAAACAAGGCATCTTCGGAGTATCAGCAGCCCTTACTCCAGGATAGTCATTAGAGACCTTTATAGCTAGTTCAGAGAGCTCATCTCTGGCTTCTTCAAGCCCAGCAGGGACCGCGACTTGGTCATTGAGAACTTTACAAGCTTTTTCAAGTATTGATTGTAGATACTTCCCTTGGGCTTCAATCCGCAGTTGGAGATGGCGCTGCACCTGGGCAAAGCAAATGCTTTAACGAAGCATAGTCAAAATGTCATAAGAGCATCCTATGATGGTTAAGACAGTTTATTACTTCTATAGCGCCATGAGTTTGCGCCAATAAACTCTTTTGCGCTAGGATATTAGAAATTTTGCTTTTATTGGTACTTGAAAGAATCTGAATCTTGAGTGTTGATAATACTGGTGGTGGCTAAAATGATTCATTAGTGATTGAAGAAAAATGTATAAGAAATCTTCTCTGATATAATGAATAGTTTAAACATTCTCTCTTTTCCACCAGCAGAGTAAATTCGATGCATGAGAACCGGATTCGTTCAATACCGCTATGTTCTCTTAGCAGCAGCAAAGCCGAGTACAGCCAGCTTAACATATTAATAGTTTCAGTCTGCGCATTCTTGGTAATGCATCTTAATGACCAATTTGGTAGAAACAGATCTGCTATTTCCATAAATTTAAACATTTGATGCCAATTCTATTCAGACCAAATGAGAGGAAACCAACCTCTAGTTGCTCATGAAGCCTTCGTTGGACTTCCATTTGGACACGCAAAGCCTCAGTGACTCGGTAACTGCTGTTTGAAAGATAAAAAAACAGCCATTACTTAAAAGCAGATAGACACCAAAAGCTTTATTACCATAAAGGGAATAGAAGCATACTCATTAAGTTCCTGAGTGAGGATTCTTGATGAAGATGTAGCAGATGAGCCTGTGTTCAGACTATCCGTATCACATGGGGCTGCAGCATCAACAATAAACAGTGAGCGTGGCTAGTTACTACTCTCTCTGTGCACATATTATGCAGAATTGGAAAAAAAAGAAAACTTAAACAGAAAACTTTCCGCCAACATCTTAAGAGAATAATTTTTTCCAATACAACTAGAAAGATGTGGTAAAATAGCTTAGTAATATACATCAAAGGTGGAAGCGGACCTTCTTACGGAATGCCCACTAGACCCAACGGGGATGTTAATTTCATTCAAGGAGATATTGATTGAACTGGATGGACATAAAACATATAGAACAAGAATGCATGTAGAAAATGTCCAGTTTCCTTTCATTTCTAATCTGTATTCGATGGTCAAAGTTCATTTGGTGAAGTTTCAGACAGGAGGTTCTTTTCAAACTAGCCTAGCCATGATCTACACGAGAAAAAGACAGATGTAGTCAAGGTGAAAGAGAGCAGACCATCCTTGGAGTTGCCACTTGAATCTTTGCCTGACTGTTTACCTAAACGGAATTTCTGCAAGAACAAGGTACAAATTTGAAGTGCAGAGCACATGGATAAATAACTACATGATAAAAGCTGGCTTAGAAAACTCCAAATTATAGAAAAAAATGAATGACCATAGAAGCACAAGACAAGACCACACGACCACGCAGTGGAAGTAAAAATTGGTAAAAGCAACCAAATTATGCTTCACTTTGACAACGAACCTGAAGATGAGACTTCAAGTGATACAAAGTAAGGCCTTTTACACCCATGGTTCTCATGATAGTCTTTGGGGTTGCTTCTGCAAAGTCATACGAAGGGAAACATGAAAAAGTCAGATAGAAAGTCAAACCATAAAATCCAGTAAAAACGCATCAATAAAATACAAAAGCAAACTGAAATTTCTAGATGAAAATTGGTGACTGAAATAGCTATTGCCTTTTAAAGAACATTTCTGCCCTTGTAAGTCAGTATTCCGAGTACAATTGGCAGGGTGGATGGCCAGTGCTTTTTACTACTATATGAACAGAAAAGACAACTGCTAAAATGCCATTTATGTGGGAGAATTGGTTCATTATGCCGAAACAATATCATGTGGCATGATCGTATAATGACATAAAAGTATTTAAAGTGGTCACTGGTTATGGTATAATGACAAAATCACGTGGCATGAACATATAATGACATAAAAGAATTGGAATCATCATGACACAAGCCACATTTAGCTTCCACGAGGATTACATCACCTGAAGTTTTTGGCAGGCTAGACATTCCTACTAACATAGAAAAGTAGCAGAAAAGGAGAAAAGGAAGAAAGAAAAAGAAGAAAGAAGCAGCAAAAGAAAGAAAGAAGCCAACTAAACTTGGAAGAAATGAATCACTACAATATTGAGATCCTTCTCAATGATAGAGAACACAAGATTTAGAAATATGATCAGGGAAAATATGTTATTCACATATCAAAGGAAGAACATATAAATGCTTTCAGGAAAAAACATTGCAGCTACTTCAAAGGAGCAATTATTATCATCTTAATTGGAGAGTCTAGAAATTAAAGGAGGAAAGAGGGTTGCAATGAATGGCTGTGATTCACAAGTAGAAACGCTCTTCAATGGCAGCTGTCCATGAGCATGGTCACGACCCTGCACTTGTAACACGCATGTTGTCTTCCCAAGTCTTGCACTAGATTTGCTTAAGAAGAACTAATGTTGACCACACTGTCACTATTTTCAGTCATATCCAAAAGTTTTAGATCAGATCAATCGCATAAAGCTCGCCATAAGGATTTAAGTTCAGCAAAAAGCAAACTCTACCCATCTCTTCAACCACGAGCAGGTACATGGATATATAAAATAAGCCCATACGTCTGAACAAGTTCCAGCAAATGTTTGAAAGCAAAATAAACCCAATCTTGGTTCCTACACCTTCAAGATTTAGACATCATGAACCACCTTATAATTGTGCCTTCAGTTTGTTTCTCTCAACACGCCCACCAAAACTCATGAACTAAACTCGGAAAACAAAGTACCAGAATTTGTCAATAGAAAGATACAAATGACATGTAGCACTCATGGGAAGAGCAATCAATCAAGCAACACAGCAAGGTTCAAAATCTGGTTGAAGATTAACGGTTGAGTGCCTATGATAACTAACCTCACATCCATCTATTCGTTTTGAATTTTAGAGAGTTGGATCATAGTTCAATAATGTTTACCTAATACCAAAGTATAGGATCCTACATCCGAATCTCCAACCGCTTCATTTGTCGCCCTATTAAAATCAATCCCCACAATCCAGATTAATAAAGAATGCTTGCCAACACAAAAAGAGAGAGCGTCGAACTATTTGGAAATTCAAGTCCGAATTGTTTACTTTTTGCGAGGAAGTTACCCCGGGTGCAGAGACCAAACAGTTCTTGGAGTGCAGAATCTCCCCCCAGATTGCAAATAATTCGCTAGAGCTACGCGGAGAGGAAACAAGTAATCGGTTCTTGTCCCGCCGAGTTTCAAATAGAGCAGGCAGCTCCTTGAAAGGAAGATTCTTTTTTTTAGCTTCTACTCAGGCAAAAATAATCTTGATGAGTTCTGGGTAGCAGTCAACAAGCGTCATCACCCTGAATTTTCTATGGATTACTGAACTCTTGCACATTCGTATAAATGACAACAATAAGAGCCAAGTGTTTAGTCAAACTGTTGTAGCTCTGTCCAGTTGGGCTTGCAATCAAAATCCAACACTAGAAATCACCCAAGATCCTCCACAAAAACAAGAACCAACTCCAATCAAATCAAGTCAAACGAGAAACCCAGGAACCAGAGAAACCTCAAGAACCGTCCACCACCACCACCACAAGGCGAGGCGCAACGCAAAGCCGAGGACTTACTGTCGGGACCGCCCAGCTGGGTGACGGCGTCGACGAAGCGGTCGTGGAGCTCGGCGGTCCAGCGGAGGCGGGGCTTGGGGTCGGCGGTGAGGACGAGGCAGGCGTCCCCGGCCAGGCCGTGGCCGGCGCCGTCGAAGTCGCCGCGGAAGTCCCCGCCGACGCCGACGCCGACGCCGACGCCGACGCCCCCGCCGTCGAGCGGCAGCGAGTGGAGCGCCTGGTACATTCGGGCCGGGCTCTCCGGAAATGGCGGGTCCCGCGCTGCCCGAGGACGGCGAGCGCCGCGCTACGCAGAAGCGATCGTGGGTCGAGAATGCGTTAGAGAGAGAGAAGCAGAGCGAGCATGTGAAGGGAGAGAGAGAGAGAGAGAGAGAGATGGAGAGAGAGTTCTTTTCTGACAGAGGAGAGAGAAAAGGCATGCAAGCGCAAGCTCGATAATACGGGGAGAGAGAGAGAGAGGAGAAGAGGGACAGGACAGCTCGGCTTTTTGTTCCGTCTCCTGTCGCGCGGGCGAGCATCGCGTACGGCCGGCGTACGTGAGCCCACCCCCTTCCCAATCGATCTCGTGTGGGGCCGCCATGGCGATGAAATGAGCTCGCATGCATCGAGTGCCGCCAATCCTGTCGGAGCACGACTTGAATCAAAGCAGAGCCGATCTGCTCCCAAGCCCGATTCCGTCGACACTCGAGATCGACTTAGTGGCTCAAACTCGCTCACCATTGTATTCATAGGCTCGTATGATCTACTCACCATGCTTAGAAGAAATCCACTTGGTTTCTACATGGGAAGAGCCATCCGACACTTCACTTAAAAGGCGATAGGATAAGATAGAAAATGTAAAAGTGAGTTGACGCGTTAGAAGTTTGTCGTGATTGTCTTGATAAGAGCGCTCGTCAGTACACTCACCTGATTTAATTATAAACTCAATTTTATAAGAGAGAAAACTGTTTATAAACTTTTTTCTTTTCACATGCTCTCCGAGCTCGTCTCGCCGATAATTATGGATCCATCACTAATCACTAAAGAAAACGTAAGTGTGAATGGATAAATTTTGAATTGTAAACATGGAAATATAGGTACATAAGAAAAACGTGAAGTTTCATTGAGCAATGCCACAGTTTTATCACAAAAAGCATGTTTTGCTTTTACTCTAAATTCACAGACTTTACATTCATCTACAAGACAAAGTTAAGCTTCAAGATTATCCCCGGTTGCTTGATTAGACACATGCATTTTGGACCCATGTATCTTTTTATTCATTATGACAGGTTGCTTTTATGATCACATAAAGTATACTCACACACACACATTTAGGCACTTTCTTGTCATCCTAAAAGTCGTGTAGATTATTTTATCACGCTACCTATTTTATAAACGGTTTTTTTTATATTCCATGTTCTAATTTCATTCCAATTTAAACCTACATTTTACTGATTTTACCCATTTAAATTGAATTGACTAGCCACCCTTGAAACTTTCAACCTAAACTCTCACATTCCAATTAGTCATGATCATCACCATCATGTGGCAATTCATAAAAAAAGAGAAAACAAGAAGAAAAAACAAGGGGGAGAGAGACAGAGAGAAGATGTTGCAATGGAAATATAGATGGATAAGGAGGCAGACAAAGCCAGTCCAAAGAGATAGGAGGTCAGCAAGACAAGGGCGGCCACTCCATGACCCTACCACCACCATCACCTTGCCTCTTTGCATATTTTTTATGCTAAAAATTATTGCCCCAAAAAAAGAAAAAAGCATTTATGCTAAAAGTAAATAAAATTAAATACATTGAACATTGAGAAGCTGACACTGCACTTCCAGACAAAGTGTCTTCCAATTTTGCAGGTCTGGTGCTGTTGAGAACAGCAAGTGTTTGATTCTGTTTTTGACAAGACTGTGCCCATTTTTACTTCACTTTTTGCATGCATTGATTGTCGTACGAGAAAAAAAAAAAATACTCTCTCTCTCTTATTTTATTGTATTTTTTATTATAATTAACTATAAATTTCTAATCATATCGTTGATACGCACATGTCATGACCAGTTTTCTAATTTTCCCCAATCATTCGATTATCTCAAATCCTAAATGGAAAGTTAGTACGATCGTAATTTTAATGATATTATTGAAATCGGTATGATGCAAATCGAATCTCGTGCCGTTGCTTGCTTGAGGATAATATATATTGCGTTTCTATTATATCTGTAATGTTACATTAAAATAAATTTGAAATCGTACGATTAATGCGAGGAAAGAGCTGCTAGGTTTGATTAAGAGAATAAGTTGTGATAAGTCAATAGTCGATGGCGTATATTATATTCTCGAGTGGGCCGACATATACTATTTATTTTCTAATAGTAGGAGTAGCATGCAATTACTTAATTGATTGCGTTTTTTTAAAGATAAAACTGACAAAGCACCCAGAATAAAAAAATAATCCCTGTCATTACTTTAATGTGTTAAATAGCAGATGGGGTTGGAAAGTCACATGGCAAGTTGCTTTAATTACAAATAATTAGAAAAAATAAGTCCTTGCCAGCAAACACATGAAAACCAAGCTCCAATCACCGTTTTTGAATGAATAGGCCTTTTGACTAATTCACTTCTAGTTCTCGCCCAAGGGGGTGATAAGGGAAGACCCAACATGATTAGAAAAATCATGTTAATCAATATGGACAAACCGCTACTTTACCGCAAGGAAAAGCAGTGACATTATCGTGTAAAGCATCAAGATAACCTAAGTGGTTTCTTTGAGTAAAAATAGATGAAAAACAAAGATATCCTAACACAGTAATTCGCGAGTTCAATCTATTTGATCTATATATATGGTCCCAGGACAAGATCAACCAAACTTGCTATCAAAACCTATCAAGCTTAATTCCATACTCGATTTCTTGAACATGGACCCTGGTTACAAACGTTGTCTTGTGACGGTACAAGTCCAATTCAACAATAATAATTCATTTTATATACAGACATATCCATTCATATCAGTTTTGATTGAGCTCAAGCATTTTTTTTTTCCATAGATATGTGATCTTCCTTGAGATACTATATACAATAATGCACCTATAGTCAAACTATTGTCTCAAAATATGCATTTCTTGTGGTTGAGCTAGTAATCTATACTAAAGTGTTGGCACCTTCACCTAATAATAATTCAAACCATGTTAACATAAAAACTCACAAAAAAATTGCATTAGGTCCCCTCCACTCAACCTGTCAAATTCTCTCTCATGAATATGACATCAAGCAATATGGAATGGCCATTGCTTTCTCATTTTCCTTGCCAAAAGCACTTAAAATTAGAGAAAAAGAACAAAAGGGTTTTGGCTTTGATTTATTGGGCAGGTCAACCCCAGCAAGTTGCTAGGACCACCTCTATTTTTCTAAAGTTGACAGTAATATTTGGCCCAACCCATCATGGCTTACCAAAAGCAGACTTCATTCAATTGAAATTCAACCTTGAAAGATTCGACCGCATGATATAACCAATCAGCCATATAACATAAACACCACAATGATTGATTGAAAATATTAATTTAACTCTGACCATGGTCATGGAGGTTGCTTTCTTTTTTATAATTAATTAATATTTGAGATAATATGAACTCACCAGCAACCATCTCCTCCATTGGTCTCTATCATCTACTACATCATTGTCATGGTCCTTTTGATTTTATTATCTATTCCTTTGTTTTTGTATATGGCGGAATTCCACTTAAAACTATTTTCTTACAAGGTGATTTTCTTACAACATATTCCGTCACCCGCTTAACAATCATATTCAAAACAATTTAATGAAAGTAGTTTCGAAATGGCATAGACAGAGGATTTGAATTTTCTTATGCTCATCATTGATATGAAAAGGAGAAAAAGGGAAAACAAGTAGCACCCCATACATATGATTTAGACAGAATTGGATTTTAGTCTCCACAAGCACAAGTTTGCAATTCCGAACCTCCTATTGTTTCAGCACCACTTTATTCAGTCTAAAATACGATTTGACGAAGTGGACAATAGACAAATCTCCATCCAAAAACTCAATTATCACGTTTTCTAGCAGGGGGCCCAATAGTGACATCCAATAAAAATAAACATAGGGACAAAAATACGTGAATTCAATCGAGGGACATCTAATGGCAACCAATGGCTTTATGTGGCATCAAAAAATCATACCCTATAGTCTAATATGCACAATTTTGCGAAAGTTCAAGGATAAAAATAAAATTCAGCCCTGTAGGTAACTGTGTTGGTTGAGAGTCTCTCATTCATTGCCGAGGTCGAGAGTTCGAAATCCGCAATTGCTAGCGTTGTAAGTGGAGGGTCATGGTGTTAGGGTCCAATACTAGTTTCCCCCGAGGTATAGGGGCCCGTGGTGGAGTCATCAGTTACCAAAAAAATAAAAAAATAAAAAAATAATTCAGCCCCAAAATTACATAAACCAAAAGAACTAGTCCCCCTCCCCCAAAAAAGAAGAAGAAGAAGACAAGGGAGCATTAAATTAGTTGATAAATACAGAGACTCAAATCCAACGTTGCCAAGAGGAGAGCTTGGCCCAATGGGCCTTGAAAAAGTTGGGTTATCTATGCAAACTTTTGCATTGTGGTTTTTGAAATTTCAGCTCCACCAATTCGAAATAAACTCTACATGAGGGAGAACCTAAAAGGGTAACAAGAAGAAGAAGAGGGAACAATGCCCGTAATAAGATGGACTAAATTGAAAATAGCACAAGCTTTCGCTAATTTTTTTTTTTTTTTTTTGTCAAATCTCATTTCACAATCTTCTTCTAAAAGGACATGCGTGGGGACTCTGGAGCATCTTCCCATCCCCGGTGGCTCTGCTCGTTGGCACCATCATCCTTGCCGCCGTACACCCCATGCGCGATGGCAAGAAGCAGCCATCGATCTTGCCGGGGAGAGACAGAGTCGCTCCTCTCGAACCTCAAACCCGACCGACATGGCACTATCGTCAACAACGTCCTCACGGTGCAACATGTTCTCGCTAAGGTGAATCCTCGACAACATGTCGCGCCCCCTATACATGGAGGGACGGGGCGAGTACATTTTGGGCCAACTGGCTCGACTCGCAGGAAACCCAGGTAAAAGGATTTGTAGAGATAATTAAAGATTTCTCTAGGATAATTCTCTTTATTAGAGATATTTTGATGATTTTGTTAATTATCCACATATTTTAAGATTGCATGTATATTTCACGTATATAGCCTTTTAATTGTGCATATATTGAATGATATATTATCTTTGAATAGTGAAGATATCACCTATCTAGTTCGAATTAGAATTTGCCATCGTGGCTTATTTGTGCAAACTTTTGCACTGTGGTTTGTGACAGTTCAGCTCCACAAATTGAAAATGAACTCCTCTACATAAGGGAGAGCCTACAAGAGGAAGAAGAAGAGCAAGAAGAAATAATAATGCCCATGACCAGATGGGCTGAACTGAAAATGACACATCTTTTTTTTTTTCCCTTTCACAATCTTCTTCTAAAAAGGCGTTCTGTCAATCCATCCTTCGGAATCAACGTAGCTTAAGCTCGTCATTTGCTGCACGGATGAGTCGTCGAGTTTCCTTTCCCAACTCACCCTTTTGGACACGTCGGCTCCAGGTCCATAGCAGCCATACTCAACGAAAGTCAACTGATACCTGTCAACACATAATTAACGATTTCATATGTCATTTCTAACTCTCTTATCATAAGACAAATCACAAAAATATAATATGAATGGGGGAAACTCACTCGCGGCCGATGAAACTCCAGGCATCCCATCCCTTAGGGTCGACGACGTCCGTGAAGTTGGAGTGATAGAAGAGGACCCGTGCGTAACCCCGCCATGGCCTTCCTAACTTGGCCGATCCGGATCCGAAGACGTTGCAGTTCTTGAACACGAACCCGTCCGTGTCTTGCTCGTTCTCCCTCCCCTGCGCCGTGATGAACCCCGACAACCCCGGCAGGGCGTTCCCGAGCACCGATATGGCACAACCCTGATATGTACAAACACGGCGATGTTATAAAAGGCGACCGAGTCGGCTTGACAGAAGATCGATCTTTCAAGGGAGATAAGAACATCGATCTGAGCATCAATGTTCACTCTACTATATCCCAACTTAATTCACCTAACAATTTAGAAGAGCATAAAAGTTCACTCCTTAAAATATATTTATTTTGCGAAAAATGAATGATTCGAAAGATATTTTTCAAAAAAAGATTGTCTAAATTATTTACAAAAAATGAATGAATGGAAGATATTTTCTTCGTCCATGAAATTGTTTAAATATTAATTGTTATTAATAATAAAATAATTTTCTATTGACTAATAATTTCGAGCGATACAAGTTATATATATTTTTAAAATATTGTGCAAATCATTTGGTTTTGACAAAATAAATGGAGTTCATGTACATTTTTTTTGTTTCACGTTGGCAAAAATAAATGAAATAGTTTTTGCATCGTAAATTGGTTTTATTTTTCCGCATTAAATTTTAAAATGATAATAAGAGGTTATATTCCCCACAAGAATTCGAGAAGACAATCCGAAGACATAAATTATGTTGGATTGCCAAATATTAGAGCACATGGAAATATAGTCATGAATCATGTCCCCCAAGGAGATCTTGAGCACTAACATCACAAGACAAATTAGGTAAATTCCAACATAATTTCATTACCAAAAATTAAAGAGATTGGAACCACTAAAGTAGCCCGAACCCAAATAATACTTTCATTCCACTTATTTAATTCTATTCGACGATTACTTGTTGCCCTAATAATAAAAAATATTTCCATTTTCACCCGAAACGATCGAATCACATATTCCCACATTCTCCAAAAAATTTCCATTCAGTCCTGCGATTTAAATGCCACTCCGGCTCTTTAATTTCTCTATTAATAGAAGCAAGTGTTATTCGAGCTTTGCCAATATTCTTATGGAAAAGAAAGATACTCCCATAAAAGGATGGGAATTATTACCAACTTTCACCACGCACTATTGGTAAGAGAATCCGATCTAAATTGGGTAAAATCTAATTATATCGTGCAAAAACTTAGGAAAGAGAATCAAGCGAATGATTTTCAAGAAAACACCATGGCCAAAGAAAGCCTCAAACCTCGTAAATGGACTGGCCACCTCCGAAGATGAAATCGACCGCCCCTTGGATCGTGCAACGCTTGAAGTAATGCCTGCCTTCCACGTCCCACAATGTGTCCTGCAACCCCCAGAACCCGACCCGGTAGAAGTAGGACTTGTCGCCGCGGATCATCGCCGCCGCTGCCGGAACCTTCGGGTTCTCGTTCACCGGGTTGTTGTACGAGTTCTGCCGCCCCCACACCACCACGAACCCCGCGACCGGAGCCCGGCATAGAGGTGAAAATGACTGATCAGAAGCTCAGACAAACAAAGATAGAACGTCGATAAATCTATTGCTCACCCGAAAACTGATGCTCTTGACAACGATGTTGTCTGCTGACGAAGTGAAAGTGGGGCTCTGGGCGACCGTCTCGTGATCGTCCCACACGATCTCGGTCTTCCTCTTCCCTCGTCCTTTGAGAATGATGAAGGGCTTGTTCTTAGGAATCTGCACCTTCTCTCTACACGTAGAGAATACAAAAAGGGCAAGTTCTCGTTTCGTCAGTTCGCCCGCGCACGACGCAAACACCATTCGCCGAGCACGCCAGAGCATCAGAGCTAAAGGCCAGACTCACCTGTAGGTACCTTCCTTGACGTAAATGCAGAACCAATGGTTGTTGTTCTCGGGGACGGCATCGATGGCGGACTGGACCGTGGTGAAGTGCCCGGACTGGCCCGACTGGTCGACGCGAACGTGCCACTGAGAGGCATCCCCGGGGGCGTCTTTCCAGCCTTGCCAGGTGCAGCTGCCATTCGCCGCCGCCGCGGCGAAGCTCGCGCAAAGTAGGACAAGGAGGAAGCGGATAATTACACGTGCCGATGAAGGATAAGGACAAGGAGCTTGAGCTCCGGCGGGACTGAGGCTAAGAGAAGCCATCAGTGTAGAAAAGCGATTCTGTAAAACTAAACGATATGAGGCACGTTTCATGGTCGAATCCTATTTAATAAAAAAGATAGGAAAATCAGAGGGTGGGTTGTTTCCCCTGGAGGGAAACCTGGGAATGTTAAGGCAACTCTCTAATTGCACTAATTATGGAATCTCGAAGATTTTACAGCTGGGATTTTTCTTTCCATAGTCCTCCCTGTTTTTGCTTTGCATGGCAATATGCAATTTTCTAATTAATTGCCATAAGTCAAAATGGGCATGAGATTTGCAGACATAATAAATTATATGGCACAAAAGGGGAAGCATATATGTCGTGTATCGCTGTAAGAATGTATGGCTCTTCTAGCCCTGGGTTGTAGCTAAATATCAAATCGATAAGCTGAGATGGTTTTTGCAAATATAGGATGTGTAAAAGGAGGGACTGACTCGGATTAGTGGGTGGTCAGCGAGCCTCGTATGCCTATTGGTGTAAAAGGATATTTATGAGCAAGATGATCGTTGCTAATCAATGTCGTATATTGACGTAAGAATGTGTGGCTCCTTTTGGTCATTTCTTTCCTTGGGTTGTCGTTTTTATCAAATTAAGAATCGAGCTGATCTTGCACAGACACGATGTAACAGCCAGCACCAAGCCGGTGTGCGTAGGAAAGTGGGGACCGATTCGGATTAGTCGGCTGGTCAAGGAGCCCCGGATGCCTATTGGTATAAAAGGAAATTTATGAGTAAGATAATCGTGGTCGATCAATGCCACAAATTATGTATCATGTCTGAGTTCTCTATCTTCCATCGGAGGGCCAAAATAATTAGTTTTGTTTGGCCATGAGACTAGATTCTTTTCAGATTTTGCCACAGGAATTGGAATTTCTTTCAAATTATGGCTATTGTGAAAAATGAATGATTTGGAGAATATTTTCCTAAAACTAATCAATTGCATCATTTGAAATGATTATACAATGAAAAGTATTTTCATTATTGACATAATTTGTCTAAACATTTTTTCAGATTATGAAGATATTTTTTATTTATTCATTTTTATAAGCAATATAAATCATTATTTTAAGGAAAATATTATGCAAATCATTAATTTTTCACAAAACAAAAGAGCTTAAATTCATTGAAGGACTTAAAAGACACAAGATCCTCCAAGCTCAAATCATCATATATTAGGGATTATCAACTGCAAATAGACAAAAATCTCTATCAACAATTAAAGATTTTTGAAGTCATTTCTAAGTTATGATATTAGATGCGAATAAAAGATGCGTGTGAGAGGGAGGTGGGGGTTCGAATTTTCACATTCTCAGGGATTAAGGTGGAGACGATTTAATTTCAAATATAGGTTTCGACTCCCACGCCCTACAAGAAGGTAGGGCAAAAGTTTGAAAGCGAGTTAAAATAGGTCCAACCAAAAAAATACAAATATTTACAATAGGTGAATTGATCTCTCGAGAGGCTATAGAAAATCCAACTGGAATCTGAACACCCTGCCCCTTCTCGTAATGGAAGGAGATCACATGATATCTTGACTTTCCTTACTCAGAGATAAGAGTCGACGAAAAATCCAAATTTAACTCATATTTGCCATCGTTCCGGTCAACTTCTTCATCCGTCTCAAACCATGTTTGGCGCACATCGAAGTGGTCATCACACTGAAACTTCAACAAAGGACAATAATTGAAGGGAACCAGAATTGACCACCGTTGTTTTTTACGCTCGTATCAGGACTACGTTCTCTCGAATGATTCCTGGTCCGCTCGTTCTCCATGATACTCTACAAGCCAACCTAATATAATAACCATTATCTTCATTTTGCTTATGATGATGCTCTTCACTTCCTCGAAGAATAATTGGTTTACATATTTCAATCGAAGTATATGTACTAGAATTGATCGAAGGAAAGCAAGAGGAAGACATGGATTATTCTTGTCGTCCTTTGTTTTGCCTTTGCCATAATTAAGCAAACTTCAAATTAAGGTGGAAATGTGCAAGGTCTTACATCTAAGAACAACAAAATTTGCAAGCTCTGTAAACTAAGATATGGCTGAAAAGCAAGAACCAAAACTGAAATAATCCCCTCCATATTGTGTAATTTAACGCAGACACAAAATAAATGTAGTCGAAAAAAGGGTGGAGAAGATCCCGAAATCAATATTTTATGGGCGCGATGATTTCCATCTGGGCACCGAGCTTCTCTTCAGCAGCCTTCTCGGCCTTGACCCTCAGCTTGGTCAACTGCTTCTTCCTCTCATATAGGAGCTGTGATCTCTCCTTCCTCTTTCTCTCAAGTTCCTGCACAAGCCATGAGCAGGACATGAGAATTGTAAATCAAACAGTCATAAGTCACCCATGAATGACAAGCCTGTAAACTCTGCAACGCATGAGAACGAGTCACAGAGGCAGCTTCAGATTGAAACACGGCTGGGAAACACAAGGAAAGAAAGATGAACTCATAGAGACTTCTTAGACAGATCAAGGACATAGGTAACTGTGGCATTCAATTGTATTTTCTGACCAAATAAAAACTGATAGATTACAAATTCTCCTGGACATGACAGCAGGCAAATAACACCTACACAACCATTGAAGAGATAGACAGGAAAAAATTGTAGCTGAAAGGAAGATCAACATGGAGGGCAACATTTAAAAGGTGGTGCAATTGTCATAGAAACAGAAGAGCATAGTCAGGCTCTATAGAATGCAGCCATCAGAACATCCATGTTCTGTACGATCAGGTAACAGACCCGCAACTAGCCCACGCACAAAAAATATATAATAAGAAATAGTGCTCATATCTCACCTTAATAGTTTCATAGTGATTCCATCCAACTTCAGATGAAAGCCTGCCCAGCAAGCAGTATTTGTGACCAGCCTGGAGCCTCAACACCCTGATCAATGTTAAAAAAGCAAAAGGCAAATGAAAAAGATAAGAAATAATCAAATGTAGATCCACAAATGTATATAACAAAATTAAAAATAGAAGGAGACACATTATATGCCTGTCAAACAAACTCACTTGAGAGCATCAGGGATGACCATTCTTTTAACCTTGTCATATGGTGGTGGAACACCCTCAAAGGTTTTCAAGCGTGAAAGTGCTGCCGCTCCTCGCTTGGTCTTGTGAGGAATCATCCTGCATTTGGTTCAATTAAGGTTGTGCAATTTTGTAAAAAGAAAGGAGAGCTTTTCCAGAAGATAGTAGTCTCAGCTTGAGCAGATACTAAATGTTGACAAACGGAGAGCAAACCAATCAACCAACTAAATGGAAAACCAATTATCATCCTCGTCACTAAGGAACTGAAACATTTGTATATGTAAATAGAAGTAGCTAGGAAAAAAAAAAAACAGACGGGGAAAAGACGAAGGATCATACATATTTCAGACAAAGCCAGACGATATAGGATGGAGACAGTCCCGACTTGTTCTAAAATCAAGTCGATAACACATCACAAAAAGAATGATCTTTATCTCATCATTTGCTATTTCGTCCTTGCAAATTTGTCATAACACGCGGGTGTGAATTTGTCAATTTACTCCTAATCCGAGAGAATTAATCCAAGTCCTATCATGCAGGGCCCTAGTCCCAATGTCCTTGCCAATGAACAACAAGAACGCAACAGGTAGTAACGTTCTCTCACAAGAACAAACAAACACTGATCACCAAATTAGTACAACGACAACGAGACCAATGCGCCCTCCAAATCTAAAAACCACCAAGATCAAACATCAACATTCCCTCTCCCATTCAACCAAAGCTTTAAGCAACTGAACAAATCAAAATCGAAACTTTACCAAACCGGCGGAACAATCAAACGCGAGAGCGAAAACCCAAGAGAGAGAGAGAGAGATCATTGTCCGTACCCACGGATGGTGCGCCACAGGATCTTGGCGGGGGCCCTGAAGTGGATGGGGCCGTGGGAGGGCTTGGTGTTCATGCGCTTCCTGAGGAACCGCATGTACTTCATCTTCTGCCTCACGAGGCCGCCGGAGAGGCAGATCTCCTCGCACCGCACCACCACCACCCGCTGGCCGTTCAGGAGCTCCTTCGCCAGCACCGACGCCAGCCGCCCCAGCATGTGGTGGCGCCCGTCCACCACCACCCGCTTCGCGCACAACCCCGACCCGGACACCATTCTCTCTGTCTCTCTCGATGGACTGCCGCGGCGGCGCGAATCCTCTCTCGGCGGCGGTGGGTGTGCAGAAAGGAAAGAGGACTGAGGAACTGGATGGCTAGGGTTTTTGAGAACGAGGCGAGTGGAAGCTGGGAAGAAGATGATGGTTGGGCTCGATTTTGGGCTGGGCTTTGTGCAACCTCCACCTCGTGGGCCCAAATTCTTGGGCTTCGACCCACTTCGATTGTTAACGTTGTCTTGTCAGGATTTACCGTGCATTCAACGAGATCCTTCCTCTAGGGAAGAGCTTGGCTTCAGGGTCGGACCGGGACCGATCTGGTTATAATTCCTAAGATATATAAGATTGGTTCCAGATTCCAAAAATTGAGATACTCGTTTCGACGGGCAGATTCTCGAGTACTTGAAATCTGAAACAAATCTGTGTTTTTCTTATTATACATCTTCGCGTGATTCTACGTCATTCTATAGCATTCAATGATGAATGTGTAATATAAAATCACTACTTTGAATTTCGGTTTTCAATAAATCCATGATTGATGCTTTTACTTTGTCAATATTTTATGATTTTCGTCTATTTAAATATGAATTGTGATTAATAGATTGTAGCAAATGATAGTAATTAGAGATGATAATTCACTACAATTATTCAATTAAGAATACAGGTGGAATTTGGGTGAACTTTGGAATCAATCCTAGAACTTGTAATAAGTAAGTTCCAAGTTCTTGAGTATACAAAGTAGGTTCAATGTTCCAAAAATTAAAAAATTTGTTCCAGTGGATAGGTTTTACATTTTACATGAAACTTGAAAAAATCTAAAACCGCTTACCCCTACCCTCCATCCTAAGACAATGACATGTAAAGAAAAAAAAAAAGAGGCGACCATATTTATCAAAATTCAAAAAATGAATCAGATCAAGATTGAAATGCGTACTAGATGGGTGGTCATTTTCATTTGTTATACAGTATTGGCCATGTAATCGAACCATAAAATGCTTCGTCGCATAGAATCAAGGACCTGTTATGCTTGATGAGATTTTCGGACATTCTATTGTTTAAACCAAAAATAAAAAAAATTATTTATCACATTAACTAGAAGAAAGGAAGGAAAATGTTTATGCTGATGATGATCGGAATACTACTTCCTGTTTATTTATTTAGTAGGCTGCTCTGTGGTATAGATATATGGTGTTTCAAACTTGATTTATGCAATTAATTAGATGTTTCAATTTCAATTCAACTACAATTGAATATAGAGCACAGACTCTACCGTTAATCGATGCGAGATAATTTAATACTCTTGCATGCAGATTGGATTAAGAATGACACATGAAATTTAACCTACATACACAAAACGCCATAACTTTAATACCATACTAAAAAGTCCAATCCCAAGATCATATATATATATATATAAAGAGCATTTAAATCCCATTGTCAAGCAACATACATTATTTTCAGGACTCTAGTGTGCAAGCCAAATTGAGAATGGTACATGAAATTTGAGTTACAAATCCTCCGGACACATGCAAAATGATCAACCTAACCCTAATATCATGTTAAAAAGTCTAAACCCCGCGTCCATCCTCAACTAACGGGCATCAAATACACTTTTCAGAAGTCATGTCGAAACTCTGGTTAACTAGTTTTTTCTTTTCTTTAACTGGTTAACTAGTTAGATAGCTTCCAACAAAATAGAGAGAAACAAGTATAAGTAATAATAGGACATGCAACATAAGAGTAGAGGCAACCCATTGAACAGAGTTTTCGCATGCCGAAGATTTCTCCTTAAACGGTTATTTCCGCAAGCTAGAAACCATACCCGAAAACATGCATTTTATCAAGTCGCGAAACCATGCCAAGATGATCGTATGGCCACCGTGATAGACCTCGAAAGAAACAGTACCAGTCCCGACAGCAATAAAAACTTAAAAACAGGAAAGGACCTAATAATGAACTACATAAATTGGAGGCAATAAAGGTTTTGGCAAATTTTAGATTCTGCGATTGTGGCCTAGACCTTCAGCACATACAGGAAGCTTCCCACGGTTCCAGCAAATGTCTCGTGAATGCTCTCGGGGAGCAAGAAAATGCCCTAAACGTAGTCTCCTAAGATCCACTTCAATGTCCAATTCCCCCAACACCCCAGTAAAAACAGTTGAAAACTAGCCCTTTTTCTTTCTCTGGGGTCTTTGCTACAGAGCTTAAAGCCACGAATTTGCCTGGACCAACACAGATCGATCATAGACCTTGAACACCTTGCAAGAAGATATGGCTCAACGTCTACAGAACCAGAACCAGAACCAGAAGCCAGATTTCCCCCAATTCGAGCATTAGATTGCAAGGTTGTCATCTTCAACAAAAGCAAGCCAATCACCAAGAAAATATATAAATCAACATTGCAATCATGAGGTGTACTCGAACGGCTGAGGCGGTTGTGGCTCTTCATCAACCGCCATGGCTGAAGAAGGGGCCTGCTGTCCCGTTGCAGATCCACCGGTATTTGATGCAGTAGAAGATGGTGAATCAGTCAGAGAGAAGACCTCAGGTTCAGTCGGACGCAGGTCTCTCAAAAGAACAAACCCTGAGGGAGCCAACTTCACAGGCACATATCTGCTTTCCTCGAGGAATTTAATAAATTTCTCTTGGGCCGGTACAACCCGCGCAGGGTTGGTCAGTATTTCAAATGAAGGCTCGGGCTCAACTTTCTTTTCTTGAGGACTATCAACCTGCAGCGACATTACAGGATTATTTTATCACATCAGAAGTCTAAGAAGAAATTAAAAGCAAACCATGCCCCTCAGCTAACCCAGATCAAATTTGAACAACTTGAGTCATATTAAGAGAATACTGAGAATCAACCATGGACTAAATTAGGGAGACACTTCATTTGAAAAGCCTGTCTATTGCTCTGACTAAAGTACAGCGCTTAGATAGATTCTTGAACTGTCTCTGTGTTCAAAATCTCACAATTTACTACCTTTGCCAAAATGCAACATGTGAGAATCAATACACAATCGTGATGCTCTTATTATAACAGAATCATGACTGAACAAACTAGCAGAAGAAGCTTGTACCTGCATAGAATCTCCATCCTTCTCACTAACTGATTTTCCTTTCCCAGCACTTGAACCAGCAGAAGTTGCCTCTGCCCCAGATGATTTTTCAGCATTGGCTTTTTGCTCAGCTTCTTTCTTAGCCCTAGCCTTGGCCTTGGCTGACGTTGATAAGACTGCAGTTGGTAGCTTTACAGCAGAGGTAGTCGTAGGCACGGTAGTAGGCTTTGGATATTCAAAAAGGGAAGGTTTTGCATGTGATAAAAACTCAAACCTTGGAACTTTGAGGTCATAACTCAGTCCAACAAATGCTGTAGGAGAAAATGCCAGGCTAATGAAATAGATAAGGGGATACCAATACCAAAACTGGCTAAACACCGCAAGTCCAACAACTGCTGTGACTTTATCATGCTTTGTCTTAGAAAGCAACCTAATCGTAACATTCCTTCCACCAGCATCAAGAATTCCAGAGGCCAAAATAGCTCCCATCTTGCTCATAGTATCTTCATGCTTATCCAAAATAATTTTTTCCAATTGCCGCCTACATGTCGACTCAAATATGAATAATGCAATTATAAATGACGCAACGGAATAAGACAACACAGTCATTTATTCTGTTTAGAATAGACTATACAATACCTGAAAGCTCCAACACGAGAATCACTCGCTTCACTTGTCTGGACCATGACCATGGCCATGGCAATGAGAGCACCTTGACGAACAAAATCGACGACATCTGATGTCAGAGGCTCCAGCAAAGATATAGCCTCACTTAGGCCAGTCCCCGCACAGGATATGCCCACAGCAAGAGCCGCACCATATCGAACATGTGGATTATAAGATTCAGACAGCAGTGAAACAATTCTGGGAGTCTGCGTACATAGTCAGATTTAGAGTCAAAATCACAATGTTTGATAAAATCCTTCAAAAAAGGAAAAATGAACACAACAGAAAAGAATAGAGGAAAGAGAAAACTCATTGCTGAAGAACAATTTAATCCATGAACAATCAGATCAGACTGAGCAAGCCAGATTTGAATTGGAATATACTTGCCAGCCAGAAAAGGGAAAGAGAAGAACCAACCTGTTCTGGCTCTGAGTAAAGCACAAACCCCAGGGCTAGAACTGCAGTCCTCCTAACATCGTCACTCACGTCTGACACGGCAAAGTGTAGCAGTTGACGGATGGCTTTGTTATTTGCTGTACCCCTGTACGCCAGGGCCAGTGCGTACATACCACCATAACGAATAATAGGATCCTGGTCCCGAGTCATTTGCTCGATTAGTGTATCTGCTTCCTCTTCCCTTCCATAAACCATGAGGGCGATACCTAATGCTAATCCCCTGGAACAGGAGTGTCCAGTGAACAATAGTGAATAAATAGCTCAAAGTAAGAAATGGGCTAAACTCCACCAATTTTACCTAATGATCTTCTCGTGTTGTGTCTCATGGGCGTAAGCAAGCATCTCACTGGCCTTCTCACTTGCAGTTCCCACCATGAGCAGACCCATACTGATACCTGCAGCTTCACCAGCAACAGCACTGTCTGTATATAGGGCACTTTTGATGTCATCATATATATCCTCATCAGCGGTTCCCAGAGCAGCCAATCCAAGACCTAAACATGCTCCGTGTTGTATGACCTGGATAATAAAAATGCAAGTGAGCATTTGTGAAAACAACCATTCCAAATAGCTGTCATTCATTGTATAGACTTAGCACCTCCACATTAGTACTGCGCAGGCTATCACGCAAGAATTGCTTGATGCCCTCTCCGTGGTTTGCGTGAATGAGACCTAGCGCATAGAGGGCACCACCCTCGGAGTATGGACTGCCTCCACCACCAGCCCCTCCTTGGGGTAAGTAAGGAGCCATTAATGACCTCCCCTGCTGTAAGTGGCCTCTGTGAATAACACCTAGGCCTGCCGTAGCACTAAATTTAGCCCAATTGGTGGCTCTGCTCAACCAATCCTGAAGAAGTGTTGCAGCAAAGCTCAGTGATCTTAATTAGAAAGCTAAAAAAATCCATGGAAACATTTGAAGAATAGATGGTCTGCCTTACCAGATTTTCCCTCAGAAAAGTGTCCACAGTTGTACCAGCATGCATAATTGCATTAGCATATATGGTCGCACTGTGGCAAACACTATTTCTCATCTCAACAGATTGCTTAATTGTCTTCAGAATAAGCAGATCCGATCTACATAAATTATAAATTCAGAAGCATAAGATTTCAAATAGTATTATAAATCGAATAGAAATCAATAAGGATTAAAATGTTGATGAAGAAGAAGAAGATGATGATGACAAAGAAGAAAGGCTAGTAGTCATACTTATTATGACTGTAGAGAAACTGCAAGGTCAACTGAATTGATGTTTCTCCAGACAAAATTCCCCTAATTTTCTTAAGCCTCTCAGCATATATGCCTTCAGTTGGATCAACTTGTTGAACAGTTGCATCAGAAGTATGAGACCCATCAGTCATAGCAACATCCTCTGATGCAGCAGGACTCTCATTTTGAGAAGTATCTGCTTCGTTATTTCCTGGTTGTCCAGATTCCTGAGGGCGAGAAGTCGAAACTGACAGACGATCTCTTACATTTAACAGAAAAGCTTGGTGCTCATTCTCCACAAGATCAAAGGCTATTTGAAATGCGAGCAAAGCATCATCCTTATTAGATCTCAGAAGTTTTTCCAATATCCGCGCAACTTCCTCAGGTTCATCCAAGAACATTAGGCACTGGCAAATGCTCAAATAGTCGGGAGAAGGCAGGTTTTGAAACACGTTCACAAGAAGACGAAGAACCTGAAGTGTAAACCAGGGTCAAACAATGTGCCAAGTCCATCCTCCAATAATTTTGCATATTTCATTTTGCATCAGATCTATTTTCATGACAATAGACATATTTGTCCTTGCATCCAATTTGATGACTTAAAAATTCAACAAATCACCGCACTGATAGAAAATTTATGACAAAAGGGGAAAAGAATTATTGGAGTGCATATCAAAGCAAAGCTATAAGAGAAGCAGACTTATAACTCGGATCTTGTTAACAAGAACCCCTCAGGCATTCGTTAACCATAATTAGAAAAAAAAGGTTTTGATTTCCAATACATTGATCACACATAACATTAGGAAGACTACATCAGAAATCAGACTTTCTTTAATGGGTGTTTAACAAGTGGGCCCAACTCTTGTTAACAAAATCCTAAAACTATTAGTTACAGGCCAGAGAGAGAGAGAGAGAGAGAGAGAGAGAGAGAAGACTTGCTGGCTAAAGATGATGTAGAACTCACAGAAATTGTAAAAAGTGGCTAAGGAATTGATTCTAAAGAAACACTGGGTGAAGGTAAATTTAACTATTTCCTCTCCAAGCAAGAAGAGTAGAAGCAATAGCAAAACCAGGATAAAATTCTTCCAGCCCATTTCAAGAAACTTCAACATGAAGGCTAAAGAAATTTTGGAAAACCATTTCATGTTAAACGAATCCAATTCACACTTGAAAAAATGAAAACACATACAGAACACAGAATTTGGAAAACCTAAGCCCGAGTAGAAAAGATTATAATGATAAAGAAATTGGTCACTGTTTAAATCTTAACCAATATCAAGTGCCTATTAGACTGTAGACCTCAATGTTTCAGTCAAGGATTCCGGTGATCCTATCATCTCAGAAACTTAAGTATTTTTAAAGATAACCGAAAATAAAACCCTTACCTCATGACGATATTCTCTGCGATAAACGAAAGAATGAGAGATATTGATACAATAAGAAAGAGATCCATGCACGTTTTCACTCCTTGTAATTGCTTCCTCTAGTTTGTCCAATCTTCGGCATTCAATTGCAATACCCATGGCTTGTTGGTACTTTCCATCATTGATACACCTAAATCAAGTAACTGTAAGAAGGCCACAGCAAGAAAAATCATCGGATCAAATCAACAAAGGCATTGCATAGCATCATACTTATCAAGCATTCTCTCCACTATAGCCTCCAGCCGAGGATCCACTTCAACTGCTTCTCTATTTGATTCTGCCGCCTTAGTCTTAAGGCTTGCATATTCATCAATAGCTTTGGCTGATAGTAAAATTAAAAAGGGGATCAAGTAAGTTCCAAATCTTGATCCAAAGGACCAAAGCACAACCACCAGAATAGCTGGAAAATAAACTGACAGGATAGTCGCGCACATGAATAAAGTTGCGGTACTATCCCCCCCCCCAAAAAAAAGAAGAAGAAAGAAACACGCCAACCAACTAATTAAAAAACAAAAACGCAAGCTAAGGTTGCTATTCTTACATAGCAAAGTGTGAACATAATCGGAGTCATCCGAAACGTCAAACAGAGAACCAGCTCCAAGTGCATAAGACAGTGAATCATTAAGATCGCCCAAATAGTAGAAAACCTGAAAAGAAAAAATATAGACAGGAAACAGTGGAGACACATCAAGAAAACATCAGAACTAAAAACTCCAGATTCCAAAATCAAAGGCAAGGGATGCTACAAGAATGCAGGAATTTGTAAGGTCAAACAATAAGCACCAAAAAACATGGATTCAGATGAGGACAAGCCAACATCAATAGCAGATCCATGTCAAGAGAACACCAAAATCAAATGCAGATTCCAAAATCTAAAATAAGTGAGACTATTGGATTGCAGTAATCGTCAGATTGATTCATGTGCATCAATAGGACATGCGCTCATCAATGTAGATTTTGTGGGCATAATATTCCAAATGTTACAAGGAAGCTTGCAAGGACAATGAGAACATAAGTTTAAATTGAAACATAATATATGCTATTCAAGCACATCTTCAAACTTAACTTGCCCCGAAGATTATGAACCTCTATCAGGACAATGTACAAACGTAAACATAAACTGAATAAAAAACCACAACTATGTAATAATTCAAAAAGAGAACGACCCAACAACCCATAAATACGTTGCATGCAATTTACAGGTTGGCAGCTTTTAGAATAGCGTCGATGAAATCATTCGAAGGCAAGGGGTAAATTCATGCAGCAATAAGTGAGTATAAAGATATGAGCCTTTGAGCAACTTTATGAAGGCCTCCTTTAGTCTTGTATAATATTAAATGTCGATCACAAGGAATCCAAAACCACAACCAACTTTAGATAAAATAGATGGCTCTCAGCAGAAAATGCTCGAGTAATATCTGCAGTGACAGCTGCCACATATTACTAAGCATCCACAAAGTACCTATATCATATGATAAATGAAAAACTGTGAAGCATCTAAGTTGTGACGATGCACAAACTGCTCTGCTTTATAAAACACAGAAGTCATCAAGAGAACAGCTAACGACAGAGATGCAATCCAGACTGACCAAAAAGAATCACGCAAGGAAGTAATCATGTAATGAAGTGGAGGGTTGAATAGAGCTATCACCTTTGAGACAAGCAGTGCTGCAAGTTGCCTCTGATGCTGATCAAACTCTTCGTCTTCATAAAGACTCTCTCTGAAGAGAAATTATCATAAGAGAATAATCGATCAAATCAACCAGAAACTTTTATAAAGTTGAACATAGCAGTGTCAGATCACAATGGTTTTCCTGAACCAGTCTAGCTTGTATGCAAAATCATCCCTCCTCAACCAAATTGTACAGTTAAATTGGAAGCACTTCAAGTTTGGAGTGTTCCTCAAGTTTGGAGTGTTCCTCAATGTCTAAAAGGGACAAAGGTTGCCTTTAAGCAGTTAAACACAGTCTATAGGAAAAATAATTCCAAAGCAAAATGCAGACTCCGTAAACACCACCTCTACAGCTCAATATGAAGGTACCGGAATAACTGCAATAATGGTAAACTCATGATTGATGCCAGTAATAAAAGGTGTGGATCACCAATTCCAGCCAAACACCTCATTCGTTGCTCCCAGAAGACTTCTGCATGCGCTTAAATTTGTTTGAAGACAAAAAAAACCCGTTGACTCTTACTAATCCCATATTTTTCAATCTTGCTTCCAAACATCGAATCCCCAATTTTATCTCAATCTAAAATTCTCCACCCATCACGGAAAAGATACAAAATTCAACAAGGGTATGCAAATGCAACAACCAAAAACCTTACTGGCACTCCCCAAATTCACTACTCCAAAAACCAACAAAGGAGTAAATCAGTAAACAAGAAGCTACCGCCACTGCTCACCTCACTTCAGCATCCCATTTTCACCTGAAGAGAACAACCCCACCCCCCAAAAAAAATAAAAATAAATAAAAACCCATATTCCGTCTCAAAATAATATCTTTTTTGTTGTTTCAGTCAAGCAGCTCAGAACTCGCAGAAACCCAAAAACCCACCAATCCAACCCGAGCCGAATCAACCTAAACCGCATCGAAGCCGAAGGAGAACTCAAGGGAAGGAAGGTTCCGACTCACATCATGGGGACGCTGGTGGAGATCTCGGGCCAGTAGAAGTCGACGCACTTGTTGAGGTTGGAGAGGGCGTGGAGCTTCAGCCGCGGGTGGTCCTCGGTCAGCATCGCCAGCAGGCCCCCGGCCGAGCTCACCATCGTCGCCACCGCCATTGCTTCGCGAGCCGAGCTTAAAGGCGCCTCCTCCTCCTCGTCCGATTCGGATCCCTCGAGGACGATCCCGGACGGCAATCGGGATCGCGATTTGGGGGTTCCTAGTCGAGAGATTTTTCGAATTCGGAACCCTAATTCCCAGAAAGCGAGAGCGAAAGAGAGAGAGAGAAAGAGGGAGGAATTTGCTTGTTTGCTTTCTGAGATGGGTTTTGGCTTTTTGGGAAATCCTGCCTTCCCGTCCAAGCCAGCTCCAAGTGAAGTGATCCAATCAACTAGGAATTTAACTTAAATCATCAGATGTCAGAGCTAAAGTGATTTAATTATGTAAAAATATCTATTTACTAATAACAAAATAAAATTGGCATTTTATGATAATACACTTACAGACATGATCTTTTAGTAATATTTTGTTCTTTCAGCAGTTGCTGATTACAAAGAAAAATACAAATTATTTTTTTGCATCGAAACGAATTGCACACATGGAGATCATGCGTCAGTCTTATACCTAAATGAAACAGCTTTGGTTATTAACAGATTTCATTAGATAATTAATGATGTAACATGTTGACCATTATTGACATTTAAAGAATATCGTCATATGATATCTATATGGTTTCACAAAATGAAGTATTATTAATTTAACTTCTCATCAAATAATACGAAGTGATAACATTAAGTTATTACGTCTGGTATACTTTCAAAATCTCATGATTTAAATGATTGTACAATACACGACTTTTCACTCATTATATAGTCAATGTAAATTTAAGATAACCATATTTCTTAACTAAATTTCGTGTACTTTTAAGGAAAATAAAATTTATACAAATGTGTGTTCTCGTACTACATGCTTTATACCACCGGACCAAATTTGTCTATCATTTTCCGAACCCATTTTCAAGTATCTTGGAGAAGAACTCACGGGAATCAAGACAAGGGCCGATTAAGGGTGGTCGGACGCATGTTATCATTACCCCATTTTACTGTTGGGGTTGATTTTGATAACAGGAGCAGTTTAGGGACCTGCTCAGGTCCGGTCTTACGGGGTGTATCCCTAGCCACTATATTTTTCCTAGCGTGGGAGCTGCCAATACCCCTCTTATGGCCCTTGGGGTCCCCTAAGCGGGGGGGCACGCACCGACCCGTGTGCGAGGGCCTTGTTATCGGGTTGTCCCCCCCGGAGCGCTGCAGTTTAAGGTCATGCCGAGGACTGAGCTTATTATTGATTATCATGCGAACCTGTAAATTTTTTATCTAGTCATTTAAGGTACTAATTCAGCCATTCGTTTAAATGAATCAACTTTTAAATTTATACTTACTCCAAATCATACAAGGCATGTATTTTAACATCTTTAGAATTTCAAATTCTGCAATTTTTACAATGTCCAAAATTTGACTCTTCCCAAAGTTTCAAAGAATTATAAAACAAGTTATCTAAAGCAAGAAAAAAATGTTGCTTTTAGCTAATGTCAAACAGGGCTTGTAAATTATTCTTATTAATTTCCCTTAATTATTTAAAATATTTCTCAATTAAAAAAAAAAAACCTATGATAAATCTACTTGTTAGTCAAAGTACGTAAACAAGAATGGGGTCGGTGTAACTTTGCTTTTACTTGTAAAATTAGCAAAAGTGTTATAACTTATGTACAATACTCATTTAATTTTTTTCATTTACTTGAGTGCCACAAATTTGAAAAATCGGTCACTTGATTGCTATCGGCAATTTGTCTTATCGGAAAATTTGTCATCTTACGTGGTTTTCGCAGCACTAACATGAACGATTTATTAATAACATTTTTAATTTTTAATTATTTCTTCAATTTTTATTTTTATTTTTTTGCCCTTTTTTAAGGGCTCTCGTTGGTTGCGAAGGCCCTAAGCAAGGCCATTGCGGCCTTGCCCACGGTTGCCCAAATCTCACGAAAGTCACCGGGGACCCTTTCTGGCTTTAAAAAAAAAGGAAAAGAAAGAGAAAAACAATAATTAAAATTAAAATAAATAAAATAAAATAATTAGTGATAAGTTAAATAAAAGTCCTAAAACTTGTCATATAAGTGCAATTGAGTTCTAAAACTTTTAAAAAGTATGATTAAATCTTGAAATTTGTCATAAATGTGTAATTGAGTTCTAAAACTTTTAAAAAGTACAATCAAGTTCAAAAAATTGTCAAATTGATATAATCTACGTCCTTTTATTGATTGCATTTTTTAAAAGTTTTAGAATTTAATTACACTTTCGTGACAAGTTTTAGGACTTCATTTGACATTTTAAAAGTTTTAGGATTCAATCGAATTTTCATAATAACTTTTAAGACTTGATTGTTCTTTTTAAAAGTTTTAGAATTTAATTACACTTTCGTGATTACTTACCAAAAAAAAAAATTACACTTTCGTGATAAGTTTTAGGACTTCCATTCCATTTATCTCAAATAATTACACTATGATTTGATGGAAATGACAGGTAGTTCCGCTCTTATTCTCCCTTGCTTCTAGCTTTAGGTGTTTTGGTTTTCTCTCTGATGTGGAGATCAAGAGTTTGTGCTGAAGGGAGTTCATGTTGAATTACAACTTGAAGAACTGATGTAATATCTTAGTTAGAAAGCCAAAAAATGCATAACGCCACCACAAAATGACAACCAAGAGCACAAATCCCCCCTAAATACTCCATTCTGTTACTTCACCTGAAGACCTTGCCGAGTATAAAGGGAGTTGAGGGAAAACCCAATGATAACGTGTAAAGTGAGGAAGTTCAGTTCAGTGTGTTGATTTGTTCTTGTGCACATTGCTGTGCTAGACTCGTTTTCAGATGGGTCGAGATGCTCTGCACTTACAGTGGGTAAAGGAGCTTCCCTGAAAATAGAAGAGCCAAAAATGCGTACTTTGGTGGCATTTTTGTTATATGTTCATCGACCTATATACGGAACTAAATTGTCCTAACAGAGCATGAATTCTGCATGCGTCTGTGGTATGTACAATGTTAGCAGCATCAACTGAGAGGATGAAATCACTAAATTATTGTCTCAAACGAACAATATGTCCGTAGTTTCTCGAACAACATAATCTCGTTTATGCCAAATTCACTCAGACTAGGTTGTTTTTGAGTCATTCCATTTGTAGGATTCTGCAAGATCTCTGACCTTAGTCTTTCCTGCTGCATCTGCATTGATGAGAGGCTTTGCGCAAACCAGCAAACCAGGACATGTGATACATCTTTCCTTCTCCCCTTTTTGCCCTGAAAAATGATGTTCATTTTCAGTCAGTTATCTGAAATTTGATCTATCAGATATACTCTGTAGCAGAGCAGCAAGCAATGCAGTGCAAAGTTGACGTTGCACTCTCGGAAAATAGTTCTCTGGGGTTAGGTCATTCTCTTCAAAACTTGTCCTAATTCGTGGAACTACGAGACATTTTGTTAGGCAGGGGTTCACCTTATGTTGCGGCGACGGGTTTATGACGGGATCAAGTTCCTGGAAGACAATCCTGGCAGTGATGAAGCTTTGTTGTCGACTTGTCAGCAACAGGTAATGCTCTTCAAATGTTCTTAGTTGAAACTAAACCGTATGAGGCCTCTCCTCTATTAGAAAGCCCGATACTCAGTCCTGTCCAAAGATCTTTGAATGACATGACTCCATTTTTTGCTTATCTTGAACGTGGATCCTAACAAATCGGAAAATTATGGAGACACCGGTCGCAGCAGCAGCGCCACAGCGACTGTGGACGAGGTTGACTAGTGTTGACACCTAGTTTAGGATCAAGCTTATTCTTTAAACTCATCTTTTAGAAATAGAAGATAATTTTTTATTAGAGAGAAATTTTTAATTTTTTTTTTAATTCAAAAACTCAACCGTGTAATTTTTTGGAGTCACTTTGTTGTTGAGAAGTTGAGCGAAAATCTCCACTTGCGGTAACAAATTCGAGTTTTCACTTTATAAATAAATGGTGCAAGACGTGAAAAAGAGAGGCCTTCTCTTCGTCTTTCGAAGAAGGAAAAAATAGAAAACTGAAGAGAAAGAAAAAGTGCGGAAGTTTTTCACTCGGTTTCGAAAGATTTACAAAAGGAAATGGAGTTTTTGTGAAGGAAAAGTCAAAAAGCTGAAAAAGGTTCTGCAGAAATAAGAGCAGAAGCTTTTTCTCTTCCGTTGACAGCAGCAGAGGGGCAGAGACAGTAGAGTGACGAGAGAGAGAGGTGAGAGCAAAAAAAAAAAGAAAAAAAAGACAAGAGGAAAAAGCAAAAAGATGAACAACTGTTCATCTTCCTCGTAAGTTCCCGTCCGACGTCCCTGCTGCCCGCTTCCTCCGCGCCGTCGAGCTGCCGTTGCCGCTCCGCCTCACCGCGCGACCACCGCCGTCCACTTCGCCCCGCGCGTCGCTTCGCCCTCGGCTGCGACGAAGCTTCTGTTTCTGCGACGCCCTTGCGGATCCCGAGTCCCCTTGTGCCAAGCGACGCCCCCAGCAACACTTCGCCGGTTTTTGCCGCGACCTGCAGCAGCCCGAACCTCTTCCGCCGCATTCCGTCTGCAGCACGACGCCGCTGCAGCAGCTGCAGCTAGTCCCAATCGTCACACCAGCATCGCCCAACTTCGCCGGAGATCTGCTCCTGCTCAGCCTCGCGTTCGCTGAGCCCCTCGCCGCACCACTGAGACTCCGAACGCCGGCGTCTCGCTCCGACAATCCGACGTCTCCGCCCGCTGCTGCCCTGCCAACCGAACCCTTCGCCCGAGTGATCCCCCGTTTTGTTGCAGGTCTACCTTTGCCAGACCTCGCCGGAGCTCCGACCACGGGGAGACTCCGACCGACGGTAACTTCCGACGACGCCGGACACCCTTCGACCGACGCCATTTACCACCGTCGCTCTCCCATTTTCCAAGCCTTAGGTAGTTTATTTTTATTTTTTATTTTTTACTTATTTCATGTTATGTTAGCTTATTTTTAAGTTTAATTATTTGAATTGTAGTATTATATGTCAATATTTGTAGACCTTGTAGACATTAAGGGGTTTTATCCCAAATTATGGTAATTATTAATTTGATCCAAAGTAAGATGTCGGGTCATTTTTTTAATTACTTTAATTTTTAGGAATTTTGATAATATTTCAATTGTTAAATCATTATAGAATTAAAATAATTGTTAATTTAATCGTGAGACAACGGATTATTTTTTCGGTTATTTTAATTCTTATCTTCATTCTTTTAAAATAATTACTTGTTTGGAAAGATTAAAAAAAATCAAAAAAAATCAAAAAGTACATAAAAATCTAAATATTGCATTAGAGCATTTATGTTTAGTAAATTAGGACTGTATTTTTAGGGTTAGTAAATTAGAATTGCATTTATAGGATTATAATTTTTAGATTATACTTTTAGATGGGTGATTTTTGTTAGGGCTAATTTTAAATAATGTTGGCATGTCTTGATTTTTTATATAGCTTTTAAGATAAGATATAGTTTAAGTTAAATTGATTCCTAAAATAAATGAGAATATCATTCACTTTAGTTAGTCTAATTAGTTTTTTTAATTCCGAATTTCAATAAAAAGAATCCAAAAATATTAGGCACATATTACATAATTTGCATAATAGGTTTAATTAGAATTTATTTATTAGTAAAATATTGTCATATCTAGAACTTAGGTACTTAGGTCCATACACATTTCATATTAAAGCAACACACCTAGATATTTTTAGATTAAGTCGATTTTCATTTAGTAAAGCAAAAAGAGGAACAAAAAAAATGTTATGCATGCCATATGAGTTATAGTTTAATTGTTTTTTTAATAAAAAGGAAAATGCTAAAAGATGATCATTGCACCATTAAGTTACTTTCTTTTTAATAAAAAAACATTATGTCATTAAAAAAGAAAAAAAAAACTAAAGATCATTTCCTTGGTTAGTTAATAGGTTAATTCATAATTAATCTCATTTCATATCATCATTATTTAGCATAGGTTGCATATATGCATTAAAAAATGAATCATCATTAAAAAAAAAAAATCATAAAAGAACATGCATGTAGAAATACCATGTCATTCATCCCATATCGCGTAGCACATGTATATTTAGGATTATATAAATTAGATTGCATACATATAATGATAAGTTTAAGTCATACCATATGAATTGCATCTCGCATGTTATTAAAACAAATTCATGCATATTAAGTTAAATTAAGATCACGTTTAATTAATAAAAAATTAAGTGTCATGTCATTTAGAAAATCATGTTTAGGGCATGCATTTTCATTAGCATTTTTGTAAGGTTGTCGTTAATAATTTCTTACAATTCTATCACTTTAGTTTATTGAATGTTATTTCATTGATTGTGTACCCGCATAACCACCATTTGCATGTTATTTAGTTTAAGTTAAAATTAATCAATACTGCCTTCAAAAATATTTTTTTAAAATAAAATGTACTGAAAGGGCATTAGACTAGTCTAGCGTAATCAAGTCCCCGCACCTATAATCTCTGGTTCGTAGGAGTAAAATAATTTTCCCATTATTTTACTTAGGTGTCTAATGGACCTACCGAAAACTGATTAGTGATGACTCATAGATAAAATTCATTTGCATGTTAAAAAAATTGGAATCTTAAGTCGCGAATTGATATGGGGTTGGGAAGGCCTGAGCTAAGTTTCAAACTTAGTAATCCATTAACCTAAAGTCTAGGTGGTGCTTCGGAACTTTTAGGTCGCGACAACCAAGTTGGGGACATCAACTTGTCGACCGTCCTGGCAAAAAAAGCTAGACCATATGCGCATCCGTGGCTCCTCAGGTTCCTCATTCCCCTCGCAATCCTAGGTCTAGCTGCTAGTATCAGTTTCTTCGCCAAATTGAACTAAAGTTCGAAGAAATTATATGATGTCAAACTTCAAGTTGAAGGCATAGGAAATTAGCTCAAAATCCAATTCCTTTTAGTAATCTGAAGGATCCTGATAACTGAATTGATAATACCGGAAATGTCAAGTTTAGAGCAAGTTTGTGCTTTCTCTCATTGAAGTGACATAATTCTATCTTTGCATTGAACCATCTCATTGAAAAGATAAAGGCTTGATCTAATGATATCTTTGAAAAGATAAGCCTAAAAATCTATTAATGAAGTATGGAGAAATTTCAAAAGACTATAAAGCAAGCTAAAGAAATAACCTTGTTGTGTTTTATTTGGTTGGAAGGAATGGCCTGTCCTTCGAACTCGTCTGGCTGCAAAATTTGTGGTGAAGCACTAGTGAGAGGAGGATTCATGATTTTAACCCTTCTTTTTTGGCACTAAAACTGAATTATCAAATTAATTAACCAATAACAACCAAAGATAATTAGTACGATATAAATTAGTATTTTGATTAAATTTGAACAATATAATTACTAGTTATTATGATTGATTGTATAGAGTATTAGATTGGGAACTAATCTATAGTTATAAGTAAGTAAAAAATTATTATGGGTTACTGAATTAGTTATGAAGATCAATAAATTAATTACGAATGGAGACCTAATTAAATATATAATGGATATTATATTAAAAAATATTTGGTTATATCCAATATTGTAAAATTATTGATTCTATTGCTCTTTTTGTGGACTTATAGAATAATTTAATGCAAGAAATTAATACCACTTTAAATGACTTTTTACTTTCGCCACTTTTATAGAATAATGCTGGGTGAATTTTTTATAGCACAATTATAATAATATTTTCTATATTAAAATGATAATATTGTGAGTGTATGCAAGTATAAACTAAATTTTGGGTTAGATTTATCAGTGCCCTCATTTCATTCCAATTTGCTGTCGAGCATGGAACATATGAACTGGCAAAACCTCATCCCTCACTAAAAACTTCTTATTAAACGAAAATATATTGATGAAAGTCATTTTTCAAAGAAACTTGTTATTTTTCATTTATTTAGTGATTTAGAGAAAGTGAATTCCTTCTTACTAAAAGGGAAATTCATTTTCCACAGTAGAAGCTTGTTTATAGTTTATGAAAAATGCATTTCGAGAAGCTTGGTGGCTGCGATGGTTTGGGCTCTCTCTCCCTCACGAAGTGGAGGAGTTCGAATCTCCTCACGATCGCTTGGGATCTTAAGTGGGATGCCGGGGGTGGTGAGTCCTTCCACTTACATGTCCCTCGGGTTTACTTGCCGGCTGCCGACTACTGGCTGTACGGGATCCTGGGTCATAAAAAAAAATGCATTTTGTGGGTCCTCCTGCTTATGTGTCTTCCTAGGTTTACTCGTCGACTACCGGCTGTATAGAGTTCATGGGTCATAAAAAAAAATGCATTTTGTAGATCAATTAGTATTGTGTCATCCAAATACCGAAAAATAGGGAAACAATTTTCTAGACACATTTTTTCTTCAAACAAATAGACCTAGATAAAGACAAGTGCATATTCAAAATAAGCCAAACGTAAGTCATAATAACTTTTCTAGAGGTTTTATGTTTCTATAACCTTGTTATGTTGCTACCAATTTAGGGGTCCACATTGCCTTTCCCTTTTACTTACATAGTATAATATATGAACAGAGATTCTATGATGGAAACACGGTAAAAAAAAAGGGAAAGCATATAAAAGAATCTAGAATGCGAAATAGGAAAGGATAGAAAGACTAATAAAAGAGCTACCATACCAACACACCAACTAATGTCGACACTGCATTCAATGGACACAAATTCAACCTAGCCTCCACCTACCCACCAGCACCACCTACCACGTATGGCTTCAATGACCTTGCCATAAAAGAAGAAAGGAAAATCTTATCTACGAATACCGTCCAGACATTTGTTGAACATGCTCATTGAGAAAATATTCAATTCCCAAAATGCTAATCATGCATATGAGGAAGGTTAAGAAGATAAAAAATATATTGGACCACGTAATGTTTAGCATTTGTCTAAACCAAAAAAGTTTTGTCGTCTTCGAAAGGACTAATTTTCCCGGCCAATGCACGAACCAATGGAAATATGATTATTATTTTGCTACACAATTTACATTTCAGGAAAATGAAAGAAAGACAGAAAGTCAGAGCTAATGATGTAATAAAAGTCTAAATCTGCGCGCGCGCCCAATGAAGGAAAAAAAGGGAAAAATTGGAACTTTGACAATGCAAATTCAATAAGGTCTTCTCTCTCCTCTCTCTTCTCTCTCTCTCTGTGGCCGGCTCCTTTGGTCCGGAATCGTGTGTTCCTGTCATACCCACCATCGCAGCGAGCACGCTCTTGAGTTGGTGAGAGCCCACAGTTCGATCGGCCAAGTCGGTGAATTTAAAGCCTGTACCTTTTCCCCAGGTTGAACACCCTGCAGAGCCCAAAACCCACAGAAGCAGAAGCAGCAGCAGAAGAAAGAAGGAAGAAGAGGAAGAAGGAGGAAGAAATCGAGATGGGTGAGGCTAAGGTGTTCACTTTGGCTGAAGTGTCCGAGCACAACAATTCCAAGGACTGCTGGATCGTAATTGATGGAAAAGTTAGCTCCTTTTCTTTTTCTAGCCTCCTTGCTCTGTGTGGTTTTTGTTCCTTGTCGTTGGTTCCCTTTTCGCATCTATCTTTTCACTTTTCCCCTTCATCAATCGACTTTCAAGAGATGGTCAATGCCTAAAGCGGCAGATGGATAAAGTTGAATGCTGGGTTTTTGTCCTGATTTTTTGCGGCCTTTGGGTTCTTTGATCAGTTGCTTTGCCAATGTGCTTTTTCCGCATTTGGATCTTGCAACCCAAGAAAATTGTTTGTCGTGTCGCCTCCCAAGTTTAGGCGATCTGGGCGTCCTTGATTATATATCAAGGTTCGGACTTGAGCACGGTTAAGGGAAAAAGAAGTAGTTGGTCTCCTTTGTTTGATTTCTGTCTGAAATAGCTTTTATGAAGTTTTCTTTTTGTCAATGGGATCGATTAATGTAAGGATCTGGCTTTCGATCTTTGAATTCTATGACTCAAGTGAACTCTCCAACTTCTGATTACTCCGAGCCTAGTGTTGCTGATTTGGGTAGTTGTTTGAAAAGTCTCGAGGAGTTTTAATTGCCCCCATCCATCAGCAATTGCTCTTTCTAAGGGTTTATCAACTTAGATTACATTTGTGTAACCAGTTCAAAACAGCTTTATGGGTTGAATTTCTGCTTTAGGCTCTGGGGTTTTCTCCATGATGTGGCTATGAATATTCTGTATATGTTGGCGGGATTTCTGTTGAATTACCACTTTTGAGCACTAGTAAGCCACAGTAAGCTGTAAAAGTTGTCATAATACGGAAGCCAAAAGTGCAACCAAAACCACAAAGTCACAACTCGTTAGTTTTGTATGAGAGAAAGCTTGATCACACCTCCAATTAAGCCTGTAGTCAATGACAACAACTTTGGTCCTTGATTCTTTTTGAGGAAAATAAGGAAAACCCAGTTGTTATGTCTAAAATGGGAGCTTTGGTTTCAATTGTATGTGGGTTTCAACATTTTGACTTTGCCCTGGGCATGTTTCTGTGCTAGAGACACATTTTTAGCACATTGGATAGGTGCTAGACACATTTTTAGCATATCAGGTAGGCAGATTATTTTGATCAATCAAAAAAAGAAAATAAAAGATTTTTTTCTATTGGTATAGCATAGGACTTGAGGGTTTGATGTACCTGATTTCAGTTAGCATCAAGTGCTTAGTAATTTTATCCTTGTTGCGTTCCATGGTTAGACCGTGCTCCGCAACTTGAGCACTGAAAAGAGCTTAGCTGATAATTGAAAGGCGACAATTGTTTAATTTGGCTTATAAGATTCACTTTTCACATGTGTAAATAAATGTTTTGTCAAAGCAGGCATATCTGTATCCATTGAAAAGATGAAATCATGAACCGATTGTGTCTAGTATGCAATACATGCCCATGATCTCTTGAAGCAAACTACTTGTTTCGTTTAGTTGTTGGGTCAGACATTTATGCCAAATTCACTTGGCTATTATCAGTTATTCTATTTCTAAGAGTCTGCGAGGTCCCTCATGACTTACGTCTTACAGTAGGTCTAGTAGCTGCCCCCTTGCATCTGCAATGCTCTGGATGCCTTTTTTCATTTGAAGATATTGATGAGACACTTTGCACTATGGTAACCATCAAAATGGATTCTTTGGATTTCCCATGTCTCTGGACACTGATTGAATTAATACGGTCTGTCCGCAATTGATTCCTCGGAAGATCTATTTGAGACAAACTAGAAACTTGTAAAAATTCCACTCATGCTTGATATATCTTACTGGAAGCATATCATGACATGGATCAATTTCTGTATATAACGTATTAGATTGTTTTACATATTTCGGCCAATTAAATTTTCCCTGTATTCGAGCTGCAACAACTGCAGTAATGAAAATGCCATTTTACCCTCTTGCTTAATAATATTCATGACTATGTTGTTGGTGATAACTTTAGTCATCTATGCATCGACATCATGATGAACTTAACCCACTGACTACTTTGGAGAAAAGTAGAAAATTTTCTTCTTCAATTTTCATCACGGAGGAAGCGCACTGATGGTAGTAAGTGGCTGATGACATACCAAATTTGCTTTCCACTAAACGTATGAGATGATTTTAGTTTTGTGGTCCAACATTATTCAATCTGGCAATATGTTGCCTTGATATGGTTGTTCGAACAAGCTTTGTGATCAGAGATATTTATTTCTGTGAGAGTCTTTACCTTACTTCTGCACTATTGAGCTTACTCGTTCACATCACAACAGGTTTATGATGTGACCAAGTTCCTGGAAGACCATCCTGGTGGCGATGAGGTTTTGTTGTCCGCAACAGGTAATACCTTCCAATGTCCTTCATTAAGCTTTGAGACAATTATAAGGCGCTTAAGTCCATTCTAATGTCTAACCAAATCACTTGAGCGCTCTGTTAAAAAGACCCACGCCATTTAATAGGGGAAGGATACGGATCTTTTCGTGCCTGTGCAATTTAGTAAAACCACAGGGTCTGGGCTGTGATTCTTGCCCTCCATATTCTTTGCATTCTTCGAGATCAAGTGAGCTCAAAACGGGAAGGTTTTTCAATTTTTCAGGGAAAGATGCCACTGATGATTTTGAAGATGTCGGCCATAGCAGCAGTGCCAGAGCAATGATGGACGAATACCTTGTCGGGGACATTGACTCTTCGACTATCCCTACGAAAAGAGCCTACACTCCTCCGAAGCAGCCTCACTACAACCAAGACAAGACGTCGGAGTTCATCATAAAGCTCCTCCAGTTCCTAGTTCCCCTTGCAATCTTGGGTCTGGCTTTCGGCATCCGCTTCTACACCAAATCGACCTAAATTAAAGTCCTGATGGCACTAAATCATGTCAGAGTTAGACATTTAAAATTCAGCTAAGGAACTGCTCTAGTTGCCTTCCCAGATGGACCTGATCACTGTGGTGAATTACTAGTGTTCAGTTTACTTTTGAATGTTGCTTTCCGTCATATTAAAGTGAGAAAAATACCTTTTCATCCGTTTTTTACCCCTGACGTGATGAATGCGCTTTGTTTTATTGGATTGGTAGCTTGAAATCTGAAGAGAGATACAGGTAACTTAACTCAAAATTTTATTTTCTTAGTGTCTTGTTAATGCCAATGTAAGCGATGCATTTTAAGCGATACCAAGTCCCGTGATGTGCTCAACTTAAAGCCAACAATTGGGCAAAGGCAAAATAGATTGTAAACAAAATATAGTTGATGTAGCAGTATGTGCAGATTTAGGAGCCAGGAATTGTCTTGCTCAATAGACAGATTCTTGAGTAGAAGGAGGAGATGGAGATTCCAGTATTCCTAATTGTGAAGCCGATGGCCGGTATGAAACTGGGCCGTCGAACGTGTCGTGCGGCAGCTCAGGGACTGAGTCCTCGAGCTGGAGGAACCTGATCACTTGCCCCGCCCTTGGCCTTCTCGTTGGGTCTGGGTGCACGCACCACAGCCCCACCCTCATCAGGGACTCCATCTCCTCTCTCTGGAACCTTGAGCCCAAGGCCTCGTCGGCTGCGCCGAGGATATTTCCGGCGAGGTAGAGTTCCCAGACCCACTTGTGCAACACAACCCGGCCCACTCTATCCTCGTAGCTCCTTCGGCCACACGCAATCTCCAGGGCCACAATGCCGAAACTGAACATGTCGGACTCCTTCGTGGCCTTCCCACTGGTGAAGTACTCTGGCGCCAGGTACCCGCAAGTCCCAACCACGTCTGTTATCTGTGACCTGAACCGGGGGTCAACGAGCTTGGCCACTCCGAAGTCGCCGAGCTTGGTTGTGAAGTTGGTGTCAAGCAGCACGTTGGCTGCCTTTATGTCCCGGTGGAGCACGCATTGCTCGAGCCCCTCGTGGAGGTAGTTGAGGGCGGACGCAAGGCCAAGAGCCACTCTGTACCGCACATCCCACGGCAGGCTTCTCCGGGCCCCAAAGAGGTGTTGGTCGAGGCTGCCGTTGGGCATGTACTCGTAGACGAGCAAGAACTTGCCTCTCTCTTGACACCACCCGACGAACGGCACCAGGTTTTTGTATATTGTACGGCTGATGATCTTCAACTCATTGACAAAGAGCTTCTCAGAGCGTTGGGACTCTGCAAAGATCCTTTTGACGGCGACCAGGCGGCCTGAGTGGGTCAAGAACCCTTTATAGACTTGGCAAGATGCGCCTTCGCCGAGCTTTTGATCGTCTGCGAAGCCCTTGGTTGCCGTGAGCAACTCCTGATAAGTGAACTTCGCAGGCAAAGCGCCCATCTCTTTGTCGATGTCAGTGAGGGCATGGAAACCATACCTTTCGTGCCTCTTGACGGCGACAAAGCAAGACCATGCAGAGATCACCAGCAAAAGACATGCCACGGGAACCGTGACCAGCATCGTTAACCGGTGAGGCTTGGATTTCACCCCCTTTGGTGACAATCTATCCATCGTCGGAGGCATATCTGTGTCCAGATTCGATGTGAACTCCCATGAATTGATGCTGTGTCTCGCCGCAAAGAAGCCAAAAGAAGCCGAAAACCCGATCACAGCTGATTCGGGAAGGACACTTGCAAGATCGACTTGGCAAGAAAGCGAGGAATAGCTCTCACCCTGGAAAACCGGTATGTCGTCAAACGACCAGACCACGCTAAGGTTCTTGCTCGTGGAATTGTATGTCACGAGAACATCGGTTGCTTTCCCACTGTGCAATCCAGGATCCCAGCCGGCATAAACGAGTGAGGAGGGCCGGTTCGTATTAATTCCTATGTGGTGCACCGGGGGATCAAAGTCTGGGTTCACAAAAGTGTCGAACTCGACCACGACGATCTGGTTCCGAGGCCCTTCATTAGCCGTGCTCGCGTTGAACAATCCCAGGAATCTGCCGGCTGAGTTAGGCGGGATCGAGATCCCCACAGGAGCGAGGAAAAATGTGATGCCGTCGCTGTACTGAGCAGAGCCGTCAGTCTCGATGGTGAACGAGAAATGGGTCGAGAAGTCTGCTTGCCGCCCCGTGAGAGGATCCCATATGCGGACGGGCTTGGAATACTGGATCCGGCCCACCTGGAAGTGCGGCGGAGCGCCTGTGGTGAGATCGACGTATCCATATGCCAGCGTCGCGACACCCTCGTACAGTATGTCCCTCAAATCGGTGTGGAAGCTACCTATGCTGAAGGACAGAGAAGCAACGGACGGGATCAAAGGACAGCTGACGAGGCAGAACAAGAACAAGCGAGCGCGCAACGAAAGAGATTGGGAAGTTGCGTGCGGCATACTAAATATGGGTTTTGGTCGGGATCGGATTGATCGGATTGCGAGATCAATATGTACCATTAGGGGGCTTTATAGTGAACCCGAGTATGCCTTATGGCTGACCGGACACGGCGAGCAATCATAGATCAAGCAGCTTCTACGATGTTTCCTGGAATTCTGCTGCCTTATGGCTGACCGGACACGGCGAGCAATCATAGATCAATCAGCTTCTACAATGTTTCCTGGAATTCTGCTGCCTGATGGGTGACCGGACACGGCGAGCAATCATAGATCAAGCAGCTTCTACGGTGTTCCCTGAAATTCTGCTTAAGTCAATTGGATAAATTAGTCACAAAGAGGAACAGTCAAATGGTGGGGATGGTATCATTGCTATCTTCCGACGAAATGTCGTCCAACTCCTAGGATGGTTCATTGTATTCGACTAAGTCAATGGAGAGGGGGGTTGTCTTATCTTAATCTGAGAGTGATAGTTTCGTTTTTAAAAGCATGAATACCATTAGACATCCCTAATTAGTATTATCTTGATAATACCTTGTCCTAGATCGCTTTACACAAAATTTCAAATTGAAACATTCATGGCGCATTTACACAATACTACCTACTCTAGTGGTTTGGGATCTGATGCAGAAATTGATCTGAGCTAGCATACCGGTTTCAAACTTTTCATTAGATAAAAATTAGCTTGGAGTTTATGTATTGGATATTAGTTTTGGGTTTTTCGAAAAATTATTTAGGGTAATAGGTTTGACTCTCGAGCCAATTTCCCAAGAGACTGTGACTAGAATCTATCGTTGCTGTTATTTGGCAATTGGGGAAAAGATTGCAGGCGTTCTAGGGAGCCACGGATGTTCATTGTGAGAGATGGAAACTGACCGATTGATCACCCTGAGTCGAGCGGCCATTGATAAAGCGAGCGAGCGATGGGGGATTGTAGTTTTGCATTTGCTAGGAGAGTTTGCATGGTTCACCTCTTTTACAAACATTATCACACCACTCAATTTGTCTGACAGCAATTGCGAAGGAAAGGAAAGCAAGCTATGGTCAGATGAATTGCAATTTGCAGAGACTTGAAGCGTGGTTGAGGTGAGGTCAATAAACAAATATGGCCCGTGACTTTTGAAAATGCTAGTATGAACACCTAGAGGGGGGTAAATAGGTGTGAAGAAAAATTTTCGTAAAAGAACAGTAGAAATATTTTTCTTTCGAAACTGAGTCTGAAGAACAACAGACTTTTGAAACTGAGTCTGAAATACAACAGACTTTTGAAACCGAGTCTGAAGAACAACAAACTTTGAGCGAGTTCAGACTTTAACAGTTAAATAGAACTACAAACAAAATAAAGGAGTTCATGGAAGAGAATAATAACACAAGGTTTATAGTGGTTCGGCTTAAATCAAGCCTACGTCCACTCTCCCACGCTAACAGTTTTGTGGCTGGATTTCACTATGCAATCAACAAGAGATTACAACTTTGAGTGCAAACACTTAGTAGTAGATCACACTATCTCACTAAGTCACTCTTTTGGTCTTTCTCTACGATCACAAACATTTAAGCTCACGAAAGACAAGTGTATGAACAAAAGTCGCTTAGACTTTAGAATTATAAATTCTATGCTCCATCTCTTACTTGCTTATCGGTCTTTGATCTCCTTAAATACTCCTCCACTTCCAAACTAGCCGTTGGACAACATCTAGAGGATCGTCTTCCAATCTACTAATTGGACAGATTTGTATTTAGAAAATTTAGTAGCCGTTGAGTGAGAGAAGTAGAATCTCAAATTGATTCTGATCGCCCATACAAACAGAATCTTGGGTTTCATAAGTAGAGTTTCTTCGTATATAAAGTTCTTGTCTTCAAGATTCAATCGTTAATCAATTAGATTAAGTCAATCAAATCAATTTTGATGTAGAATCCAAACCAGATCACTAGCTGTCATATGTTTGGGGCTTGTGTTACGTTCTTTCAAGTTGTTTTTTTGTTCTGAATCTGCTACGTTCTGTCTTAAGTAAAGTCTTAGAGCAATAGACTTTACAATCTGAGTCTGAGTGCAATAGACTTTACAATCTGAACGTCAATTTGAATAAGTTCAGCTCCATTCTAGTTCTTCCAAGTATAGACTTTGACAATATCCTTTACATGTTCTATCATCTACATAGTCTATTACTTAACCATTGCTAGTAGCCTTTGATTTATTTTGTCATCTTCAAAACATCATAAGGGATTTCCCTAACAATCTCACACTTTTTGATGATGACAAAACAATCTCTGAATATGCAAATGTGTAATCACACTTTCTAAAATAATGATAAATCAATCATCAAATTTTAGATTTTCAAAAAATGTGATTTGAATCAAAAGACAGCAAATAGATTGAGCATAACAATATATTGAAAAAATAATCTCAGCTCAATATTATGCAATAAATTATATCAACCAATCAACACATATACATATTTATATTCTCTCCCCCTTTTTGTCATAATCAAAAAGCGATAAAAAGTATCACGTAGAGAACATAAAATGATAATAAATATCTTGCGTGAAACACAATTTAAAAAAATCAGCATTTACAAAGTAAGTCGAATATTAAAGATATGCAATATAGCTCACTTCGATCATATATATCAGCAAATATCCAATAAAAATCACGGATGCATTATAAAATTTACTTACCGCTTTTGTCATAATAAAATAATAATATAAATAAAATATTTGTTAATGACAAAAGGTAATAAAAGATGCACTAACCGGAACCTGTAAGTTCTAACACATTTACCTTTTCCTTCATTCCATAATAATCATGATCATGATCAATTCAAAAAAAATTTCCATAATTGATCAATGCTCTCCCTCAATTTGTTACCTTTTTAGGTGATCTCGATTCTTTTTCTTTTCTTTTGGATTCACTTTCTCCCCCTGTCATCATGACAATATTTGCGAATAGAAACAATTGTTGCTTGTAAACGTTGAACATAATATTTTTCCATTATTCCCTTTGTAGCAACAACATCTGCAACAATCACTTGCATTTTGAAATTTGAGGCAAAAATTTATTTTCTTCAATTAAGCTCTTTTCGAATTCAACTTGCATAATCTCAATGAACTTTTTGCCCAAATAAGCTATAATAATATCCACATAATATATAATGCCCTTTCTTCAAATAAATAAATTGAATAACATATATAAAATTATCAATTATTAAAATTCAGAAGTACTCAACGGGTGCATTTGGGAAGGCTTTTGGAGAAAGCCTTTGGGAAAATGCAACCAGTTGGTTCACACTTGGATCGGCAACATGCTTGCCCCCGATGTCGTGGCTAGGTTGCCACCTACTAAGGATTCCAAGCAGATCTGGGACAGCATCAGAGAGATGTATGGCCGGCTCGACCGAGCACGGCTCTTCAGCATCACTCAAAGCTTGACTGAGTTGAAGCAATGGAACCTCTTGGTTACTGCTTACTTCAATCGTCTCTCCTCCTTGTGGAACAAACTGGAGTCAGCCGAGGAGCATCTACAGGGACTTGAGGCAACACCGAGACAATACAAAGACATACGGGAAAGAGAAAAGGCCACGCGGTTCTTACTCATCCTCAACAACTCCTACTTAGCCTTCCGATCTTAGATCCTCGCCATGGAACCCTTGCCGCCGCTCAGACGCATTTACCAGCTCACCATCCAGGAAGAAAGTCAACGCCTTGCCGCGGCCGAACATGCTTGAGTGGGAGAAGGCCTGAACCTTGCGGCTTTTCCGTCTGGTGTGGGCTCACAAGAGACGGTGGCCGGAGGTAGCGAAATAGCCGCACACTCGGGATACCCAAAAATGGGTATTGCGGCTACAACAAGGAGAAAGCCTAATGGAAACCCTAGCTCATTTTGAATGGACGGCTGGGATTCATGTGGGGCGATCTAACGACTTGGATTCATGCGGCCTATTGGATGGTTCAGATCAGCGCGCTGCAACGGATGGCTACATATCACCCATAAGCTTGGATAGATCTGAACGCTACCATCAAGCCACGTCAGCCCCTGTTTATAAAGGATCCTACGACCCACATGGCGCCATATCATCAGGAAAGGTCAGTGGGCAAAATAGTAAATTCAAAAATAAATATTGTGAATATTGTAAACGCCCACATCATACTATTGATACGTGCTGAAAATTGCATGGAAAGCCTACTGATAAAAATAGAAAAGAAAAAGAATCATCAACTTATCAGGTCTCAACACAAAGGATTGATGGGGTACAACAAACAATTACCCAAGATTGGTATCAGAATATCATGCAAATTTTGAATCAATTGAAGATGGGCGACAAAAATGCTGGGTTCTCAAGTACTTTCCTTTACGAGGAGAATTCTTTTTCTATGAATGCATGGATAATCAATACGGGGACTAGTGACCATATAATATGTAGTGAGCATATTTTTTCCCATGTTGATAAAACATCAAAATCTCCTATATCAATACGTCTTCCAAATGGAAACATCACTCAAGTTAAGATTGGTACTATTCACCTTGGTCCACATTTTGTCCTTTTATACATTCCTGATTTTGAATTCAACCTACTCTTTGTCTCAAAAGTCTGCATAGATAGTTCCTGTCGTGCAATATTTAGTTTTAACAATTGTTTCTTTTAAGACCATTCGACTGGCAAAGTGATGGGCTTGGGTAGTGTTGCCCAAGGACTATACTACTTGATTGATTCCCCAAGAGATCTAGAATTACTAAATAAAGGCATTTCTCGTAATGCTATTAGCCGAAATAAAAATCTCATTTTTCATAAGAGATTGGGTCATAGTGCACGTTTCCCTCATCCTAAATGCCCAATAATCTCGAGCATCTTTTCCAAAGAGTACATCTCGAGCAGATAGAATTTTTTCTTTACTTCATATGGATATCTGGAGACCTTATCACACCTCTCATCATGATGGCTCCTGTTTCTTTCTCACGATTGTAGATGACTATACAAGGGCCACTTGGGTATATCTTATGCAATCAAAGAGTCAAACATTTACTCATCTTTCAAATTTCGTTTCCTTGATTAAAAATCAATTCGATCAATCTGTGCAATGAATTCGAACGAATAATGGGCATGAATTTTTCACCTCTGATTGTACAAAATTCCTATCTTTTCAAGGGATACTTCATGAGAGTTCTTGTACTTACACTCCACAACAAAATGGAATTGTAGAGCATAAGCACAGACATCTCTTAGAAGTGGCACGAGCATTAAAATATCAAGCCTCTATTCCTGAAGGTTTTTGGGGAGATTGTGTGGTCACTGCTGCCTATTTGATTAATCGCATGCCAACTCGTATCCTCAATGGGAAAACTCCTTTTGAACTACTATATAATAGACAGCCTAACAATGATCATCTTTGAGTATTTGTTTGTCTATGTTATGCGACAAATGTGCGTCCTTTGGATAAAATAGGCCCCTGTGCCACTCAATGCGTATTCATGGGATATCCGCCACTTCAAAAAGGCTATCGAGTTATGGAGATTTCTACAGGGTATTTCTTCATAAGCAGGGACGTCATTTTTCACGAGGATGTTTTTCCATTTAAGGATATGATATCTTCATCATCTTCATCTCCATCCCCAAATCATAGGCCTTTTCTATGCGAAGAAGATTTTTCTATGGCTTCTCAATATTTGTTCGTTGCTCTGGAACCATCCATTTTTGTCTCGAAGGACACCACTATTTCTGAAGATGGCTTACCTTCAGAGTTATCTGAGGATCCTTCTTCTGCATTGGCTCCATCAGAGACTACTTCCGAGTCTTTCTCAGCACCTGAACCAATAGTAGCTGAGCAGCCTCGACGTTCTAGATAGCAAACTCGCCCACCCACGTGGACAAGGGACACATTTGTTCTGCATTGCGTTCTCCAGGTACGAAGTATCCTGTCTCTTCATATGTGTCTTTTAATCGGCTATCACCAGAACATATGTGCTGCATTAGCCGTCTCTCGGAAGAGAACGAACCTTCTTCCTTCCATGAAGCATCACGTGATCCATGGTGGCAACACCCAATGGAATCGAAACTTACTGCCGTGATAGAGAATCATACTTGGGACATTGTCCCACTACCCCCACACCGGAAACCAATCGGATGCAAATGGGTATATAAAATCAAGTTTCGGGCAGATGGTTCAGTTGAAAGATATAAAGCTTGGCTAGTGGCTAAAGGGTTTACTCAGAGAGAAGGCTTTGACTATCATGAGACCTTCTCACCTGTTGCCAAAGAAGTCACTATCCGTTCCTTCTTATCCATTGCAACCATTAGAAATTGGTCATTACATTAGATGGAGGTCCATAATGTCTTCCTTCTCGGCGATCTAGATGAAGAGATCTATATGGAGCTTCCACAGGGATTACGCAGATAGGGGGACTCTCGGGTTGCAAGATTTAAATAATATTTGCATCCTACTTTCCATATCAAGGATTTAGAACCACCCAAATATTTTCTTGGCATTAAAATTGCTCGATCCGATAAAGGTATCAATCTCAGTCAGAGGAAGTTCATCCTTGAAATTGGTTCTGAAGCTGGATTATCTGGATGCAAACTAGCTATCATACCACTTGAATAGAATGCCAAGTTGACTACTCATGAATATGATTTGAACTCCTCTTCATCTATTGAGGATCCACTACTCAAAGATCCATCGAGATATCAGCGACTTGTTGGTAAATTAATATATCTTACTATGACAAGACCTGATATATGTTATGCAGTGCAGATACTCAGTCAATTCATGCATTATCCAAAACAATCTCATATGAATGCAGCCCTAAAGGTTGTGAAATACTTGAAGGGATGTCCAGGACTTGGAATTTTCTTATCCCATGACTACAATATGAAGATGACAACTTTCTGTGATACGGATTATGCTCATTGCTTGATGACTAGAAGATCTATTACTGGTTTATGCATCAAGTTGGGAAAGTCATTAATCTCGTGGAAGACGAAGAAGCAATCAATTGTGTCATTATCATCGGCCGAATCAGAGTATCGAGCCATGGCAAAAACTACTTGCAAAGTGGTTTGGATTCGAGGGTTACTCTCAGATCTCAGGTTACAAGTTAGTGGACCAACTAAATTATTTTGTGATAACGATGTTGCACTTAAATTAACAGCAAATCCAGTCTTTCACGAAAGAATGAAACATATAGAAGTTGATTGCCACTTCACACAAGACAAGATCAGAGAAGGAGTCCTCATAGCAAAAGGTATTGAAACAATGGATCAACCTGCAGACATCTTCACTAAGCCACTATGTCAGAGACAACATACTTACCTACTGAGCAAGCTAGGTGTCCTTGATAGGCCACTAGGTTGAGGGGAGTGTTGGAGATACAGTTGAAGATTGTGATCGTGGATCGATCCTAATTGTGGACTGATTGATTTAGTGAATATGTGATAGTTTTAGTAAATAGGAAATTTATAATTCTTTGTATATTATTTCCTTTTCTTCTCTTTCATTCTTGTACTATAAATGTATTAATGTACTTGTATACAAATCAATGAATATACAGAGCCTCCCTTTTTCTTGCATTTTGTGTCAAGGACAAGAACAATTGAGCGCGAATGCGGGCGCGCAACGAAAGAGAATGGGGAGTCGTGGGCGGCATTCTTAACCCCGGCTTTGGTCGGAATCGGATCTGTTACCTTAGGGTGCTTTATAACGAACCCGAGTGTACCCAATGGCAGACCAAACAGAGCAAGCAATCGTTGATCAAGCAGCTTCTTCGAAGGTTCCTTGTTTTCTGCTAAAGTCGCTGGAATGCATTAGTCCCAAGGAGGGACGGTCTTGTATAGTGGGTACAACTGCTATCTTCCAAACAAGAAATGCCAACATGGTGTGGCTATAATGTATTGTTCCTGTCATTGACCTGCTTTCGAGGATATGAAGAGAGCCGAGCGAGCTGACTAGCGATGAAACTTTTGCATTCACCGTGAGGAAGCTTGTATGGTTCACCTCTTTTACAGACATCGTCAGACCACTCGATGTCTCTTGTCTAAATTTGTACAGGAAAGGAGTCCGAGCTTTGGTTAGATGAATTGCAATTTGCAGAGACTTGAAATCTGGAAGGAGGACGCACCATATAAAGTTGGGTCTGTCAAAAAGCTTGTCGAGCAATGTCGTCCTCTTGAGCATTTTGGTTTTAAATTTCGACAAAGCTCATCTTGCAACAAGCCAATTCGCTTTAGGAATAATCCACTCTAATCATCAGTTTTTTTCTCTATTGGCATCCAATCTAATTACCTTATTCTTCAAATATGTGCATGAAATCTTTCCTCCAATGCTGTAGTTTGAGAATGCCTTTAATTCAATCGGAGCACACTAGACATGATCAAGTTCGATCAACTTACTCTTTTTGATCATCATTTCCCAGCTTGCCCAGCCCATCATCGAGAACATTACAGGCCTTTATGGATCTTGAGATTTTTAAGTTTCGTTCAATGGAAATGTGTGTGGTTGGTATTACTTTGAAAATTAACATTGATGCGGAATTTTTGTGATAGGGCAAGATGAAGTACACTTCGCAAAATTTTTATTTGAAGAATGCAATATTGATGGGACAATTGTTGATGGGACAATTGTTGCTTATAGGACAGATGAGACCTAGTGCATGTGATAATTGAATTACGTGGGTCTCACTTGGAGTTCATATGATCTAATGAATCTCATTGTGCTTACGTATAAGCTGCAGCCGATAATTTTTTATACTGATGGCCCTGGAAGCCCTTTTAAGTTCGGTCCTTCACTATATATCGTTTTTCTTGTCCAAAGGTGCCAGATGAAAAGAATCTGTCACGTGTCACGGTTGTGATGGATATCATTTAGGGTTGATGAGTCTTCAACATTCTATTTCTGACCAAAATAATACTCAAAAGTTTTTAGAGTGAAAACAACTGCAAACATTGCTTTTATGATTTTCGCTCTTTTTATGTGGACCACGCCGAAATCAAAACATGGTTTTGACAAGAATGAAACTGCGTTTCTCAGTAAGAAAACGTGATTTTTTTCTCTCCAACCTAATAATTTAAGAATATACAAAAGTAAAAGCAAAAAGTTTTACCCATTTTCACGGACATATTTTGAGAAATCACATGCGGTCTATATAAAAAATTAAAACGGTATCAAATGTCGCATTTGCCTTGACCTTAGCTATCATTATGAAGTTACTACAAAAAACCCATCTTAAATAAATCTCGTAGTCAACAAAGGCCTGAACTAATCTCATGAATCAAATAAGACAAAAATCAAGACCCAGGCAGATGGCCTGAAAAAACAAATCGTTTGTAACTTGGTCAACTGGAGAATCGAACCCACCACAGCATATTCCAATTCCTTGACCTCTTTCTAAGTCATCCCCACGGGTTTTACCTTTAAAAGAGTAAATTTCGTGGATGAAAACTAGTGTAATTCATGTAGCACTGCTCAAAATAACAAAGTAGTCAAACAACCGGCCTTGGCGAAATGTCATTTCCCTACGCGCCCAGAATATTTAATTAGCAAGGAAGCTCTCCCACAATTTCTCATCTTCTCTCTATATTGTAAACTCCGTTGACATTCTACCGATTGTGAATCAATACATTACAATGCAATTGTTTTCCGTGAAAGAACCGAGCAACATCGAAGCAGACGTTATAAAACTGCAAAACGATGTTGTGATGCTCCCAATACGTCACAGTTAACGCATTTGCTGAAGTCTTTTCACTTTTTTAAGCATGCAGATTCAAAGGATGTGACGCCCTTAGCATGTCACGGCTAAAGCAGTTACTAAAGTCTTTTCACTTTTTAAGCATGCAAAAGTCTATACGATTAAAGAACACCTAGGACATATAAAATTACAATGTCCTTTCCCTACACACCGAGAATATTTAATTAACAAGGAAGCTCTCCCATAATTTCTCATCTTCTTTATATATTGTAAACTCCATTGACATTCCACCGATTGTGAATCAATACACTACAATGCAATTGTTCCCAAGCAACATCGAAGCAAACATTATAAAACTACAAGACGATTTTATGATGCCCCTAGTACGTCACGGCTAACGCATTTACTAAAGTCTTTTCACTTTTTTAAGCATACGTCACGGCTAATGCATTTACTATAGTCTTTTCACTTTTTTAAGCAGGCATAAGCCTATACGGTCAAACAACACCCATGACATATAAAAATTTAAGGGATGTGATGCCCTCGGCAGGTCACAGCTAATGCATTTACTAAAGTCTTTTCACTTTTTAAGCATATAGAAGTGTGTACGATTAAAGAACATTCGGGACATATAAAATTACAGTGTCCTTTCCCTAGGCGCCCAAAATATTTAATTAGCAAGGAAGCTCTCCCACAATTTCTCATCTTCTCTCTATCTTGTAAACACCATTGACATTCCACCGATTGTGAATCAATACATTACAATGCAATTGTTCCCAAGCAACATCGAAGCAGACATTATAAAACTGCAAGACGATGTTGTGATGCCCCTAGTACGTTGCGGCTGACGCATTTACTAAAGTATTTTCACTTTTTTAAGCATGCAAAAACGTATGTGGTTAAACAATATCCAGACATAAAAATTCAAAGGATGTGATGCTCCCCGCACGTCACGGCTAACGTATTTACTAAAGTATTTTCACTTTTTAAGTAGGCAAAAATGTGTACGATTAAAGAATACCCGAGACATATAAAATTACAATGTCCTTTCCCTACATGCCCAGAATATTTAATTAGCAAGGAAACTCTCCCACAATTTCTCCTCCTCTCTATATTGTAAACTCCGTTGACATTCTACCGATTGTGAATCAATACATTACAAAGGCGTCACTTGGGCGTGTCCCATTACTAGACCATCCATGACCCTGAAGCTTGACTCTTTAGCTAATTTCTTGTACCATCACTTGCGCGCGTCCTATTGCTGTACCATCCAATCCAAGACGGTATGGCTAGAATCTATTGCTGCTGTTATTTGTCAAATGGGGGAAAATTTGCAGGTGTTCTAGAGAGCCGCGGATGAAGACCGTGGAGATGGAAACTGACCAATCGATCTCCCGAGTTGACTGGCTTTCGATAACATAACGGGAGCGAGCGAGCGACCGCGGATCGGTGTTTTTGCATTCGCCAGGAGAGTTTCTACGGTTCACCTCTTTAACAGAAATTATCAGACCGGTCAACGTGTCCGTCTACAAGTGTGTAGGAAAGGAGCGCACGCTGTTGTTAGATGAGCTGCGATTTACAGGGACGTGAAGAGCGGTTGAGAGTCCATTGCTTCGAAGCCACTGATTATGACGAACACTACGAACCCAAAAAACAAAAATAAGAGCCACAGATAGTTTTTTAGCTGCATCATCATCATACCATGTCACCGTGCCTGTCGTCAATGCCATGTCGTCATGTGCACCACGCCATCACCATGTCATCGAAATATGCCATGTCATTGCTTGCATGTCATTGAGTGATTGTATGTTAGGTTCATAAAATTGTATGTCATGCTGGAATAGTTCCATAACAATTTTACCACTCATTAGAAACTGCATGTTAGGTCATTTAATTACCGCAAGCTAAGTTGGAATAGACATACTTAGTACGTTGTCGTGTTTAGAGTACTTGGATTACATATGTTACATACATTACATTTTAGCGTTAGCTTTAACTAAATAAGAGAAAACCTTAAAAAGGATTTGAGTGGAATTGTCTGTCAATTAGAAATCATATTTATGTTAAGAATGTGATTTTCTAATAAATCTTACAGTTGCTTATGTTACTTCAAGGTAAGTAAATCTATTCCTTACCCTTGCAATTTGTTCATCACTTTGAGTATAGAGTGTTTTATTAACGGTTGTGCACACGCGTGATTACCTCACATCTTAGTGAAGAGGTTTAAATTCAATCCAAGTCCCTTGCCAAATATTTTTTTGAACAAAAGAGGAAGTTACCAAAAGGGTATTGGAGTAATCAAGCATAATCAAGTCCCCTCCATAATCTATGGTTCGCAAGGGTAAAGTATATCTCCCCACGCTTTACCTAGGTGTCTACTCAACCCACCAAAAACTAATTAATAGTGATTTCTAAATTACAATCATTGGCATGTTAAGAACTTAAATCTAAGTCGCGAATCGATAGGGGCTTGGGAAAGCTCGAGCTAAGTTAAGCTTGTAAATTCATAAGCTTAACCCTAGGTGGTTCACTCCGAGGTAGATCATGACACACTTTAGTTCCAAATCTGCTCCTGCAACCCTCCGTCCAAAAATTTCCACCGATTTCTTCAAAATTATCAACAAGAGGAGGCTAGTGTTGTTCCATACAAAAGTAAGGGTACTAATGAAATGTAGGTTTTAATAATGAACCTCTAAGCAATCTTGATTTGATGATTTTGAAGAAATTAATAGCGATTTTTGGACGTGCGGGTAGACGTGGAACTAGAGTGAAAGGTGATGATTGTTTTAATATAAAAACTAGTTCAGGGCAAAATTGAGATTACTCTAAAATTGGGAGTTTTTTTTTTTTTTAATAGGGAATTGGGCTTATTTGAAAATGGCATTTGGATGGATATAATTGTAAAATCAAAATCATAACAAATCTATTATTTTGAATTAGACCTTTCTGCTTTTCATCATACAATTATAACCTCATGCATCTCCAAGTTCAGATTATCAAAGAGAAAATCGGCCTCAACTAAATTCTTCATATCTTTCTATAATTTTTGCATGTCCTATTAAAGTGACACGTTAAGTTGACTTCATATGACATACATTAAACTCACATAAAGAGCCTATCTAGAGTGATTTTTACGCTAACTTTTGACTTGGTATTCCATATAAGTTTCTGGAACTCACATGAAATGATTGGAAACTTTTCAAAATAGTTACATATCCATATGTAAAATTCTATAGAGTTTTTTCATAATCTTTTTTAATCTAAAGGGTTTTTTCTTTCATATTTTCGGACTTCCAAACAAGTTGATACTTCTACCTTTTCTTGTTATCTTTGAAATATTAGTGCAAAATCTATCCGGAAATGTACGAATTCCATTCTACGCTTTCTTGTTATCTTTGAATATTCGTGCAAAATCTATCCGGAGATGGACGAATTTCAAATGCTTTTATCATATTTTCTACTTGAGTTCAAGTGACTTCAGTGGTTCCAGCTTTTAGATTACGAGAGCGCAGGAATGTTTTATTTTTCCTGGAAAAGGATGCCATGGACGATTTCGAAGATATCGGCCATAGCAGCAGTGCCAGAGCAACGATGGACGAGTTACCTTGTTGGGGACATCGATTCTTCGACTAACGCCGGAGCCTACGTTCCTGCGAAGCAGCCTCACTACAGGCCCATTTGGTTCGGCTTTTGGGGAATGTATTTTCCGAAATGCAAATATCTTTGGGTGAATGGGGTTTTCCGAAATGCAAATATCATTTGGTAAAATTTGCATTGAGATACAACTTTGTCCAAAATACCGTTTGGTAATATTTGCATTTGTAAATATTATTTTATTAAATTAAAAAAACAAAAAAAAATTTGTATTTATTTTTTTTGAAGTTCGGCCACCGGACCGCCGAATCTGGCGGCCAGATGGCCGAATTTGGCAGCGTGACCCCGGCGACGGTCGCCTGGGGTCGCGCAACCCAAGGTGACGGTCACCTGAGGTCGCCTGACCCAGGCGACCATTGGTGGGGTCGCGTGACCCTAGGTGACTGTCGCTTGAGGTCACACGACCCAAGCGACCGTTGTCGGGGTCACGCAACCTCGGTGACCGCCGCCTGAGGTCGTGCGACCCAGGTGATCGCCACCTGAGGTCGCGCGACCCAGGCGATCGCCGCTTGGTTCGTGCGACCCCTTGGCCGGTGGTCATCGGCCTTCGGTCAGCTTCTTCGTACGGTGGTGTGCGGTGGTTTTGGAGAAGATGAATAGTACCGGGACTTGCATTCCGAAGATACAACTTTCCAAAGTATCTTCGGAGCTGCATTGGGCTAAAGGCCCTTAGAGCCACTTGGAGATGCAATTGTATCTTGCTAAAGTTGCAAAAAAAAAAACGAACCAAACATCTTTGCATTTGGCCAAAGGACTTTAGAATCCCAAAGGGCTTTCCAAATGCCCAACCAAACAGGGCCTACAACCCAGACGAGACGTCGACGTTCCTTGTTGCCCTCGCGATCTTGAATCAGGCTTTCGGCATCCGCTTATACACCAAATCGACCTAAATGAAAGTCCTGCTCACTGTGGTGAATTAGTAGTGTCCAGTGTACTCTTGCATGCAGCTTTCCGTCTCATTGAAGTGAGAACCTCCAACTTTTTCATCTGTATTCTCTCCGACGTGATGAACGTGCTTGCTTCTTTATATCAGTAATTTGAAGAGAGATAAAGGTAATTTAACGGAAAATTTTATTTTCATAGTGTTCTGTTTATGCCGATGTAAGCAACGTATGTTAAGCGATACCAAGTCCCCCATGATGTTCTCAATTCCAAACAACAAATTTGGGCAAGCCAAACGAGATGGTAACCGAACTACAGTTGATGCAGCAGAATGTGCAGATTTTAGTCAGCAAGTGTTGCCGTATGACTTTAGGAGACAGGATTTGTCTAGCTTCCTAAACACAGATTCTTGAATAGGAGGAGCAGATGGAGATTCCAGTATTACTAATTGCGAAGCCGATGGCCGGTGCAAAACTGGACCGTTGAACGCATCGTGCGGCAGCTCGGGGACTGAGTCCCGAGCTGGAGGAACCTGATCACTTGCCCTGCCTTTGGCCTTCTCGCAGGGTCGGGGTGCACGCACCACAGCCCCACCCTCATCAGGCACTCCATTTCCTCCCTCCGGAACCCTGAGCCCAAGGCCTCATTGGCTGCGCCGAGGATGTTGCTGGCGAGGTAGAGTTCCCAGACCCACTTGTGCAACGCGACCCAGACCTCTTCATCCTCATAGCTCCTCCGGCCGCACGCAATCTCCAGGGCCACCACGCCGAAGCTGAACATGTCGGACTCCTTCGTGGCCTTCCCACTAATGACGTACTCTGGCGCCAGGTACCCGCAAGTCCCAACCGCGTCTGTTGTCTGAGACCTGAACCTGGGGTCAATGAGCTTGGCCACTCCGAAGTCGCCGAGCTTGGTTGTGAAGTTGGTGTCGAGCATCACGTTGGCTGCCTTTATGTCCCGGTGGAGAACCCATTGCTCGAGCTCCTCGTGGAGGTAGTTAAGGGCGGATGCCAGGCCGAGCGCCACGCCGTATCGCACAGCCCACGGCAGACTTCTCCGGGGCCCAAAGAGGTGGTGGTCGAGGCTGCCATTGGGCATGTACTCGTAGACAAGCAAGAACTCACCTTCCTCTTGACACCACCCAACAAACGGCACCAGGTTTCTGTGTATTGTTCGGCTTATGATCTTCACCTCGTTGACAAAGACCTTCTCAGAGTGTCGGGACTCCGCAAAGATCCTTTTGACGGCGACCAGGCGGTTCGAATGGCTCAAGAACCCTTTATAGACTTGGGCAGACCCGCCTCGGCCCAGCCTTCTGTCATCTGCGAAGCCATTGGTCGCCGCGAGCAACTCCTGATAAGTGAACTTCGTAGGCAATGGGCCAATCTCTTAATCTATGTCGGTAAGGGCGCTGTAACCATGCTTTTCCCTCCTCTTGACGGCCAAAAAGCAAGAACTTGCGGAGATCACCAGTAAAAAACATGCCGTGGGAACAACGACCAGTATCCATAACCGGCGAGGTTCATCTACGTCGTCCAAATCCGAAGTGAACTCCCATGAATTGACGCTGTGTCTCTCTGGATGTTCGTCGAGAGAAGCTGAGAACCCGATCGCTGCAGATTCAGGAAGGACGCTTGCCAGATCAACAAGGCAAGAAAGCGAGTGATAGGCCCTATAGTGGGAAAGCAGTTTGCCGTCGAACCACCAGAACACGCTGAGGTTCTTGCTCACAGAATTGTAGGTCACGTTAACATTGACCGCTTTCCCGCTGTGCAATCCGGGATCCCAGGGGGCATGAACGACCGACGACAGCCAGTTCTGATTGATTCCTACGTGATACACATGGGGATCATACTCCCGATTCACATAGGTGTCGAACTCGACCATGACAATTTGGTTCTGAGGCCCTTCATTAGCCGTGCTCGCGTTGAACAATCCCAGGAATCCGCCGGCTGAGTTGGGCGGGATCGAGATCCCCGCAGGAGCGAGGAAGAAGACAATGCCATCACTGTACTGAGCAGAGCCGTCAGTCTCGATGGTGAACGAGAAACGAGTTGAGAAGTTCGCTTGGCGCCCCGAGACAGGATCCCGTATGCGGACAGGCTTGGCGTACTTAATCCGCCCCACCTGGTAGCGATGCGCAGGATGGAGGGAGGTGAGATCGACATGTCCATACGTGGCCTCCGAAACTCCCTCATACAATATGTCCCTCCTATCCGTGTCGAAGCTGCTTATGTTGAAGTAGAGAGGGGCAACACAAGGGATCGAAGGACAGCAGACAAGGCAGAACAAGAACAAGCGAGCTTGCAAAGAAAGAGAACGGGGAGCCGCGCGCGGCATACTTAAGACGGGCTTTGGTGGGAATTGGATCACCGACACTAGGAGATCTATATGTTACATTAGGGAGCTTTAAAATGAACCCGAGCGTACCCAATGGCTTACCGGACACGGCGAGCAATCATAGATCAAGCAGCTTCTATGATAGTTCCTTGTTTTCTGCTACAGTCAGATGGAATAGGTTATTAGACTTCTGGTGGGTACAATTGCTATCTTCCGAACATGAAATGTCAACATGGTTTTCCCTATCGCACCAGGTATTGCGCAATTGGTGGAAAAATTTGCGAGTGTTTGAAAGAGCCTTGGACAAAGACCATGGAGATGGAAACTGACCGATCGATATTGACTGGCTGCCGGTGATATGAAGCTAGAGAACGAGCCAGCTGGCTTTGCTGGGGGAGCTTGTGTGGTTTACCATTTTTACAGACATTATCAGACCACTCAATGTCTCTGTCCACAATTGTGGAGGAAAGGAGAGCAAGCTTTGGTTAAATGAAGAGACTTAAATGAGGGTTGAGAGTCCATTGCTCGAAAGCCATTGATTATGATGATGAAAAAACTTCGAACACTACCTATCGAATTATCTTATTCGTCAACTATGTGTGCCAAATCTTTCCTACAAGTTGTTTTTGAGAACTACTTTCATGTTATCGAAGCACAAGAGCCATGGTCAAGTTCAATCAAACTCTTGAAGACCCTCATTTCACAGCTTGTCCAGCCCATCGAGAACATTACAGGCCTATTTGGTTCTTGAGATGGTTTCATTCTGTTAAATTAATGTCTCGAGTTTGAAATAGGATGAAGAAATTTTTCTTCTTATTGGACATTAATTTGGAAGTGCAAAATAAGCAAGGAAGAAGTCCTGTATGCGCGTGAAAAAGAAAAAAGGTGGGCCCAGTGGGCACACACACGTACACGCACGTAGAAGAATCCTTCTTTGGTGTGAAGTTCCTCCGGACGTAAGATAGGAAATTGGTGGGGTCAAGGTCAAACTTTTGACCTTGGGCACACTTATATATGTAAATGTAGACGATTAATGGGGTTTTCTACTTTTTCGGTGGGTTGCTGCAGTCTCCGCGTTCACGTCGCACGTCCACGCCACTTGAAGAAGAGCCGCAAGATCTTGAAGCCTCGCCGTACGTAGAGTTTTGTCGTTCGGTAATTTTGTGCCGTGAGTTTATACCCAAGTGAGTTGTTTATTTATAAACACTTTGGATTTGGGGTTAAATCTAGGTGTGGGAAACACTTGAGCGATTGAGTGATTGTAAACTCTGATACTCTGATTATAGTGGATTATTTGCTGCTGGCTCTCCCCGTGGACGTAGGTACCGATACTCGGACCGAACCACATAAATCTCTGGTGTCCTTTATTTTCTTGTTTATTTTTCTAGGGATTTCGCGTTAACGTAAATTGCAAAATCCTGTCGTTTCCGCGTATTATATCCCAACAATTGGTATCAGAGCTTGGGGTTGGATTTCTTGATTGTGATTTGGAGCTTTTGCTTGTCTGATTATTATCTGGAAATTTTATTATTACAATTATGTCTGAGAGGAAATCTGAAATTGAGAAGTTTAATGGGAGCAACAACTTTGTGTTATGGAGCATAAAGATACGAGCTTTATTGACAATACAAGGTTTGGCCAACGCACTGAATGGTGAAGATGAGTTGCCTATCATAATGAAAGCCTCAGAGAGGGTAGAGCTAATTGAAAAAGCAAATAGTATAATCCTGTTAAATTTGACGGATAAGGTCTTAACAGAGGTTGCTGAAGAGAAGGATGCCGCAGCATTATGGACAAAACTTCAAGCACTCTATGTGAAGAAAGGTTTGAACAATCGCTTGTACATATTGAAGAAGATGTTTCCATTTAGATATACTGAAGGTACGTATATCAGAATTCACCTAGATGAATTTAATAAACTCATATTGGATCTGAAGAATGTCGGTAAAATACTTGAAGATGAAGAACATGGTATGATGTTGTTAGCCTATTTACCAAAGTCATGAGAGCACTTTACTGATTCGCTGTTGCAGGGGCGTACTACTATTACCTCAAAAGAGGTAAAGTCCGCCTTATTCTCTAAGGAGTGGCAGAGAAAGTTACGAGATGATGGTCTGGCAAAAGGAGTAGCGCAAACACTGACGATTCGGGGTAGAGAACAACATCGAGAGTCTAGTAGCAGCAGAGGTAAAAGTAGATCAAAATCATGCCATAGAAAGTTTAAGAGACACGTGAAGTGCTTTGAGTGTCACGAGGAGGGGCACATCAAGAGAGATTATCCAAAGCGGAGAAATAAAGTTGATAGGCAGAATGCCACAAGCAGTGTGGCAAACGTTGCTTAGGGGAGCATTAATGATGCGAAAGCTGTTTTGTGTGTGACTACTACTTCGTTAGGAGACGAATGGCAGTGAGACCACTGATTTTGTGGATTCGGATCATGTCGGTGACTTGAATGATTGCAGGTCTTTAGCAGTGTACGTGTTTACACTAGCGGGTAGTGCAGTTAGTTGGAAAGCATCCTTACAGGATCACATTGCCTTGTCTTCGACTGAGGTAGAGTACATGGCATTAACCTTTGTAGCGAAGGAGGCGATATGGTTACAAAGTTTGCTCACGGACTTTGGGTTAGAACAGAAAAGCGTGGATATACATTGCGATAACCAAGGTGTGATATATTTGGCGTATAATCCAGTTTATCACGAGCGAATGAAGCATATCAACATCAGGTACCACTTCATCCGAGATGTCTTAACTATGGGTATTGTTACTGTTAAAAAGATTACTACAGCAGATAATTCAACAGACATGATGACTAAGTCTGTTCCTTTGGCGAAGCTCAAGCTCTGCTTGAGCTCTATTGACGTCTGTGGAGAGTGAGCGCTCGTCAGGGCGTTGGGAGAGCAGCATGGATGATGAACATTATAACTTGGCTTCAAACATTAAGTCAAGATGGAGAATTGTTAAATTAATGTCTCACGTTTGAAATAGGATGAAGAAATTTTTCTTCTTATTGGACATTAATTTGGAAGTGCAAAATAAGCAAGGAAGAAGTCCTGTATGCACGTGAAAAAGAAAAAAAAAAAGGTGGGCCTAGTGGGCACACGCACGTAGAAGAATCCTTCTTTGGTGTGAAGTTCCTCCGGACGTAAGATAGGAAATTGGTGGGGCCCAAGGTCAAACTTTTGACCCTGGGCACACTTATATATATAAATGCGGATGATCAGTGGGGTTTTCTACTTTTTCGGTGGGTTGGTGCAGTCTCCAAAGAAGTCCGTCGAAGCCTAAGTACGTGAGAAGCCGTGTTCACGCCGCATGTCCACGCCGCTTAAAGAAGAGCCGCAAGATCTTGAAGCCTCGCCGTACGTAGAGTTTTGTCACGCGGTAATTTTGTGCCGTGAGTTTATACCAAAGTGAGTTGTTTATTTATAAACACTTTGGGTTTGGAGTTAAATTTAGGTGCGGGAAACACTTGAGCGATTGTAAACTCTGATACTCTAATTATAGTGGATTATTTGCTGTTGTCTCTCCTCGTGGACGTAGGTACCGATACTCGGACCAAACCACATAAATCTATGGTGTCCTTATTTTTCTCGTTTATTTTTCTAGGGATTTCGCGTTGACGTAAATTGCAAAATCCTGTCGTTTCCGCGTATTATATCCCAACAATTGGTATCAGAGCTTGGGGTTGGATTTCTTGATTGTGATTTGGAGCTTTTGCTTGTCTGATTATTATCTGGAAATTCTGTTATTTCAATTATGTCTGAGAGAAAATCTGAAATTGAGAAATTTAATGGGAGCAACAACTTTGTGTTATGGAGCATAAAGATGCGAGCTTTATTGACAACACAAGGTTTGGCCAACGCACTGGATGGTGAAGATAAGTTGCCTATCATAATGAAAGCCTCAGAGAGGATAGAGCTAATTGAAAAAGCAAAGAGTATAATCCTGTTAAATTTGACGGATGAGGTCTTAATAGAGGTTGCTGAAGAGAAGGATGCCGTAGCATTATGGACAAAACTTCAACCACTCTATGTGAAGAAAGGTTTGAACAATCGCTTGTACATGTTGAAGAAGATGTTTCAATTTAGATATACTGAAGGTACGTCTATCAGAATCCACCTAGATGAATTTAATAAACTCATATTGGATCTAAAGAATGTTGGTAAAATATTTGAAGATGAAGAACAGTGTATGATGTTGTTAGCCTCTTTACCAAAGTCATGGGAGCACTTTACTGATTCGCTGTTGTAGGGGCGTACTACTATTACCTCAGAAGAGGTAAAGTCTGCCTTATTATCTAAGGAGTGGCAGAGAAAGTTGCGAGATGACGGTCTGGCAAAAGGAGCAACGCAAACACTGACGATTCGGGGTAGAGAACAACATCGAGAGCCTAGTAGCAGCAGAGATAAAAGTAGATCAAAATCACGCCATAGAAAGTTCAAGGGACGCGTGAAGTGCTTTGAGTGTCACAAGGAGGGGCACATCAGGAGAGATTGTCCAAAGCGGAGAAATAAAGTTGATAGGCAAAATGCCACAAGCAGTGTGGCAAATGTTGCTGAGGGGAGCACTAATGATGCGGAAGCTGTTTTATTTGTGATTGCTACTTCGTTAAGAGACGAATGGGTGTTGGATTAAGGGTGTTCTTATCACATGACGCCTCATAAGAATTGGTTTACTACTTACCAAGCTGCAAATGGTGGTAGGGTTCTTTTGGGGAATAATGCAGTCTGTAAGGCTGTGGGGATAGGGACAATTCGGATCCGGATGCACAATGGGGTGGTGCGCACATTGATAGATGTGAGGCATGTATCGGAGCTCAAGAAGAACCTTATTTCTCTGGGGACACTCGATGACATCAGGTGTAGGTACACTGCTGAAGGTGGAGTACTGAAGATCTCTCGAGGTGCCATGACAGTGATAAAAGGGGAAGAAAGTGAATACTCTCTATCATCTACTGGGAGAGACCGTGACCAGAACCGCTGCAGTATCATTAGGTGAGTCAGACTCTAACTTGACTCAATTATGGCATATGCGTTTTGGGCACATAAGTGAGGTAGGTATGACGATGCTGAGTGAAAGGGGATTATTGAAGGGTCAAAAGACATGGAAGTTAGACTTATGTGAGCATTGCATCTATGGGAAGCAGCACCGAGTTAAGTTTACTACAGCTATTCATTCGATTAAATGACCAGTTGAATATATTCATTCAAACGTCTGGGGCTCGTCTTCAGTTCCTTCAAAAGGAGGTGCCTGATATATGCTGACTTTAATGGATGACTATTCGAGGAAGGTATGGGTATACTTTCTGAAGCACAAATATGAAGTGTTTGACCGGTTCAAGAAATTTAAGGCATTGATTGAGAAGCAGTCAAATAAACAAATCAAGTGCCTGAGAACTGATAATGGCATGGAGTTCTGTGGTAAAGATTTTACCGAGTTCTGCGAGAAAGAAGGTATTGTAAGACACCGCACAGTATCTAAGACACCACAGTAGAATGGCATGGCAGAATGAAAGAATATAACCTTGCTTGAGCGAGTTCAATGCATGCTTTCGCATGTAGGACTTGGCAAAGAATTTTGGGCCGAAGTAGTGAACATGTCATGTTACCTGGTTAATCGATCTCTGTCATCTGCTATCGAGTGGACGACTCCTGAGGAAGTATGGTCGGGGAAACCTATTGATTATTCCGGATTACATATATTCGGATGTTCTGCGTATGCTCATGTGAGTGATGGTAAGCTTGAGCCGAGGGCGAAGACGTGCATATTTCTGGGTTATGCACATGGGGTGAAAGTCTACCGGCTGTGGTGCAACAATCCCAAATCACCCGGTTTTCTAATCAGTAGAGGTGTGATCTTCGACAAGACTGTAATGCTTCAACAGAGGAGTTTTAAGACACAACCAGTAGAGAAAACATATCATGGTGTCATAAGTGAGGTGGAGCTTCAGGTGGAGACTCCAGAGACCTCGAAGGTAACAGAAGTTGAGACTGCAGATGAAGCCGTAGTTCCTCAAGTCGGTGATAGTGAACAACTAGCAAAGCCGCAACAGACTATAGCTGCAAATAGATAGAGAAAGCAAATAAAATCACCGATACGTTATGGTTATACAGATATTACTTATGCATTGATTGTACGTGATGAGGTGGAGACAAATGAGCCTTCATCTTACTTTGAGGCGATGGTTAGTTCGGAGTCGTCGCAGTGGCTAGGGGCTATGAGTTAACAGATGGAATCACTCCATCAAAATCAGACATGGGAGCTGGTCAAAGTACCAAAGAGCCCAAAGATTGTCGAAAGTAAATGGATTTTCAAACGGAAAGAGGGCATTCCCGGTGTCAAGGCAGTGAGGTATAAGGCGAGACTTGTGGCAAAGGGATATACACAGCGTGAGGGTATTGACTACAATGAGGTGTTCTCTCCTGTGGTAAGACATACTTTTATTCGTGTTTTACTTGCCTTAGTTGCTTCACAGGATCTCCAGTCAGAGCAGCTAGATGTAAAAACTGCATTTCTTCACAGTAAGTTGGAGGAGCAAATTTACATGAGGCAACCGGAGGGATTTGCTATTCCGGGTAAGGAAGATCATGTTTGCTTGTTAAAGAAATCTTTATATGGGCTGACACAGTCTCCTCGGCAGTGGTATAAACGTTTTGATGCTTTCATGGCTAGTCAAAACTATTCGAAAAGTCAGATGGATAGCTGCGTTTACTATAGGAGATTGGATGATGGTTCTCTGATTTATTTGATTTTATATGTTGATGATATGATGATAGCAGCTAAGAATATGTTTGATATTGATGTGCTAAAGAGGCAATTAAATGCTGAATTTGAGATGAAAGATTTAGGTGCTGCAAAGAAAATTTTGGGTATGGAGATTTTGCGTGACAGGACTGCAGGAGTTTTATGTCTATCTCAAAAGAAATATATTGAGAAGATTGTTGCATGTTTTAATCTGCAGTTGGCAAAATCTGTAAGTACACCTTTAGCGAAGCACTTTAAACTTTCAGATCAATTATCACTACAGACTGAGGAGGAGGAGTATATGTCCCGTGTTCCTTATTCTAGTGCCGTGGGTAGTATTATGTATGCTATGGTGTGCACTAGGCTTGATATTTCACAAGCTGTGAGCGTAGTTAGTCGCTATATGAAGCATCCTGGTAAAGCTCATTGGGAAGCTGTGAAGTGGATCCTCAGATATTTGAAGGGGACAACAGACGTGGGTATAGTGTATCGAAGGAACAACAATGGCAGTGAGACCATTGGTTTTGTGGATTTGGATTATGTCGGTGACTTGAATGATTGCCGGTCTTTAGCAGTGTACGTGTTTATGCTAGCGGGCAGTGCAGTTAGTTAGAAAGCGTCCTTATAGGATCACATTGCTTTGTCTTCGACTGAGGCAGAGTACATGGCACTAACCTTTGTAGCGAAGGAGGCGATATGGTTACAAAGTTTGCTCACGGACTTTGGGTTATAACAGAAAAGCGTGGATATACACTGCAATAACCAAGGTGTGATATATTTGGCGTATAATCCAGTTTATCACGAGCGAACAAAGCATATCAACATCAGGTACCACTTCATCCGATATGTCTTAGCTATGGATATTGTTATTGTTAAAAAGATTACTACAGTAGATAACCCAGCAGACATGATGACTAAGTATGTTCTTTTGGCGAAACTCAAGCTCTGCTTGAGCTCTATTGGTGTTTGTGGAGAGTGAGCGCCCGTCGAGGAGTTGGGAGAGCAGCATGGATGATGAGCACTATAACTTGGCTTCAAACATTGAGCCAATATGGAGAATTGTTAGTTTAATGTCTCGAGTTTGAAATAGGATGAAGAAATTTTTCTTCTTATTGGACATTAATTTGGAAGTGCAAAATAAGCAAGGAAGAAGTCTTGTATGTGCGTGAAAAAAAACAAAAAAGGTGCGCCTAGTGGGCACACGCACGTACACACACGTAGAAGAATCCTTCTTTGGTGTGAGGTTCCTTCGGACGTAAGATAGGAAATTGGTGGGGCCCAAGGTCAAACTTTTGACCTTGGGCACACTTATATATATATATATAAATGCGGACGATCAGTGGGGTTTTCTACTTTTTTGGTGGGTTGGTGCAGTCTCCAAAGAAGTCCGCCGAAGCCTACGTACGTGAGAAGCCGCGTTCACGCCGCACGTCCATGCCGCTTGAAGAAGAGCCGCAAGATCTTGAAGCCTCGCTGTACGTAGAGTTTTGTCGTGCAGTAATTTTGTACCGTGAGTTTATACCAAAGTGAGTTGTTTATTTATAAACACTTTGGGTTTTGAGTTAAATCTAGGTGCGAGAAACACTTGAGCGATTGAGCGATTGTAAACTCTGATACTCTGATTATAGTGGATTATTTGCTGCTGGCTCTCCCTGTGGACGTAGGTACCGATACTCGGACCGAACCACGTAAATCTTTGGTGTCCTTATTTTTCTCGTTTATTTTTCTAGGGATTTCGCGTTGACATAAATTGCAAGATCCTGTCGTTTTCGCGTATTATATCCCAACACATTTGATGAAACTGTGTCATAGGTAGTATTTTGAAAGTTCACATGGATGCAGAATCTTTGAGTGGTTTGATAATGTCTGTAAAAATGGTGAACCACGCAAGCTCCCCCAGCAAAGCCAGCTGGCTCATTCTCTAGCTTCATATCCCCGGCAGCCAATCAATATCGATTGGTTAGTTTCCATCTCAATGGTCTTTGTCCAAGGCTCTTTTAAACACTCGCAAATTTTTCCACCAATTGCGCAATAGCTGGAGCGATAGGGAAAACCGTGTTGACATTTCCTGTTCGGAAGATAGCAATGGTACCCACCAGAAGTTTAATAACCTATTCCATTTGACTTTAGCAGAAAACAAGGAACTATCATAGAAGCTGCTTGATCTATGATTGCTCGAGTGTCTGGTAAGCCATTAGGTATGCTCGGGTTGGGATATAATACACGGAAACGACAGGATCTTGCAATTTATGTCAATGTGAAATCACTAGAGAAATAAACAAGAAAAATAAGGACACCAGAAATTTATGTGGTTCGGTCCGAGTATCGGTACCTACGTCCACAGGGAGAGCCAGCAGCAAATAATACACTATAATCGGAGTATTAGAGTTTACAATTGCTCAAACGTAAGTATTTCCCACACCTATATTTAACCCCAAACTCAAAGTGTTTATAAATAAACAACTCACTTGGGTATAAACTCACGGCATAAAATTATCACGCGTTCAAAATTCGCGCACGGCTTCAAGGATCGTGAACGTCTGCGGCTTCGTAGGGTTTTTCTTTTTCTCTTTCGCGGCTCCCTTCTGCAACTTGTTTCTGCGTAAAGGGCTTCGGCAGCTCCTTTTATACGTGGGCTACATGTGCCCAGGTCAAACTTTGACCTGGGCCCACCTATTTCCTTTTTTTTGTTTCACGCGTGCAGAGGACTCCTTCACGCCAAAACTTCTACGTGCATGTGTGCCCAGAGGACTTCATCTTCCACGTTTCAGATTCCGCAGCAAAGAGAAAACTTTCCTTTTTATTTTATTTTATATTTCCTCTTTTGTGTAGCTTCATGAGTTCAGCGAATTGCATTTTGTAAACGCTCAAACTCGAGACATAATTTAATAATTCTCCACCTTGGTTCGATGTTTGAGATCAAGTTATAGTCCTTATCATCTATGCTGCTCTCCCAACGCCCTGACGGGCGTTCACTCTCCACAGATGCCAATAAAGCTCAAGCTTCGCCAGAGGAACAGACTTAGTCATAATGTCTGCTAGGTTATCTACTGTAGTAATCTTTTTGACAATAACATTATCCTTAACTAAGACATCTCGGATGAAGTGGTATTTGATATTAATATGCTTCGTTCGCTCGTGATAAACTGGATTGTATGCCAAATATATCGCACATTGGTTATCACAGTGTATATCCACACTTGTCTGTTCTAACCCAAAGTCCGAGAGCAAACTTTGTAATCATATCACCTTCTTCGTTACAAAGGTTAGTGCCATGTACTCTGCCTCAGTCGAAGACAAGGTAATGTGATCCTGTAAGGACGCTTTCCAAATAACTATACCACCTGCTAGCGTAAACACGTACCCTACTAAAGATCTGCAATCATCCAGGTCACCGGCGTGATCCGAATCCACAAAACCAGTGGTCTCACTGCCATTGCTGTTCCTCCGGTACACTATATCCACGTTCGTTGTCCCCTTCAAATATCCGAGGATCCATTTCATAGCTTCCCAATAAGCTTTACTAAGACGCTTCATATAGCGACTAACCACGCTTCCAATTTGTGAAATATCAGGCCTAGTGCATACCAAAGCATACATAATACTACCCACGGCACTAGAATAAGGAACACGGGACATATGCTCCTCCTCCTCACTCTGTGGTGATAATTATCTGAAAGTTTAAAGTGATTCGCTAAAGGTGTACTTACAGATTTTGCCGACTGCAAATTAAAATGTGCAACGATCTTCTCAATATATTTCTTTTGAGATAGACGTAAAACTTTTGCAGTCCTGTCATGCAAAATCTCCATACCCAAAATTTTCTTTGCAGCACCTAAATCTTTCATCTCAAATTCAGCATTTAACTGCCTCTTTAGCACATCAATATCAGACATATTTTTAGCTGCTATTAGCATATCATCAACATATAAGAGTAAATAAATCAAAGAACCATTCTCCAATCTCCAAAAGTAAACGCAGCTATCCATATGACTTTTTGTGTAGTCTTGACTAGCCATGAAAGCATCAAAACGTTTATACCATTGCCTAAGAGACTATTTCATCTTATATAAAGATTTCTTTAACAAGCAAACATGATCTTCCTTACCCGGAATAGCAAATCCCTCTGATTGCCTCATGTAAATCTGCTCCTCCAACTCATAGTGAAGAAATGTAGTTTTCACATCTAGTTGCTCTAACTCAAGATCCTGCGAAGCAACTAAGGCAAGTAAAACACGAATAGAAGTATGCCTTACCACAAGAGAGAACACCTCATTGTAGTCAATGCCCTCATGCTGTGTATATCCCTTCGCCACAAGTCTCGCCTTAAACCTTGTTGCCTCGACACCGGGAATGCCCTCTTTCCGTTTGAAGACCCATTTACTTTCGACAATCTTTTGACTCATGGGTACTTTGACCAGCTCCCATGTCTGATTTCGATGGAGTGATTCCATCTCTTCACTTATAGCCCCTAGCCACTGCGACGACTCCGAACTAGCTATCGCCTCAAAGTAAGACGAAGGCTCATCTGTCTCCACCTTATCACCTATAGTCAATGCATAAGCAATATTTATATAACCATAACGTATCGGTGATTTAATTTGCCTTCTCTGTCTATTTGCGGCTATAGTGTGCTGCGGCTTTGTTGGTTGTTCACTATCACCAACTTTAGGAACTGCGGCTTCATCTGCAGTCTCAACTTCTGTTACCTTCGAGGTCTCTGGAGTCTCCACTTGAAGCTCCACCTCACTTATGACACCATGATCTGTCTTCTCTGCTGGTTGTGTCTCGGAACTCTTTTGTTGAAGTATTGCAGTCTCGTCGAAGATTACATCTCTGCTGATTAGAAAGCCAAGTGATCTGGGATCAGTACACCACAGCCGGTAGCCTTTCACCCCATGTGCATAACCTAGAAATATGCACATCTTCGCCCTCGGCTCAAGCTTACCATCACTCGCATGAGCATACGCAGGATATCCGAATATTCGTAATCCGGAATAATCAACAGGTTTCCTCAACCATACTTCCTCAGGAATCTTCCACTCAATAGCAGATGATAGAGATCGATTAACTAGGTAACATGACATGTTCACTGCTTCAGCCCAAAATTCCTTGCCAAGTCCTGCATGCGAAAGCATGCATCGAGCTCGCTCAAGCAAAGTTCTATTCTTCCGTTCTGCCACACCATTCTGCTGTGTTGTCCCAGGTACTGTGTAGTGTCTCGCAATACCTTCTTTCTCACAGAACTCGGTAAAATCTTTATCACAGAACTCCATGCCATTATCAGTTCTCAGGCACTTGATTTGCTTATCTGACTGCTTCTCAATCAATGCCTTAAAATTCTTGAACCAATCAAACACTTCATATTTGTGCTTTACAAAGTAAACCCATACCTTCCTCAAATAATCGTCGATAAATGTCAGCATATATCGGGTACCTCCTTTCGAAGGAACCGAAGATGGGCCCCAAACGTCTGAGTGAATATATTCAACCGGTTGTTTGGTCGAATGAATAGCTATAGTAAACTTAACTCGGTGCTACTTCCCATAGATGTGGTGCTCACATAAGTTTAGCTTCCCTGTCTTCTGACCCTTCAACAACCCCCTTTCACTCAGCATCGTCATACATGCCTCACTTGTCGCGACCTCCCCGAAGCGGGTTGGACCACCTAAGGGTTCGGCTAATGGATTGCTAAGCCTAGACTTAGCTCGAGCTCTCCCAAGCCCATACCAATTCGCGACTTGGGGTTTGAGTTCTTAATATGCAGATGATTTTTATCCTGGAGTCGCCACTAATCTATTTTTGGTGGGTCGATTAGAAACCCAAGTAAAGTAACGGGAGATTTACTTTACTCCTACGAACCAGAGATTGTGAGTTCGGGGACTTGGTTATGCTAGATTTCTCTAACGCCATTTCGGTACCTTTTCTTTTATTTTGAAAAATGTTTTTGCAGGCAGTTTTGGATTGATTTTGAATCTATTTCCCTAACATGTGAGGTGATCATGCGGGTGCGCAATCCACCAATTTAACACCCAAGGAAAGCAAAAAAGAAAAAATGTGGAGACTTACCTCGTAGCAACGAAAGCATCTGCATTGTTAGATCAGAATTCACATCAATAGACCTAGATATGATTTATAATTAACACGCAATTTCCCTTTTTTTTGGTTTTCACTTATTTAATGAGAATCATGCTTTATGCAATGCATACTATTAATTTAACATGATATGTCATGGTAGTATATCCTAAACTATATGACATGAGCAAACTAATAAATTTTTTTTTTATAGAAATGTAATAATTAAATGTGCAACCTAAATTAACCTAATGACTTAATTATAATGACGAGCAATTTCTAATTAAATGAACCTAATAACAATCACTAAATGACATGCTTTTCATGAATCTAATCCTACATGGCATGCACATGACATCTTTTCTTTTTTTCTTAAAAATGCAATTTATCCTAGAAAATAAAACTAATATATTCTCGAGACATTTTTTGTATTTTTCATGAAATTCGGAATAAAAAATGAAAATTATCTATCTAAATTAAAATATCATCTAATTTGTATTAGGAATGAGGTTAAGCCAAATCCTAATTTAAACTAGAATATTATCCTAACTTAGAAATCCCTAACTAAAATGCAATCTATCTAAAAATTTATCTAAACTTATAATAGATTAGAAAAACTATTATCTAGAATTAAATTATATGAAATTTTACCCTAAAATGCAATGACATGCAAAGAATGCCATAATTCTAATTTTTCTTTTTTATGTTTTTGTATTAATTTCGAAATTAAAAATTGTCAAGGTATTAAACATGAAACCTAAGTTAAAAAACTAGCAACCTAAATTGATTGATTTGATTTTTTTTTAAATTCGAAATAAAATTCCTATTCTAAATATGCAAACCTTAAAACAGGAAATAAACCTAATTCTAACCTACATTTTTTGGATTTTTATTTTTATTTTATGAAAGCGAAATTCAACCAACACCACAAAGAAATCGACGGGATAGGATTGATATCTAAAATCGACGAACCATATCTCGCGCATAAGATCGGGTTAGCCTAATTTTAAATAAAATCGCGAATCGAATCCCGGCATGAGACCGGATTGGCGATTTTTCAAGAATGCGAGTCGGATTTCGGACGCGAAAATCGGACTGTCAATCGCAAATTTCACAAGCTATTTCATGTTGAACATTCTCAATCTTATATTAAGGAATAATTCTACTAAAAAAGAACAAAACAAATGATAAATAAATAAATAAAATAAACAAAAACACTACCTAGTTTAGATGATTCGTTTCCAAAACGGGACCGGCAACAAGGGACTCACGAACGGCAGCGATTACACGGCCACGAAGCTTGGGGACCTGTGATTCAGTTGCTCGCCAGAGGCTCTACGGGTGGCTTGGGATAAGCTGCAGTGTTTGGTTCGAGCTGATTGGCTTGTTAGCAAGAAGTGCTCGTAGCTCAATGGGGTCCACACACGTGTATTTCTTTTCGTGAATGGGTCTCCACTAATTCCCACCTTCACCTTTTTGCTGTTTTGCTCTTTTTCCTTTTATTATCTTCCCTCCCCAGAGCACGTGACTTTGGAATTCGCTGCAGGTGGAGATATCTGCAAAATAAAAGCACATGAAGGTTGCTAACTCAGTTGGGCAGCGACCTCTTCGTCACGGACAAGGGGGAATTCACGACAGCTCCTCGGGCTTATGAAAGTAACAAGGACACGACGGATTCAGGGGGACAGTGGCGACATTCCAGAGTTGGATTCAGCAGCACTGTCGTCTTTGCCGAGGGATAGCGTCGAGCAGCGTTCACCGGTAGAAGATTGGTAATAGTGTCGTTGTTGCTCATGGCATCGAGCTGGGTTCCGGCGAGCGGTGGCAACAGCAATGAGGGCGGTGATGTGAGCACCGGCTTGGACGAGTAACTTCGGTGCAGCAATGGGGGGCGAGCAGAGGGACGCGCGGTTGCTCGGCTGCAGGGGCATTGCTGGTGATGGACGAGCGAGCAGGGGTGCGGAGTAGAGGCGAAGCTCGCGGCGGCTGGCGTCAACAACAGCGGTGGTGAACGCGGGGGCCGCGCAGGCACGGAGAGAGGGACAACGGCGACTAGCGGAACGGCGGTGGCGCGACGCGGGCTGCTGCAGTGACGGCTGGCGGAGAGAGACACCGGCGTTCGGAGGCGTGGCGGTGCAGCGCGGGGATCGACTCAATGGCAGCGGGCTCGCGACCAAAGATCCTGCAATAAAACTTGTGGAACCGACTCGGTTCGGACACGAGTGAGAATAGGGGGCGGTAGGAACGCAACAGCAGCTCCTGGTCAATCTCGTCGTGGGCTTTATGGAGGCAACTCAGGCGCAGCAACTCGAGAGGAAGAGTTGGTGGACTCGGCGGACTGAGAGGCAGCGGCGCGGGCGGCAGCAGCGACGGCGTTCGGGCGGGCTGCTGCGACGGTTGCTGCGGTGGTGGCGACGAGTAGAGGTGGCTGCTGGTTGCAGGAGTCTGGGACGGTACGGAACGGCAGGGGTCGACGGCAAAGCCTCGCAAAGAAGAAGAACAGTAACTGTTCTTTATTCTCTCTTTTTTGCTTTTCTTTTCTCTCGCCTCTCACGTCCACTCTACGGGCTCTTTTTTTAATAGCTCTTTTCTCACAAACCTCTCAAGTGAATTTTTTCGTTCCCTCCTCCTTGACTTCACCTTCGGTTTTCCTCTAACGAGACTCTATCTCTCTTAATCTCTTCTTTTTTCACTCGTCTGTATGTCTCTCAGCAGGCCTTTTTCATAGATTTTTCTCTTAACTCTTTTGGCCTCCCCCTCCGACCACACTCCTCTTTTTCATAGATTTTTCTCTTAACTCTTTTGGCCTCCCCCCGACCACACTCCTTCCGTGGTCTTATTTATAGGCGTTCCGCCACCTCTTGAAGATAGCCGACTTTAGTGTGAAAAGATCCCGCCGCAACTTTTCCAAAATCCAAGTTGAACTTTGCTTTCTTTCTTCTCCAGACCTTTCTTTCGATCTCCTCTCCAGCAAGGAAAATATTATAAAAAGGTTAGCCCATCTTCTTGCAGGCGTCTGTAGAATTTTCATGTCCCCCATTCCATGCGTGCATGTGCATGCATTAATGAGGGGGGAGAAAATGGACGTTGGATTCTTCTTTCTTCTTCATGCTTGGGGTTTCTTGTGCGGCTACTTGTCCCTCCCTTCTATAGGATTGCCACAACTTTTGACTTTTCTTGTTTATTATTTGCTTCCTCCTTTAGCAAATTTCTCGTTGCTTCTCCTGACAACCCACACTTGAGAGAGAGCATATTATATAATATATCATGGGCTCATTTTGCTTCTCTGAGGGCTCCTCTAGAATCCGCACGTCTGCCGAATTTGTGCGTGCATGCGCATGCATTAATGAGGGAGAGACAACGAACGTGCAAGAACTTCCTTCCTCTTTTTTTGACTTTCGCTCTTTTGCATGTTCAGACAAGCGGAGAGAGACCATCCCTTCTGTGAACATTATCGACCACGAGCCGTTGCGTCTTGTTGCCTTTTGGTACCGATGCAGATGCAACTACATGAAATGCAATTTTACTATTTTTTTTTTTTAGGGGTTAAAGATTAATCCCTAAAATTTTTTATGCAATTAATTGCTAAATGATTAGTCAAAATTTAGGTGTCAACATCACTCATGTGCCCCAAACGCATATGCCATAATTGAGTCAAGTTAGAATCTGACTTACCTAATGAAACTGCAGCGGTTCCGGTCACGGTCTCTCCCAATAGATGATAGAGAGTATTCACTATCTTCCCCTTCATCACTGTCATGGCACCTCGAGAGATCTTTAGTACTCCACCTTCAGCGGTGTACCTACACCCGATATCATCAAGTGTCCCTAGAGAAATAAGGTTCTTCTTGAGCTTCGGTACATGCCTCACATCTGTCAATGTGCGCACCACCCTATCATGCATCCGAATCCGAATTGTCCATATCTCCACGGCCTTACAGACTGCATTATTTCCCAACAGAACTCTACCACCGTTTGCAGCCCGGTAAGTAGTAAACCAGTTCTTATGAGGCGTCATATGATAAGAACACCTCGAATCTAGCACAAATTCGTCTCCTGACGAAGTAGCAGTCACACATAAAACAACTTCTGCATCACTAGTGCTCTCCTCAGCAACATTTGCCACACTGCTTGTGGCATTCTGCTTATCAACTTTCTTTCTCCGCTTTGGACAATCTCTCCTGATGTGGCCCTCCTCGGGATACTCAAAGCACTTCACGCGTCCCTTGGACTTTCTAGGCGTGATTTTGATTTGATTTTACCTCTGCTGCTACTAGGCTCTCGATATTGTTCTCTACCCCGAATCGTCAGTGCTTGCGCTACTCCTTTCGCCAGATCGTCATCTCATAACTTTCTCTGCCACTCCTTAGAGAATAAGGTGGACTTTACCTCTTCTGAGGTAATTGTAGTACGCCTCTGCAATAGTGAATCAGTAAAGTGCTTCCATGACTCTGGTAAAGAGGCTAACAACATCATACCATGTTTTTCATCATCAAGTATCTTACCGACGTTCTTCAGATCCAATATGAGTTTATTAAATTCATCTATGTGGGTTCTAATAGACGTACCTTCAGTATATCTAAATTGAAACATATTCTTCAACATGTATAAGTGATTGTTCAAACCTTTCTTCACATAGAGTACTTGAAGTTTTGCCCATAACGCTGCGACATTCTTCTTCTCAGCAACCTCTATTAAGACCTCATCCGTCAAATTTAACAAGATTGTGCTCTTTACTTTTTCCATTAACTCTACCCTCTCAAAGGCTTTCATTATAATCGGTAATTCATCCTCACCATCTAGTGCCTTGGCCAAATCTTGTGTTGTCAATAAAGTCTGCATCTTGATGCTCCATAACACAAAATTGTTGCTCCTATCAAACTTCTCAATCTCATATTTCCTCTCAGACATAATTGCAGTATCAGAATTTCCAGATAATAATCAGACAAGCAAAAGCTCCAAATCACAATCAAGAAATCCAACCCGAAGCTCTGATATCAATTGTTGAGATATAATATGCGGAAACGACAGGATCTTGCAATTTACGTCAATGCGAAATCACCAGAGAAATAAACGAGAAAAATAAGGACACCATAAATTTACGTGGTTTGGTCCGAGTATCGGTACCTATGTTCATGGGGAGAGCCAGCAGCAAATAATTCATTATAATCAGAGTATTAGAGTTTACAATCGCTCAAACGCAAGTGTTTCTTACACTAGATTTGACCCCAAACCCAAAGTGTTTATAAATAAACAACTCACTTGGGTATAAACTCACTGTACAAAATTATCACGCGTTCAAGATTCGCGCGGCTTCAAGGATCGTGAACGTCTGCAGCTTCGTAGGGTTTTTCTTTTTCTCTCTTTCGCGGCTCCCTTCTGCAACTTGTCTCTGCGTAGAGGGCTTCGGCAGCTCCTTTTATACGTGGGCTACGTGTGCCCAGTCAAACTTTGACCTGGGCCCACCTATTTCCCTTTTTTTCATTCACGCATGCAGAGGACTCCTTCATGCCAAAACTTCTACGTGCGCGTGTGCCCAGAGGACTTCATCTTCCACGTTTCGGATTCCGCAGCAAAGAGAAAACTTTCCTTTTTATTTTATTTTATATTTCCTCTTTTGTGCAGCTTCATGAGTTCAGCGAATCGCGTTTTGTAAACGCTCAAACTCGAGATATAATTTAACAGATTCCAATGTGATGCACTGGGAGATCGAACTCTGGGTTCACTTAAGTGTCGAACTCGACCATGACAATCCGGTTTCGAGGCCCTTCATTGGCCATGCTTGCATTGAATAATCCCAGGAATCCACCACCCGAGTTGGGCAGGATCGGCATGCCGACGGGAGCAAGGAAAAAGGCGATGCCATCACCATACAGCCCAGAGCCGTTGTTGTCAATAGTGAACGAAAAACGGGTTGTCGTTGTCAATAGTGAACGAGAAACAGATCGAGAAGTCCGCTTGTTAAATTATGACTCAAGTTTGAGCGTTTGTAAAAACACGATTCGCTGAATTTTTTGAAGATTTATAAAAGAAGAAAATATGAGGGGTTCTTCAGCTTACCTGCAGCGTCGTCAGACGTCACCGAAGAGAAACTCAGGCCGTGGGCCCAAGTGGGCACACGTATTGAAGATGCGAATTTCCTCGTTGCTTGCCTCAGAAGCCGAATTATCTTCGTGGGCCCAAGTCAAGACTTTGACTTGTTGGGCCCACACACACACATATTTCACGCCAAGGGAAGGAGAGGCACGTAGGAAGCGTCTGTACGTGAAGCAAGCGTTGGTGGGCCCAGGTTCGGCGTGCGTGAAGTCAGTTTAATAAAAAGAAACCCTACGTAGATGATGCCGCTGAAAACTCTACGAAAGCATAACCGAAAGGAGCCATTCAACGTCCACCGAAGCCCTACGTACAATCCGCGAGAAACCGCACGCCGCCGAGAGAGAGGAGCTGCACGAGAAAGCTTGGGATCTTTTCTTTTGGCGTACGACTTGAACGCGATAATTTGTGCCGTGAGTTTATACCCAAGCGAGTTATTATTTATAAACACTTTGGGTTTTTGGTTAAATCTAGGTGTGGAAAACACTTGAGCGATTGTAAACTCCGATTATCTGATTATAGTGGATTATTTGCTGCCGGCTCTCCCCATGGACGTAGATACCGATATTCGGATCGAACCACGTAAATTTCTGGTGTCCTCATTTTTTTCGTTTATTTCTCTGATGATTTCGCGTTGACGTAAATTGCAAGATCATGTCGTTTCCGCGTAATATCCCAACAATTGCCACCCCGCGAGAGGATCCCATATGGGGACAGGCTTGGCATGCTGGATCCGGCCCACCCGGAAATTTGGTGGAGTATTGCATTTGGTGAGATCGACATACCCTGCTCGGCATACTAGAGACGGGCTTTGGTCAGAATCGGATCAACTGAACCGCAAGATCGCTACGTCACATTTGAGTGCTCTACAAGGATCGTGAGTATACCTAACGGCGGACCTAATACGGCGAGCGTTCATAGATCAAGCAGCTTCGATGACGGTCCGTTGTTTTCTGCAAAAGTCAATGGAATCAGTCTTGAGGTGGGTATCATTGCTATCTTCCAAACAAGTGATGGAACATTGTCAAACTTGGGGTAGGCGTCACTTGGGCGTGTCCCATTACTGGACCATCCATGACCCTGAGGCTTGACTCTTGAGCTAATTTCTTGTACCATCACTTGCGCGTGTCCTATTGCTGTACCATCCAATCCAAGACGTTAAGACTAGAATCTATTGCTGCTGTTATTTGTCAAATGGGGGAAAATTTGCAGGTGTTCTAGAGAGCCGCGTATGAAGACCGTGGAGATGGAAACTGACCAATCGATCTCCCGAGTTTACTGGCTTTCGATAATATAACGGGAGGGAGCGAGCGAGCGAGCGTGGATTGGTGTTTTTGCATTCGCCAGGAGAGCTTCTGCGGTTCACCTCTTTAACAGAAATTATCAGACCGGTCAACGTGTCTGTCTACAAGTGTGTCGGAAAGGTGCGCATGCTATTGTTTTTTTTTTTTTTTGCATGCTATTGTTAGATGAGCTGCAATTTGCAGGGACGTGAAGAGCGGTCGAGAGTCCATTGCTTCGAAGCCACTGATTATGACGAACAATACGAACCCAAAAAACAAAAATAAGAGCCACAGATAGTTTTCTAGCTGCATCATCATTATGCCACGTCACCGTGCATGTCGTCAATGCCACATCATCACCCACATCATCAATGCCATGTCGTCATGTGCGCCACGCCATCACCATGTCATCGAAATATGCCATGTCATTGCTTGCATGTCATTGATTGATTGTATGTTAGGTTCATAAAATTGTATTGCCATGCTAGAATAGTTCCATATCAATTTTGCTACTCATTAGAAACTAAATGTTAGGTCATTTGATTACCGCAAGCCACGTTGGAATAGACATAGTACATCGTCGTGTTTAGAGTACTTGCATTACATACATTACATACATTACATTTTAGCGTTAGCTTTCACTAGATAAGAGAAAACCTTGAAAAGGATTCAAGTGGAATTGTCTGTCAATTAGAAATCATATTTATGTTAAGAATGTGATTTTCTAATAACTCTTACAATTGCTTACGTTACTTCAAGGTAAGTAGATCTATTCCTTACCCTTGCAATCTGTTCATCACTTTGAGTATAGGGTGTTTTAATAATGGTTTGTGCACACTCATAATTACCTCACATCTTAGTGAAGAGGTTTAAATTTAATCCAAGGCCCCTGCCAAATATTTTTTGAACAAAAGAGGAAGGTGTACCAAAAGGGTATTGGAGTAATCAAGCATAATCAAATCTCCAAATCCATAATCTATGGTTCACAATGGTAAAGTATATCTCTCAATGCTTTACTTGGGTGTCCACTCAACCCACCAAAAGCTAATTAGTAGCGATTTCTAAATAAAAATCATTGGTATGTGAAGAACTTAAATCTAAGTTGCGAATCGATAGGGACTTGGGAAAGCTCGAGCTAGGTTAAGCTTGTAAATTCATAAGCTTAACCCTAGGTGGTTCACTCCAAGGTAGGTTGCGACACACTTTAGTTCCAAATTTGCTTCTACAACCCTCCATCCAAAAATTTCCACTAATTTCTTCAAAATTATCAACAAGAGGAGGCTAATGTTGTTCCATACAAAAGTAAGGGGAAAAGTGTCAAAAAAGTCCTAAACCTTTTGCTTTGTACCGATTTAGTCCTAAACTTTTTTTTGGTGCTGATTTAGTCCTAAACCTTTTTAGGTTATGCCAATTCAGTCCTTTCTGGCCAATTTTGGCCAGATTTTGCTGATTGGACACTGGCCAGCTGACGTGGACAACTTTTAATAATATTTTAATATTTTAAATAATTTTCTTTTTTTTTCTTCTTTTTTCTTCTCCTCTTCTTCCTCCAGTCGGTCGCCGGTCCTCGGCGATCGGCTAGAGGCGATGGCCGGCGAGGTCGACTTGACCTCGCCGGCCACCTCGCTAGTGGCCGTGAGGGTGAGCCTCGCCTGCCCGGCGCAAGGCCGCCCTCGAGGCCTGGGCGGCAAGGGCGAGCCCTGCCAGCTCGCCGGTTATGGCGATGAGTCGGCGAACGGCGAGCGAGCAAGAGTGGACGGCATCGGGCGGCAGCGTTGCGGCAATGGTCTCGCGTGGCCAGGGTTTCCTCGGCTTGGCCGGGAGAGTACTCTCTCTCTCTCTCTTCTCTCTCTCTCTCTCTCTCTCTCTCTCTCTCTCTCTCTCGCTCTCGCTCTCTCTCTCTCTCTCTCTCTCAGGTCCCACCCAGATCGAATGCCCTCAGATCTCGAACCAAATCCTTGAAGAACAATCGAGGACGTGCACAACAAACAAAGGAAGCTCGGGGACGAAGCTTGTGCGACGAATGACAGCGAGCTCCGGCCTGATCCGACCAACGCAAGGCACAAAAGGACTGAGGCCTACTGGAGCTTCGGCGCTTGAAACCAGGCGCGGCCGTAGGCTGATGGCCGCGGCTCAATTGCGATGGCCAGCGGTCTACCCCTCCGACTCTCTCCCTCTGCTCAAACCCCCTCACTTGCCAGATCCGGTGAGCCTTGCTACCTAGGCCTCGAGGGCGGCCTCGCGCCGGGCAGGCGAGGCTGCCCTTGTGGCCACTGGCGAGGTGGGCGACGAGGTTGATCTCAACCTTGTCGGCCGTTGCCTCTGGCTGGTCGCTGAGGTCCGACGATCGGCTGGAGGAAGAAGAGGAAAGAAAAAAAGAAAAAAATATTAAAATATTATTAAAAGTTATCCACGTCAGCACCGATCAAGTCACGTCAGCCGGCCAGCGTCCAGTCAGCAAAATCCGGCCAAAATTGGCCTGAAAGGACTGAATTGGCACAACCTAAAAAGGTTTAGGACTAAATCGGTACCAAAAAAATGTTTAGGACTAAATTGGCACAAAAGCAAAAGGTTTAGGACTTTTTTGGTACTTTTCCCCAAAAGTAAGGGAACTAATGAAATGCAGATTCTAATAATGAACCTCTAAGCAATCTTGATTTGATGATTTTGAAGAAACTAATAGCAATTTTTGGACGTGCGGATAGATGTTGTGGAACTAGCGTGAAAGGTGATGGTTGTTTTAATATAAAAACTAGTTCAGGCAAAGTTGAGATTACTCTACAATTGGGAGTTTGTTTTTTTTATTTTTTTTATTTAGGGAATTGGGCTTATTTGAAAATGGCATTTGATGGATATAATTGTAAAATCAAAATCATAACAATCCATTATTTTGAATTAGACCTTTCTTCTTTTCATCATACGATTATAACCTTATGAATCTCCAAGTTCAGATTATCAAAGAGAAAATTGGCCTCAACTAAATTCTTCATGTCTTTCTATAATTTTTGCATGTCCTATTTAAGTGACACGTTGAGTTGACTTCATATGACATACGTTAAACTCACATAAAGAGCCTATCTAGAGTGATTTTTACGCTAACTTTTGACTTTGTACTCCATATAAGTTTCTGGAAGTCACGTGAAATGATTGGAAACTTTTCAAAATAGTTACATATCCATATGTAAAATTCTATAGAGTTTTTTCATAATCTTTTTTAATCTAAAGGATTTTTTCTTTCATATTTTCGGACTTCCAAACAAGTTGATACTTCTACCTCTTCTTGTTATCTTTGAAATATTAGTGCAAAATCTATCCGGCAATGTACGAATTCCATTCTACCCTTTCTTGTTATCTTTGAATATTCGTGCAAAATCTATCCGGAGATGGACGAATTTCTAATGCTTTTATCATATTTTCTACTTGAGTTCAAGTGAATTCAGTGCTTCCAGCTTTTAGATTACGAGAGCTCAGGAATGTTTTATTTTCCCTGGAAAAAGATGCCATGGACGATTTCGAAGATATTGGCCATGGCAGCGGTGCCAGAGCAACGATGGACGAGTTACCTTGTTGGGGACATCGATTCTTCGACTTAACCCCGGAAAGGAGCCTACGTTCCTGCGAAGCAGCCTCACTACAACCCAGACGAGACGTCGACGTTCCTTGTTGCCCTCGCGATCTTGAGTCAGGCTTTCGGCATCCTCTTATACGCCAAATCGACCTAAATGAAAGTCCTGCTCACTGTGGTGAATTAGTAGTGTGCAGTGTACTCTTGCATGCAGCTTTCCGTCTCATTGAAATGAGAACCTCCAACTTTTTCATCTGTATTCTCTCCGAAGTGATGAACGCGCTTGCTTCTTTATATCGGTAATTTGAAGAGAGATACAAGTAATTTAACTGAAAATTTTCTTTTCGTAGTGTTCTGTTTATGCCGATGTAAGCAATGTGTGTTAAGCGATACCAAGTCCCCCATGATGTTCTCAATTCCAAACAACAAATTTGGGCAAGGCAAACTAGATGGTAACCGAACTACAGTTGATGCAGCAGAATGTGCAGATTTTAGTCAGCATGTGTTGCCATATGACTTTAGGAGACAGGATTTGTCTAGCTTCCTAAACACAGATTCTTGAATAGGAGGAGCAGATGGAGGTTCCAGTATTCCCAATTGCAAAGCCGATGGCCGGTGTGAAACTGGACGGTTGAACGCGTCGTGCGGCAGCTCGGGGACTGAGTCCACGAGCTGGAGGAACCTGATTACTTGCCCCGCCTTTGGCCTTCTCGCGGGGTCGGGGTGCATGCACCACAGCCCCACCCTCATTAGGCACTCCATTTCCTCCCTCCGGAACCCTGAGCCCAAGGCCTCGTCGGCAGCGCCGAGGATGTTGCTGGCGAGGTAGAGTTCCCAGACCCACTTGTGCAACGGGACCCAGACCTCTCCGTCCTTATAGCCCCTCCGGCCACACGCAATCTCCAGGGCCACCACGCCGAAGCTGAACATGTCGGACTCCTTCGTGGCCTTCCCACTAATGAAGTACTCTGGCGCCAGGTACCCGCAAGTCCCAACCACGTCTGTTGTCTGAGACCTGAACTTGGGGTCAATGAGCTTGGCCACTCCGAAGTCGCCGAGCTTGGTTGTGAAGTTGGTGTCGAGCATCACGTTGGCTGCCTTTATGTCCCGGTGGAGAACCCATTGCTCGAGCTCCTCGTGGAGGTAGTTAAGGGCGGATGCCAGGCCGAGCGCCACGCCATATCGCACAGCCCACGGCAGGCTTCTCCGGGCCCCAAAGAGGTGATGGTCGAGGCTGCCATTGGGCATGTACTCGTAGACGAGCAAGAACTCACCTTCCTCTTGACACCACCCAACAAACGGCACCAGGTTTCTGTGTATCGTTCGGCTTATGATCTTCACCTCGTTGACAAAGACCTTCTCGGAGTGTCGGGACTCCGCAAAGATCCTTTTGACGGCGACCAGGCGGTTCGAATGGCTCAAGAACCCTTTATAGACTTGGGCAGACCCGCCTCGGCCCAGCCTTCTATCGTCTGCGAAGCCATTGGTCGCCGCGAGCAACTCCTGATAAGTGAACTTCGTAGGCAATGGGCCAATCTCTTTATCTATGTCGGTAAGGGCGCTATAACCATGCTTTTCCGTCCTCTTGACGGCCAAAAAGCAAGACCTTGCGGAGATTGCCAGTAAAAAACATGCCGTGGGAACAACGACCAGTATCCATAACGGGCGAGGTTCATCTACGTCGTCCAAATCCGAAGTGAACTCCCATGAATTGACGCTGTGTCTCTCTGGATTGCGGCCGAAAGAAGCTGAGAACCCGATCACTACAGATTCAGGAAGGACTGTTGCCAGATCAACAAGGTAAGAAAGCGAGTGATGGGCCTTAGAGTGGGAAAGCAGTTTGCCGTCGAACGACCAGAACACGCTGAGGTTCTTGCTCACGGAATTGTAGGTCACGTTAACATTGACCGCTTTCCCGCTATGCACTCCGGGATCCCAGCGGGCATAAACGACCGACGAGAGAGAGTTCTGATTGATTCCTATGTGATGCATGTCGGGATCATACTCCCAGTTCACATAGGTGTCAAACTCGACCATAACGATCTGGTTCCGAGGCCCCTCATTAGCCGTGCTAAGGTTGAACAATCCCAGGAATTGTGCAGCTGAGTTGGGTGGGATCAGCATCCCGACAGGAGCGAGGAAGAAGGCGATGCCATCACTGTAATTAGCAGAGCCGTCAGTCTCGATGGTGAACGAGAAACAGGTTGAGAAGTTCGCTTGGCGCCTCGTGACAGGATCCCATATGCGGACAGGCTTGGCGTACTTAATCCGCCCCACCTGGTAGCCATGCGCAGGATGGAGGGAGGTGAGATCGACATGTCCATACGTGACCTCCGAAACTCCCTCGTACAATATGTCCCTCCTATCCGTGTCGAAGCTGCTTATGTTGAAGTAGAGAGGGGCAACACAGGGGATCGAAGGACAGCAGACATGGCAGAACAAGAACAAGCGAGCTTGCAAAGAAAGAGAACGGGGAGTCGCACGTGGCATACTTAAGACGGGCTTTGGTGGGAATTGGATCACCGACACGGCGAGATCTATATGTTACATTAGGGAACTTTAAAATGAACCCGAGCGCACCTAATGGCTTACCGGACACGGCGAGCAATCTAAAAGCTGAAAAGTATCAATCGACATTCATTGGGCTGGGGTCGACGCCATTAAAACAGAAACCAGGCACCTTCCGAGAAAAAACCTAACCCTCAAATTTCGTCTGAAAGGAGACAGGGAAAGGTACCGGACACGGCGAGCAATCTAAAAGCTGAAAAGTATCAGTCGACATTCATTGGGCTGGGGTCGACGCCATTAAAACCGAAACCAGGCACCTTCCGAGAAAAAACCTAACCCTCAAATTTCGTCTGAAAGGAGAAAGGGAAAGGTAGAAAAATCTTGCTTGCGCTATAAATGAACGGCTTGCGTTTAATGGAATAGGTTATTAGACTTCTGGTGGGTACCATTGCTATCTTCCTTATACGAAATGTCAACACGGTTTTCCCTATCGCTCCAGCTATTGCGCAATTGGTGGAAAAATTTGCGAGTGTTTGAAAGGGCCTTGGACAAAGACCATGGAGATGGAAACTGACCGATCGATATTGGCCTGCCGGTGATATGAAGCTAGAGAACGAGCCAGCTGGCTTTATTGGGGGAGCTTGTGTGGTTCACCATTTTTACAGATATAATCAAACCACTCAAAGTCTCTGTCCACAATTGTGGAGGAAAGAAGAGCAAGCTTTGGTCAAATGAAGAGACTTAAATGAGGGTTGAGAGTCCATTGCTCGAAAGCCATTGATTATGATTATGAAAAAACTTCGAACACTACCTATCGAATTATCTTATTCGTCAATTATGTGTGCCAAATCTTTTCTACAAGTTGTATTTGAGAACTGCTTTCATGTTATCGAAGCACAAGAGCCATGGTCAAGTTCAATCAAACTCTTGAAGACCCTCATTTCACAGCTTGTCCAGCCCATCGAGAACATTACAGGCCTATTTGGTTTTTGAGATGGTTTCATTATGTTAAATTAATGTCTCGAGTTTGAAATAGGATGAAGAAATTTTTCTTCTTATTGGACATTAATTTGGAAGTGCAAAATAAGTAAGGAAGAAGTCCAGTATGCACGTGAAAAAGAAAAAGAAAGGTGGGTCCAGTGGGCACACACACGTGTTGGTAATTTGTTTATAAAACAAATGAAGAGATGCCTTGTCCCACATCGAAAAGATGTGAGTGCGCGCGTGGACGAGATTTGGATTAACCAACGATCATTATTTTATTTATTGAGAAAATTCGGATTTATTTCTATAAAAATTAACTATTGATTTTGTTGAAACATTGTGACTGTTCGCGAAAAAATTATGTTTATTTTTTATTTATTATTTATTTAATTCCGATTTTTTTTATATATCTTTTCAACATAACCTTTGGGACGTACTTATTCACGAAAAGTTCAGTTTTTTGTTGTTTTTTGCAACCTTTTGAAAAGTTGCCTTTATTCGAAAGACAAATATAAATACGTTTGTTTTGAGATCAAAAAAAAAAAAATCTTCTTCCATTTTTCGTTTTCTTTCGAGAGAAACTATAGCCATTGTTTCTAATTGCTTCCCATGAGAGACGCGGAGAAATACTAGAATTCTATCCAAGATTCTCACTGAGACTTTGTTGTATCCTGGAGGAAATTTGCCGGTGACCATTTAAGCAACGTAGTGGGGCAAATAAATCCTTAAAGAAAGTGATATCACGCCTCAAAGTCCGACTTGATTACTCGATCCGACTTCATTGTTCAACCCAATTTGAAGCATATCTACGACAACAATTTTAAGGATTTATCTGCGTAACAATGGAGTCAGAGTTGATCAAAGTCATAAGTCTAGATGTGGTGAAACAAGATCGCACGAGCAAGAGAGGTAAAGTTGCTGGGAAGCCATTTACAATGTAGAGTGCGCTGACCAGGATGTGGGACTTCATTGCCAGGGAAATATGGATCCTTTTTTCGCTGCCTCCTTCGCTCTCATTGTTGCCGCGCTTTTATCGATCCCAATATTATATTATTTGATGGCATCAATATTCTTAGCACTGAATGGGAACACTGCAATGTTTCTTCGGATTGCGTCTCTTGGTTATTTTGTGCATTAGTGCAGGATATCTTCTTTGATGGGGAAACGGTGGTTCATCGGGGAATGGGTCATTTATCATGCCTGAATTGGAGTGTAGCGCTGGTTCATCTACGACAACAATAGCGAGGATGATGTAGACGACATAATCAAGTCCCTTGCCAACGTCGATTACAACATTTCGAAGCACGTGTAGCCGTAGATTAAGACGCAAGAAGCCAAGTTTGCCCATTGAGCGATGCAGGCACCATAAACAAGCAAGCGGGTCAAGGGAGGCGTCCTATCACAGCGAATTTGTTTTTATCCTTATGGGCTTTACTCAGTGAATAACGCGCTGGAGAAAAGACGAAAAGCGAAAAAAAAAAAAGGAGAGAAGCCTCCCCGATGTTCCCTGTTCGCAGTTCCACCGTTTGATGAAAAACTTGAAGATGTACGAGAAAAGCTTGACAAGGAGGCATTGGTCGTTCAAGGTCGTTATTAGTCCGGCCACAAGCCCGTGATTGTCACCAATTTCAAGGGCGAAGAGAAGCAGTTTGCTGACAGACTCTCGGATACGTGACTACCTCCTTGGCATTCAAATGCCTTAAAAAGAATTCGAATCCCCAAAAACCAGCAACTGGAGGATTGTTTATCTTCATGGCTGGTTTGTTCAATGTGATTATCACTGAGAACAGTTTCAAAGTAATGGATATGTGTCTCCATCTTAAAGTTGTCCGAGGAATTATTTGGAGACGCCCCATGCCTAAACTGCAGCCGTGACTCTAGCATCAGATCACACCCACAACTACTCCTCTACGAACAGACACGACGCTTCACCGTACCCACGCCATCGCTGCTGGGTCTCACCCCATGTCACTCCCTGTTTTGGGTTTGCACCAGCGAGCTTTCATTATTTTGCAGGTCCGTGGACGGATTCAGCGAAGTGTTGCAGTGGTTTCTGGTGAATTTGACATATGGCGTTGACACGTTGGTTCACCAAGGAGGGATGGAGACCTTGCCATTCTGCTGTCCCCCAATTTCGTCAATTTACGTGATCCATCTTTAAGTGTCCCATATGAAACGTCACTCCCGCGTCATGAATTTCTGGCCACGAAGGGTGATTTTGGAACTGCAATTCGCTCTTGTGCTGCGTGACATCGGCATTGCCTGAGACAGGGTGAGATGAGAGCAAGAGATCTCCATTCCGTTGTCTCTGTCTCTATGGTCTCATTGGTTGATTCATTCGAAGGAGAGAGAAGGAAATGGAGATGGTGGTGATCTATCAGTACATTATGGGGACTTTACTCGCATCTCTGTGGGCCTCGTCCTCTCTACGTCCTGTATAGGAGGAATGGTGATGTGAGAGCAAAGGTTCCGAGGGAGCATGAAGATTACGTGACTATGCATGACGAGTCACCGTGTGATATTGCGAATGGCAATTGCTCGCTGGAGAATGGCTTCGATGCTACCAATGTAATCATCATCAGCATCAAAGTTGCCAATAGCGATCTTGCATACACCCTCAGCAAGGTATGTAACTTCATTGTTTGAAATTTGGGAAGAAAATGATTATATCAACTGTGATAATATTCTCGATTATTTGCTTCATTCCATTTATTATTTCATTGGTCTTGAGTTGGACCTTTGACAAGTTGAGTTGGACTGAGTTGCTCATCGTTGTTGAATGTTGCTAATCTCATCGATATCATTGAGTTTGATGTGGCCTATTAAATAAATTCCGATTGGCTGTGGGGCAAGCAAGAAAATGGCCATCAAAGCTTCCTCCAATGCAGGTTATTGTTTCTAATCAAATTGAAGTTCATGAGTGTTTCATGCATGATTAGCCAATGGTGACATCCTGGGTATGTTTCTTTTATTGAGACATTTGTCTACACATATTTATGTTCTTGCGTCTCTATAGCAGGATCTTTGTTGTGGATGAAATTTATGTATGTACAAGGGATGAATCAATTGGTCAGAGTAAATTGAAGGGTTGATCTATCATTTTGCACCATGGGATTTTTATTTCTGCATATAATAATTTCTAACCTTTATCAGGAAAGAGAAGATCAGAACTTTAATAGCATTTTGGTATCATGTGATTGAGCTAGACTTTTGGCCTTGATTCATTTCATGCTTTAGTATTTTTGAGCCATGCATTCAAGCACAGGATTAATGGAATCGGCTTGATTGCTTGATGTCCTGGATTAATATGTGCACGAATGTTTATGTTATTATGGGCTTATGCGAGCACATAAGCAGTGACATGAAAATTTGATTCAATCATATTATCTAATGGTTTCAAGCATAATAATGTTAAATTTTTGGTTTTGCCCTTGCGTGCAATTTGATGAAGAAATGAGGTATGGCTTTGATTATACCTTTTAGAAGATTCGGATTATTCGATGTTGTTGATTCCATTCCTAGAATTGCTGGTATCTTCTTTTCGCCTCTCTCAATTCCAGTTTATGCACTTTTGATACCTCGATACTCAATTCGCTCGCATTTACTGAATTTTTAGAGAATGTTCTTACATGCATGGGATGATATGTAGTGCTCTATTTATGGAGGCAATCTGGAGATACTGAATGGGTTTTTTGGGTGTCCCTTGTTTGGTTATAATGTGTTCTATTTGCTGTCCTTGCCCCTCATAGATTTGATTCTATGGAATAGCATAAATGAGCCAAGAGAGTAGAATTGCATTGGTTTTCTATTTTGATGTATGTATTTCATCGAGGATGAAAATTTGATGATGCATAATTTCGATTAATTACCTCTTGGAATATTCTTGAAGTGGGGTTATGTTTGAAGGGACTTTGGAACTAATATGATTGGAATCATTGAGATTAAGAAGTATCTGACTTTCATTTTCAAAATGAAATATTTAGGAGAAGCAGATACTATCTTAAGTATTAAAATTAAAAAAATAGTGGGGGTTATTCTTTGAGCTAAAGTGATTACACGGAGAAGATGTTGCATAGATTTAAACATCTTGTTTTCAAATATATGAGTACTCCATTTGATTCCTGGTGGAGAGTTTTTAATGTGAGTGATATTGGTTTTTGATGTATGCGATACATTATCTAGACCTAATATTACTTTTGTATATGCAAGTTGAGTAAATACTAGTAATCCAATATAGAACATTAGAGAGTTATCTTATTGTTCTATAATAATTTGGCTATATTAGAAAGATATACCGATGCTAGTTGGATTGCAAGTGTGAGAGATAAACAATCCACTAATGGATTAATTTTCACATTACGTGAATGTGTTGTTTCTTGGGCGAGCAAGAAACAAATGTGCATAATTCACTCAACTATGAAATTTGAATCATTGCTTGGTAGCAACTAGGAAAGAGGCCGAATGGATTGGGAATTTGTTGTTGGATATCAAATGATGGCCTAATCCCTCCTATTTCTATCAACTGTGATAGTTAGGCTACTTTGGCAAGAGCCTATAATAGCACCTATAATGGTAAGTTTTAGACATATTAGTCTAAGGCATGAGTATATGAGACAATTGATTAAAGATGGTACCATAACAATTGTCTATGTGAGGTCAAGTAATAATCTAGTTGATCCCTTAACAAAGGCTTTACCAAAACATATGGTAATAATGACCTCATAAGAAACGGGGCTGAAACCCTTTAATTAAAATCACCAATAATGGTAACCCGACCTTTTTCTAGAACATCACTAGTTAGAAGGTTTAATGGGTAAAAACAAGTTATTGAATGTGATTGTTTGATACTGACGTAGCCCCGATATGAGAAGTCAGTATCTTCTGTTACGTTTTTGCAGGCTGAATTGAATTCTTAATGAAGTATGATACAAGTTTGTAGTGTGTTGATAGTAACAGAAACACATGGTAGATACTTCACCTATATGAGCTTAGAAGTGGTGCCGCTTCTTACGAAAGTTAGGGTTGCTTTCTAGAGAGCTCATGAAACAGGATCAAGCACAAGGCCATAATAGTGCGGAGTAATATAGAACTTCTCGCTAAAACAAGAGGTTAGTGTATGTGTGGTATGTCCGGTTCTATTATATAAAAGTACAAGTTTAAAGCCGAGCTACTTGTCACTTTGATAGGGCTTTGAGATACTTGCACTAAGTAAAGGTTTAACTCGAAAGAGACCTTTATGTATGTATATTAATCTCACGGAAATTTTGGCTGTATATTTCTAACGTTTTATTTTTTGTTTTTGTTTTATAAACAAAAGTGGGGGATTGTTGGTAATTTGTTTATAAAACAAATGAAGAGATGCCTTGTCCCACATCGAAAAGATGTGAGTGCGCACGTGGACGAGATTTGGCATTAACCAACGATCATTATTTTATTTATTGAGAAAATTCGGATTTATTTCTATAAAAATTAACTATTGATTTTGTTGAAACATTGTGACTGTTCGCGAAAAAATTATGTTTATTTTTTATTTATTATTTATTTAATTCCGATTTTTTTATATATCTTTTCAACATAACCTTTGGGACGTACTTATTCACGAAAAGTTGTCTTTGTTGTTTTTGCAACCTTTTGAAAAGTTGCCTTTATTCGAAAGACAAATATAAATACGTTTGTTTTGAGATCAAAAAAAAAAAATCTTCTTCCATTTTTTCGTTTTCTTTCGAGAGAAACTATAGCCATTGTTTCTAATTGCTTCCCATGAGAGACCCTGGAGAAATACTAGAATTGCTATCCAGTATTCTCACTTGAGACTTTGTTGTATCCTGGAGGAAATTTGCCGGTGACCATTAGCAACGTAGTGGGGCAAATAAATCCTTAAAGAAAGTGATATCACGCCTCAAAGTCCGACTTGATTACTCGATCCGACTTCATTGTTCAACCCAATTTGAAGCATATTTTCACAACAACACGTACACGCACGTAGAAGAATCCTTCTTTGGTGTGAAGTTCCTCCACACGTAAAATAGGAAATTGCTGGGGCCAAGGTCAAAACACACACATATATATATATATAAATGCAGATGATCAGTGGGGTTTTCTACTTTTTCGGTGGGTTGCTGTTAGGGGTGAGCGGTTCCAGGTTCCGGTTCGGTTCCGTCTGGAACCTGGAACCTACCCTCGGGTACAGGTTCCTCAAATTGAGGAACCTGGAACCCACCGTGGGAATGAGAACTGGAACCTACCCTGTCACAGGTTCCAGGGTCGGTTCCAGGTTCCAACAGTTTTTTTTTTTTTTTTTGTTATTTTCATATTTGAACTATAACATATGCGCACGTTACCCAAAAAAAATATAACACGTTACCAAAAAAACTATAACGTACGCGCACGTTACCAAAACTATAACGTACGCGCACGTTACCAAAAAAAAAAACTATAACATATGCGCACGTTGCTAAAAAAAAAATATAACGTATGCGCGCACGTTAAAAAAAAAAAACTATAACGTGCACGCACGTTACCAAAAAAAAATATAACGTATGCGCACGTTACCAAAAAAAACTATAATGTACACGTATACTACACGGTAATTTCCCATTGACATGTTATCTTGATACATTAACTTCGCACTGCACAACAATAATAGAATATAATTAGAAATTTCAAAACAAATAGCAAACTAGAAAGTATAAATAAAACACCACTAGAACAAGAATGTCTAGAGGTACAAGTTTTGAAAACAATTTCGATTAAACCCTTAAATGAACTCAGAAAATTCTGAAATTTGGACACATTGTATTTAAGACCTAGAGGTACAAGTTTCATGAAGAAATCGTAGTCAATTCGTTCTGGATTAAAAGATAAAATCGATTTACTTTTCCTATTCTCTACTTGCACAGTTTTTGAAACATTTTTGGTTAAATAGGCAAATGAACTACAAAAATTACGAAATTTAAATATGTTGTAGGGAAGACATGAAGAGAGATATTTCATGCAGAACACATTTCCAAAAGAACCTCATACAAAATGATATAATCCACGCATTGCAACTTACAAGATCCGAACACATCAGATTGCACAGTTTTAGAAACATTTCCGATTAAATACCCAAATGACCTTCAAAAATTATGAAATTCGACTATGTGATAGCCAAGACCATAAGGTAGATACTTCATGAAAACATCGAAGTCAAATTCGTCCTATATAATTAAATATGGACGGTTAAAATCCCTGTTCGTAGTACCGTAATTCCAGATCTAACCATCTCCAAAGGACCACGATTTCACCTACCTATTCTTGTTTTTTTCTATAAATTTTTGATATGTTGTACCTCAGGATGTCCTTTACAACTTTTGTTAAGAAACCGAAGTGAAATTTCGACAAAAAGGTTGCCTTACAGTCCATGCATTCATCAAGGGTCGGTCCCAAAATCTCCAGATCCAGTCTTTCCAAAGAATAACGATTTCACCCACTTATACTTGTTTGTTTTGTCCCAAATTTGAGTATGTTATACTCCAAGAAGTCCTTTACAACTTTCATTTAGAGGCCGAATCCAAACTTCAACTAGAACATCACATACAAGTCACTAGAACATCCAAGGTCGAGCTTTTTCTGCCCTAAGTAACCGGTTCCGGTTCCGGTTCCCAGAAAAAAGGAACCGGAACCGGAACCGGTCCCCCTTGGAACCGGGAACCGAACCGGACCCTCCTCCGGTTCGGTTCCGGTTCCCGGGTAACCTGGGAACCGCGCTCAGCCCTAGTTGCTGTAGTCTCCGCATTCACGCCGCACGTCCACGTCACTTGAAGAAGAGCCGCAAGATCTTGAAGCCTCACCGTACGTAGAGTTTTGTCACGCGGTAATTTTGTACCGTGAGTTTATACCCAAGTGAGTTGTTTATTTATAAACACTTTGGATTTGGGGTTAAATTTAGGTGTGGGAAACACTTGAGTGATTGAGCGATTGTAAATTCTGATACTCTGATTATAGTGGATTATTTGCTGCTGGCTCTTCCCGTAGACGTAGGTACCGATACTCGGACCGAATCACGTAAATCTTTGGTGTCCTTATTTTTCTCATTTATTTTTCTAGGGATTTCGCATTAACGTAAATTGCAAGATCCTGTTGTTTTCACGTATTATATCCCAACAATTGGTATCAAAGCTTGGGGTTGGATTTCTTAATTGTGATTTGGAACTTTTGCTTGTTTGATTATTATCTGGAAATTCTGTTATTGCAATTATGTCTGAGAGAAATCTGAAATTGAGAAATTTAATGGGAGCAACAACTTTGTGTTATGGAGCATAAAGATGCGAGCTTTATTGACAACAAAAGTTTGACCAAGGCACTGGATGGTAAAGATGAGTTGCCTATCATAATGAAAGCCTCAGAGAGGATAGAGCTAATTGAAAAAGCAAAAAGTATAATCCTATTAAATTTGACGGATGAGGTCTTAATAGAGGTTGCTAAAGAGAAGAATGCTGCAGCATTATGGGCAAAACTTCAAGCACTCTATGTGAAGAAAGGTTTGAACAATCGCTTGTACATGTTGAAGAAGATGTTTCAATTTAGATATACTGAAGGTACGTCTATCAGAATCTACCTAGATGAATTTAATAAACTCATATTGGATCTGAAGAATGTCGGTAAAATACTTGAAGATGAAGAACAAGCTCGTTCTCTAGCTTCATATCATCGGCAGCCAGTCAATATTGATCGGTCAGTTTCCATCTCCATGGTCTTTGTTCAAGGCCCTTTCAAACACTCGCAAATTTTTCCACCAATTGCGCAATAGTTGGAGCGATAGGGAAAACCGTGTTGACATTTCGTGTTCGGAAGATAGCAATGGTACCCACCAGAAGTTTAATAACCTATTCCATCTGACTTTAACAAAAAACAAGGAACTATCATAGAAGCTGCTTGCTCTATGATTGCTCGCGTGTCTGGTAAGCCATTAGGTACGCTCGGGTTGGAATATAATACGCGGAAACAACAGGATCTTGCAATTTATGTCAATGTGAAATCACCAGAGAAATAAACGAGAAAAATAAGGACACTAGAAATTTACGTGGTTCAGTCCAAGTATCGGTACCTACGTCCACGGGGAGAGCCGGCAGCAAATAATCCACTATAATCGGAGTATTAGAGTTTACAATTGCTCAAACACAAGTGTTTCCCATACCTAGATTTAACTCCAAACCCAAAGTGTTTATAAATAAACAACTCACTTGGGTATAAACTCACGGTACAAAATTATCACGCGTTCAAGATTCGCGCGGCTTCAAGGATCGTGAATGTCTGCGGCTTCGTAGGGTTTTTCTTTTTCTCTCTTTCGTGGCTCCCTTCTGCAACTTGTCTCTACATAAAGGGCTTTGGCAGCTCCTTTTATACGTGGGCTACGTGTGTCCAGGTCAAAATTTGACCTGGGCCCACCTATTTCCTTTTTTTCTTTCACGCGTGTAGAGGACTCCTTCATGCCAAAACTTCTACGTGCGTGTGTGCCCAGAGGACTTCATCTTCCAAATTTCGGATTCCGCAGCAAAGAGAAAACTTTCCTTTTTATTTTATTTTATATTTCCTCTTTTGTGCAGCTTCATGAGCCCAGCGAATCGCATTTTGTAAACACTCAAACTCGAGACATAATTATCAATTCTCTACCTTAGCTTGATGTTTGAGACCAAGTTATAGTACTTATCATCCATGCTGCTCTCCCAACGCCCCGACAGGCGCTCACTCTCCACAGACGCCAATAGAGCTCGCCAAAGGAACAGACTTAATCATCATGTCTGCCGGGTAATCTATTGTAGTAATCTTTTTGACAATAACATTATCCTTAGCTAAGACATCTCGGATGAAGTGGTACCTGATATTGATATACTTCGTTCGCTCGTGATAAACTGGATTGTACGCCAAATATATCGCACCTTGGTTATCACAGTGTATATCCACACTTTTCTGTTCTAATCCAAAGTCTGAGAGCAAACTTTGTAACCATATCACCTCATTTGCTACAAAGATTAGTACCATGTACTCTGCCTCAGTCGAAGACAAGGTAATGTGATCCTGTAAGGATGCTTTTCAACTAACTGTACCACCCGCTAGCGTAAACACGTACCATGCTAAAGATCTGCAATCATCCAAGTCATCGGCGTGATCCGAATCCACAAAACCAGTGGTCTCATTGCCATTACTGTTCTTCCGATATACTATACCCACGTCTATTGTCCCTTTCAAATATTTGAGGATCCACTTCACAGCTTCCTAATGAGCTTTACCAAGACGCTTCATATAGCGACTAACCACGTTCACAGCTTGCGAAATATCAGGCCTAGTGCACACCATAGCATACATAATACTACCCACGTCACTAGAATAAGGAACATGGGACATATGCTCCTCCTCCTCAATCTGTGGTGATAATTTATCTAAAAGTTTAAAGTGCTTCGCTAAAGGTGTACTTACAGATTTTGCCGACTACAAATTAAAACGTGCAACGATCTTCTCAATATATTTCTTTTGAGATAGACGTAAAACTCCTGTAGTCCTGTCACGCAAAATCTCCATACCAAAATTTTCTTTGCAGCACCTAAATCTTTTATCTTAAATTCAGCATTTAACTGTCTCTTTAGCACATCAATATCAGACATATTCTTAGCTGCTATCAGCATATCATCAACATATAAGAGTAAATAAATCAAAGAACTATTCTCCAATCTCCTAAAGTAAACGCAACTATCCTTCTGATTTTTTGTGTAGTCTTGACTAGCTATGAAAGCATCAAAACGTTTATACAACTGCCTAGGAGATTGTTTCAGCTTATATAAAGATTTATTTAACAAGCAAACATGATCTTCCTTATCCGAAATAGCAAATCCCTTTGGTTACCTCATGTAAATCTGCTCCTCCAACTCATAGTGAAGAAACGTAGTTTTTCACATCTAGTTGTTCTAACTCGAGATCCTGCGAAACAATTAAGGCAAGTAAAACACAAATAGAAGTATGTCTTACCACAGGAGAGAACACCTCATTGTAGTCAATGCCCTCACGCTGTGTATATCCCTTCACCACTAGTCTCGCATTATACCTTGCTACCTCGACACCGGGAATGCCCTCTTTCCGTTTGAAGACCCATTTACTTTCGACAATCTTTTGACTCTTGGGTACTTTGACCAGCTCCCATGTCTGATTTCGATGGAGTGATTCCATCTCTTCACTCATAGCCCCTAGCTACTGCGACAACTCCGAACTAGCCATCGCCTCAAAGTAAGACGAAGGCTCATCCGTCTCCACTTCATCACCTACAGTCAATGCATAAGCAATATTTGTATAACCATAACGTACCGGTGATTTAATTTGTCTTCTTTGTCTATTTGCGGCTATAGTGTGTTGTGGCTTTGCTGGTTGTTCACTATCACCGACTTTAGAAACTGCGGCTTCATCTGCAGTCTCAACTTATGTTACCTTCGAGGTCTTTGGAGTCTCCACCTGAAGCTCCACCTCACTTATGACACCATGATCTGTCTTCTCTGCTGGTTGTGTCTCGGAACTCTTTTGTTGAAGTATTGCAGTCTCGTCGAAGATTACATCTCTGCTGATTAGAAAACCGAGTGATCTGGGATCAGTACACCACAACCGGTAGCCTTTCACCCCATGTGCATAACCCAGAAATATGCACTTCTTCGCCCTCGGCTCAAGCTTACCATCATTCGCATGAGCATACACAGGACATGCGAATATTCGCAATCCGGAATAATCAACAAGTTTCCCCGACCATACTTCTTCAGGAGTCTTCCACTCGATAGTAGATGATAGAGATCGATTAACCAAGTAACATCACATGTTCATTGCTTCAACCCAAAATTCCTTACGAAGTCCTGCATGCGAAAGCATGCATCGAGCTCGCTCAAGCAAAGTTCTGTTCTTCTGTTCTGCCACGCCATTCTGTTGTGGTGTCCCAAGTACTATGCGGTGTCTCGCAATACCTTCTTTCTCACAGAACTCTGTAAAATTTTTACCATGGGACTCCATGCCATTATCAGTTTTCAGACACTTGATTTGCTTATCTGATTGCTTCCCAATCAATGCCTTAAATTTCTCGAACTGATCAAACACTTCGTATTTGTACTTCAAAAAGTATACCCATACCTTCCTCGAATAATCGTCGATAAATGTCAGCATATATCGGGCACCTCCTTTCGAATGAACCAAAGATGGGCCCCAGACGTCTAAGTGAATATATTCAACTGGTCGTTTGGTCGAATGAATAGTTGTAGTAAACTTAACTCGATGCTACTTCCCATAGATGTAGTGCTCACATAAGTTCAGCTTCCCTGTCTTCTGACCCTTCAACAACCCTCTTTCACTGAGCATCGTCATACATGCCTCACTCATGTGCCCCAACACATATGCCATAATTGAGTCAAGTTAGAATCTGACTCACCTAATGAAACTGCAGTGGTTCCGGTCACGGTCTCTCTCAGTAGATGATAGAGAGTATTCACTTTCTTCCCTTTCATCACTGTCATGGCACCTTGAGAGATCTTCAGTACTCCACCTTCAGCGGTGTACCTACACCCGATGTCATCGAGTGTCCCCAGAGAAATAAGGTTCTTCTTGAGCTTCGGTACATGCCTCACATCTATCAATGTGCGCACCACCCCATCGTGCATCCAAGTCCGAATTGTCCATATCCCCACAACCTTACAGACTACATTATTCCCCAAAAGAACTCGACCACAATTTGCAGCCTGGTAAGTAGTAAACCAGTTCTTATGAGGCGTCTTATGATAAGAACATCCCAAATCTAGCACCTATTCGTCTCTTGATGAAGTAACAATCACACATAAAACAGCTTCTGCATTACTAGTGCTCCCCTCAGTAACGTTTGTCACATTGCTTGTGGCATTCTGCTTATCAACTTTATTTCTCCGCTTTGGACAATCTCTCCTGATGTACCCCTCCTTGTGATACTTAAAGCACTTCACACGTCCCTTGGACTTTCTATGGCGTGATTTTGATATGCTTTTACCTCTGCTGCTACTAGGCTCTCGATATTGTTCTCTATCCCGAATTGTCAGTGCTTGCACTGCTCCTTTTGTCAGACCGTCATCTTGCAACTTTATCTGCCACTACTTAGAGAATAAGGCAGACTTTATCTCTTCTGAGGTAATTGTAGTATTCCCCAACAACATCATGCCCTGTTTTTCTCATCAAGTATCTTATCGACGTTCTTCAGATCCAACATGAGTTTATTAAATTCATCTAAATGGGTTCCGATAGACGTACCTTCAGTATACCTAAATTGAAACATCTTCTTCAACATGTATAAGCGATTGTTCAAACCTTTATTCACATAGAGTGCTTGAAGTTTTGCCCATAACACTGCAACATCCTTCTCCTTAGCAACTTCTATTAAGACCTCATCCATCAAATTTAACAGGTTTATGCTCGTTGCTTTTTCCATTAGCTCTACCCTCTCAGAAGCTTTCATTATAATCGGCAACTCATCCTCACCATCCAGTGCCTTGGCCAAATCTTGTATTATCAATAAAGCCTACATCTTTATGCTCCATAACACAAAGTTGTTGCTCCCATCAAACTTCTTAATCTCAGATTTCCTCTCAGACATAATTGCAGTAATAGAATTTCCAGATAATAATCAGACAAGCAAAAGCTCCAAATCACAATCAAGAAGTCCAACCCCAAGGTCCGATACCAATTGTTGAGATATAATACGCGGAAACGATAGGATCTTGCAATTTACGTCAATGCGAAATCACCAGAGAAATAAATGAGAAGAATAAGGACGCTAGAAATTTACGTGACTCGGTCCGAGTATTGGTACCTACGTTCACGAGGAGAGCCAGCAGTAAATAATCCATTATAATCGGAGTATTAGAGTTTACAATCGCTCAAACGCAAGTGTTTCCCACACTAGATTTAACTCCAAACCCAAAGTGTTTATAAATAAACAACTTATTTGGGTATAAACTCACGGCACAAAATTATCACCCGTTCAAGATTCGCGCGGCTTCAAGGATCGTGAACGTCTACAGCTTCGTAGGGTTTTTCTTTTTCTCTCTTTCGCGGCTCCCTTCTGCAACTTGTCTCTGCATAAAGGGCTTCGGCAGCTCCTTTTATACGTGGGCTACATGTGCCCAGGTCAAACTTTGACCTGGGCCCACCTATTTCCTTTTTTTTCTTTCACTCGTGGAGAGGACTCCTTCACGCCAAAACTTCTACGTGCGTGTGTGCCCAGAGGACTTCATCTTCCACGTTTCAGATTCCGCAGCAAAGAGAAAACTTTCCTTTTTATTTTATTTTATATTTCCTCTTTTGTGCAGCTTCATGAGTCCAGAGAATCACGTTTTGTAAACGCTCAAACTCGAGACATAATTTAACATATTCCAATGTGATGCACTAGGGGATCGAACTCTGGGTTCACTTAAGTGTCGAACTCGACCATGACAATCCGGTTTCGAGGCCCTTCACTGGCCATGCTTGCATTGAATAATCCTAGGAATCCACCACCCGAGTTGGGCAGGATCGGCATGCCGACAAGAGCAAGGAAAAAGGCGATGCCATCACCATACAGCCTAGAGCCGTTGTTGTCAATAGTGAACAAAAAACGGGTCGTCATTGTCAATAGTGAACAAGAAACGGATTGAGAAGCCCGCTTGTTGAATTATGACTCGAGTTTGAGCATTTGCAAAAATGCGATTCGCTGAATTTTTTTGAAGATTTATAAAAGAAGAAAATATGAGGGGTTCTTAGCTTACCTGCAGCGTCATCAGATGTCACCGAAGAGAAACTCAGGCCGTGGGCCCAAGTGGGCACACGTATTGAAGATGTGAATTTCCTCATTGCTTGCCTTAGAAGCCGAATTATCTTCGTGGGGCCCAAGTTAAGACTTTGACTTGTTGGGCCCACACACACACACATATTTCATGCCAAGGGAAGGAGAGGCACGTAAGAAGTGTCTGTATGTGAAGCAAGCGTTGGTGGGCCCAGGTTCGGCGTGCGTGAAGTCGGTTTAATAAAAAGAAACCCTGCCGCTGAAAACTCTACGAAAGCATAACCGAAAGGAGCCGTTCAATGTCCACCGAAGCTACGTACAATCCGCGAGAAGCCGCACGCCGCCAAGAGAGAGGAGCTACACGAGAAAGCTTGGGATCTTTTCTTTTGGCATACGATTTGAACGCGATAATTTGTGCCGTGAGTTTATACCCAAGCGAGTTGTTATTTATAAACACTTTGGGTTTGGGGTTAAATCTAAGTGTGGGAAACACTTGAGCAATTGAGCAATTGTAAACTCTGATTCTTCGATTATAGTGGATTATTTGCTGCTAGCTCTCCCCGTGGACATAGATACCGATATTCGGACCGAACCACGTAAATCTCTGGTGTCCTTTATTTTCTCGTTTATTTTTCTAGGGATTTCGCGTTGATGTAAATTGCAAAATCCTGTCGTTTCCGCGTATTATATCCCAACAATTGATATCAGAGCTTGGGGTTGGATTTCTTGATTGTGATTTGGAGCTTTTGCTTGTCTGATTATTATCTGGAAATTTTGTTATTGCAATTATGTCTGAGAAGAAGTCTGAAATTGAGAAGTTTAATGGGAGCAACAACTTTGTGTTATGGAGCATAAAGATGTGAGCTTTATTGACAACACAAGGTTTGGCCAAGGCACTGGATGGTGAAGATGAGTTGCCTCTTATAATGAAAGCCTCAGAGAGGGTATAGCTAATTGAAAAAGCAAAGAGTATAATCCTGTTAAATTTGATGGATGAGGTCTTAATAGAGGTTGCTGAAGAGAAGGATGCCGCAGCATTATGGACAAAACTTCAAGCACTCTATGTGAAGAAAGGTTTGAACAATCGCTTGTACATATTGAAGAAGATGTTTCAATTTAGATATACTGAAGGTACGTATATCAAAATTCACCTAGATGAATTTAATAAACTCATATTGGATCTGAAGAATGTCAGTAAAATACTTGAAGATGAAGAACATGGTATGATGTTGTTAGCCTCTTTACCAGAGTCATGGGAGCACTTTATTGATTTGCTGTTGCAGGGGCGTACTACTATTACCTCAGAAGAGGTAAAGTCCGCTTTATTCTCTAAGGAGTGGCAGAGAAAGTTGCGAGATGACGGTCTGGCAAAAGGAGCAGTGCAAACACTAACGATTCGGGGTAGAGAACAACATCGAGGGCCTAGTAGCTGCAGAGGTAAAAGTAGATCAAAATCATGCCATAGAAAGTTTAAGGGACATGTGAAGTGCTTTGAGTGTCACGAGGAGGGGCACATCAGGAGAGATTGTCCAAAGTGGAGAAATAAAGTTGATAGGCAGAATGCCACAAGCAGTGTGGCAAACGTTGCTGAGGGGAGCATTAATGATGCAAAAGCTGTTTTATGTGTGACTGCTACTTCATTAGGAGACGAATGGCAGTGAGACCATTGGTTTTGTGGATTCGGATCATGTCGGTGACTTGAATGATTGTAGGTCTTTAGCAGTGTACGTGTTTACGCTAGCGGGTAGTGCAGTTAGTTGGAAAGCATCCTTACGAGATCACATTGCCTTGTTTTCGACTGAGGCAGAGTACATGGCATTAACCTTTGTAGCGAAGGAGGCGATATGGTTACAAAGTTTGCTCACGGACTTTAGGTTAGAACAGAAAAGCGTGGATATACACTGTGATAACCAATGTGTGATATATTTGGCGTATAATCTAGTTTATCACGAGTGAACGAAGCATATCAACATCAAGTATCACTTCATCCGAGATGTCTTAGCTAGGAGTATTGTTACTGTTAAAAATATTACTACAGCAGATAATCCAGCAGACATGATGACTAAGTCTGTTTCTTTGGCGAAGCTCAAGCTCTGCTTGAGCTCTATTGGTGTCTGTGGAGAGTGAGCGCCCGTCGGGGCGTTGAGAGAGCAGCATGGATAATAAACACTATAACTTGGCTTCAAACATTAAGCCAAGATGGAGAATTGTTAAATTAATGTCTCGAGTTTGAAATAGGATGAAGAAAATTTTCTTCTTATTGGACATTAATTTGGAAGTGCAAAATAAGCAAGGAAGAAGTCCTGTATGCGCGTGAAAAACAAAAAAAAAGGTGGGCCTAGTGGGCACACGCACGTAAAAGAATCCTTCTTTGGTGTGAAGTTGCTCCGGACGTAAGATAGGAAATTGGTGGGGCCTAATGTGGACGATTAGTGGGGTTTTCTACTTTTTCGGTGGGTTGGTGTAGTCTCCAAAGAAGTCCGCCGAAGCCTAAGTACGTGAGAAGCCGCGTTCACGTCGCATGTCCACGCCGCTTGAAAAAGAGCCGCAAGATCTTGAAGCCTTGCCGTACGTAGAGTTTTGTCGCGTGGTAATTTTGTGCCGTGAGTTTATACCAAAGTGAGTTGTTTATTTATAAACACTTTGGATTTGGAGTTAAATCTTGGTGTGAGAAACACTTGAGCGATTGCGCGATTGTAAACTCTGATACTCTGATTATGGTGGATTTTTTGCTTCTGGCTCTCCCTGTGGACGTAGGTACCGATACTCGGATCGAATCACGTAAATCTCAGGTGTCCTTATTTTTCTCGTTTATTTTTCTAGGGATTTCGCGTTGACGTAAATTGCAAGATCCTGTTGTTTCCGCGTATTATATCCCAAGACATTCGATGGAACTGTGTCATAGGTAGTATTTTGAAAGTTCACATGGATGCGGAATCTTTGAGTGGTTTGATAACGTCTGTAATAATGGTGAACCACGCAAGCTCCCCCAGCAAAGCCAGCTGGCTCGTTCTCTAGCTTCATATCACCGATAGCCAGTCAATATCGATTAGTCATTTTCCATCTCCATGGTCTTTGTCCAAGGCTCTTTCAAACACGCAAATTTTTCCACCAATTGCACAATAGCTGGAGCGATAGGGAAAACCGTGTCGACATTTCGTGTTCGGAAGATAGCAATGGTACCCACCAAAAGTTTAATAACCTATTCCATCTGACTTTAGCAGAAAACAAGGAACTATCATAGAAGCTGCTTGATCTATGATTGCTCGCGTGTCTGGTAAGCTATTAGGTACGCTTGGGTTGGGATATAATACGCAGAAACGACGGGATCTTGCAATTTATGTCAATGTGAAATCACCAAAGAAATAAACGAGAAAAATAAGGACACCAGAAATTTGCGTGGTTCAGTCCGAGTATCGGTACCTACGTCCACGGGGAGAGCCAGTAGCAAATAATATATTATAATCAGAGTATCAGAGTTTACAATCGCTCAAGTGTTTCCGCAGCAAAGAGAAAACTTTCCTTTTTATTTTATTTTATATTTCCTCTTTTGTGCAGCTTCATGAGTTCAGCGAATCGCGTTTTGTAAATGCTCAAACTCGAAATATAATTTAACAGATTCCAATGTGATGCATTGGGAGATTGAACTCTGGGTTCACTTAAGTGTCGAACTCGACCATGACAATCCGGTTTCGAGGGCCTTCACTGGCAAGGCGCCAGGCTTGCATTGAATAATCCCAGGAATCCACCACTCGAGTTGGGCAGGATCAGCATGCCGACAGGAGCAAGGAAAAAGGCGATGCTATCACCATACAGCCCGGAGCTGTTGTTGTCAATAGTGAACGAAAAACAGGTCGTCGTTGTCAATAGTGAACGAGAAACGGATCGAGAAGTCCGTTTGTTAAATTATGACTCGAGTTTGAGCATTTGTAAAAATGCGATTCGCTGACCTTTTTGAAGATTTATAAAAGAAGAAAATATGAGGGGTTCTTCAGCTTACCTGCAGCGTCGTCAGACGTCACCGAAGAGAAACTCAGGCCGTGGGCCCAAGTGGGCACACGTATTGAAGATGCGAATTTCCTCGTTGCTTGCCTCAGAAGCCGAATTATCTTCGTGGGCCCAAGTCAAGACTTTGACTTGTTGGGCCCACACACACACATATTTCACGCCAAGGGAAGGAGAGGCATGTAGGAAGCGTCTGTACTTGAAGCAAGCGTTGGTGGGCCTAGGTTCGGCGTGCGTGAAGTCAGTTTAATAAAAAGAAACCCTACGTAGATGATGCTGCTGAAAACTCTACGAAAGCAGAACCGAAAGGAGCCGTTCAACGTCCACCGAAGCCCTACGTACAATCCGCGAGAAGCCGCACGCCGCCGAGAGAGAGGAGCTGCACGAGAAAGCTTGGGATCTTTTCTTTTGGCGTACGACTTGAACGCAATAATTTGTGCCGTGAGTTTATACCTAAGTGAGTTGTTATTTATAAATACTTTGGGTTTGGGGTTAAATCTAGGTGTGGGAAACACTTGAGTGATTGAGCGATTGTAAATTCTGATTCTCCGATTATAGTGGATTATTTGCTGCTGGCTCTCTCTGTGGACGTAGATACCGATACTCGAACCGAACCACGTAAATTTCTGGTATCCTCATTTTTCTCGTTTATTTCTCTGGTGATTTCGCGTTGACGTAAATTGCAAGATCATATCGTTTCCGCGTAATATCCCAACAATTGCCACCCCGTGAGAGGATCCCATATGGGGACAGGCTTGGCATGCTGGATCCGGCCCACCCGGAAATTTGGTGGAGTATTGCATTTGGTGAGATCGACATACCCTGCTCGGCATACTAGAGACAGGCTTTGGTCAGAATCGGATCAACTGAACCGCAAGATCGCTACGTCACATTTGAGTGCTCTACAAGGATCGTGAGTATACCTAATGGCGGACCTAATACGGCGAGCGTTCATAGATCAAGTGAGAAGAAGCAGAATCTAGAAGATAACCTGCATATGAGAAAGATTCTGTACTCTGTAATTGTTGAATCAATCAACTGCAAACTTCATCATACATCTGTTCATTCTTCTTCTTGTTCTATCTTATAGAACTCTAAGATATGAAGAAGATCAAAGAAAACTAAAGAAAGATCTTTATCGAAGACTTAGAGAAAAGGCAATTCTCTCATACTCTGTACATTTTCCTCAGCCCCTTTTTATACTAAGGCTTTAACTTCTCGAACTACCTTTACAACAGATTTAACAACTTTTATTAACAGAATGATTAATCTTAGCCACACGTGTAGCTTCTTCAGTAGCTTGATCAGCTTCTGTTCCTGGTTTTAATCTGTTGTATAACCAGATCCTTCACAAAGATTGCCAGCTCAGCTTGGATTGAGGATTGCCAGCTCAGTCTTCAGTTTATTCGGAGCTTGCTCTGTTTTTGTCAGCTCAGCTCCTCTGCTTTTATCTTTCTCTGCTTTTATTAGGTCAGCTTCTCTTCCTCTATCAGCTTCTCTGTTCTGGCTTTGTTTCTTAATATCAAGCAGCTTCGATGATGGTTCGTTGTTTTCTGCAAAAGTCAATGGAATCAGTCTTGAGGTGGGTATCGTTGCTATCTTCCAAACAAGTGATGGAACATTGTCAAACTTGGGGTAGGCGTCACTTGGGCGTGTCCCATTACTGGACCATCCATGACCCTGAGGCTTGACTCTTGAGCTAATTTCTTGTACCATCACTTGCGCGTGTCCTATTGCTGTACCATCCAATCCAAGACGGTATGGCTAGAATCTATTGCTGCTGTTATTTGTCAAATGGGGGAAAATTTGCAGGTGTTCTAGAGAGCCGCGTATGAAGACCGTGGAGATGGGAACTGACCGATCGATCTCCCGAGTTTACTGGCTTTCGATAATATAACGGGAGGGAGCGAGCGAGCGAGCGCGGATTGGTGTTTTTGCATTCGCCAGGAGAGCTTCTGCGGTTCACCTCTTTAACAGAAATTATCAGACCGCTCAACGTGTCTGTCTACAAGTGTGTCGGAAAGGAGCGCATGCTATTGTTAGATGAGCTGCAATTTGCAGGGACGTGAAGAGCGGTCGAGAGTCCATTGCTTCGAAGCCACTGATTATGACGAACAATACGAACCCAAAAAACAAAAACAAGAGCCAAAGATAGTTTTCTAGCTGCATCATCATTATGCCACGTCACCGTGCACGTCGTCAATGCCATGTCATCGCCCACATCATCAATGCCATGTCGTCATGTGCGCCACGCCATCACCATGTCATCGAAATATGCCATGTCATTGCTTGCATGTCATTGATTGATTGTATGTTAGGTTCATAAAATTGTATTGCCATGCTAGAATAGTTCCATATCAATTTTGCTACTCATTAGAAACTAAATGTTAGGTCATTTGATTACCGCAAGCCACGTTGGAATAGACATACTTAGTATGTCGTCGTGTTTAGAGTACTTGCATTACATACATTACATACATTACATTTTAGCGTTAGCTTTCACTAGATAAGAGAAAACCTTAAAAAGGATTCGAGTGGAATTGTCTGTCAATCAGAAATCATATTTATGTTAAGAATGTGATTTTCTAATAACTCTTACAGTTGCTTAGGTTACTTCGAGGGAAGTAAATCTATTCCTTACCCTTGGAATCTGTTCATCACTTTGAGTATAGGGTGTTTTAATAATGGTTTGTGCACACTCATAATTACCTCACATCTTAGTGAAGAGGTTTAAATTTAATCCAAGGCCCCTGCCAAATATTTTTTGAACAAAAGAGGAAGGTGTACCAAAAGGGAATTGAAGTAATCAAGCATAATCAAATCTCCAAATCCATAATCTATGGTTCGCAATGGTAAAGTATATCTCTCAATGCTTTACTTGGGTGTCTACTCAACCCACCAAAAGCTAATTAGTAGCGATTTCTAAATAAAAATCATTGGTATGTTAAGAACTTAAATCTAAGTTGCGAATCGATAGGGACTTGGGAAAGCTCGAGCTAGGTTAAGCTTGTAAATTCATAAGCTTAATCCTAGGTGGTTCACTCCAAGGTAGGTTGCGACACACTTTAGTTCCAAATTTGCTTCTACAACCCTCCATCCAAAAATTTCCACTAATTTCTTCAAAATTATCAACAAGAGGAGGCTAATGTTGTTCGATACAAAAGTAAGGGTACTAATGAAATGCAGGTTCTAATAATGAACCTCTAAGCAATCTTGATTTGATGATTTTGAAGAAACTAATAGCAATTTTTGGACGTGCGGATAGATGTGGAACTAGTGTGAAAGGTGATGGTTGTTTTAATATAAAAATTAGTTCAGGCAAAGTTGAGATTACTCTACAATTGGGAGTTTTTTTTTATTTTTTATTTAGGGAATTGGGCTTATTTGAAAATGGCATTTGGATGGATATAATTGTAAAATCAAAATCATAACAATCCATTATTTTGAATTAGACCTTTCTGCTTTTCATCATACCATTATAACCTTATGCATCTCCAAGTTCAGATTATCAAAGAGAAAATCGGCCTCAACTAAATTCTTCATGTCTTTCTATAATTTTTGCATGTCCTATTTAAGTGACAAGTTGAGTTGACTTCATATGACATACGTTAAACTCACCTAAAGAGCCGATCTAGAGTGATTTTTACGCTAACTTTTGACTTTGTACTCCATATAAGTTTCTGGAACTCACGTGAAATGATTGGAAACTTTTCAAAATAGTTACATATCCATATGTAAAATTCTATAGAGTTTTTTCATAATCTTTTTTAATCTAAAGGGTTTTTTCTTTCATATTTTCGGACTTCCAAACAAGTTGATACTTCTACCTTTTCTTGTTATCTTTGAAATATTAATGCAAAATCTATCCGGCAATGTACGAATTCCATTCTACCCTTTCTTGTTATCTTTGAATATTCGTGCAAAATCTATCCGGAGATGGACGAATTTCAAATGCTTTTATCGTATTTTCTACTTGAGTTCAAGTGAATTCAGTGCTTCCAGCTTTTAGATTACGAGAGCTCAGGAATGTTTTATTTTCCCTGGAAAAAGATGCCATGGACGATTTCGAAGATATTGGCCATGGCAGCAGTGCCAGAGCAACGATGGACGAGTTACCTTGTTGGGGACATCGATTCTTCGACTTAACCCCGGAAAGGAGCCTACGTTCCTGCGAAGCAGCCTCACTACAACCCAGACGAGACGTCGACGTTCCTTGTTGCCCTCGCGATCTTGAGTCAGGCTTTCGGCATCCGCTTATACACTAAATCGATCTAAATGAAAGTCCTGCTCACTGTGGTGAATCAGTAGTGTCCAGTGTACTCTTGCATGCAGCTTTCCGTCTCATTGAAGTGAGAACCTCCAACTTTTTCATCTGTATTCTCTCCGACGTGATGAAAGCGCTTGCTTCTTTATAACAGTAATTTGAAGAGAGATACAGGAAATTTAACTGAAAATTTTCTTTTCGTAGTGTTTTGTTTATGCTGATGTAAGCAATGTATGTTGAGCGATACCAAGTCCCCCATGATGTTTTCAATTTCAAACAACAAATTTGGGCAAGGCAAACGAGATGGTAACCAAACTACAGTTGATGCAGCATAATGTGCTGATTTTAGTCAGCATGTGTTGCTGTATGACTTTAGGGGACAGGATTTGTCTAGCTTCCTAAAAACAGATTCTTGAATAGGAGGAGCAGATGGAGATTCCAGTGTTCCTAATTGCGAAGCCGATGGCCGGTGTGAAACTGGACCGTTGAACGCGTCATGCGGCAGCTCGGGGACTGAGTCCTCGAGCTGGAGGAACCTGATCACTTGCCCCGCCTTTGGCCTTCTCGCGGGATCGGGGTGCACGCACCACAGCCCCACCCTCATCAGGCACTCCATTTCCTCCCTCCGGAACCCTGAGCCCAAGGCCTCGTCGGCAGCGCCGAGGATGTTGCTGGCGAGGTAGAGTTCCCAGACCCACTTGTGCAACGTGACCCAGACCTCTCCGTCCTCATAGCTCCTCCGGCCGCACGCAATCTCCAGGGCCACCACGCCGAAGCTGAACATGTCGGACTCCTTCGTGGCCTTCCCACTAATGAAGTACTCTGGCGCCAGGTACCCGCAAGTCCCAACCACGTCTGTTGTCTGAGACCTGAACTTGGGGTCAATGAGCTTGGCCACTCCGAAGTCGCCGAGCTTGGTTGTGAAGTTGGTGTCGAGCAGCACGTTGGCTGCCTTTATGTCCCGGTGGAGAACCCATTGCTCGAGCTCCTCGTGGAGGTAGTTAAGGGCGGATGCCAGGCCGAGCGCCACGCCGTATCGCACAGCCCACGGCAGGCTTCTCCTGGCCCCAAAGAGGTGGTGGTCGAGGCTACCATTGGGCATGTACTCGTAGACGAGCAAGAACTCACCTTCCTCTTGACACCACCCAACAAACGGCACCAGGTTTCTGTGTATTGTTCGGCTTATGATCTTCACCTCGTTGACAAAGACCTTCTTGGAGTGTCGGGACTCCGCAAAGATCCTTTTGACGGCGACCAGGCGGTTCGAATGGCTCAAGAACCCTTTATAGACTTGGGCAGACCCGCCTCGGCCTAGCCTTCTATCGTCTGCAAAGCCATTGGTCGCCGCGAGCAACTCCTGATAAGTGAACTTCGTAGGCAATGCGCCAATCTCTTTATCTATGTCGGTAAGGGCGCTATAACCATGCTTTTCCCTCCTCTTGACGGCTAAAAAGCAAGAACTTGCGGAGATCACCAGTAAAAAACATGTCGTGGGAACAACGACCAGTATCCATAACCGGCGAGGTTTATCTACGTCGTCCAAATCCGAAGTGAACTCCCATGAATTGACGCTATGTCTCTCTGGATGGGTGCCGAAAGAAGCTGAGAACCCGATCGCTGCAGATTCAGGAAGGACTCTTGCCAGATCAACAAGGCAAGAAAGCGAGTGATAGGCCTTATAGTGGGAAAGCAGTTTGCCGTCGAACGACCAGAACACGCTGAGGTTCTTGCTCACAGAATTGTAGGTCACGTTAACATTGACCGCTTTCCCGCTGTGCAATCCGGGATCCCAGCGGGCATGAACGAGCGACGACAGGCAATTCTGATTGATTCCTATGTGATGCACTGGGGGATCATACTCACAGTTCACATAGGTGTCGAACTCGACCATGACAATCTGGTTCCGAGGCCCTTCATTAGCCGTGCTACCGTTGAACAATCCCAAGAATCCGCCAGCCGAGTTGGGCGGGATCGAGATCCCCACGGGAGCGAGGAAGAAGGCGATGCCATCACTGTACCGAGCAGAGCCGTCAGTCTCGATGGTGAACGAGAAACGGGTTGAGAAGTTCGCTTGGCGCCTCGTGACAGGATCCCATATGCGGACAGGCTTGGCGTACTTAATCCGCCCCACCTGGTAGCTATGCGCAGGATGGAGGGAGTTGAGATCGACATGTCCATACGTGGCCTCCGAAACTCCCTCGTGCAATATGTCCCTACTATCCGTGTCGAAGCTGCTTATGTTGAAGTAGAGAGGGGCAACACAGGGTATCAAAGGACAGCAGACAAGGCAGAACAAGAACAAGCGAGCTTGCAAAGAAAGAGAACGGGGAGTCGCGTGCGGCATACTTAAGACGAGCTTTGGTGGGAATTGGATCACCGACACTGCGAGATCTATATGTTACATTAGGGAGCTTTAAAATGAACCCGAGCGTACCTAACGGCTTACCGGACACGGCAAGCAATCATAGATCAAGCAGCTTCTATGATAGTTCCTTGTTTTCTGCTACAGTCAGATGGAATAGGTTATTAGACTTCTGGTGGGTACCATTGCTATCTTCCGAACACGAAATGTCAACACGGAAAATGAACTAGTCGAGGAAAATGTTTTCCATCATTGGAAAAAATAATCTTTAAAAGTGAGGAAAATGTTTTCCACTTCTCAATAACTTCTTCCATCTTGCTTCTTTTTATCAATACATTTTCGTTTTATTTTTATGCTTTCTTTTTATTTTTTTCTTTTTTTTTAAATCGAGTTTTTAATTTTTTTCTTTTCTTTCTTTCCTTTTCATCTTCTTCTTTGGCCTTGGCCGGTCGCCGGCCACGGCGGCGACCGACGACTGGCCGCGGCTGGCGACCGGCCGCAAGCCAGCTCGAGCCTCGCCCTAGGCGGTGAGGCTCCGCCTACCCCGATTTGGCAAAGCCGAGCTTGGACCTCGCCAAATCGGGCGAGGCGGAGCTCGCCGGCCTGGGGCGAGCTCGGGCCTCGCCCGAGCTCGCCAGAGGTTCATTGGGCTCTGGCGAGCCTCAAGCTTGCCAGATCGGCGCCCGGGTCTTGGTCGGCCGCCAGGCAGCTAGCCATCGTCAGGCATGCGGCGACGAAGGAAGGAGGAGGAAGGAGGAAGGAAAAGAAAAGGAAAAAAAAGAAAAAGAAAAAGAAAGAAAAATAATAAATAATAAAAATTTCTATTTTTTAAAAATACAAATAATTAAAAAATCATTTTTTTAAAATATAAAAATAAAACTAATTTTTTGGTCAATTAAAAATATTAAAATTGATTTTGATAATTTTTCCCAAACAATTAAATTAGCTAACGAACGGTGGAACACCGGAAAATAGAGTCATTTTTCTGGAAAATGATTTCTAGAAAAATGTTTTCCAGAAACATAATATTTTCCGCGAAACGAACGGACCCGAAATGTCAACACGGTTTTACCTATCACTCCAGCTATTGCACAATTGGTGGAAAAATTTGCGAGTGTTTTAAAGAGCCTTGGACAAAGACCATGGACCATGGAGATGGAAACTGACCGATCGATATTGACTGGCTGCCGGTGATATGAAGCTAGAGAACGAGCCAGCTGGCTGCAGATCAAAGATTTGAATTTTCTGGGGGAGCTTGTGTGGTTCACCATTTTTACAGACATTATCAGACCACTCAATGTCTCTGTCCACAATTGTGGAGGAAAGGAGAGCAAGCTTTGGTTAAATGAAGAGACTTAAATGAGGGTTGAGAGTCCATTGCTCGAAAGCCATTGATTATGACGATGAAAAAACTTCGAACACTACCTATCGAATTATCTTATTCGTCAACTATGTGTGCCAAATCTTTCCTACAAGTTGTATTTGAGAACTACTTTCATGTTACCGAAGCACAAGAGCCATGGTCAAGTTCAATCAAACTCTTGTAGATCCTCATTTCACGGCTTGCCCAGCCCATCAAGAACATTACAGGCCTATTTGGTTCGTAAGATAGTTTCATTCGATGAAACTGTGTCGTAGGTAGTATTTTGAAAGTTCACATGGATGCAGAAGCTTGTGTGATAGGGCAAGATAAAAACATTTTGCAAAATCTTGGTCTTAAGAATCCAAGATAAAAAATGTTATGCAATTGACGTAGCATGTCCCTAGTGACTAACACGAAACTCCTGATGGCCCAAGTATTGATGGGGCAATTGCTGCATACCCAGATGCATTAGACCCCATGCATGCAATATGTCGGATAATTTGAGTCTCACTAGGAATTCATAAGATCTGAGAAATCTTGTTTACTGGATCTATATTTTCTGGCTGCGGCCAATGATTTTCTGTACCAATGGCCCCCATATGCCCTTTTGAGTTTGCTCCCGCACTATCATGGTTGAGATTTTGTGGTTTAAGCTTCACAATGAACCCCAAAAGTTACTGTCCTTCCTTGTTCAAAGGTGCGTGATGAAACGAATTTATCGCGCTTGTGATGGGAAACGGTCAGACACTTGAAGAGTCCCAAACAATCCATTCCTGACGAAACAAAATTGTAATGAAAAAGATCTTTGAGTGAAAACAATTGAAACGTCCCATTTATTATTTTCACTCTTTCCACGAGGACCAGGCCAAAATCAGAACATGGTTTTGACAAAAATGTAACTATAGTTCTCGGTTAGAAAAACATGCTCTTTTTTTTCTAATCAAACACAATAATTTACGAATATACAAAAGTAAAAACTAAAATTATTCTCATTTTCATAGACATATTTTGAGAAATCACGTGTGGTCTATATAGAAAATTAAAGCAGTAACTGATGTTGAATCTGCCTTGATCTTAGCTATTGGGCCTTAATGGAACTTATTACAAAAAACCCATTGTCCGCTTGAACCAAAGGCAGTTATAGATGCTATAACAAAACTTCATAAGAAAATAACTAGAGAAATCTATGAAGATCTAATTAGGTCTCAAGAAGAAAATCGGTCTGCCAACCACAAGAAAAGTGGAAATGAAAGCGGTGTAGTTTCGAGTGAATGGATACTCCAAGATAGAACAAGAAAAGTTGAATCCGATTAATTCAACTTCTAAGACTTTGGAATAATTAGAAAATTACAAAAACGAAACTATTCATTTTGAACAACAAAGTTCGATTTAATCAAGTTTGACAACGGGTTTTCTAACAAGTCTTACAAGGAGCTTTGGGAACTCTGAATAGTTGTTTGAATAACGAGTTACATTTATGTACTATTATGCTAATATTGGTATGTTTGGGGCGATGAAAGAAATAACTTATTTGTCTTGAATAAATCCCAAACTGATCAAATGCCCCAACTAATCACATGTGTCAAATAAGACACAAATCAAAGCCCGAGCAGATGGCCAAATAAAAAATTGTTTATACTAGGTGATATGGAGAATCGAAGCTCACACGAATGATCCAAATGTTTAACCTCTTTCTAAGATATCCCCCGACAGGTTTACTTGTGTTCTGCTCCAAAAACTTAGAACTAGAGCTTCAGTAGACAAATAATGTTCTGGGCTTTTGTTCATAACTTATGTTTAATTCACTTCACACAGCTCCCCCGGAAAAGGATCTCCCTCCTCCGATGACATTTTCTCTCTCCAATCTTTTTTATTTCCCTGGAGAAAATAAAAAAGGAGCCTTACATGGACTGCAACACGATGATGTTCATCATTAACCTCATGTGTCAATGACACATGCAAAGGACACATTTTCCAAGACACAAAATTTCGTAAGAAAATAGCTAAAGAAATCTATAAAGATCGAATTAGGTCTCAAGAAGAAGATCGATCTGTCAATCACAAGAAAAGTGGAAATGGAAGTAGTGCAATTTCGAGTGAATGGATACTCCAAGATAGAACAAGAAAAGTTGAATCTGATTAATTCAACTTATAAGACCTTGGAACAATTAGAAAATTACAAAAACAAAACCATTCATTAGAAGGATTTAATCAAGTCTAACAATAACTTTTCCAACAAGTCTTATAAGGAGCTTTAGGAACTCTGAATAGTTGTTTGAACAACGAGTTACATTTACGTACTATCAGTGCTAATATTGATATATCTAGGGCAATGAAAGAAATAGCTAATTTGTCCTTGAATAAATTCCAAACTCATCAAATGCCCTAACTAATCACGTGTCAAATAAGATACAAATCAAAGCATGAGGAGATGGCCAAATAAAAAACCGTTTATACTAGGTGATATAGAGAATCGCAGCTCACACGAACGATCCAATTCTTTAACCTCTTTCTAAGACATCGTCCGAAAAGTTTACCAACGCTCTGCTCCTAAAACTTAGAACTACAGCTTCATTAGACAAATAATGTTCTAAAAATGATGGGCTTTTGTTCATAACTTATGCTTAATTTGCTTCACACAGCTCCCCCGGAAAAGGACCTCCCTCCTCCCATGACATTTTCTCTCTGCAGTCTTTTTTATGTCCTTGGAGAAAGAAACAAAGGAGCATTACATGGACTGCAAAGCGATGATGTTGATCATTAACCTCATGTGTCAATGACACATGCAAAGGACACATTTTCCAGGACCACGCACAGAGAAACTCCAAAAGGCACATGAAGAAACATGTCACTGAGATCTAGTGAGTATCAATTGCTAGGGGCTCACTGAAAGCTACTCTTTCTAGTCCCCCTTGAAAGGCCCAAATTGGAGGCAGTGCCTGAGGCTTCCAGGATTGTTCGCAGTTAACATTTTCCTCACAAGCCATCCAAAAAGCTTTTATAAGTACAAAAGAATTTTTCACCAATTCGGGGGGGGTCAACGTGTCCACCCCTTCTTCAGCTTCAGGACACCACATGTTTGTGCTTTGTGCAAAGGAAAAAAGTGTAATAATTTTGTTTTTAATCTTTTGGGTGTGTGTCAATTTGGCGGGGCCAATTTCTTTTTCTGAGAGATGTAGGGCAACCATTGTCGTTGAAGGCTATTTAGGTCCTATCCGTGTTCTCTCTGCGGCTTCAGTAATATCGAAAAGGAAAACGAATTGAAAACAGATATCAACACTTGCAGCAATTCAAATAAATTCTCTTGTCAAGTGATGCAACCCAAGTGAAACAATTGATAGATGTGTTGCAATTTGATGTGTATCAAGCATGAGATTAATGAAAGGGGTCAAATATCATTTTTGGCACAAAAGATAACGATGGTAGGCAAGGCCTTCGGGATTGCGTCAATCACCTCGTGGTTTGGTGCCAGTAACTTCAGGGTTCAAAGTCAGGCCTATCGAGATGCGGCATCGTGGAAGGCCAATTAAATGACATTTAAATGGATGGAAATTAAAGGTTCAGATTCAACCAACGTTTCTTGCATGGAAATCATTGCTGGATGGAGTTTGAATACAAAAAATGTTTGTGGGGGTCATCAGATCTGCTATATGCATTATGTGTAGAGCAAGTGCCAGTGCCAAGTAAATGGAAAAGACAACACAAGAAGCTCCCACTTTTGCCAGGGTATTGAGCGCATTAATTTCACCAAAACAATACCCTTCATCATATTCCCTGTTTTTTTTTTTTTTTAATCAGACATGAAACTCCCATTTAAGTTGCCCCCAATAAACCCCCTTGAAAAGATATATATAGACACACATACATACATATTCAGTCTCTTCACATTCCACGGAACATATCACTATCTTTTTAATTCTGCAGATTACAGTCAAAATCACACTGAATGCGGGAGGCAGATTACTTTAAAGAGTCTTCCATTGGCCAAAGGCATAATGAGTGCTAATGTTGAAACTTTTCGCGTCTCTCTCTTCTCTCCTCTTCTCTTTCCTCTCATCAGAGGTTTTGAAAAGTAGAGGTTCATTGGAAATTGAAGATTCCTCAGTTTCAGCCAATACTTTTTTCTCTTAAGCAACGCCCACATCCACTTCAACAACCACCATTTCCACTTTCTTTTTCTTTTTTCTTTTTCTTTTGCTTTTATTGCCCAAATTTTCTGACCAGATTTTCCATTGATGCTTGCAGACTCACCTTCCTAGCTAAGCAAGAGGAGCAGTCTTCCACTGTCCAGAAGAAAACAAGATGCGTCAACCCTCCTAACTCTGTTCAAAAAAAAAAAAAAAACCCCTCCTAACAAAATAATGTAAAACATAGCCAAAAGAAAGTGACCCCCTGATGGCAAAAATCTTTCCGCTAACATCCCCAGTTTGAATCATTTGAAATCTACCATAATTCGCATCTATGGCCACCAAGAAAAAGCCAGGGTGAAAGAGCATTTAAAACGTATCGATAAGCCGACGAGTGAAATCGAGGGGTAAAAACAGGGAAGGAGTAAATGCATGGGATCGACATTCATTTAGAGCCTTCACTGATTTGGTTTCACTCACTGGTTTCTATTTTTTCTGGCCAACGGTTTCGCTTACTGATTGAAGAAGAAGTGAAAACAGACCCTTCTCTACCGGTTTCTTTCCTTGTCTCTCTGCCTCTTTTTTTCCTTTGCTCAAGGGCCCGTGCAAAATTTGCAATTATGATGCAAGAGAAGGTTGCAGAACACACAGTTCGATATACAGACATAATAGGAGAGGAACCAGATTCTCCAACCCCACCACCACCCAATAATGGGTAACCCCACCACCATTCAATTCACCTATCAGCAAAGGAAAACACCAGCGGTCCCAAAAAAGCCAAAAAAATAAACACATGTATATATGTGTGTGTGTGCGTATATACACGTCATGCCTATTGTTGCATCTCCATCAAGAACAGCGGGAATCATGTTATAATGTAGGTCATGCACTTATCTCAAAGGAATACATGAAGAGGCCAAAACTCCTAACTGTTGAAGAGCAGAAGATGATGGAACTAAAGACAAGAGAACAGGAAAAAAGGGAGATGGGGGAAATATGGGTCATGTTTATTCCAAAGGAGCTTCTTTTAGGGTTCCATCAGTACAAGTATGGACAAACAAAGAGAGAAAAAAAGGGGGGAAGACAGAGATACATTACAAGAGAGAAGAAGAAAAGAGAAAACAAGGAAGAGCAAATTTTGGAGACATCTGTACCATAAGAGAGAGAAACTAGACCTAGTTGACTAAAAAGGTTTTACCCTGAAGCTGACACCTAACAAGCTTCCCACATCCCCTTCCCCTGTCACATGGATGATCTGTTAGCCAAAGGACTTTGGATTTGTTTTTTCTTTTGTTATGAGTCACGCTCACTCATAACCCTCTGTTATGTTACAGATCATTAGTCTACACAAATTTTCGCGTCCTACTTCTTTTCTTTACAAAGTAAAAAAGAAGGGGGCGATGGAAAATGGAAATAACGCCACCGCATTCACCGATTAAACTTACTTCCCGCTACCTTTCAAGCCCTAGAGCTAAACAATGGCCTAGAATTCACAGGATGATTACTACTGAAGAGTCGCAGCATCTCCTACGGATCCAACTTCCGCCACTCAAAGCGTCCTGGCAGCGGTTTGTCGTTCACTGGGTCAAAGTTGTATCTGCGGAACACGCAATGCAAGCAGCTTAAAAATGCAACTAAACCTCAGAGAGTAACGGTTAAATCAGAAATACCAAATAAGCAACTGAAAGGGTAAATGTTATTTATACTTCTCAATAAAAATTTTCTGCTGCTCTTCTTCTGCACCAGCAAAGAACTCGTCCATTTCATGTGTCGTCGGGATATGTCTGCCGTCAACGTTATGTATTCTTCGGTTAGTCTCAGTTAAGGTGGTGGGCCTGGTAGTAGAACTAGGCGTTCTCACAGCTTCGGGGTCTCTAATCAAACTACAGGGTGTCGATTCCCTAGTACTCCTGCAAGAAAGATCACCGAGTTAAAATCTAATGTGAAATAACATCAGATCACATATCCGACTTGCTGATACCTTAAAACAGAATTCGACAGTGATAAAACGTTTACAGAGATCAGCACATGGTAAAAATGACCCATACAAGCACTATTCAGAATTGTTCTTACTTGCTGTCATCTTCCTTCTCTGCTTTTTCTAAGCACAATTTCCTTTACTTAAATAAATTTCAAGCACCTATGGCAAAAAAGTAATTAGTGTACCATTCCAACACCCTTCTCTGATGCCTCAATCATGCAGAGGACAGCCCGGCAGGGACATATATGAATATTGTCGGACCCTACCAATCATGCATCCAATAATAACCACAACACAGAGGGGGATGTATTTTCAATACATTCCATTCCACAAGACAGAACCACTTTCACCAAACTAATCCGGATATGAAAACAGGAAAGGTCAAGCAGTTAAAGAAGCAAGAGGCGAACCCCCAATTATTTGTTGCCAGTACATCGAACAAATGGGCAAAAGAGTTATATCAATATCCAACTTAACAGTCTCTCAGCTTGAAGAATGGAGCTGATTCAAGTTCAACAAAATAATTTCATTTTAGTGTAGACAGCCATTCACTTATTCCAAAAAAGCCAATGCACGGTCATTAAAAAAGTTCTCCTGCACCATTGTAGGCCTAACCAGGTATAAAATGTGTTTCTATATCAACTTCACCGTCCATGAAGGAGGTAAGAAGTCAGTTTACTCAATCAGAGTGCTTCTAGTAGAAACAAATGCATTAATTCACAAACAGGGCTATGCAATTACTAACTCCATAACATAAGAATTAAGCTCTGACCCAAATTTCTTTAACAAATGATATATATTGTGATAATCAGCATTAACTAATAAACATGATATCCTGTGTTAAAGAAGTCTGACATCAACTAAAGGACTCATGAACAATGGCACAAGAACACTCATGGTGATACAAAGGCTTTGTCCATATATCACATAAAGGTCAGTACGACAAAAAGCGCACAGATAAAGACTGTATCAGTGATGCCCCTGTAAAACTTTTTCGGAAAAGTTACAAACTACAAACCAGGAAAAAACTTTACACCTAAAGTATAATTTCCAAAAGAACATAAAAGAATTCCACTTAAAACAATCTATACTTCTCTTTCCTTTTTCCTCCACAATTACAACACACTAACACATTCAAAAACCTGACAATCAACAACTGCATATCTTCTCATTATCCCTATCAATCTTCTTTCCAATTGTTATTTGTGACAGCAGCGCCATTTCGAAATATAAGTTTTTCACTTAGTTAAAACTTCCAAAAAGAGAAGACTACCTACGATGAATATATACTCAGGGTATGTGAAATTGGAAAAGAAAGTTCCCCAATCTTTAAATCCTTCTCTATCCTTCCATAAGCATACTGAGGAGACCACTAGGAAGAACCTTCGCCAATAAACTCTAAGTTCATTTCCTTCATTCTATCGGAACGGATGGCAAAATAAAACACATAAGACTTGTTTGGTGCAAGGAAAAAATAGTACTCTGACTCAACACCATCCTCCTCTGTTTGTGGGTCTTGTATTTCACAAATTAATTGATGATCTACCCTCTGGGCATCAACCCCGTCTTCACAGCAAAAATTGCTATGCCCTATCATAAGGTCTGAAAACTTACAACTTCCCGTTTATTCTGTGCTTTCTTTTTCTTTTCTTTTTTTTTCAGCTTAGCAAAGAGAGGAGGATGGTATCCAGATACTGATCCTCAAGAGCAAACATGACTTCATCTCACCTAGAATTTTATAATTCTAAACTACTTAACAAACACGTATATCTAAGGATTTAATCAAATTGTTAGAATTTAAGATCCCCCAACAAGGTGACTCCAAAAATTCCACGGAAAAAAAGGGAGGCAGAACAAAAGAGAAAGAATTGAAAAAATAAAATAAAAACTGGAAGTTGAAGAAAGCACCAAAAGAAGGCCTTTAGAAGTTACAGGTCTTTCCCTGCATCAAAATTAATTATCAATCATATGAATTGTGCAAAAAAGTTGTGTACTACCCTTTGCCCTAAACTTTGTCAGTAACTAAAAAATCTTCTTTTTCATCAATCAAACCGCCCTACCAATCCCTTTTCCCCATCTACCAAACAGAGAATCATAATCCAGACCAAAAAAAAAAAAAAAATTGTGATGCGGGAAAAAAAAAATGAAAGAAGACAAATTTGCAGGACCTAAATTGAGAGAGAGAGAGAGTCTCTCACCTTTCTCTGCCTTCAAATTCCAAAACGTTATCGCCGAAAGAAGCCTCTCCTACCCCCAAATCAGCATTACTGCTGCACTCGTTATCATTCTCCGCCGCATTCCCCTCATCCTTGGCCTCCTCGCCGCCGCCCTTGCTCTTGTCGCCGCCCTCGCTGTTGCTCAAGAACGACCCGACCGACTCCATCGACCCGACTCTCAACCGCGAGCGCGCCCTAGGGTTAGGGCTCGACGCCCGGCCGGGGCTCTTGGCCGAGGGACCGACGACCTTCCTCTGCCGCTTCGAGTAGTGGCTCGGTCGCACGAGGATCGGCGGCTTCGGGAGCCGCCGGCTGCGGAGCTGGAGGTAGGACCCGGAGCAGCTGGCCGCCGCGGCGGGCGGGGGCGGCGGCGGCGGAGGAGGCTGGGCGGTCGCGGTGGCGGTGGCGGTGGCGGGGGGAGATTTCTGGAGGCGCTGGGAGGCGAGGGTTTTGGCGCGGGTGCGGACGCCGAGGGAGGACTGGGTGGCCTCCATGACGGCGAGCTCGCCGGCCGCCTTGGCCTTGCGGATGTACTTCCCCATGCCCTCTGCCCCTCTCTCTCTCTCTCTATCTCTATATCCGCCTGCAGCAGCAGCAGCTAGCACGAATCGCTCATGTGAGGGAGGGAGGAAGGAGGAGAGAGAAAGAGGAGAGAGATGATGGAGGAGATGGAGATGGAGATGGAGATGGAGGAGTTGGTTTGATTTGCAGTTGAAGGTTTTTAGAGAGAGAGAGAGAGAGAGAGGGGTGAAATGGAGGAGAGAGGAGTGTTAAAAAGTAGGGTTGGGTTGGGGTTGGGGCTGCGGGGAGCGCTGTACTTCGATTTCTCGCGATATTTTGCCCCCCCCGAATATTCCGTGTCCTCTCCCATATTCTTTATAAACTTACCTTGTACAACTAAAATTTACAGTCATTTGGGTAGTATTGTAACTTATTTTTTATATATATATATATATATATATATATATATATGAAATAGCATTGTGTATGTGTTGGATTTCTTCTGAATCGATTTTTATTTCTAACTAGCCGGATTCTTTTTCCCTTTGCTAATCAAGCTCAAACATGACAATTGATAATGATCCTATTTTTTTAATCGAGTGAACTGGTTTGGTACGAATTTTAGCTCGAGTTTGCATCATGCAATTGCTAAAAGAAACGACTTGGTATCACGCTAGTAATAGAATGTATTCGAACATTTTGGTGGTTATATATCCATTTTCTCGGGGCTCAAATCGTCGGTTAATAAATGCGAGATGTGGCAAATCTCAAGCATCTAGAGATCATGAGAGGAAAGAGGGTTGTCAGTTCCAAATAGGGTCGGTGATCGAAATGGTCACGATCAATCCTTCATGTACAGAACATTTTCATTCTGGCCAGCAAAGTCATATGGGCTGGAGCATAAATGTGTTATGTAACCATGAAAGGGTGTGACCGTTGATAATAGCGACACAAAGCCTAATGAGATTTCGTTATATCTTTCTTAAGGAAATGGGGGTTGATCTTTAAAAGAAAGATTTATTTGAAATGGAACTTTTTGAACCTCAAAGTTCCAAATGATTCTTCTTATTGTTGAGAGAAAATATTTAGGGTTTTAATTTACCAGAGACATGTAATTCCTAATATTGACAGCTCGGAATTAAGCATATCACATAGTGACAAGTATGTATAATTTGTTTAAATAAGCATTCCAATGTCCAATTTACAATTCTTTCAAAGCAACTTGGCAAGGAAAAACGAAGACCGATGGTCAACATTTAAAAGGCACAAGATTTGTTTATAAGTGAGGGTGTGGTTATTTCACGAAAATGAATGATTTGAAAAATACTTTTCTAAAATCAATTGCTTATAACACTTATGAAAATGAATGAACAAAAAATAATTGGAAAATTGTCAAAATATTTATAACTAAATTAACTAAATTGAAAAGTTTATGATTAAGTTGGTTACCATACAAGTATGAGAATGCTTGGACAATTTTCCACTCTAACGTGGGACTATGACTTTCGAAGAAGGCACTCCTAAGTGCACCAGATTCATGTGATCCTAGTGGATTCTAGCTCTTAGATTCCGAGGGTCTTGTTTGGGAACCAATAATAAGAAAAGTTTAGATATATTAGACTCAAATGAACCCAAATCATTTAGAAAATTTTCCTCTCAAGAGCCATGTCGAATATCTTATACGAATGAAACTTTAACTTACTATCGTACTTTGATGAAGCCATCCTTTTAAAAAAATAAAAAATAAAACCCTCAACTTTAAATCCAATCTCAATCTACCTTAAACTTTCTTTCTCATAAAAACCGTGAAAATTCCAATTAATGGTATTTTCTCAAATAAGGGTTTAAAATGGAATGGATATTGTTTCAAATAAAAACCTGAAGTGGCTAAATCATCTCAAATAAGAGTATGGAATGGAATTTGTTTTAAATAAGGATCTACAATGGTCATATTAATTTTAATAAATGGCCTAACCTTTCAAACTGAAGGACATTTTTGTCTTTTAATTCATTTTTTCTATTTATTTCCTTATTTTTTTCTTTTTTTTCTTTTTCCCCTTTTCCTTCGTGGTCATGGTGGAGGTCGTTAGACTCAGGTGAGAGTCACCCTCGTTGGTGTTGGCAAGGGCGCTTTTCACTAGATTCGGCGAAGGCAACCCTTGCCTTCACGGGTAGCCCTTACCAACGTCGAGCGAGGGTGCTTTTGCCTAATTTGGTGAGGGTCACCCTTGCCTAAGGCAAGCAACCTTTGTCGACCATCAACAATAATGGTTGGGGAGGAAAGAGGAAAAAAAAAAAAAAGGGAAAAAATATAAAAATACGGTAACAATTTTTTGACAAAAATGCCCTTCTTCGATGACTAGAATAGTCACGGGCCAGTCAAATGCCCTTATTTGAAATGATTTGATCACTTCAAACCTTTATTTAAAACGATTTGGCCACTTCATACACTTATATGAAAGAAAGTCCACTTTTGACTTTAATTTGAGAAAATGAGGCTACTTCAAACCCTGTCTAAAATTTCTCTAATCAACTTAGAGATGAAAAAGCTCCCAAGTGTGAGGTGGTTGAGCACCCTGAGTGCAGGCTCTTGGACCTTGAGAGAAGTAAGACTCTTAATCACGAGATGTTGAAAACCAAGTACAAATTGAACATTCCCATGGTGAGATGGAAGGAAAACTTTCATAAGAGTAAGAGCCATTGAAAAATGCCAACCCCAAGTACTCTACTTTCTACCAAAATTTAAGAGCGAAGAAGATGTGGTTTGAGCCGATGTTGACGTTTATCTCCAAAGCATGCCTTATTTGATTTAAAATTTGAGGAAAATCTAGAGCAATAACGAATTGTTAATAGAGACAAATATAGGACTTAAGTACAAGTTGGTGGTTTTTTATAAGATAAGAAAAAGTTTACGATAGAATTTGAACTAAACTAAAAGTTGGTGGTTTTTTATGAGATAAGTTGAGACTAGATCGAAAGTTAGTGGCTTTTCATGAGACAAAAATGGTTTTAAGTAGAATTGAGATTGGTTGTGAGACGCAAAAAAATCTATGATAGAATTGGGATTGAATTTAAGTTGATGGTCTTTTAGGATATTAAACCTATGTTTGGATCACTGAAAGATGTTTCCTTTATGAAATTATTTTCCATTTTATTAATAAAAATGTTTGTGAAAAATATACAACAAAATGCGAGACCTATAAAATATCCAGTGAACCTCATCAATCCAAGTAAGATGTCGCGACTTAATCTCGCCTCTCCCTCAGATTTTCCGATCAAATTTACCGGCCTTTATTTTGAATTGTAAGAAAAAGGGTCACCCATTATTTTTGCCGGCATGGCACGTTGGCCAGCGTTGTCCGACGGCTTTCGACACAAGCGGTGCTGACGTGGCATGGGCCCACCAATGTCTAGGACATAAATTTCATCTTTGAACAAATGAAGAAATTGCTCAAAAAAAAAAAAAAAAACAAATGAAGAAAACATCACGTTTACATGTGTGTGTATATATATATTTTGGAAATTAGAAAATCCTCAGGGTAATAACATCTTGGAAAAAAAGAAATCAAAGTAATTTTTCAAAATAAGATTTCTTAATATTTGTCCGCGCCCAATGCTCCGGTCCGTCCCTCCCGAGATTGCTGACGCCATGTCTATTCCACGCTTTTTCCAATTTATCGCGATACGATAAGAAGAAGAAGAAGAAGAAGAAGGCGACGACGACGGCGAGAAAATCGAGCGAACTGCGACGGCTTGAGGACATTGGATTCCTTTTCTAGTGGCCAGGTGGAAAGTGCCCTTCTTTTTTTCCAGAAATTTTTTCTAAATTAAAAAATACATTTTGAATTTTCATTTCTTTTTCTTTTTCTCTCTACAGATAAGATTTGTAGCGATCCCCACGCGCGCTCCGTGTGGGGTTGCGGCCCACGCGCTCCCGTGATGTAGACGAGCATCTTATGCCAATTGTCGGATACATGCAATGAGAAAAAGAGAAAAAGGAGAAAAATAGGAAATAGAGAAATTATCCCATTGGCTGAGAGATTCCCCACTATGAATTTTTTTTTTTTCTTATTGTTAATATTCTTTATATTAAATTAATTGGATAATCTGATGTGAATTTTTCTTCTGCGTTACTGCCAAAAAGAAAAGGGGAAAAAGAAGAAAACTGATGCATGAGAGAGCGTGTGGCCAATGCCAAAAGGGCCTTTTGTCTACCGTTTGGTCTGTGTACCCCACCTTTTAAAAAATATCATTTTAAAAAAAAATTAGTGATGCTGATTTGATTAATTATCTTAATCACCTTCAATCCGGAATATATTGAACTGTGATTGAATTTTATTCAGCGGACGCTAAGCGATGTTCGATGGACCAAATCGAATAAGCCGATGGTCGCCTTGGATTTCTTTAGCTGATAAGTTTTGGGCATCCTTATGTGAGCATTCAATGGGAAAATGTTCGATTTTTAAAACATCCACTATGCATTAAAAATGGTTAGATTTCGTTATTTGATTGCTCGACGAGGAGTGTCCCTCGAAATGATATTTTTTGACAAAATTCATAAAATGATACCGATAGCATTCAATTAGTTTGCAATGTATATCTCACTCGATGGGGCCAAGCTTATGACGTTATGGTGATATAAAGTTGCTAAGGAGGCTGCGGGCAATCTAGAGAAATTTTAATTAATGTTCCTTTTTAATGGGGATACACTCTAGTGCCTTAAAGAATGATAGTTTTTGGTTTGAAACTAGCAAAGCTCATTGAAATCTTGAATGGAGCTAAATTCCATCTGATTATGGCTTGGGAAGTTGCAATAATTGTCACAGCAATGTCAGCTTGTTTCTGACCATTCCCACTGGCTAAATCAATTTTTTTCCCCTTCTCTTGGACTATATGTGCAGATATACAATGCCAGGGTATAACAATTGAATAATAGATAAATGCAAAAAGATATAATGATTTGACAAGCTCCAACTTGTCTGATCATTCAATATAATAGAGTCAATTTCAAGGTACAAAACTGTATGTTTTCATTCCAATGCCCACGGATTCATAATGTCATCTAACTGTTGGAAATTCAGAGAATATACTAAATAGTGCTCAAGCTTGGTGGCTCTTTTATTATCAATTCATCAGATTTCTTTCCTTACCATCATCATTAGGGCCTTTCACCTAGCGGACCCTCAGCACTCAAGCAGCATCTTTTTCTTGCTCTCTGAGTACTGTTAATGCCACTAAATGTACATGAATTTCTAGGACATAAATGATGTAAATCTTTTGGCTTTTCCCATGAATTTTCCCTCGTCTGGAATCTGCTCTCAAGTCTCAAAGCCACTGGTTCAGCTCGAAAGCAATGATGGTTTGACTTTTGTTGCTCAGGAACGGACTTCTAGCCCATCATTACTCAAGATTCATACTTCTGCACAGCCCCTTTACTCAATTGGATTGACTCTTCGGCCTCCCTCTACCATTATCAAGACGGTTGCCGCATTAATTTGGTCAGTGCATTTAGTGGTATTTCATTTGTTGTGAGTGGCTTGTATGCACATATTAAGCAAATGTTGCATCTTTTAATATATTATATGTCCTTGTGCTATGCACTATTAATAATATGAAAGTTTTTTTTCTTGTCAATCCTACTCTACTCTTATTTTAATACCCACTCTTACATTTTTTGTTCTATCTCATTGCATGGCGTAAGAGTCGAAACCCACACCTATACTAAATTGTTTCCATCCCAACTTCTCATGAAAAGGTAAAGATTCGAATATTTCATCTCTTTCTTCTCATGTGGGAAGGGTTCTCAGTGATTAAGACTATGAAAGTTGAGTTACTCTAAATTAAGCATACTACCCTTGTCACTGAGATCAAAGAAGACAATTTTCTAAGTTCTAAACTACGAAATTGTTTAAGTGATAAATGCAACTGCCTCCCTTTCACTCGAGATGAGCCTGACATACTTTCTTGAGATTAGGCCATAAATATACAAGAAAGAGTATGACTTTTGAGACTCCGCAAATACCATGACTTTCATATGAGGCCCACTTATACAAATTTGCGAAATAAAAAGACTTAAAAAGCAACCATATTTAGGCCATTGGTAACTAAGTACCTGAATATGGGTTTTTGTGTGTATATGCCAATCAATCGATTGTGTTTTTGGGGTGAAAAGGCACCGCGGCAAAGCACATTTTTAGTTCTCCAAGTTTTATCCTCTCTACACTTTAAGTCCCTCATTTTTTCAGTTTATGCAGTCAATTCATTCCATCGATCACTATTAGAGACAAAGTCAAATTATTGAGGTGACATGTGCATGTGGTACGAAGGTGACACCAAATAAGTGCACCATCAACTAACGCTATACAAAGAAAGCCAAGAGAGGAGAGAAAAGAGAGGCGTCACGGCCTCTTGTAACCACCAGTGCGCCCCCAGCAAGAGCCAAGCCTGCCCTACAAGTGGTCGCGGGGCCGTGATGCTCCCTATCACCGATATCCTCTCTCTCTCTTATCTCATAATGTTTTTGCTTTGGGTATATCTAGACTTGAGAAACACTTAAAAGTGTGAGCATTCGAACAATTCTAATGGAGATGTGATTTGACGTTATTTTCGAACGCTTACATAGTTTTTACATTGACGAGAGTACTCGTCTAGGCATAGCTTAATTTAACAAACAATAACTGCCTCATGAAAAATGTAAGGCACAATCGAATGGTTAGGCAGATGAATGAACATGGGATTATTTGCAGCTAGTAGTCAGAGGAACATACACTTTGTCTCGCGCACCTAAATCGCATACATTTTTGTTTTTAATTATTAAACCAATCTTGTGGGTTTAAAAATTGATTGGAATGGGGAGATCCACAGATTTTTCTAGGGTCATGGCCTGCATAAATTAATTTACATGGCATTTACTCGATGCATCATATGCACCATCAAGAATAAAAAGTCAAGTTCAAGATAACACAGGCCATGCATATCCGCAAATTTGGTCTCCCACCTCTTGTGCACTGGACAAAATTTCAAAGAGAAAGTGACATGACAATATTGACACCTAATTTATGGCGCAGAAAAAGATAGTATTAACACCTAATTTGATAATAAATATTTATGTTCAATGCGACAAACCTGGACGCGAAAAAGTGGGAATAAGAGGAAGATTTGAAAGTGCCGGCCGTTTGAGATTTTCTTAAGCACAATCCTTTTCTTTCCTCTTTCTATGTCGACAATGATGTGAGCTTTTTCTGGGAAAGCAAAGACACGAGAGAGAGCCATGCAACTTCGATTCGCTTTCAGCTTTGTCAGAGAATTTTGCAGTGAGAGAAGCCTCGAGGTCCTGTAAACATCAAAGGCCTCTCCCATGAAAAGAAAAATACTCTTGAATATTCCTTACTTCTGGAACTCTCGTTTTCTCAAAAACTTTTCCCTGCCAAGATCCCCCTTCCAAAGAAGGGGCTGGTAGTCGTACGTGGGTGCTCCTTTTTGCCATTGCATACATGTTCTTTTTTTTTTTTTACCACTGTTTAATGTTTGATTTATCGTGAATCTTTAGTTGTTTAATTTAGTAAAGGACGACAGCAAAGCTGAGGAAAAAGAGAGGCAGTGTCAACCTGAGGTCACCCGACATTCCATCTTCCACTGCTTTCCTTTCCACCCATCATTTTCAAATGTGCAGTGGAAATTTCATATCAGTACCTGCCTTTGTCAAAACATGTAAGAATTAGCAGTCGTAGCAGTTGTCCTATTAAATGTCTTGCAATATGAGGAGAGCTCTCGATCTTTTCCTTTTCTTCTCCTCCTCCTTCCTATTCTTTCCTCTGCCACCACCTCCGTCACCGCAATTGTCATCTGCACCATCGACCTCCTTCATGCTACTGCCAACGTTTCATTCTCTCTCGCTCTCTCTCATTTGGGAAGACATTTGAAACCCTTGCAAGACCTCCGTGCTCGAGACAGAAAGATAAAACGATCAAGTTTTATGACTCTCTTTGTATCCAAGAAAACAATCAACAGTGTAATCTCAACCCAACGAGTTATTCCGATGATCAGACATCGACACGCATTTTACTCGACCTCGGAAAGTAAAAAAGCCCACAGGATGCTTTGATTCACATATGTCCATCCAAGAACAAACAAAAATGAAAAAGAGCGTACAAGGAACTCCATCAACGTCATCAGGACAAAGTAGATAGGCAATTCTGAGACGTTTCGAGGAGACAAAAACAATTTCTCCTAAACTAGCAAAGTCACGCACCTTTTAACCCGATAATCTTGATAGACGAGAAATTATGATTCCGACGATGATAAATCAAGATCTTGGTACATTCCCAAGGGTCAATCATAGTGTTACAGATAATAGGGTGGCTCACAATTACGACGAAGCTGAGTGAGATCCTGCTTCAACCTTATTAAATGGATAGATTATGTTGGTGAAGCATGGGTGTCAACCACCAGTGGTTTTTGGCTCCTTTGTGACCCTCCTCAGCTCAACACGCTCAAATCGAAGGCTTTTAAAAAGCAAGAAAAGAAGGAGTGAACTTTCACTTCCAAATCTTAACCGACTTGTCATGACTAGCTGAGGCAATCATCCCTGTCACCGGCGACTGCGCCAATGCTGAAATAACACACTCGTGAGCTGCGACTGTCAGACACTTGTTCTCTACCATGTTCCACAACTCCAACGACTGCAAGGGATAAAGCAAACATCAAAAACAATTCCGAAATAAGGCTTGAGAAACTAAAAAGTATTGATAACAGTTACAACTCCCACAAATCATTCGGTCTAAAGAAATCCATGTGATGTGCAACATCCATGACAGAAAGTTGTAATTCCTTTTCATAGCCCTTCAAATATGAGTCAGATTCTTACTTAAAGGATTTGGCCCAAAAAAGATATAAATAGATTATTGTTGAAAAAAGATTTGAAGAACACTTCTAGGGATTTATTTATCCAACCAGTTCTTTCTGAAGTATGAATTGGTTCCACAGGATAAGAAATGCGCCCTAAATGCGATTGAAAAGCTCTACAAGTGGAATTGCATTCTAACAGTCAAATAAAAGCTGACTGCATTCTAACAGTGAAATAAAAGCAATCATGTGCAGCGCATATACCAATAATAGCACCAATCATCACCTGATAACAGCCAATAACCAAAAGATTGGAATAGGTTGGATGGAACACGCATGAGTGAAACTTGTTTCCACTGGAAGTGAGTTCGTGGACACATTTACCAGAGGACAGTTGCCACACCCGAACAGTTTCATTGCAGACAGATGCCAAATAATCTCCATTGGCATCCCAACTTAGAGAATGTACATCTGACGGGTGCCCCTGGAAATGTAAAGAGATATCCCACTACAATTAGCAATTCTGGTTAGAATGTCCGCCGCACTCTTGGAACGTATATGTACAATTTCCTTTTAGACAAATTCAGAGCTCCCTTTCACTCTAGTGAAATATATATTGGTACCTTCAACAAGTGAGTCTGCCTGTCTGTCTCAAAATCGAAGACAGACACCACATCATTTGCTGCTGCTGCAAGCAACTGCCCTATCCTGGGTTGAAATCTTACCTGTGCCATGCCTCCCTGCACATCCAACAATCAAGTACTTCAGAACAGCTGCAGTAAGGTCTGAGAATTAAAAAAATCAGCTGAGATTTGTTTGTAACCTTGGACACACGGGTGCACGAGTATTGATTAATACTCCAGAAACGAATCTCACTGTTACTGTCGCAAGAGCAGAAAAGATCACTCTTCTTAGGGTGGAAGTCGAGGGACATCACCTGGGAGGTGTGTCCAGTAAATGACTGTAAGGAATAGGCTGGCTGCAACACCCAAAGATCATAAGCACAATTCGTTTTTGACCTATTTAGGGTGAAAGATGTTAGACAAGAAATGAAATAAGGTAGAGACTATACTTGCACCACATCCCAAACCCGGATGGTTTTATCAAATGAAGATGTTGCCAATTGTGTCGTGTTTGGTCTGAAACGCACATCGGTGATTATGGAACCATGTTCTTCTGGAGTGCTCTCAGTTTGAAAAGTCTCCACATTCCAGAGGATAACCTATTGATGTCACACAGAAAAGTATCTAACATCATCATATTTTATAATCAACATAACCATCTGACATTATGAACTAGATAAAGTTTTCAGTACTTTGCACAACCCTCAAACACTAGTGCAGACCTCAAGTGCAGAAATTTTCGCGCAGCACCAAGTTTAAACACCGAGAGCTCGAGGGAAGCACAATGTACACATTTGAATAACAATTATGATCCATTTACATTCGTTGGCTAGAAGCAAATTATGCTCAGTATCAATCTGTTTCCCAGGATAGTACTTGCCTTCTTGTCATGACCAGCACTTGCCAAGTACTTCCCATCCGAAGAAAAATGACAGCAGACAACTTTGTTATTGCTCTTGCGTATGGAACTAACTTCACTGAAGGAAAACTCTGAAAAGGAAGAATAGGATCAGCTATCAACCTTGACTGCAAATAGAGGGAAGAAGTCGGTCAATTACCTTTTGAAGAATCTGCAGCATGTTCAGCTGTGTTCTGCTTTAGCTTTCCAAACATGTCTCTTCCATCACCAGCATCATGTGAGAGAAAAGATTCTACATTATCATCTAAAGAGCCAACATCCCCAAAATGATCTATGTCATCCTGCAATCCAAATGGAATGGTAAACAAGGTATGTGCCAATGACTCATAAGAGCTATGAGTTATCTAAAGGTGTTTCCACACAAGATGCAGGCGTAACAATAAATGCAGACTACTGGCTTGTAGAGATACATGTGCTGCAGGCAGAGAAAAAAATGCAAAAGATCATTGTTCTACAAGACCGGGCACTCCTGGTGACATTCTTGCACGGATATTTCAAACATTTAAATAGGAATCTAGGCAGATTTTTGATTCCTGAAATGACCACTTATGCTAGCATTCCAGCGTCACCACTCCAAGAAAATAGACTCGCAGAGAACACCTACATAACTAAACAACTGGTTGGCACACTATAATTAGTATGATTACTAAGGTGCATATATATACAGTCAGTGACTTGTTAAATGGAAAATCAAGCAACCGAGGACGATAATGACATTGCTACTGATGATAAGAAAGGACAAGCAACTAATTTCTTAGCCACAAGGATCACATTAGTTAAGACAAATACCAGCTGGTTTGCAGAAGATGTAAGACCGGCCAATCCATTTGAACCATACATCATCAAACCTTTCGACATACTACCAGCTTGTTGCATATTGCTTGCCATGGAAACTCCATCACCAGGTGTATGAGTTGAAGGAGTAGATGGTTGGGAGTTGGGGGCTCCAACAGTAGTTCCTGTGCCTGTACTGTTAGCAGGTCCAGAAGATGACAGCCCCTTCCTCTTCCTGTTGTTCTGTTACATCAAAAGAAAAAGTCATCACTTTGCCATTCAGAACAAAGATCCTATCTGAAATTACTGTCAATATTTTGAATAAAGATTTTTGGTCCAGTGAGTGTTACTCAAAAGACATCTTGTAGTTAATTTGAAATTCGCTTTCTAACACATAGCTAAAGGTTTTCTTAATAGGAAAAGACACAAATCATCTCTATAATAGAAGGAGCCAAACCTGTTGCATTTGCTGTGACTGCAAAGGATCCTGCTGTTGCTGAGACGAAGACTGCTGCGGCATATTCATCTGCAAAGTATTGAAATTTGGCTTGGACAAAAAGCTCAAAGTGATGTTGTAAAGTACTTAATGCTGGCGATGCACGTAAACCACTGAGTCAACAAACAGCATAAACTAGCTAATCTTGATGGCCTCCTCACAAGCACTTCTATTATTCTGATCTGAGAAAATATCATCAGGCAGAAACAAATTGAAAATGCCCTTTTGAGTAGATGCCTCACACTTCATGCAAAAGGGTCAATCTGGACAAGGGGAAGGCACCTTCTGTCTTGCCGGAAGTTAAAAGAGGAACCTTCTTTTTTGGGTTTAATGTAACTGATGATCCCTATACTTTTACCAGAAGATCCAAATCACTCCTCAACTTTTCAGAAAGCATCATAGCCAGTTCTCTAGTCATACGTTTTCTCTTGCCGGCCCATTTTGCTGACATGGACCCTGATTACCCTTGTCATGTAACGGTTTGCTCAAAATTGTTATGTAGCGCCAAATAGGCGCCACATCAGGCAATATAAAACCTTATAGAAGAAAAAAGTAAAACTGCGTGTGTGTGTGTGTGTGTGTGTGTGTGTGTGTGTGTGTGAGAGAGAGAGAGAGAGAGAGAGAGAGGGAGGGAGGGAGGGAGGGAGGGAGACAATCATGGATGCCATGGCCACAACCTCAAGTTCTAAGCTACGGTGGCCATGGCCATTCAAGCTCAAGCTCATGGCCGCCATGGCCAAATTTGAAGCTAACCATATGTGATGTCCCTGGATTAACTTAGAGGTTTCCCATCTCGGTAGTACTCTAGCCTGAGTAAGTTTGACTTTGGAGTTCCGAAGCAAAACTTCTTACATCAAAATGCACCTCCTTGAGTTAATTTCATTTTTCACATACATATTCCAAGCATGCTCTCCCCTTATTCGGTGTGCAATTCAATTCATTCTTTACCTCTTTCGCCATCCTAGAAGCCTACCGCTTCTTACCAACAACCACTCCTCACACTTGTTGGACTTGGACTAGGTTGTTACAAGCCCAACGACTTCCACATGGTTTGTCACCCAATCACACCCCTACTAGAGGAGTCCCGCTCCAATACTATATTGTGACATTTCTGGATTGACTCATGCAAGATATTGTCCATTTTGGTCCATCCCATACCAAGCCTCACCATTTTATCCTTTAGTGTACATGCAAACAATTTCCCAAGAGGTTAGAGTTTACTTATCTTGATAGTGCTCTATCCTGAGCAAGCTTGACTTCAGAGTTCCAAAGTAGTGCTTACCATTACATCATAAGGAGCCTCCGTGAGTTAATTCCATTTTTCACACACAAATATTCCTAGGACATTTTCCCCCCGTATGGTGTGCAATTCGGCTCCTTCTTGCCCCTTCGCCATCCTATAAGCTAGCTAGGAGCTGCTTCTTGCATGAGATGTTTGGCCCCAGCCTGCTCCCTGCCCTCATCGGACTGAGTTGTTCCACTATATCTCGACCTCTTGGCAATAGCCGCTCGATTTGAACTTGCAATGGCCATGGCTACTCGCGCTTCGAGCTCGTGCTAGCGATCGTGAAAGCTCAAGGTTCCCAACCATGGACACGAGATTTGGGGCTTGTGGCCATGGATGCTTGAGCTTCAAGCTTACTATGGCCATGGCCACTTGATCGCCATATCTCAAGCCCCTGGACATGGCCATTTGAGCTCAAATTGAACTCATGACCATGGCTGTTTGATCTCGAGCTTGTGACTACCGTGGCCTCTTGAACTCGAAATCTGGTTTGTAGCTGCCATGGCCACTCGAGCTCAAGTCTCCTGGTCATGGCCATGTCTTGAGTGCACAAAAACATGTCCAGGCTTCTCATTCGAGAGGCTTAGGTTCAAAGACCTTAATTTGCTGATTTGGGTGATGGTGTCTCCCCGTGACATCACCTCTACTTGCTCACTCAAGGACACAAAATAAAGGAGCAATTGGGCATGAATTTTCGTGGTAACTTTTAGTGGGCTTGTGGCTATGGAGGCTTTACTAGGCTTCGTTGAAATAAGATAGAAGAGTACAAAGCATAAGGAAAGAAGCTGAAAGGAAAATTACGTGTGTGCGAGAGAGAGAGAGAGAGAGAGAGAGAGAGAGAGTCATGTCAACTTTGGTTTGAACAACAAAAGGAAAAAGAAGACAAAATTTTCCCCTGGGGTTTGAAAAAGAGAAAGAAAATCCACAACGTCAAATATTTAATGGCATTTAACTCCACTTTAACAAATTCCATCACTCAACCGATATAGAGATGACACAGAGATGACACAGAGATGACACGTGACACTTTCTGAAAAGTAGAGCCGTGCTTTTGCACAAAACAAAAGTAAAGACTTTAAATTTCGGGCAAAAATGCACAGACCATTGATGACATTAACCCTTCTCTTTTCAATGTAATTGATGGAAGCAAAATAGATACTCATAAAATCATGGTTTTTCCATTTTTCTGGTAACAAAAGTTTATTTCGCAGGAATGTCAACAATTGAAGCATAGTGATAGCATGATGACTTCTCCATTTTTACTTTTGGTCACAAAATTTATCTCTTAGAACCATACAATAACCTTTCAGGGTCATTCTGGCAAATAGATCAACACTGAAACCAATAACCTATCAGCAACAAAATCAAAACTAGAAAGTGCCTGGTGTATGTACAACTATAGTAGATCTTCACCAATGCATTAAAAACTGAAATTACCTTCGATGAAGTAGATTGCATTGGAGAGCCGACAGAACCATCATTCGCAACCACCTGGCCTTCTTTTGCATTTAAAGTTCCCCTGGGTAGTCCTCTAAAGACTCGAGGATCCATGTCACCAAAGATAGGTGAGTTATTGATGTTGCCATGCGTCTGAACTTGAGCTAAAAGCTGTTGCTGCTGTTGCTGTGGCAACAGCTGAAACTGATTTGCACTCTGTAAAAATGGCTTTTGGACCTGTGCACCCAAACCTGGTCGAATCTGCTCAATACCCTGAAAAGAGATTGGCCCGGCAAGATTTTAAGACAACACAATATGAATGCACTAACTTTCACCAGATAAGGAATGTACTCAACTCACCGTCAAAGGCCATCCTTTCAGTGGTAAATCGCCTGCTCCAGGGTTCAATCCTTAACAAGACAAAAGATTTTTTTCTTCTTTAAAATAGTAACAGAACACACAATGTAATCGGGAAGTGACCTTTGCTTAAAAGTTAGGGTCCTTGACTTAGTTATAGCAGAAAAGAGCCTAACTAAATGGACGAGTTTCACACTAAGTTACTTATATGTTTAACTTGCTAAATGCTACAAGACTGAAGAAGTCTGGCTGTTACATGAAACAATTGATCCTTCGTTCCAAGTAGATGGCAAATGAGGTTTGAATCTTTCGACTAGGGAACACCAAATGACATAAGTCTTGCAACTTATTAATGATCTAATAGGAGTCAATTGAATCCATTGCAATCAGACCAAATAGATCAAGATGAAAAAGATTCCGTCTTCTTTATTTCTCTAAGTAGAAAACTATTTCGGCATTTCTAACCTCAATGGGTAGCTCTATAGAAACGTTTTTTTTTTTTCTTTTTACAGATATATTGCACATTCTTAGCTCATGAACCAAGTCCATAAATTTGATAACCATCCCAGTGTCTCGTGACTTAATTGTGGTATTAGAGAAAGACAAGTGAAATGGTAAGCTAAGGGCAATTTATGGGACAATTACAAGGCTGAAGAAGGGAAAAAGCTTTGTAGCCATTCAGCTCGATTGAAGTGTGGACCTCTATCAATGAAGAACTTAGTTTACCTGCATTCCCAATTCCAGGTCTTGGCTGCATGACTCCCTGGCTGTAGATTGAAGAGTTCATAGGCAACGACCTCGGAGTTCCAGTCATGTTAACCTCACCTTTGATGTCCTACATGCCATGAACAGATGAAAATTAAGTGAAGAAAATAAGGGCTGGAAAGTTATAGGATTAGGTAATGCAGCTATGAACTGTCTGTTCTCTTGCCTGGATTTGTTGCAGTGCTGCCGTTACGCTCCCAGAATTTCCTTGGACCAATTGACTGCGACAGGAAGATCAAGCTATTAGTTGCCATGTCCACAAGAGAGTAAGACTATCAAGAAAATGTCTGCCATTAGATGGAATTGACATCAAAATTTACCCAGGATGACTTGATGTTGACTTCAGGAGGGCCAATCTAGCATCAAGAAGTGGTTGGGAAACCTGGGAATCCATCGGATTAGATAGTTTTAAGCGCTCCTCGTACATTTTTGCAGCTAGTGCACTGGCAGTAGGTTGCCCTAACATTCCTTCAGAGTTGACCGCATTTGCAGGACCAAGTGAAGTCTGAGCAGAGTCTCTTCTTTGCAGCTGAGCTTGACGCATAAGATGCAATTGTTGCATCTGCAGTTGCTGTTGCTGCTGCTGCTGCTGCTGCTGCTGCTGCTCTCTTGCTTTACCTTGTTGTGCCTATAAAATCACACAGATCATACAATAATGGAAAATAGCCTTCCAGGTAACATTAGATGAAGTCCCAACAAATATGAAGCCACCTCAATATATGCTGCAGCAGCTTCAGAATGTTTCTCGTTAGTCCTTGCAATAAATATATCCCAAAAGACTGACCACCACTCAAAAAGAAATCCCCCAGGAGCATCAATCGCTGCATGTACAGAAAACAAATTATTCCAAAATGCTCGAATGGAGAATTGACCAGAATGCTCAAGTCAAATGAACAGTAATGACACCAATTCAACTAATAGATACAAATTCTATCAACTGATTCACCAAGACTAAACGCGAGGATTGTGAATTAGCCAGCATAATTCACAGGTCGTAATTCTTTTCACGAGCTCAAAATACAATCCTCAGGAGAAAAAAATGTGCAACTTTGACATAATGGGCTCTTAGCCATCTATCAGAAAAGAAAAAAGGTGAGGTTCATTGAGTTGGTCGCATTAAATTCAGGTGAATGGACTGCGACTCGACAGTTCTAGTTCCAATGTTTGTCGATGCATTATGAGGAAAAAATTTAATTTGAAAATATCTGACCCTTTAAAACATGGAGTGAAACTCTGCATCAGGATTGGAATTCTTTTTGTACGCCCGTGAAGTAAATCCCCCATCCAACTTCATCCCACAACAACTTATTCCTATTACTATGAAATTCAGTAGTTAATGGGGGTTACCGTTATCCTTTTTGTAGTGACGAATATTGACCGATAAATTTCTGCTGACTAAACACTCAAGTAAACATTTAGCTCAAATGAATGATTTGCTTAAGCGAGACTGCATTCAGTTTACTCATTGGAAAAATCAAACATGTTTAATTAACGGTGAGCAATTCTGAATGACAACCAAACGTGGAAACCATCATGAAGTTCCGAGAATAACTTGCAATCCAACGACATTTGAGTTCCCTTTCGAGTTACCCAACTATGCACCTAAGCACGGCCTCAGGCCCAAGTCCTACTTCATTTAGGCTCAGATTATGACTATCTAAAAGCAGAACAGGGTTCAGCATTGCTAAATTTATTAAAAAAAAAAAACCCAAACTTTGGCATCATAAATTGTGTCTTACCAACGGGATCCGGCGACACCTTCCCTTCAGTCATGAATGACTTCGCCGTGTTGTGCAGCTTCTTCTTCATCAAGTAGTCATAGATGTAAACGTCGAGCCTGCACAAACCACACAGCCCGAGAACAACAACAACAACAAAAAAAAGGAAACTCCTTAAGCCACACAATTCTCAGCCAAAACAAAACCAGGAAAATCCCAAGGCTAATGCAGCAAACGCACATCTTATCCGCCTCCCAGTTGCTCTGATTCTGCGCCATTGCACCTCCCCGGACGGCCGGAGAACCAGCTCAACCTCCAGAGAACCAGCCGACCGAACAGCCTCAGCGCGCGCGGGGCGAGGGGCGAGGGGCGGAGCAGTCTCAGCGCATGCAATGCGGCGATCGGCCACGGCCCGAACCGGAATTGCGATTCACCATCGCGAATTCCCCATCCCGCCGGCGCCGCGCCCCGAATCCAAGCTCCCCTCCGGCCCCGTACCGAGACCTAAAGAACCCCACGGCGGCCGCCGATCCCGATCCCCCACCCCCGGCCGCTCGACAACAAGACCGGCGGAAACCTCGGCGATCGATCCGAATTCGGAGACGATTTCCAGCGCGTGATCGTGCGATCAGTAGCGGCGCATTATCGCTCGCCGTTCTTCGGGATTCTGGAAATTCTGCTGAGGATTTTTGTGAGAAGAGTGAGAGAGCTTCACTTCCGTCGGGAAGAGGAGAAGGCCAGGCTTTCTTTCTTTTCCGATTTTTATAGTGGGGGGCGGAGGCTCGGACGCGGAGGCTCGGGTCCGGAGCGGGAGGTTCGGCCGGGGGGTTCGGCGGAGACTCGGGAGACTTGGACTGGCTCGGGTGTTTCGACGGGAGAGGGACGGAGGGAGGAGCGCCGTTGGATCGTCCGACGTGGAAGGATGAGCGGGAAGGCGGAAGGGGCGAAACGCGAAACCGTCGTGGGTAGGGGAAAAGCCATGTGCTGTAATACACCGGGCAAAATGACGTAAATGGCCCTGAAAACGTTGGTCCAGCATAATGATACCGTTTTTGGACTTTTAATTTATTCGATATTATTTATAAAACTTGACCCAATATATAATTTCATCACTAAAATTTTAATATATTTAATAAGATTTTCGAATTATTGGTAAATATCCATTTTCACCCTTAAACTATGTAAAAATGACATGAAAGAATTGACGACATTAAACATTTATCAATAGTTTAAAGATTACATAGAATAAATTAAAGTTTCAAGGATGACATTATGCATTAGATCGAAGTTCAGGGATTACATTACACAAATTGAAAATTTAAGAATAAGGTTGTATATTAAGTTAAAGTCTGAGAATTTTTTGTGTTATTAATTATCTTGTATTGGGTCAATACGATTCAAATTGAGACATAATAAGATAAATGTGGGAGTAGAAATCCTTTGAATGTCCTCTGAATTGTAGAAAATCTCATTAAATATTTAGTGCAACTTATGATAAGATTGAAAATTCTTGAAAATGTCTCTAGCTGCTTTGACAGAGAGAGGCAGAGAAACACTTTGATCCACAACAAGAGAGAGAATGACGGGCCGAAAAGTATGCGCGTGTCTCATCGCCCCCTCGTACTCATGTTATTGTTGGGTTTTGGTCCCTTTTAAATGGCTATTTCGGATGTGATGAACTGAGTGAATTCTAGGTGACGTATAGTAGAGGGTTAAAGTAGATAACGTTTTAAAAAAAATTAGGAAATTTTCACCACAGTTGCGGAATAACATGCTTTGGATAAAAACAATTAGATTATATGCCCACATATGGTTGAGTTTCATAGTCGTCAAACTTTCTCAACCATTGCAATATGATGCTTGGTTCTCTTGGTCACTTGTCTTGTATAGGCCATGGAAAGCACTCCAACTGATATTCGTACACCATACCCATTGTAATCATCAATTCTGGCTTCTTGACACAACCCAATCTGGCAAATCAACCCCGTGATAGGAAGCAACGGTGTCATTTTCAGACTCTTTTACACCCTTAGTTGACAATACACTATTGATTAGCTAGTGGTGACAATTGGCGGTGGTCGGAAATGACGACAATCGCATGGTAGTCGGAAGTGATGATGATCGGTTATGGTTGTGGTGGTCGGCAATGCAATATCCGAATGCGTCACTCCATGGTTGGAAAATAATGTTTGCTAAGTTATTTTTAATATTTTTAAAATCTAATTTGGATTTATCTAACTCCCGTATGAGATTTCTTAATGTTGACACCCAAAAATGTCTAATTTTAAACTATTATCGATATGTGATAATCGTTCGAAAATAACAAAAGTGGATTCGGCAACTTCATATGCAACATCAAAATTAGTGAAGAAAAGGAAAAGAATGAAGAATATACTATCCAAACATGTTTGGTCATCATGGAGGAAACCAATTGAATGGATTAAAGATAGGTTGATATTATATGCAGTTGATGATTTAGATGAAAGTGTTAGCACACGTCAACTAGTGGCAAGTGATGATAGATTCTTTTACCAAAGTTATTGATAGTGTGTTAACTAAGGAGCATATTATCTTTTCAAAGAATTTCATCTAAGGCTTAGGTAGGTGTAAATCCATTAAAGGGATCGTGGAGAATAGTTAGGTGAAAATGGAGATTGAGGTTACTACTTTGAAGGGAATTGACAATGTAGGAAATTAACAACTCTTTGGAGAGAGGGTTGCCATTTTGAAGGGAATTGACAATGAAGGAAATAAACAACTCCTTAGAGATAGCGTTGTTTTTTTTTTTTGTGGTAAAATTAGAGATAGCGTTGTTATTTTGAAGGGAGTTGATAGTGTGGGAATATGGGACCATAAAGTGTCCAACTACAATTCAACCATGAAACTGCTCCCATACAGTCATGATAGAATGTCTAGAAATGTCAAGTTCTATCAATTGGAAGAGGCCCTCCCGACAACCAAAATGTAATATTTTATTATCTTTAATTTTCCGCGCTTTATTTTTCCTTAGTTATAGCTTTATGATTTGTGTTGTCGATTAAATTCCGATACGTATCTTTATCCCGATGTTTCGTGGTCAATTCAATTCCAGCATGCATCTCTACCATGGGTGTGTGCCATCGATTAAATTTCGGCGTTACATCTTTGCATGTTCTCAAGCTTTGTTGTTGATTAAATTCCAACACAGTTCGTGCACGTGTATCATTGTAGAAATGGTTGTATTTCCAAGCCTTGTTGTTGATTGAATTTGGGCACGGATTGTATGTACAATTTGGTTCGAAGTTCGAAATAAAGGTTTGCCGTTATCTGGATATTTTCTATCCAGAGTCGCCACAAAACTTGTCTGCTATCATCAAAAGCTGAAGAACGACTTCCGGAAAAAGATGTTTCGTCGTTGAAAGATGTTTCATCGTTGATTAAATTCTGGCGAAACACTTATCAAACATTTTATCCCGATATATTTGGATTTATTTAGTTTGGAGGATGTCACCAAACACCGGATAGAAGGACTCAAATTCAGACTACTAAACGCAACTTAAGGACATGTTTCTTTCATGAAAAACTTTATGTTGAAGGAAATGTATTTGCTTGAATTTCATTTTTAAGGAAAGTGATTGATTTTTCCTTCTTTACTTGTGAGCATGAAAGTGATAGGGAAGTAATAGAGAGAGATGTGCTTACTAATGCACCACTATGGTGTCTCTTTGGGGAAAATGATTTTCCTTTTCATGGGAGGGGAATTCATTTTTCAAAATCGTAGCATGCCAATTTTGGTCAATGAAAAATATTTCCTATTGGCCAATTCATTTTCAAGTGTCCAAATAGGTGAAAAGTCGGAAAATATTTTCTTGAAAATTTTTTACTCCTAATGAACGTATCCTAAGATTGATATACGAAATTGATTTTGTTAAGTAATAGAGTCTACAACTATTCATGAAATCATATTTGGTATGTGTTGAGTGCAAATAAACTATGTATGGCTAATTCGCTGTAACAAGTTTTATGCATTTTGACAGTGATGTATACTTTCCCATCTCAGTATAGAGACGATTAACAAACCATTGCACAATAAGATGTGATTTAACAAGTGATTCTGAGTTTTGTTATACCTAGGCTTTTGCTGTGTTGTGATATGGGTGTTTAATGCTATATTTTACGAGATATATTACAATGAAGCTAAGAGAAAAATTACCAAAAAGGTCCTAAATATATTGCACTTGTGTTAATTTAATTAGAAACTTTTCTATTATATCAATTTAATTTTAAACTTTTTGATGATTTGTCAATGTAGCCCTTCAATCAATCTTGACTAAAAAATGCCAATGTGGCAATCCAATTAGCGCTGACCGCCTATGTAGTGTGGCGTGGACAATTTTTTTTTTCTTTTTCCTTTTTTGTTTGGTTCTTTCCATTTTGTCAATGGCTAGTCTTGGGTGATCACCATATACTGGCCTTGCTTGGGTGAGGGACCCTCGCCAACGAGGATTGCCCTCACCGATGGTCTACGAGGGCTTGTAGCCCTTTGAAGTGGTGGGTTGTCATCAGTCGAAATAAAGGAAAAGAAAAAAAATTCAATTTTTTTAAATCAAAAACATTAAAATAAGTTGTAAAATTTTTCACGTTAGTGATGGTATGTCACGTAAGACGGATGATGTTAGCGTCATCAATTTTTGGCTAAAACCAACCTGATTGACTACATTGATAAATTGCCAATAAGTTTAGAACTAAATTGACTAAATTAAAATATAAATGATTGAATAAATATAAGTATAATAGATTTATGACTTTTTTAATAATTTTTTCTGAAAGTTGAGTGGCATCGTTTCCTAAAAGAGGTTATGAGCCGTTACAGCTGTAAAAGTATAGTTGTGAGATAGCAGTCAAACACCTTATATAGAGTCACCCTTTTCAATAAAGATATTACGGCGGAGAATTCATACCAAGAGGCTTTTTAGGTTCCGAAATCGGGGTTGGTTTGTATCAAGTCGTTGTCGAGTGTGGGGTGGCTTCTAACTTTCTATATGGAAGACAACAAAAAGGTCAGCAACCGATCTAGGGATGCTTTTGCATTTAGGCTATACCTTAGGGAGAAAATATCATATACAAACCACATAGATACCGACACGTTGGTGGTATGCAAATCTTAGGCTTCGAAATTGGCACACCAGCAAAAATAAAAATTTGACTTTCTTCTCAGGCGGACACCCCCGCGATTCCTAAGTCGGTGACTCAACCAAACCGATGGTACCAAATGTAGAAAGAGACAGATGTCAAAGAAATGGGCTTTCGTGAGCTGGGCTTGCGATATTTTCATGTGGGCCTGTGCATATATTGAGCCCCCCCCTATAAAATCTAAATGACTAATATAAAGGATATATAATAGACATGTCCTCAAACAGATAACACATCTGGGCTGGACTCTTACTAAATTGGAAAAAAAAAAGAAAAATTGATCAAGCTCTATATGTCAAGCTCCTATCCCTCCTGTCATGAGTTCCTAATATTAAATCACAATATATCTAAAATCAAGATGTTGTTCGTCATTTTTTAAATATTTAATTTTTTTTTTTTGAATTTGACAAGTACCTGCATTTTTCATTAGTGTCGGGAAACAAGCCTACAAGTGAAAAGCAAACTAATTGATGTGGGTTCGCTCAAAGCTATCTAGCTCTTAATTGCGTCATATTTTATGAGTCTACCGATGAGATTGAGATTCTGTAAATTTATAAAGCAAAATTTATGAGATCTGATGCATAAGTTATAGAAATGAATAATTCAAATTGGAGTAAGAACGTAAAATGCTATGAATGCAATAAGCTGGGTCCACTAGAGAAACCAGTGTCCGAAGCCCGATCAAAAGAAGAAAGCCCTTCCCACATTAGAGTGAAAGCGAAAGCCAACCTGACCATTCAAGTCACGAAGAGGTAGCTAATTAGAATGCCTCGTGACTCAACATGAAGAGGAAGAGGTGGACAACAATAAATAATATTTTTATTTTCTTCAAAATTTTTGTTTATTTATTTATTGTTCACATTAGCCTTGGTCACACTATGTAAGTTAGCCAGCATCCATGTTTGTGATTTCTGATCCAAATTGACCGGATAGACTAAATTGATACAAATGCAAAAGTTTCAAAACTTAATCGAAAAATAAAAGTTTATAATCCAATTGGCACAATTAAAATATGATTCAAACTTTTTTGCTATGCTATCAATTGTAAAGTGCTCTTGATGATCTTGTTGTTGAGTATAAGAAAATTGTGCTTTGAAAAAGGCGATGGATGCTTTGACAAATGAAGACGAGTATTAAAAAACTGAAAATGAATCCTTAAAGACGAGAGAACGTTGATTTGGAGAAGGATTTGAATCTTTCGAGATAAGTTTGAAAAATGAAATCATCGTTTGGCAAAATGATAATGATGAGTTGAGTTCTTCCTCTCAAAAAGTTGAATGAAGCAAGAATGGAAGAAAAATTATGCTTGTTAGACATAATGCGACTCATAGAAATGATTATGCTCATGACAGGCATTTTCTGTCTGAAAGGTTTTGCATCTCATGTATACTTATATTGTTTTGGCAAATTTGGACGTGTTGCAAGAAATTATTATTTCAGAAGATTTATTTATTTATTGTGAAAGTTAATGAGATTTGGCTTCTGAGGAAGTTTTGTATGGATCCAAGGTTATTTTGGAAATAAAGTACGTCCAGGCTGTCGGCTAGACCTCTATTTTGGCCCATTTTTTGGAAGGCTATATGGGGGGACCGAAATTAGAAGAGCGGTTGCCTAGAAGTCCCACGGTCGACGATTCAGCCGTTTGGAATGCGTCTCCAAACGGCTGTTCTCGTTTGGTTTTTGTATAAATAAAACCAGTAAGGTCTTAGGGGTTAGATGACACACTGTATTACTTATTTAAGTGTGAGAAGCCACGCACCCACAAATCCCTATCCCTAAAATGTGCTCTCTCTCTCTCTCTCTCTCTCTCTCTCTCAAGTAGACTAGTAGACTCATCAAATGGGTGGGATTGGGTTATAAATAGTCCAGACCCATTTAATCTGTTTTGACCAATTTCCACATAATGCAAATTTAGTGAACTATACCCCACCTGATCCACACTTGACCTAACCTATATTGCTAAAACACTTCCACATTTAACCTAATTTACGAAAATTCAATTCCCAATTGAGGTCAGAATGCGGAGCAGTGCGAGATCAAGTGAAAGCAAGAGAAAATGAAGAGAGCGCTATAAAAATGGGTTGGGCCTAAGTAAATTATAAACTCATTTATGACCCGTTTAACACTTATATTATGTTTAAACTCATTTATTCAATATAACTAAGCCATATATAACTCATTTAACCCCATATGAATTAAGAAATGAGTTTATGATTTGCTTTAATGGGTCGAGAGTAAAAAGGAAAGAGCATATTCTTGCTGTAATCGCACAAGTGGAATACGTGATTTTCATGTATAGTGATACTAGAAGGTATCCTGATATTTCAATTACGTGTTTTGTTATTTTGAACTTTCCTATTTTTCTTTTGGTGAATAAGAAAAAATTGATACTAAGTTGTTTGAGAGTTTTGAGTTGGTGAATGCCATGTGCGTCTTTTTCCTCATTTAGTTATTCATTAATTGTTTAGGGAAGTACTCTAAACCTCTATTCCCCCAATTGACCATATGTAGCTGAAAATTTAATTCGGACAGTGCAGTTGGAACATGGTCAATCTAAAAGTTTCCATACACACAAATTTTAGCAAAGAGGCTGTGCCACTTAGCCAATATGATCTTTCATTTCTATGAGAAGAGTTCATCGCTATTCCTCATTAAGTACATCAAAGTGTAAGGACACGCGGATTTTTTCTTTACAAGTTGGATTTTGTATGTGTTTCTTTATATGGCTGATCTCTTTGGTCTAACCACGATGCAATTGATCACACACTTAATGCGTTCCTAGTCAACTTTCGAAATAAATTCCAAGATGAAAGCCATCATACTCTGACGTGCAAACATCCCACTTCCTTTCAATTACAAGGCAAAGTTTTTCATTTTTCATCCCACCTAGGTAGATGGCACACGGGAATTCGATCTTTTTCCTATTGCGAAGCAGAGAGAGAGAGAGAGAGAGAGAGTGTTTATGGTGGACAGTACACGGTTTGGTCGATCCATAAATGGGCATTTAGAAGCTGCACCATTGAATGAGATCACGTTGCCAAAAGCAAAATGCCTTCCTCTCGTCAAATCTCGATCAGTGGCCGAGAGATGCGCTGCCACGCCAACTCGACGACAGCGGAAATCAAGAAATTAAGTTGACTCGTTTCTGGATAGGAAGCGAGAAGCCCGCCCCCCACAAGTCAAAACCCTAACTCGACTACGAGGACGCTTCCGTGTTTTTTGTGGTGGGCAAGTGAAGCAGACAGTTGGATGAGGAATGAATTCGATGGCCAATGGGCAGATGAGGCTCATTAACTTGAAACAGCGTGACAGTTGGGGCGTCGTGGGGCCATCTCCTTTAAGAGCTCGCAACGCAGCGGAACGACGTGGAGTCTCTGGCTATATTAAGCTTTGCCCCATAGCTCGATGCCGGCATGCGCAGTGAGCTTCTGAGCTTCCTTTGATCTCTCTGCGGGTTTGAGCGACGATGAGGGTTGTTTCGCGTTCTGCCGGGGTTGCACTCTTTTGTGCGTTGCTAGTTGGTGCCGCCGTCGGAGACGCAGATGGCGTCAAAGACGAGAAGCACCTGTTTCCCCACCCGGGTTTAGGGCATGGGATTTACAAGAAAGGTTTTAGGCACGGGGGGTTGGGTGGAGGCGGCGGTCTTGGAGGAGGATATGGCGGCGGTGGGGGCTTAGGGGGTGGAGGTGGACTTGGAGGTGGGGCCGGCGGGGGTGCTGGAGGGGGCCTTGGCGGCGGGGGTGGTCTAGGAGGTGGCGGTGGCGGCGGGTTAGGAGGTGGTGGGGGTCTTGGAGGTGGGGCTGGTGGAGGTGCTGGAGCCGGAGGTGGTTACGGTGGTGGAGTGGGTGGAGGAGGAGGGCTCGGAGGAGGTGCTGGAGGAGGCGGTGGCTTCGGTGGCGGCGGTGGCGGAGGCATAGGGGAGGTGCTGGCGGTGGTGCGGGAGGCGGCTTCGGCGGCGGTGCGGGAGGTGGTGGAGGTCTTGGCGGTGGTGCGGGCGGTGGAGGTGGTTTTGGTGGTGGCGGGGGTGCCGGTGGAGGTGCTGGAGGAGGACTTGGTGGTGGTGGAGGCGTTGGTGGAGGAGCAGGTGGAGGAGCGGGTGGTGGCTTCGGCGGAGGGGATGGTCTAGGTGGTGATGGTGGAGCCGGAGCCGGAGCCGGAGCCGGCGGGGGTGCCGGATTTGGAGCAGGCGGAGGCCGCAAAAAACTGCGTCCATGAGCTTTACGCGGTATAACATGAAGGTGGCAGCATGCGATGACGCTCGGGACATTTCGGTTTCTTTTATTTTTCTTTTTTTCACATCGAATTTGCTTTCGTTTTCTTAATTAAGTGTCGTATGAAGAGAAAATTCTTCAATGAAGTCAGTTGCTTGCCGAACAGTCCTTATCATCTCGTTGCGCATGTGTAATTCGCTATATCTGCCAAGATAGTCCGCGAGCTAATTTAAATGTTTCATCTTATCAGATTATATATAAATGCACGTAATTTGAAGGTTTGAATTTCATGTAAATCAGCACTGTTCTTCTGTTGATAAAAAATCTGTCTCCTCTCGTGTGCTCTTCCATTGAGCTGCACTCGTCCGATCAATACATAAGTAAAGTCTTCAACCCTTTCAAAAGGATTCTAAATGCTACAAAACATGTTCGCTCCATCGTGATTTTACTCGTTCATTTGTTTGGGTAGAGCAAGCTGTAAGTGCTCTAAGCACACTAGTTGAGTGTACTTTAACGAGGACATGATCGATTTTCCAAGTATCGGCTACATGTATTATGAGAAAATTACGGGCTTAAAAGAGCTAAGAATCTCTAATTTTAACGTAACGAGTGCTCTAAAAGTCTTCGTTAACAAATTCCATTCCTTCTCCTCTGCCTTCGGCAACGTGATTAAGCCAGTGAAGGCTATTGGGGTGGGGTGGGGTAAGGGACAATGGGTTAGAACTCAAAGCGACCTCTAATGGAAGGCATCCGAAGATTTCAGATGATTTGTTTTTCTCTTTTATGGCTCTTGTTTTGGAAATTGGAAAAAAGGGATGAATCTGATCAAGTAATGCCCTTTGAAAATATAACTAAAGTTCTTTGTAGATGTATTTTTTTCCAAACAGTATTTAAATCAAAATGTACTTTTTAATTACACTTTGCCGAACATTATTTGTATTTGGAAAAAAAAAAAACCTTGTAATACTAATTAAAGCCTTTTGCATTCCTCCAAAGGCTTTCCCTAAATGCTCTTCCAAATGCACCCTTACTCCATCACGAGAATATGAATTTAAGCTGTTGTAAAAGTTGGAAAAATGAGGGTCTTATGAATTTCATATCTGATAATTATATTGAGATCAAATTGGGAAAGTAAGATATCTTGATAATTATCCGGATTGTGCTGATTAAGTTAGGGATGAGCTTTCCAAGAAGTTTTGTTAAAATTTCGAGTTTGAGATTGGAGTTCTTAACTTGCCATTAACTGTAGTCAATTAACTAAACGTTATATTGGATGGAATAGAAGTAATTTCACTCTTTATGGTGTATTATATCGTAAGGGACAAACTCAATTTGCTATTTGTATTATTCTATAGACACATGATATATTTATTATTTTTTGTATCACATCACATGTCATGCATAATAGAGTCAATTTTACGGGAATTTATGGACATAATTACTTTTTCAATTTCATGAAGTTAAATTTACTACTTATATGTTTTATATATTACTAACAAAGATTGTCTTGATTTTTTTTTTATAAAGTCAATTTTACTCCCTTTTATCATGAGATTTTCTAATAAAAAAGTTCTCTGAAATTTTTCAATAAAAAACAATTTCTCATTCTCGTACAGTCAATTTTCCTACTTTTGTTCAAGAAACTTTCCTCTAAACTATTAGTTTTTCTTCGCAACTCTTAAATTCTTATTTTGAAAAAAGAAAATACTCCTTTTAGCAAAATTGAATCCATTTAATGCGTAAAATTCACTTTTAGTACAATATAATGGATTAATTGGATTAGATAAGGGAGGAGAGATACAAGGAGCACTTTTACATCAAAAGAAAGGGGTCACTCGAGTTTAATGTCCCACCCAAAAAAGAATGTAATAACCTTCAGGCATTTCTACAAAAATTTCCAAGAAGAATGTATATTCCATATTTTTCCTTTTTCAATATCTCGAAGTTGCAATATGACTCTCATCGATTATCAATAAATTTCATTGATTTAATTTTTTTTTTGTTATAAGCTTCTTTGTCTACCAATCAAAAGCAATTAGCATGAGAGACAAACTGTACGCAACAGGAAAAAGGCACAAAAGTAATGGGGAAAAAGAGAGAATGGCAGGAAATTGCGAGTTTTCAATGGAAGGTAAGGATGTAAAGTTTCAAAGACTAATTTTGAGAACAAGTACAGCTCCCAATCTTTTTAAGAAAGATGAGACGGAAGTTACGTAACGCTTACTAATCTCACGTCCCATGGGAGATGGCTCTATATAATGATTTCCGAGGAGAATTCATTTCCATATAATTAGGGTGCGCATGACAAAATTTATGGAACAAAAATTGAGAAGTTTAAATTTTTAGCTTCTGTTTTCTTCTTCAAATATATTTCTAGAATAAAAATTTGTTTAAAGAAAAATCAAATTGCGTACACAAACCATTTCAAACGTGTTTAGGGGAAACAAAGAAATAGAAAAGTAGAAATTTTATCATATGCGCTCTTATTATCTTGTGTGATCCGTGCAGGTGAATGTTGGAGGACAAGTGAAGGTCACATGGTCGTTATTTGTACCTATTATTGTTAGAAAGATATCTTAGAATAATTATAATTCGTATATAATTATATTGAGTATATCGAAGTGACTATATATATATTAAATAATAAGTGTAAGGAATGGATAATTAAATAAATGAGACTTATTCTTCTTTATCTTTCTACATGAAATATAGAAATATACATATGATAATCTATTCTATTCTTGTCTTCAAATTCGAATTCAATTCGAATTTTTATTTTATTTAATAAATAAAAAAGAAAGAGTTTCTTACAAATTCACGAAGGATTCGTTAGAATTCAATCCAACAACAGGATTCTTAGTAATTTTTTTTTTAATCGTATCGAATCTATTTTTCGATTTTAGAATAAAGAGTGACCTTATAACAATAACACCTTTTTTTCTTGTCATTTGAGATATTATGTGAATGAATCTACTCCTGAATTTAATGAGTAAAAATGAAAATAAATAAAATAAAAATGACAAAGGTATCGTACAATTGATCAAATTACTCACAAAAATTAAATCTTTATTTTTGTGCAAATGGACATGTGTTGTCCCATCCCGGGGGAATGGGGGCGGTTAACGGGTATTGTATGCTGGGAGAGTACTCCTTGCCCATTTCAATTGGGCAACATGTCATGATATTCGAGTTAGTCACCAAACTGAGCGTAAACGATTTATTAATACAAATTAATGCAGAACTCTTTTTGGATGACAAAAAACAAATGCATTCGTCAACAAATTTTTGAGCGAATCCAAATTAATTCGACAAGTTAAGCAAATGCCAGAAATTTCTTGGTTTCTTAATTAGACACAATGATTCGAATTACGCACCGGGCTCGTCCGGATATGTTTCCTTAAACTCCGTACCTAAGATTCTCAGACGGCACTTAAAAGGAAACAAATTGATTACAACCTTGGACTTTCTTGTCAAAGAAGAACTAATAAAGTTGTCCATTAGCCCACTGTTTGGTGATCGAATCAGATTGAGATTCGAGAATCGGCCTAACTCAATCCTTTTCTACATGTAGCATTTCTTCGGTCTGGAGTATTCAGAAGATCTCTCCATATTCGATATATTCGACATTCAAAATACTCTATAAAAGCTAAGTTAATTTGTGTCAAGATTCTTCTGTTTCACTTTTATATATGCATTTCCTAAACTCTGTATGATTGAATCGGTTTAAAAAGTTTATCAAAACCTACCAGTTTATGAATCGTCGCCCGTCGGCAATGATTTTTGTGTTAATCTTCTTCTTGATTAGTTTGAATTTAGATAGCACTTGCACGTGGCGTTTAACTCAGAAAAGAAAGCGCTGAACGGCGCTTTCCATAAACTTGTCGTCACTTCAAAATAGCCTCAATCATTTAATTAAATCTCTATAGAACATCTAATCCTATTAACTAGGGCGAATATTGATGTTGCGAATTTTTAATGGATGTAGATGCTACCTGATCCACATAGCATTTGTTTGAAGCTGGATCTCTTGGATCAAAACACTTAGCTGGTAATCCTTTCGAAATTCTAGATTGGTACTGTTATGGCTACTGCTTCGATGTATTAGGTTTTGAGAGACAAGATATCTAGGTAGAGACGTCATTATCAGCAAGTAATTTGTTTTCATTAATGACTTAGCAAGTATACTTGGCATTACTCATTAATTACCAACTAATCAGCCTCGAATCTGTGGATGTTAACATCAGCCGATTGAAGATTAGAAAAGATGTCAAAATTTAGCTCCCCTTAATCTAAAATCTTGAACCAAAGATTGCTGCTACCCCACCCAACCGATCGATTGAAAGATAGAAAGTTTGTAGACATTGCCTCTTGGATAATATAGATCGTACATCCAGCTGATGTATATACGGTGTTCATCACGTTTGCCTCGCTAGTTTTCTTCACCAAGCTGCAAATGATCTATGACGCTCATAACGTCCGACTTGCTATTCTCTTCACCAAACTTGTATCATGACTGGCCCCCGGTATTGCTAATTTGTCTTTTATTTTCCTCTTTAATTAATACTGCTAAACACAATCTGAACTTTTTCTTGAGGATTTAATGCTGTTTATTGCGTTTACTAAAAAGCATTGCAGGAAAGCGGGAGTTCCATGCCTTCTCACAAACTAAAAGGTTTCTCTAGGGCCAAGGATCGGCACTGCTGAAAGCAAGAGACAGAGGGAGTGAGTCTACACTTTCTTCCACAGCTCCTCCATTTCTCTGCATCTCTATTTCTTTTTGGTTGTAATTGTCACTAATCTGTTTGCCTTTTCTCTTTGGATCATGCAGGAGCAGGAGATTTAGACATCTATAAGCAAGAATCTGAAAAGGGTATTAAAGATCATACTTTGTGAAAGCAGATTTTTTTTTTTTTTTTTTTTTCCGGTTCTTCTTTTGGGCTGCATTCTGATTCTTGCAGGTTTATGAGGTTAATTGTTTTGAAGAGTACTCTTTTTTAGACTCTGGGGAAGAAAATAACTTGGAGATGGCATTGGTGACAAATATCTATTCTAGTCTCTCCAGGAATCCGGAAAAATAATGAACACAAAACAAGATAGAACAAGAATACGCCCGAATCTTGCCTAGGGCACATATGAAAAACCATCGCTAACGTGATAGATTGTAAGATTTGATTATTTGACTACTATGACGTGATAGATTGTGAGATTTGATTATTTGACTAGCTATGCGTTCCTCATGAAGCTTGAAAGGTACAAGAATCTTATTCAACGTGTCTTTAAGCAAACCCTTAAAGGAAATTTCTTCATGAAAACTCTGACCAAGTGCATTGCGGTTATCTTCTTGCGATAAAACCCTAAAATGCAATTTCTTCATGAAAACTCTGATCAAATGCATTCCGGTTATCTTCTTGTGATGACTTTTTCTTTTTGGACCACTTCCTTCTTGCGATTAATATTAGTTCTTTAGCTGCTTGAATATCCCTGGACTATCAAGTAATTAAGAGAACTAGCATGTAGTTTTATTCTTTATTGATTAATTTTCCTTCTTAGGACATCCATTCTTGTGTTCATATGGAAGTAAAAAGTTCAAAGATCTTGTACCTGAACGGAGTTCGAGAAACCTAATGCATATGAACAATCGATCATTTTATGTTTGTTTAAGGTTGATTTTTATCATTTTGGCTGCTAATTTGTAATAAAATCATGTCAAAACTTGGTCCCAAAACAAAACCTTCTATCTTATATAAACTCAGTCCCGACATACTATAAATTGTTTATAAAACCTAGTCGATCTGCAGTTTTCATAAGGTGCAATTATATTGGGTCCAAATGCACATGCATTGTTTCAAAACTTCTTTGCAAAAGTGTACTGTATATTTTTCTGCCATAATCCAATGTAACTATAACCATAGTAGAATTTTCAAAAGACTGTTGCTACTTGTTTGTTATTATTCTGATGAAGTATAACGAGTAGTTGATATAGAATAAAGTATTGACTAATATTAAGTAGATAATGATATACTTCATGCAATTCATACCCTCAATTCGATGTCCGTTTAAAGTACCTTTAAAAGAATAACTTGACAGGGAAGCAATTAACCATGTGTATATATACAACTGAATATATCGAGTAGCATATATAGAAGATCTTTTATATATATATTCCTTTCGGAGTCACGGATTCAAAAATGTACATGTCAATAAAAGTCACATGGCTATTTCACACCACGGATCTCACCATGTATTCGATGTATCAGACTGCACGTTAACCTAAAGGCTTTCTTTTCTTGTTTTTTGTTCAAAATTACGTCATGAGCATTGAGCGAGAATGGAGTAGGGATCTACAGAATTCGACTCCACTTGTTAATAGTCTGTGCTTCATTTGGCTTCCACTGCATCGATCTTAAGCAATTTGGGTTTCTTCTGCATCAAGAAAGTCTTGGAATAGGCTAATAGTATTAGAGAGAATCCGATAACCCAGTGTGAGCATACACAGTTTTAATTTTAAAACAACGGTGAAATGAGTGGGGCATTCCTTTTGGTTGAATTCCTAAAGCTAGTCCCTGCGAATTCTGCTAAGTAGGTTAGGACTGGGAGATTCCTCATGAGTTTTTACTACATCATCTACATGTATGCTTCTTGTGTAATCCCTCGCAGGTAATGTAATTTATCCTCGGTTCAAATACACTTCTTTCGGTTGGAAGCTTGAACTTTCGGGGGTTTAAGTTCTTTACTTACCAGCAACGGTGATTTTCCTTGAAATTGGTTTTGCCAATTATATTTTTAATACGATGTTTTGGAGAATAGTGAGCCATAAGTTGAGGGATTATCGAGTTTCATTTGTCGGGATAACTGTTTGTGTTAAACCATTCTTTTAGTTCTAATGTAAGCTGACTATTTCATATCCTTCACCTCACTAAGCAAACTGTGGATATATATTAAAGTGGGTGCTACTAGATATTTACTCTTGTTGGGAAATATATCACTATGCTTAACAGATGCTTGATATGGTACAGTGATGAAACTTCCTATATATTTCAGTTTATAAAACTTAACCTAATATTTTATGTGAGAGACAAAATTTCAATGTCATGTCCTAGATTCTTAACCTGAAAAAATCCTCGAAGAACGCTAAATAGGAAACAGAAGTAAAAAGACATGATCTAGACAGCTGTTCTGCTGAAAACATACAATATGGTGTCATTATTCTGAGAAATTAGGTAAGATTTAGATAGGAAGTAATTTATTCTGATTTTATGCCTTAAATAAAACAAGCATGTATCCAAAGCATATCTTTTTTGTTTATTTTTTCTGCTCTCTGAACAGCCATGCAGAAATTTTGCTTGTCATAGCAGGAAGATCCAATGAAACTCGGCTCAGCTTCAGTGTTGCGGCTCGATTACTACTTCGTTATTCTGGTGATTCCTGCAAACTTGCTTTAAATTTGTCATCTTATGCTTTTTAGAGACTAATAATAGTATGTCCTAAAATAGTATTCTAAGATTGAACATGTCATATAACATGCCAAGGATCCTCGCAGTGCAGTTTCCATGATCTCGATGTAAAAGAGTTAAATTTTTTTTATTGTCAAAATCGTGCTTTTATGAACTTTTCCCCCTTCCCTTTCACGACTTTCACTTTGGTGAAATCTCGAATTCTGAATGCAGGTGATCGTGGATCTGATTCTTCCTTGTTTAATCTTCCCGAGCTGGATAAGTATGATGAGGCATGTTGAGGATGACTTAAAATTGCAATCTGAGAGCTTCAGTTCCCAAATGAAATCAGAAGTCGAGCACACAGCAAAAATCTTACACTCGATGAACTTGACAGCTACAGCTTTAGCCCCAGTTCTGCATTCATCTCTAAGCGACACAAATTTTTCGTTTGTGGACATCGAAACTAAGGTACAAGCTCATTCTCAATGGTCCGTGAAATGTGATATGTCCCACCTTAGCATGCAACAATTAAACAAGTAATTGAGCTTATAAATTTCACAGGTGGCTCCGTTAATGTTTCAAGCATTATTGGTGGTTCCGCACATTACTCAGATTTCTTATGCTGGAGTAGACGGACTCTTCTTCTCCTACTATATCGATTGCAACCAAGTCTTCGTGCTGTATGCAAACTCTTCCCTCTATGCCAATTCAAGTTTGCCTGACGCGAACTACATTTGGTATAAACAGCCGGTAAACCCTAATACAGGAAAGCTCCATGGAGATGCAACCACATCTCGTCCTCGATCTCTTGTTAGTTCTTCTTGGTTCCAAGAAGCCTTGAATAGCACGAATGGGGTCGCCTCATTAGACATTGGATGGAACCATGCGCAGGACCGTGTATTTCTTAATGCTGCGAGTGTCAATGCAAGAGGAGTAGTCTCTGTTGGGATTCTTGTCAAGCAAGTAACCGACTTTTTCTCAGACATAAACTTAGGGGGAAGCAGCTTGTACTTGGTTGGTGAAGATGGGGAAGTACTTCTACAGGGCCTTCCAAACACCCGTATATTTATTTCTGATGATTCTGTTTCAGTTCAGGAAATGGCTAGAGATGGTGTCAGAGCAGGTCATATCAGTAAATTTTCCTGCAAATTCGGCGACGCCAAATCGGGAACATCCACAATGAATTATCAGAAAATGAAGTATACGCTCCACTGTGCACCAGTCAATATATTGGGAAAGCAATCTGTAAGAACTATTTGGTTCCTGTTTACCTATTTAAAAAGTTTCAGAGTTGACATTTTCATATATTTTCTTAAGTAAATATAAGTTGCAGCAATAATAGAATTCTGTTCTTGCATATCAGGTGTACGTATTGGTCGTCCCTGACCAACCATTGAGTGGTTTTGCTCACCAGAAGCACACATTATTGTCACTTCTTGTAGCATTGCTGAGCATGGAGGTCATCACCACTTTGAGTTTTGTATTATTGGTTATGAGGGCTTTGAGAAGAGAGATGCACATGCGTGCCACACTTATAAAGCAAATGGAGGCAACTTGGCAAGCTGAGCGTAAGAGCATGAGCAAGAGCAACGCATTTGCTCAAGCGAGCCACGACATTCGCACTTCTCTAGCTGGAATTACTGGCCTTATAGAGATAAGTTACGATGAAGTTTCCCCAGGCTCTGAGATAGCGAAAAATCTGAAGCAGATGGAAGCTTGTGCGAAGGACCTGTTGGGTAATATGCTAGTTCGTAGATTTTAGTAAATCCCTTGAGAAAATTGATGAATTTGTTATGAGGTAAGACGGATTTAAAGTTCATGCATTTCTGGTTTGCAGCTTTGTTAAATTCCATTCTCGATATGAGTAAAATCGAGGCTGGGAAAATGCAACTAGAAGAAGAAGAATTCGACTTGGCTCAACTTCTCGAAGATGTGGTCGATTTATATCACCCAGTGGCCATGAGAAAAGGTGTAGACATGATCCTAGACCCAAGTGATGGCTCGGTCCTCAAGCATTCACTTGTTAAAGGTGATCGAGGAAAGCTCAAACAGATCCTGTCTAATTTGTTAAGCAATGCCGTTAAATTCACGGACATTGGTCATATATCTGTTCGAGCATGGCTTCAAAAACCCAGCTTCGAAAATTCAATACAGGCTTCTGCTCGGAATAGCTGGCTGACATGCTTATCGTGCTTCTCCTCCGAGAAAGATGAGAATGACGATGAAGCAGTCTGTGAAGTCCGGCAAAATCCTGCTTCTGCAGAATTTGTATTCGAGGTAAATGATACGGGCAAAGGAATTCCCAAAGAGAAGTGGAAGTCGGTCTTTGAAAACTATATCCAGGTGAAAGAAACGGCTCAAGGACAAGGAGGCACTGGTTTGGGCCTCGGCATTGTTCAGTCTCTGGTATGTCCCCCTTCTCTGTATCTGTTGCTTTTACCGTCCCAGATGCTGCTCTTTGAAAGTAACTTCCTTTTAGACCGACCAAAAAAAAAAGAAAGTAACTTCCTTTACTCAGTCTCTCTGCTTGAGATCAAGTGGTTTGATTAGATAAAGGAAACACGTTATCATTTTTGATAGAATTGAGGAATCTCTCTCCTCTGCTGACTAACATCTATACCAGGTTCGCCTCATGGGTGGAGACATAGAGATAGCGGATAAGGACATTGGCGAGAGAGGGACATGCTTCAGGTTCAATGTTTTTCTCACTCCATGTGAAGCCGGCGCCGAGAAATCATCAGACAGAGACCTTGGGCCCAGAGGTTACAGCATGGCATGCAGTCTTGGGTTAACTGTCCACACTCCTAGTCCTGCCCCGAGCTTTCGTAGCTCTCGACAAGCCCTTAGTCCCAGATCAGAAGGCTCTCGTGTTGTGCTACTGATCCAGAGTGAAGAGCGGAGGAGAATTTGTCAGAGTTTCATGGAAAGACTTGGAATAAAAGTACTCGTAGCGAGCCAGTGGCAGGATCTTCGTATAATTCTCAAGAAGGTGCGAACAAAGGTCAACCTCTCGCACCATAGCTCCTCAGGAAAATCGGACATGAGTTTGAGGGGCGTTTCCAGTGACAAGTCCAATGGCAAAGCCAAGGGCGTGCCTTTAAGTTCCTCGGATGGAGCAGACCAAATCCTCCCTGTCCACTACAAGAGGAATTGTCGCAAAATCGAAGCGGGCTTCGTGCTACTTATAATCGACGCAAGCTCTGGGTCATTTCGAGAGCTATGTAAGGCCGTGGCTGAATTTAGACAATTTATGCCGAGCGATTGTTATAAGGTCGTGTGGTTGGACAAGCCGACGATGAGGAATATCGACCAAAGGGCCATTACAGACGGCAAGTTAGATCCCCGTGACATTGTCATGTCAAAGCCCTTTCACGGGACCCGTCTGTTTCAAGTGATAAGGCTTCTTCCGGAGTTCGGGGGTTCTGTATTAAGAACGTTGAGTGAGCAGGCGGAGGAGAGATTGATTCAGCATGCGGAAGTGACTAAACTTGTAGCGCAAGAACCTGGAAACACTAGCAATGAGAAGCCTTTGAGTGGAAAGAAAGTGCTGGTTGCCGATGATGGCAATGTAATGCGAAAGCTGGCTGTAGCTCATCTTTCAAATCTTGGTGCGACCATCCATCTCTGTGAAAACGGGCAAGAAGCTGTTGAATCGTTTCGCAGGGGGCTTAGCGAGCAGAGGCAACGAGGAGCTTATGATGTTCGTCCTTATGATTATATATTGATGGACTGCCAGGTAAAACGTTCACATTTACTACCAGATCCTATTATTTCTTCCAAAGTTTTTACCCCGATGGTTAAGTCAAACATGATCAAACCATCGGAAACTAGGATCATCGGATCAGGAATTTTCACAGTTGACTTGAGATCTTGAAGTCAATGTAAAGCTGAAGCTGCACTTTTGTTTTTTTGTTTCTGGTTGTTTCTGTTTCTATCTAGATGCCGATAATGGATGGCTATGAAGCAGCAAGACTGATTAGAGAGGAGGAAAAGCATTATGGCGTCCGCACACCGATCATAGCATTGACGGCTCATTCCTCAGCCTCCGAAGTGGAGAAGATATTCAAGGCCGGGATGGATTTCCACATGCGAAAGCCCGCGAACGCCGTCTGCCTGATGAAAGCCATCAATCAAATTGACAGCAGATGAGGTGCTGCACTGCTGTGTGTTCTGAAGTGTAAATCTGGTGTTTTGTTAGATGAGATCTTATACAACAAACAGATGGACAAATGCATGTTTCTGTGAACTTGGGCAGTGGCTCTGTTCTGCAGGCTCTAAACTGAGTAACAGAATTCACATCGAAAAAGAAATATCCTCTTGTTCTCTATCAATCAGTATGGCATTCTCTATATCTATATCTATCTATTTATGTGTCATTATTATCTATCTTATATTATTAAGGATAGCTCCGAGAGAAGTTTGTCTCCGTGCTCGCTGTTTGGCACATGTGATTGCCAATTGACATAGACATTGCATAAATTCTAAAGGTGTCAAAATGGGTTAAAAATCCATTTATTGAACCATATATGATGGATTGGGTTATATATGGATCAGCTAAATTTTGCTAAATAGGTTGATATGGGTTTGAAGAATAAAATCCAATAAATTGTGGGTTTTAAATGGGTCCAAACCCCAACCCTCTTGTAATCTCTCTCCACTTGTCTTTAGGTTCGAGTTGGGAGTTTCAAGTAGGGTAATCTATTTTCTAGTTTTATCTTCTACTTATGATCTTCTTCTTTTTTCAAAATTGAAAAATAGTAAAAAATTTATGATCTTGCAAACTTTAGAAAATCATGAAAATTAGTATATAATTTTACTTGTCAATATTTATTAACTTATTAATTTTAAGAGATGTCAGATATTGCATTGTGAAACTGAAAAGATTTGCAATAAAGAAAAAGTCACAAGAAGTAGAAAATTTTTGGAACCTTATAAAACTGGTAAAATTTTTATCTTCTACACTAGACTCATGGCATAAGAGTTCTTGTTTTTAAATATTTATGTGTTTTAATAATGTGGATCAAGTATGAGTCACTAAATTTATATTGCATATAAATTCGTTAAAATGGATTAAATAGGTTGAATTGGATTGGATGATTTTTTATGCAACCCCACTCATTTGACAGTCCTAATAAATTCACCATGTGAGCACACATTCCACCAATAAATTTTGACATGCAATTTTTAATCCTGCTTTTATCTCTTGTTAATTGATTCAAAATTTTAGAAAAAAATTGATGAAGCTAAAGCACACATTCAAATATTGTAGGTTCTTTAAAATGTAACTATAACAGAGGAATTGTTTATCCAATTCAAAGTACTCGTCAATGAGTGTTACATCTAATTACGTCAGTAATATAGATATTAGAAGGTAATCAGTAAAATTTATAATACAGTTGTCCATTTGATTTGAAACTAACACAAGATGAAACATACACTTTATTACATGAGCAGTATAAATAAGTTATTAATCGTTTGACGTATAGCTTTTTTTTTATTATCCGAAAAAAAATTAATTTAAGTTCACCAATTTAAAGATCCCAATATAAAAAAAAAAAATTGAAAATGTATGATATTAAAAATTGACACACGTTGCAAAGAATCTTACGAAAAAGTTACAGCATACACCGCCAGTGCAAAGGAAATTTTAACAAGTGGTCTTATCCAATTTTGATTTGAGAATTATAGCCATCCACTCCTTCGAACTAATGATGTATAAAGATGCACATATAAAACATTTTTCATTGCAATGCTATAATTACTTGAATCTTTTTTGTTATTTCAAGTTCGAATTATATTACTGAGTGAATAGATTTATGGTCAATGTAAAGAGTCTACAAAATTAATAATAAAGACTCTAAAGAATATCTCTTACTCTAGCTATAAGTTATTTATAACCTACTTGTTTAAAATGAAATCGAAAATTCGAAATTTGAGAGAAAGAAGGTTCTTTTTATATTATCCTTTTTCTTAGTTCCCCATTCAATTCAGGAAAGTGTACATTTTCTGGCCAAACATAAATTTATTTAACTAAGAATTAAATAGAGTAAGTTTATTTACAAGTACCTTTAAATTTGAATTTATATTAAAAGTGGATAAGAGAGAAGATATTGAGTATATACTAATTATGTCAAATAATTTAGCCAATGAATATACTATTTTGAAGTAAAATAAATGAAAGTGCATTAAAAAAGATTACAAGGACTCAAAAGACATATATTAAACTTATATGATACTTATGTAGTCTTATTTTTTTTTTTTTTTTTGAAAGTTATAAATACCAACTCATACTGAAATTGAATAAATCAAGAACTTTAAAGTGCAACTTATTATGAAAAATAACTACTTTAGGGCTTATGATTGCAAAAATTGAGGAAACTCTTCTAATATAAAATCGAAACAAAATTAAAAAGCTAATAGTAAATCTTATTTTTAAATAAATGACTTGTACTTTTTTAATAATTGTTACCAATCTGATAAATGTCTGAATTCTAGCAAAAAAAAACCGTACTTTTTAATATAAATTCTCATTTCATGAATAATATTTTATTGATAAATAAATTCATTTTTATAATTATGTATTGATTTCCCGTCTTGCATTCACAAACCCATATGACAATGCATGCTTACTATTAATCTATGTCACCAATATGCATACTAACACATTCCGACCATAATTTTTTGCTTAGGCCTATGGAATACCTTGAAAATTCTAAAACCGTAATTTCTCCGGAAAATTAGATTAATGAAAGAAATTTGCCGAGAAAGATGCTGCAACTTCAGAAGAAACAAGGTAAATACTTTAGAACTTTGAAGCCCCTCTTTAGCTGATGAATGTCTAAATTATGAGCTATTATCAGGTTCGATGAACAACTTTGTAATATAATTCCATCAGTCTCAAACCTAATTTACTCCTTATATTCCAAGAAAAAAAAAATCAAATACAAATCCATGTAATACGAAAAATGAGGGCAAGGACTCCAAAAAATATCTTCAAAACAAACATGACAGTCATTTAGACCCGCCCGTGTAAACAATTTTACAGGGGGGGTCTTATGATTACTGAATCATTGCCATGACTTTTAGCGTCTTCACATGGAACTCTGCATCACGTGTGACAGATCTGACATCTTTTTCATAGTTCAGCAGACACTGCCAGTCTTCCTTTACTACTTGCATCTCCGTGATCATGGTTTCAAAAATTGAGAAGGTTGCAAAACAAGAAGGCAAAGAACAAGCAAAGAGAATTGCACATTCTGTGCCAAACCATTAGCATTCATCACCCAAAATCATCTCCATATACCATATCACCATGAATATCCACACCCATAAGTTATTAAGAACAGATAAGGACAACCTTAAATAGGAGTACCTTTTTATGTTTTGGGTCTATCCTTCAACATATATACATAGTTGAAAATTGGAGCAGAAAACCTTGGTAGAGACATCTGATCACAATGAAACAGGTGATAATAATCTCATTATCATTCATCACTTACTTATTTGATTCCGGATTTGGACCGCTTGGGACTTCGTGAGCCGCAGCTTCAAATTCCCTACTCCGCGTGTGACTCGTGGTAGTAGCAGTTGCTGTTGTTGTTGAAGCAGTAGTGACAGCAGCTTCTGCAAGTTTTCGGTGCAATTCCATGGTTTCAAGAGAAGAAGCAGAAGAGAGGAGTGGCCTGTGCGTCGGAGATGATGGTGAGGATATTTCGGGTAGATCTGCCGGGCAAGCCAAGATTGGAAGGATCAAGAGAAGCCCAAGAAACACAAGCAATGCTTGTGGTGACGATCTTCTTGAATACCATTCAGCCATGAATGGTGAGAAACCAATGAACCAACCCCAAGAAATCCTCAAGAGTATCAATGTCCATGAACCAGTGATACTACTATTTGAGGGACCAAGAAGAGCGGCGAGACAAGGATGGGTTTGCCTTTGAAGAGAGTAAAACTGGTCAAGTCGACGTTCTTTGGTGACTTCTAGGTGGTAACGTATATAGCAGTCTAACAACAGACAATGGAGTGGCCCCTCTCTCTCCACCCCCCACCCTCTCTCTCTCTCTCTCTCTCTCCCTCTCCCTCTCTCCAAATTTATCAATATTCTGGTCTCCCTCAAAATGCAGTAGTTATTAGAATATAATAGGGAGAGATCTTTGCCAAAGGTAGGGGTAAAGAATCAGCCTTAAGAAAAATGAGATAGCACATGTAAAGACTTTCCAGTCTTTTTGCTTGCAAAGTGCATTCCACCCTTCTCAAATTTTCAATTAAGAAAACGAATAAGGTAGTTTTTTTTTTTTTTGTTGGAAGAATAAGTTAGAGTTGATGCCTATATAAAGTTGTGGAGTCGGTACAAGATTTTAAACTATTGCTAGTGTTCTTCGTGCTAGTTTATAGGTTATATTTTACTCCTAAAATTTATGTATTTTGTACTTAGTATAACATAAATTTACTAAGGTTAAAAATGAAATATAAAGGGGTTCTTCATAACCCCTTTTTACAGATAGATCACGTGTATTGTGTTTACAGTAGAAAACTAGATAGGACAGCTACTATATTATCAACAAATTAAAACGACCTCTTTTGTACATATGAAATTACTTTGACACTGTTTGTAAGATCTAACAAGATAATAAATGATGTAGCATTTATTGTTCCTTTTGATGGTGATGTCAATGTAATTAGCCTACACAAGCAACTCCTAACAACATGTGACACCAAATCGTTTTCTAGAAATAATATTAACCATCGCCTTGAGTGAAAATGCAAATAGGTATTTATTGTTCCTTTTGAATGGCATTTTGTTTTGTTAAGATCCTCTTGATTTACAGTGGCCGATTCGGTTATATCTATCCTCAAAGATTTAGGTACGTTCCATGAACATAGGTGACATTTCATAGTCTTGAGATAATAGATTAAGTCGTTTGAATTGAACCAAATCCTTCCTTTTTTCTTGTATACAACGAGTTTAGCGTACATAGTCACAATTTCTCAAAATAATGAAGTATTTTCATATGTTAAAGAGAAGTTAAGGATCTATCCAATAGAGCCTTGCCAGGTATCATGATTGATGACCCATAAGAACTGCCTTTAATTTCTTTTTACAGCAGAGACCAGAAAAGAAGCATTCACCTTTATTAATTTTCACAGGGATCATGTAAAAAGAATCTGAAAAGATTGATAAAAAAAAAAAAAGTGATGGATGAAAAAGAGGACAGAATATATTGGCCTTTTCTTTCACGGCAGCTTACGGAAAGAATTCTCTCTTGTTTGACTTGACGAGCCTTTTGGAAAACAACACTTTGTTTGGGCTCGTGATTGACAGACATTGAATTTAAAATAAAGAAACCATAGTAAAAGAATAACTAGGCATGCAATATATCCTCAATCACTGCCTCGTTTGCTTGTAGAGATCCGGGTTTTGTGTCCCCATGATCTGAGGCACTGGTCCCCACCATGGTGGATTATCTGCTCAACGGGATAGCCAAAAGATAGGGAAGAAATGACGAGGAAATAGTGATTTCACTTTTGATGTCATCTTGAGCACATGCTTACATGAAAAAACAAAAGAGAAAATAAGGATTTCTCTTTTGATGTCATCGAGTCTGTTTGGTAACTATTGGAATAATGTCTATTCACAAATAATTTTTTTTTTTTCTAATTTTGTTCCTTAAATGAGGTTATGAGCATTTGAACGCGTTTAGAATCTGAAATTTATATTATTAGAAAATAAAAAAAAACAAAATTTATATTATTAGAAAAAAAAAAAATAAGAATGTGTTTGGTACAACTTTTAAATTTTTTCCTGTGATATAGAATTTATTTTAACTTTTTAATAATTATATGAGATTTTATTTTATTTTATTTTTTTTCCTTCTCTTCTTCCTCCTCCTCTAGCCGACAATCTCACTAGCATCGAAAGAGCCTCGTTGGACCTCGTCTCTGGTCAATTGCCAGCCATCGCCAAGCGTGGTGACCGACTAAAGGAGGAGGAAGAAGAAGAAAAATAAAAAGAAGAAAAGAAAAGAGAGAGAGAGAGAGAAAAAGAAGAAGAAGGGAAAGTGCCTTGATTCTAAGATTGTTTTCGAGAATAAAGAAGTAAAACTTTTTTTAATTTCTTAATTCTATTCCAAATCTATTTTCAAGAGTTGATATTATTAAACGAATTTATGTTCTTCTTTTGTTCCAGGGAACAAAAGAATAGAGATAGCAAAGAATTGTTCAGTTACCAAATAGATCCTTACACACATATTTACTTGAAAAACTTAAATATTTACTAGAAAATCTTTAAGAAAAAAATTTATCTATATATGATTGTACTAGAATTAAACTTAGTTACAATTTGTCATATCATTTCATGAGCTATTTTAAATAAATATTTTTTTTTGGTTGGAATTTAATAAAGATTTTTAATGCAGCTAACATTATCAAAGTTTTCCTCGTCATATAGTTGATTGTTTTGAAAAATAAGGAAAAAGTCTTCCAACCATTGATGCCTCCACTGGATAGGTAACACGTAACAGCAACTGCACCACCAGCACCACCACTAGCACTGGCACCACCAGCGCCCCCTCTATCACTGACTGTATGGAGCTTGATTCTGCATTTGGGAGAGAATGAAAGTGGTGGTGGTGACCGGGTGACGAAGGTTCAGGCGAAGAGTGGGAGCGCGTATTATCCGTCTGGTCAGAGTTTTCATATGTGCCTATTTTTTGCTAAAGAAGGAGGAGGAACTTTAGGTTGAAGAAAAACATGGCCTAACTTATGATTTTGCAATTTAGTATATGCAGCATGCTGCAAATCAATCTTTTTATCTTTTTTTTTTTTTTTTTTTTTTTTTTTTTTTTTTTTTTTTTGTGACCGAGGAACTGCTGGAGCCCCCTTTCGCTTACGCTAATTGAAGTCACACGACCCTCCGGTGCTCGGTATGCTCGGTAGCACTATCGGGTCTCGCGACAAGTCGCTATTTAGACGTAAAATATCGGGGGAGACTAACTCAGTATTCCATTGCTAGGGCCCCCACTTAAATCGCGATAGCAACGCGGGGATTCGAACTCTCAACCGCAGCGTTGCAAGAGAGAACGAACACCAACATGGCTACCCACGGGTGGGTGCTGCAAATCAATCTTTCATGTCCAACAAATTCAAAGTTTGTAGATTTTCCGGCTCATCTATCTCAACCGACAATAAAGTAAAAGATTGCCTTTAGAATCTGATTAGCTAGAAAAAAGAAACATGCCCTTTAGACTATTTAAGCATTAATTCCTGAAAGTATATATCTTGTCAATTATGCATTCAATTAGAGACCAATTTACAAATAATGACGCCCTTGTTTTCCATTGTCCCCTTCTGAAAAAGAAAGAAGACATCGCCGAGACACAAGCATATCCTTGTCCAGTTGTAAATTCATAACTCTGTCCAAGATCAATCGCCATCACGACCCTTGGCCCGGTGTTGAATAAAGCAAGCATTCCTTTTCTTACTTTATTTTTTCCTTTATAATTGGCAAATGAAATAAGCATCTTTGTAGGTGAAGATATCTTACTGGAGAAGATTCATATTTGAAAATTTATATATTTTAAATCTTTCTTTCTTTTTTAAATTCATCTTTTTCCTTTTCTGAGATGAGCGGATCGTGATTGAAAGCATTATTTCAGCTTTATGTCTGTGGGAAAGCAGGTGGTGGGATAGACATCTTTTCACATTGGGAACGGTGAAGAAAGCAAGCATGCTTAATCACAACAACGCTCGACGATTAAGTAGGGTTCGATGCCGCCTGCCATTTCATTCCTAGTCAATACGTGTGGGTTTAGGAGAATTTCGCAAAGCAACTTTAATAATTCCTTAAGGGAAAGCATTTCGCAAAGCAACTTTGAAGGCTTCCTATATCTTCGAGAGTAGAGTCCAAAGTTAAGGTGCTTTTGTAGATTTTCTCATAGATGACTGTATTGAATTCGGCGATGAATTTGGGTGTCACGCGTGGATTTGTTGATATGGTACACTTTCTTGGTACGTAGCATATCGTTTTCCCTTCCGCAAACTGCGGCTTCCATTTGTTTTTCTTCAGATTACCTAAGTTCTTGTCGTTAAGTTCGTTTGACTATAGAATTGCATTGCATACACATTGAACTGACGTGTGTCAACCTTAATAGGGTTGCTAGCAGAAAAACAAATAGTGGGCGTGAGAAGAAAGGTGCAGCGTGTTTTTAAATTATTCCTCAATAATTTGCTGGAAAAATAAACTTGCAAAAGTATTCTTATTCACTCTCTCGAGGACTTTTTGCATATGCATGTTAGTTTTGTTGTAGTACAATTTACACTTCTTATCGATAGGATGGCACAGGGTCACGCTCCTTGATGAGCAAGCGGGGGTGCTGCTCTCGTGGGGATTGCACTAGGCAGCGCCCTTGGGCCGTCAGAGGACTTTTATAAGTTGAGTCCATATTTTATTGGTAGTTGGGGCTTGAACCCATAAATAGTTATTGAGTAACCTAGGGTCTATATAATATATTTCTCTTGTAATTAAGAATTGTAATAGAGAGGTGAGATGTGCTAATTAAAGTGAAATCTTCTATTGGATATAGCTCTAGTTTAATATTGAACTGAGATAAACCTTGTATCTCAATTTCTCTTTCTCGCCTTGATTCTCTATTTCGTTGTATTTGTGCACCTAATCCTAACAAGTTTGACAATCAAAGATGATGGACAGTTTGTGAATACAATTTTTCTAATGTAGAGACAAATTTTATAGGGTTTAATTTTCTCTCACTGATAATTATGTTTCTTAATAGCATATATTTTGGGATACGTGAAGTGAAAGCTTTTTCATTTCAAGTTTTAGTGTCCATTTCGGTTGATTTTGAGTTAGTAAACACCTAATAAATAGGATTGAACTTAGGGATGAGCATGGTTTTAAGTTAGAATCCACAATCGAAGAACCTAAGTGGTGAGAACCTATTTGGTTCTAGGTTTCAAGGTATGTAGGGTAGTTTTCATATCTAAAAAATTGGAAAACCTATTTCGATGGTTAGGTTCCAGATTATAGGTAATAGGAACTTGGAACATGAAACGAGTTTTTGTGTTTTTCTTGATCTATATCTTCATGAGATCCTAAGGTGTTCCATGTTATTTGATGATGAATGTGTAATTTGGAACCACTAATTTGAGCTTTCATTTTATGATCGAGACTTTTATTTTATTAATATTTCATATTCTTCATGTGTATAAATATAAGATGAAGTGAGTAGATTATAGTAGTAAGTGGTGGTCATTAAAGGTAGTAATTCATTGCAATCATTTAATTAATAATACGAGTCGAACCTATGTAGAACCTGGAACTGACTTTAGAACTTGTGACATGATAGATTTGAGGTTTTAGGGTATGTAAGATAGGTTTTAAGGTTCCAAAAAATGAGGAACCTGTTCTATTGGATAGGCTCTAGGTTCTAGTTAGAACATATATGGAACTTAAAATCGCTAATTACTAATTGAACTCATGTTATTATACTTAATTTCTAATGTAAAAAAAATAAGTCCCCAAATTGCGGAGACAAATTGCATTTAGAAATGTTTTGCGAGGTTAGACATACATGGGAAAGTTTGTTCATCATCCCACATCGTAAGAGTGTAAGATATTAGATTAGTTCGAAAATTAGAAAAAAAATAAAATAAATATCCAAGTAATTCATATGAAAATTAATAAGTAATAATTTAATGGGAGAAAAGTTGGTTAGTCTTGTTAGTTTAGGTTGATAATCTTTAAAAGAGTTAGTAAATATAAGAGGTGCTAACTAAGACATTAAAATTGTTGCTCTATAGAATAGTTGGTATATTAGAAAAAGAAATTAAAAATCGATGAGTCATTTAAATAAAAGTTGGTAACCCCAAGAATAATTCGCATTTAATCTTACAAGTTGATCAAAAAAATCTGACAAAAAAATGATAAATCACTCTTTTTATTTTTTCTTTTTCTTTTTTGTCTAAAGAAAACTATATTCATTACTCAATAGGATGCATTAAAAGTATATAGACTTCATAATAAAGCAAATTGAAGCAGAGCAAAGCCCAAAATACTTATCGCAACTTACCTTTTCTGTCTGGAGAGGAAAAGATATAAGTTTAGGGGTATTGCCTGAAAAATGAGTTTACACCCCTTGATTAGATGTGAGCTCTCTCAAGCCCATATCTCGTGATATGTTGGGGTGTTCAATTATAACTTCAATTGATGGTATGAGGGCTTTCTAATGAGAAATCACTACTATCCTATTATGGTTGGTTAAAACCAAGTGAGGCATTGGAAATATACCTTACTTTCTATGCAACCAAAGAATGTAGAGTCAGTGATTTGACTATACTAATTAATCAACTAGTGCCATTTTGACCTAACCTTGTTTATTTCAAGAAGATGTTTGTTTGATAGTTTGGATTGATTTTAAACTTATCAATTAAAATTCGAGGTGATCATATCGATGCACAATCATTAAAAATATAATGAACAAACAAGGAAGCATGAAAAATAATTACAAGAAAAAACGAAAATCTAATGCTAAGAAATAAGGAAAATGCCAATCTTAACTAGGTTAAAGGGAAACCACAATCAACATATTGAAAGTACAAAATCAAGTGGTAAGCGAAATAGAAATGTGCAAACAACGATCTAACATTTTTTTCTAAGAACATTCTAGTCCTATTGTAAAGCTTTAAGAGTTTGTTCAATTTTAAGCACAATTTTTTATCGATGATTTTTGCACATTTTAATAGAAACTTACTCTAAAAATAATTTTTAAGTTTTTCCTAATTTTAGAAAAAAATAAAATTCTATTTGGAATTTTTTTTAAAAAAATTAATTCAAAAACAAGGACCTGATACGTGGGCCTAGTACAGCCCCAAAATCAAACCCAATTTAGAAGGAATTAAAATAAAATAAGCCTGGCCTAAGATTGCAAGATAAACCCACCTTCCCATGTGAGCCCCCAATTCTAGTTGAGCCCACACATGATCAGCCTATTCGACCAAGCCCAAATTGCCAACCATTTTAAGAACTAAACCTTGAGTAACCAAGCTGGCCCGGACACAAACAAGCCCGACCGGCTAGACTCAACTCGGTTTGGCCTGGCCTACCTGGCTCACTGTCTCTCTCTACTATGTGGCTTCACTGCCACAATAGAGACAGCCGTGGCAACGGATGCCACTCGTCTCCGTCAGGCCAAAGGCGATTCACGACATTGCCTCAGCCAAGCCGAGCCGAGCGCTCAGCCCTTATCTGGCCGATGGCACTCCGATGATGGCTGCAATAGGGCATTCAAGGGACGCCCCTAAACCGCAAGATCCGTGGCTTCCACGAGGTGTCACGACAGTGGCCGTTGATTGGGGAGCACCAGCCACCTCGGCTACGATGCCCTGGCTTAAGTTGCCATCCTTGATTGACCTCGACACAACTAGCCGAGGACACCCCCTCGATCGAGTGCAAACATAGTGAGAGAGGCGGTGGGGGCATGGCAAAACAACCAACACCGTGCTAAACATCACTGGGATGCCTTGATCGGACGACTCAACGTCGTCCAAAACAAAGAAAACAAAATGAGATCTCATTGTGACATTACCTAGCATTTGTCTCTAAGAATATTAAAACCCTATTGTAAAGCCCTAAAAGCTTGTATAATTTTGAGCACATTTTTTTATCAGAGATTTTCATAAATTTTAAGAGAAAACTAGTTAAAAATAAGTTTAAAATTTTTTCCTAATTTTAAGAAAATATTTTTTTAAATATTTTTTTAAAAATAAATATTATTGCTATTATTGCAATTGCTTCTAATACCTATATGCTATGCAATATAATGAAAATTATTTTTTTAGAGTTAAAATTAATCCCTAATTATCTATGTAATTAGTGAATGATTAAACAGATCGCTAAAAAGTGGGTTTTGTCTCAGTGGTCACCATTCTCGTATGGAAAATGAGAGGTGGAAAGTTTGATTCCCCATCTTCTTAGGGGGCTAGGGGTGTAATTTTAGGTGTGGGGTTCGACTCTTGCTTTATAAAAAGAGGTAAGGTAAAAGTTTGAGTAAGTTGATAGTTACAAAAAAAAAAAAAAAAAAAAAAAAGGTTGCCAAAATTTAGGTGTCAAGCAAAATAATTGGCGATTGATTACCAGATCTCGTAAGGACATTTAGTTTCAGGTGTGGGGTTTGACTCCCGCTCTATAAAAAGAGACAAGACAAGTTTTTTTAGTGAGTTGATAATTAGAATATGACACAAAAAAAGTAGCCAAAATTTAGGTGTCTAGAAAATAATTGGCGATCAATCACTGGATCTCGTATTTTCATCAGCGATGAGCACAATCCAAAAATTCCTCCTTTAGGAACTACAGTATTGTCAGTTTGCAACGTGCACTTAACTTTAGCTTCATCTACATCATCGTAGTATGGAAGTTGAATGAACATGGATTTAACATTTGGGATAGCGAATCTCGGGGTTCAACAAAACATTGGGGTTTCTACGATTACCATTAAAGTTGGAGGTAGAGGACTTATACACGAATAGAACATAAAAACATCGAATTCTCGAAAGCATATTTATATACTCCTAGATTTAGATCGGGAGAGAATGGCCCGCAAATTTAAAATTAGATCATGATAGTTCAAACTCTCAAATCTAGAATTAGATCGAGAGAAGAGAGCTCCTAGGATATTTGATTTCAACATGTGAAGTTAGCATAATACAAAGAATCAGAATATAAATAGAGCTATTAGCAAATTCTGATTACCCATCTACACAAAATTAAACAAATAATAGCTATAATAATTATAATAATAAAATCATTGCATCCCCTCCTAGCTAAGATGTGGATGAACTTAAAACCTTGAATTTTGTTTTATTTTTTTGTATGTGTTGGATATTTCGGCTTGTTAGTGAAGTGAATCAGGTGTACAAAGAACTGATAAAGAAGACTTTCTCTTCAGAGCGGCATGAACATGTTGTGCCGATACTTGTGTCGCTTTGACTCTGTTGTCGAATTCGAATCCGCGAGGAAATTCTTGTACCACTTGGCCGATTGCCTCGGCGTCCTCTTCAGCGTGTCGAAGTCGACGTAGTAGAGCCCGAAACGGATCGTGTAGCCATCCAGCCATTCGAAGTTGTCCAGTAGGGACCATATGAAGTATCCTCGCACGTCGGCTCCTTTTCTGGATGTACAGACACAAAGACAAGTTAAATACAGCAAAGTTACGACACATATTAAGCTAAAAACAGAGCTAACTAAACACCAGATGATGTCAAACTGGATAGGAATCCTGAACTAAATTACGTTACCTCATTGCGTTGACTAGAGCCGACAGGTAGCTCTTAAAGTACTCGACCCTTTTCGTGTCGTTAAGTGAATCGGCAATGGGAGCATTTGATTGAGCATATCCTAAATCACGTCATATGCAAGAAAATGAGTTGATATTGGGTTCAACGACGGGCACTGAACAAAAAAAAATCATGGAAACTGGAGAAGGTGTTATCAGGATAATCTCAGGAATTATCATGATAATCCCAAACTCACGGAATCTGTAAATCAACGACGCACCATTTTCCGTGATGAACATAGGGGTGTTGTTGTATCTTTCCTTGACGTACATCACAGCCATCTCCAACGCACTTGGAACAACGTAAAAATATGACACTGCAGTCTGTTTAGGAAAAGGATGTGAAAGATTCAATATACTTGAGCAAACTAAACGTCTTACTTTCTTTCTTTTTGATCCTTCACATACCAAGTCTGTAGTCTATTTTACCAGGAAACAATTCTTGGTGATCACTAAGGAAATATTTCCGAGTCTTAATCGTTTGAGCGAGAGACAAGAGGCCGAATTCTTAAGCAGAAAACAGGATCACATTCTTTACTCTATTAATGTATCTTACCGTGTCTCCGATAAGAGTCCCGTCTTTTTCTCCGGTGACATAAACCATCGATTCACCGAGAGAATAAGCAGAAGTACATGGAGAGAACATACAGTCCTTAGCGTAAGCAGCTGTGTATTGGTTTATTCCAATAAAATCCAATTTATTCGACAGCTTCTTCCTTTCTTCTGCTGAAAATACTGGCAGTCTTGAGCCAATAATCTGATGCATCTCAGGAGGGTAATCACCATACATGATGGGGTCAAGGAACCTGTATTATCCAGGTAATTATTCGAAGTAAATTATGAGTGAAATAAGGAAAAATTAGAGAAAACGTGTGCATTAGCTATAGTCATTATAATCATAGTTTGGTTCACAGACCATGCAATCTGGAAAGCTAAAGCCCGTTCGGCCGCCAGTTTGTCAGCCGGAGTGTTGGTGAGGGGCTCATAATACGGCGCAGATATTACAATCCCTATCATACCTCCTTGTTTTGCCTAACTCGTGTGAGAAAAAGGAACAAATAAAATCAACATCGTTATTAACATTGTGTCAATTGTAATGGAATTGACAGTTTTCCCTGAACTCTGTGCTGCCTTTTAGAGAAACATCTAGTGCATAACAATTAGAAGTGCGAAGAAAACACACCTGATACTTATTTCTGTATATTTCGACTGCGGCCGCATGAGACAACACTACATTATGAGTGGCAATGTAGGGTTCCATGAACGAGTCTCCGGTGGAGCAATTGCCTACCGGATAAGAACAATGGCCCGGAGGGTATGTACCCTCGAAATAAGCATAGTATGTGAACATATTCGGCTCATTAATCGTCGTCCAATACTTTACTCTGTCACCAAACGCTTCAAAGCAGACCTCTGCAAAGTGTGCGAAATCTAGCCTGCAACAAAATTACATACACGAGAAAAGTAGATATATAGATTTACTCGATATATAGATTCCAATGATATAGACACTACAGCATTATCTCCGTGAGAGATAGTGTGGTAAGAGGCTTACTGTATTTCGGAACTCAGCCAAGAGCCGTAGCGATCTTCGAGAACTTGAGGATGTTCATAGTGATTCAGGGTAACAAATGGCTCGATACCTTATTAAAAGGGGAAAATATGTCAATTGTAGGTAGTAAATTCTGAGTGCAGCAATTTTTACGCAGACAGCATAAAAAACCAAGGGGATTGCAGACTATACCTTTCTGCAAAAGGGCATCAATGAGGTTGTTATAGAAATTAATACCATCGGGGTTTGTCTCACCATATCTTCCATCTGATGTCCACAAAATTCATTGGTTATAAAATCTCAAGATAATATCAAAATGACCACGCATGTAGAGCGAGTTTCCAAGAGAATATGGAGAAGAAAAAATGCTGTATAAAGAGCTTACGGGGGAGGACTCTAGACCAAGATATGGAAAATCTGTATGAATTCACTCCAAGGTCCTCCATCGACTCCACTTCTTCCTGCAACATCAGATATTATTGGAAATCGGATTGAAGGATATAACGATTAGATTGAAATTCAATCATAACGACAGCAACTGTATTCGAGATATAAACATATTAGTTATATTTCATTAGATATGTAAATATTGTTTCTCCAGGGTGGCCTAATTTCGTCTAGAGAATTTTGATAACACGTTGATCGAGCAGCAGACGAAGGTTTTCTGAGATACATCATTCGAAAAGAGGAAGATTCATTACCATGAATAGGTGATAATGATCATCGGCTACATCGGCATTGCTTCCATCTTCTACCTTCCCTGTTAAGTAAAGCAATGTTTACTTGTTGGCAAGAAGCAATTGATGAAAATAAAATTGACGCTAGATACACCAAGACTGGTTTACTAAAATTTTTCTACAAAAAAAAAAGTAATAGGACATGCTCTTCAATAAAGTTCACTCATCGATTTCATTTCGACACACATATCATATGTTTTAGTGAAGTTTCTTTATAATTGTACGTAATCTAGCTACCTTTCTCAGCACTTTTATGATCTAATCAGAACTATACTTTTCCTATTGAGAAGGTTTCTTTTCCTTAATCCGCTTTAATTAAGGAATTAATGCAATTTGCACGAAGTAATCATACACTGGATGCACGTGAAACCCTAATACGCCAAAGCCATCAACCTAGGAAATCCATGGCATGCGTGAGCTAACATGGCATAGTTGGAAGACGAGTCACGTGTCAACTACCACTCTCCTTCGCGATTGCTTTGACTACCGTTACTTCTAGTCGACACCTAATGAAAACATGCATAATAATATTATGATAAATTAATAATAGAAGCCAGTGGAATTGGAGTGGCAGACAAAGAGGACCAACCAGTTTTTACTCCGACAAAAAAGCGAAAAATAATTTATAAATTGAGAAAGTCCATAGTTTCTTTCTCTATGGTGTATGTGTATTCTTTCTCTATGGTGTATGTGTACTAAACAATTACTAAATACTAATAATTTCATTTTCGTAATTAATATTCTCGATGCTTAAAAGAGTAGAAAGTGCTTTTTCAAAATTGTGCTAGATGTCTGAACAATCGTACTCAGCAAGAGTTTCAGTGCCTAATCGACACATTAATGGGTTTATGAATGATCGGTTTCTGTATGTTCGACATTACTTAAGATAAATTGTGTGTAACGGCATTATTAACAATGTCAAACATATATTTGTTATGAATACATACCTGGGATGTGTGTGTATACATCCCAATTGCTAAAACTTTTATTTCCAGTCAAGTAGGCTCCTTCGATCTGGGAACAAACGGTGCAAAACGTATTTGTCAATTATCAAATACAACTTATTAATAGTATCTCTCTCAAGAACATTGGGAAAATTCATAAATTCAGAAATTTTTTCTCAATGTAATGTTTTATAGCACACTAACATATTTAATCTCCTTCTCGACAATGTAGAAACCCTTGCATATAATCTTCATCTTGTATGAATAAGGTCTAGACTTTGTCTTTGCCACCAAATGTAGTTTAAGACCAAAACCACATACAATTCCTTATCTGAGTGCAAAAAATATCCTACTAGGTCAAATTCCCAGATAAGAATAGATCTAAATATATATGGGAGAGCAGAGACAAGAAGAGATGAGCAAAGTCAGCAGTCAAAGATTTGACCAACTATTGGCACTTTAAAAGAACCCTAAGGGAGAAGATGAAACTTACTGTACGCCCTTATCGATGACAAATGTCACCACTTATATATTTATTAATTTTGAAATTCAAAAACCAAATTGGAATTAATCTTGAGATTCTATACACCAGCTCAGCTTGGAACATGACAAGAGGATAGAGAATCTCTGCATACGACAAAGCTCATCAAGATCGAATCCCATATTACTGCGTGAACTCGTTCTATCGGATCAGGATCGTCGTGTTTCAAGGACCTGTAAAACTCGTATCGACATGCAATTAAAAGAGCATCCCTATCGCCCGTAGAACGAGCCTGTACAATACTTTTTTTCTTTTCTTAACCTGCAATGCGAGGGTTTAAGCCATCATGCCCAGAACAGATATCTTTGTCCTTAACGTGTGGATCGACACCGTAACCAAAACCATTGGTTTTGCAAGCGAAAACAGTACAAGCTATATGGACGAAGAAGACATTGCTGCACGATGCTCTCAGCGTCGATGACATATAGGACGCCGAAGGAGCAGCTATTTGTTCTTCGAGAGAAAACAGTACAAACTATAAGCACGAAGAAGGCATTGATGTACGATGCACTCGACGTCAACGAACATAGAAGATGACCAAGGAGCAGGCATTACCTGGAAAGAAGAGGTGGCGGTTCCGAACAAGAATGATGGAGGGAACTGGCTTCTGTCGACGCCATGGCAACCCACAAGCAAACAGAGAAGGACGAAGGAAACGCAGGCGGAAGCTTTGACTGCTCTTTCCCTCATCCTTTTCCACTAGAACACGTACTGTTTCTGTCTAAACCAAGACGAAGAAACAATGGGAAAAAAAAAGGGGGAAGGAAAATTTTGCATGGACCGTTTGTGGAGACAAATGGGGTTTTTGTAGGGAACGGTCCTCGACGATTTGGGAATTTTCTTTTCGTTTTCTTAGGAAAACGATCAGTTGTTGGGCGTTGAATCGTCGAAGTTGCGTTCAAAGTTAAGCAGCTTTGAAATTAACCCACTGATGAGCACTTCAAAATGCTGATGTGGATTGAGGAAAATTCGTCCCCATGTGCTTATCCTTTCCCGCAAAGCAGTTTAGTTAAGATAATTATCATTTTCTGTGCTATGATAAAATAGTAGTTTCATGATTACAGAGCCGGATGATGCTGATTGCCTAATCTAAGACGTCGGAAATTTGAGAAGTTTTTATTGTTTGTCTTGTTTCTGGCATAATTTAAGGGAACTCGATACCCCCAGAAACGAGGAAAAACAGATTTTAAGGAATAAATAAATCGAAGAATTGGATCTATGTCCAACTTATGGAACTTAATAAGAAACGGTGTCTTGTTTTGGATCGGACCTAGTGGCATATGAAACATTGAAAGATAGAGCCAGTTATATCAAAGTAGTTCCATTAGAAAAGTCAATATTGGAGAACAATATAAGTTTTGTAGGTGGCTTTTGTCCATGTGCGGCTGGTTTGCATTTTCATGACACATCTCTTTCATCGATTCTCTCTCTCTCAAGGAATGCCCGGATCGTTACATCTTTCGTGTGGATTAGAGCTAACCTATCGAGGAATTTTCCTACCTTAGGACTATATCGTAGACTATTACAATTATGGCCGTCTCTTACTAGGCTTCAGTGCCGGCTGTCATGTCTCTCACCCTAACTTTTTCAGCACCAGACATGTGTCGGCCCTTATATATAGTCTTATGAATTGGCGATTCTTCGCTTTGCATCGAATTAAACCGCACGCCTTACTGCTTGTACAAGCCCCCATCGGTACCTTTAATTTTCATTCTCGCGGACGTGCTCTTAGAATATAGCCAATGCGCCAAAGTATGGAAGGGATTAGACTCGACACTCGATTCCAATGCTGAGTTAGAACCCGTGGCACGACCGTTGATTAAGAAAATTCAGACTGTCAAATTCTGTGTCAACATCGGAACTCTCGGTTATACGTCAGTTTGTGAATTGTCCAATGGTCGAGTGAAAATGGCTGAAAAGGCAGGGATTTCCATGAAGTGAGATTCAGTGCTGTTTTTTCCGAAGTGTGATATGGTCATGAGTCAGAGTTCATCCAGAGAGAGAGAGAGAGAGAGAGAGAGAGAGAGAGAGAGAGACTGGTAGTTATTACCGGTAGCTATATAGTTGGAGAATTGTTGGCCGCTGTGTTATCAACATTTGGACTCGGTCGAGTGGGCGCCTTTCGTTGAACGCAAGTCTTTGACCAATTTTTGACTTCTTTCTTTCCTAATTTTTTCAGTGAGTTAAAAGATCAAAGTAAGATTATTATCTTGACCGCGGATGCATCACTTACAATTTCACACGATTGGTGTTTATAGGAGTCATTTTGAAAGTTATCAACAGAATGTGATCAAATATGACCAACGCAAGCGACATCAATATTGCTCATCGAAAGATTTTTCCCTCGGTTGAGGGAGGACCAAGTAAAGTCCAAATAAAATGAGACTAAAGTCTTAATTTGACCGTGCGAGCATAAGGTAGGTCTGATATGTTGTCAATTCCCATAAGTTGTATATCGAAATTTTGGATTACTCATATGGATTTAATTGAATATTGTTCTATCAGAGCGCCTATTAATAACTTGCGTTAGAAATATTGAGCACAGCATGTGTTCTTAAATAATTGATAATGAACTTTCGTGAGGGACATGTCCTATGTCACTTTCTCCTTTTAATCTGAAGCAAGTTTCATTCTTTATTCGTCAAATGTGATTCTCAATCGTGCTATGATATCTCTCCATGCTTTATTTTGCATAATTTAGTCAATATTGTACAACCCCAAAAGCAAAAGATTAAAAAAAAAAAAAATCAATCAATCTATGGTCTTTCTCACTTGCCAAACACGTTGATTACAATCAGTAGATTATGGCCAAAAGTTTATAGTTGAGTGTGAAGAAATATACAATTTTGTACTATTGATGTGATTTGTGTGGGAAGAAATATATATTATGCACTCTATTTGTTTCGCAAAAAATAAATTATTTGAATAATATTTTTCTAAAAATGATTTTTTATTTTATTTTGAAAAATGAACGAATAAAAAATATTTTCATCGCTAATGAAAATGTTTAGACATAAATTGTTGTCAATTTCATTGGCTAATTATTTTAAGTGATGCGAGTAGTGATTTTTAATAAAATATTTCTCGAATTATTCATATTTTCGTGAGACAAACGGAGCTTCGATCGATCACACCACGTTAATTTAATAATGCGGATGTCAAATTCATGGAAAATGCGTTTGGATTTTCTATTATCGATGTGATTCGCGTGAGGGAGAACCGTACGCATGGTTCTTGCCGTCAATCACATACTGATGGGGTCTAGCAATTGAAAACGTGCACACAGCGAGAGGACAAGAACAGGCGATGCGCGATATCATTGAGAGAGGGATAATTCAGCAAAAGAGAACCGACGATTATTCGACATGGGGATGACAAGACTACCTTTTTTACTAGGACGATTTATTATTGATTGCATCCAATTTCCCACGAGATCGCACCGGCAGATAACTTTTAGTTGACTAAAAAAATTTATTTTGGATCGCAGCAACACGAGGGAAAAAATCAATTAGGCCTCGACCAGTCCAAGGTATAAAGTAAATTGCTTGCTTAGGCACGTTCGATTTGTGCTATAGGCTTTTTGTCTCCTGATTGAGTCTGACTCTAGATGGTGTAAATACATATATTGGAGGGGAAGAAATGTACGTCATGTGAAGTATTATATATATATTGCACTTGTAACTAAAGGTTGATATAAAACATTCGCACGACTCCATCTATATATATATATATATATACACACAAAACCTGACACTTAAACTCAAGTTGGCACTCACTATATTCCATATACCTAAGTTTTTTGGATATTCGAAAGTCGCTTCAACAGCGGCCAACAACAATGAACCGGACAAGAAGTTGAGGGGGCTTGGCGACGAGGTTCTCCCAAACATGGAGAGCCTACGAGAAGAGCCAATCGAGATGGAGGTCTTGGTCTCAGATTCCGAGTCAAAGTCCTCCTCCTTGGGAAGCGCATGGGGATACCCTCCGGGCATGCCGAGCGGCGGCGTTGCTGCGAGTGCCGCCAAGCACCGTGTCTCGCCTCATCGAATAGATCCTCATCGTTACGGTATCAAGTGGCATCTATCGGGAGCTGCAGGGAGAACCCGCCTCTGAGGTCCCAACTGAGCATCTTGAGCGGCAGTAATGGCCGGGTATCATCGAGTGTTGCTGCCAAGCTCGCCGGATGACGACGACATCATGTCGTCACTGGAGAAGATCCTGCTGCCCCAAAGTTCCGATTATTATTACCAGAACCCGGGATGTTATTATTCCCTAGAGGGCTGAAAATTTCATTCATCATCTTGGAAATGAGCTCATCAGAGTATATGCCGCCATGGGCTTCTTATGGTTATGGTCTTCGCTCAGAGAATTATTCCTCAGAAATTGATAATTTGGTGGATCACGTCAATGAGAATTGTGTTGTGATGTGAGTCGTGTTAGTTGCCATTTGATTTTTAGTGAAGTACATGATAAACTAAGGACATAATATTTTCTAGTTCTTTTTAATTAGTATAGCTAGAGACATATGGTTTATTCATTTTGGATTTCACTTTTTTCTAGTTATATTGGATTTGAGCAATTCCTCTACTTTGAGGTACTAGGGCTTGAGATTATGTGTTTGATGAACATGGCTGTGAAAGGAGAGTTGTTGTTGTTGTTGTTTTTTTTTTTTCGAAAGAGGGATTTTATTTATTTCATAAACGCAAAAGCACGAAAGCCCACTACTGGGGCATCAACACATAATAGAGCCCAAAGGCTTGAAGGAGGAGAGGCCCGCCAGTTTGGAGGGATGGTCTTCGTGTGCTGATGTTGCGCGGCCCAATCAGCCATTGCATTAGCTGATCGTGGACAGTAATCCAAGCCCACTCACGGCATTTGCTGCAGAAGCAACTTACATTCGAACAACACCCCACGTGCTTGCCAGTCCATCTGCTGTTCATGCTTCAAGTGGTTGACCAAGACTTGGTTGTCAGACTCCACGACTGCTTCCCCGATTTCTTTTTTTTTTTTTTTTTTTTTGGTAACCCAGGAAACCCCGTAAGCTGACAACCGGCGAGCAAACCCTGGGGAAGCGACTGCAGGACCCACCACCACAGTACTCCAGGTAAGAATCCCTAACGGCGCCTCTGGGATTCGAACTCCTCCCCTTCGTGAGGGGGAGAGAGCCCAAGCCAGCTGCGCCGCTGCGGGCGGTGGTCCCAATTTCTTTTTCTTTCAAGAACTTGAGGGCTTCGAGAACCCCTAGGGTTTCAACCTGCAGAATCGTCTCCGCCCGGATTATCTTCGTGAATCCATTTAAGAGGCTACCGGAGGAGTCCTGGACGACGCATGACACTGCTCCCTTCGTCGAACCCTCACACAGCGACCCATCCACGTTCAGCTTGAGATAGCCGGCTTTTGGAGCTTGCCAGGTAAGCGGGTTCTTCTGTTCTTCAATTTTTTCGGCTGGTGCATACCCAAATCCCCATTTTTGGTAGCTATTTTGCTGAAATTTTGCTAGATCTATGACTTTGCAGACCTCTAGTGTGGTACCTCGAAAGAGAAAATTGTTGCGCTCCTTCCATACCTGCCAAAGAAGATTTCTGATTTTTTCCAGAGAAGGGAGGTGCGAATTTTTCCTTATAAATTTTACCAACCATTCATCTATTCGTTTAACCTCTTGTGCATATACTCGCAGGTTGATTTCCGGGTGGTTCCATACCCTGGCAGCCCATGGACAAAGGAGAAGGGTGTGTTCGACCGTTTCCACCTTGGCTTGGCAGAGATCACAAACTGGATCAGGTAAGATCTTTCTTTTCCATAGATTCTCCTTGGTTGGTATAGCGTTTTGACAAGCATTACATACAAATATCTTCACTTTTAGGCTGGTTCGCATATGCCATATTGCATTCCATAATTCTGTTGGTGTTTGATATGAGGAAGAAGGGTGCTCTGATGCTCTGTTTGCTGTGGTATTTTCTCTTAGCAAGTTATAGCCGTTTTTGACTGTAAATGACCCATTCTTTGTGCCCGTCCATATTAATTCATCGTTGGTAAAGTGGCCATTTATTGGTATTGCAAGGATTTCTTGAGTAGTTTGCTCATCAAATAGGTTTTTTATCAGCGGTTCATTCCACTGTTGTGTCTCCGATAGCATCAACTCCAAAACTTTCCGGGGATCATTTCTATTTGTCGGCCCTCCTATTAATCCTCTTTTCAGCCATCTATATGTTCTGATATTGACAGTTTCTCCACTTCCTATCGACCATCTGACTAAATTCGCAATAGCCTCCCTTCCAATGAGCAAACTTTTCCATCCCCATGAAGGATTAAAACCTTTATCAGCATGCCAGAGATCTAAGTGACAAAAATAGAGCACTTTCAATAATTTACTCCATAGCGCATCTGGATTTTTTACCATCCTCTAAGCTTGTTTACCTAATAAGGCTTTATTAACAGTAAGCAAATCTCTAAATCCCATTCCTCCCCTATCTTTCCTCATCTTCATGATTTCCCATCTTTTCCAATGCAAACCAGCCTTTGAATCACTGTTTTTCCACCAAAAATTAGCTATTTTTTTCTCTATAGCCTTGCAAATTGACACTGGAATTTTAAAAATTGACATGGCATATTGTGGTACCGCCTGCACCACTGATTTCAGGAGTATTTCTTTTCCTGCTTTTGATATGATTTGCTCATTCCAGCCCTCCAATTTCATATTGACCCTATTTAGAATCCGCCCAAACATTTGCCTCTTCGATGTTCCCCAATCAGAGGGGATTCCCAGATACTTTCGTGATCGTTCTAGTTCTGGTACCCTTAATTCTCTCTTCATATTATCCCTTAATAGAGATGGACAGTCTTTACTAAAGAAAATACCCGACTTATTTAGGTTGACAGCTTGTCCTAAAGCATAACAATATTGATTAATAACAGCTGCAATGTTTTGGCATTCCTATAGAGAACCATCCAAGAAAAAAATTGAATCATCTGCAAATAATAAATGAGTTAAAATAGGGCAGAATCTATTCAACTTAATTCCTTTGATATTCTCATCTTGTAGAGCTTTTCCCATCAGAGATGACGAACTGTTTGCCACCAAAATAAACAGATAGGGTGATAGAGGGTCTCATTGTCTAATGCCTTTGGTGGGAGCGAAAAAAGGGAGAGGTTCCCCATTAAGCTTAATGCTGAAAGTGACTGTGGTGACACATTGCATTATCCAATGAACCCATTTAGCACAGAACCCTATTTTCAGCAAGCAACCTTTTAAGAAATCTCATTCAATCTTGTCGTAAGCTTTCTACATGTCAAGTTTCAGCACCTCTTAGAAGTGTTTTTTCCTTTTTCTCTTTCTCAATTGATGCAACACCTCTTGTACAATATAAATATTATCTTGAATCTGTCTTCCACTAACAAAGGCACTTTGCTATCCTGAAATCAGCATAGGCAGCCATCTTTTCAATCTGTTTGCCAAGATTTTGGATATTATTTTGTATGCAAAATTGCATAGGCTAATAGGACGATATTGATCAAGTCTTTCCGGGTGGGGGATCTTTGGTATCAAAGTAATATGTATTCTGTTAAAGGCTGGTTCCAGCACTCCCGAAAGAAAAAAACCTCGAACTTCCTCCAGCACATCAGAATTTATTATATCCCAGTGATGCTGATAAAAAAAGTCCATTTAACCCGTCTGGACCAGGAGCTTTCTGGGCTCCAAGTTGAAACACATCAGCATGAATTTCTTCCATAATTACTTCTGCCACTAAACGTTCATTTATATCATTTTCGATTAGTGTAGGACATTGATCCAGTACTGGTTGGTAGTTGAGAGGCCCTACCGAAATATATAGCTCCTTGAAAAAAGACATAGTGAGGTGCTGAAGTTGCTGTTTTCCCCTGACCCACTGATCTGCTGCATTTTTCAGCATAGTAATTCTATTTTTTTTTTGTCTCATTTGGATTGTTGCTGCATGAAAATACTTCGTATTTTTATTTCTCCAACGAAGCCAATTGACTCGTGATCTCAAACCCCAAAACATTTACTCTCTGCGCCATAAGGTTTCCAACTCTTCTTTTATAATCTTTATCCTGTTTGTTTCTTAATAACACCTTTGGCTGTTTGTTATGGATTGAAGCTCCTTCTTTAGTGCTGTAATACGGAAATTATTATTGGGAAATTTTCCTTTTACTCCATTCTTTTAATGCTTGGCTCGTGGAATGTAATTTATCTCTCAATCCTCCTTGGAGACAAGGTTGAGATTGTCATGCATGTTTAACTATCTCCCTGCATTCACCATCTTCAACCCAAAAGGCCTCAAAGTGAAAATCTTTTCTTTTTTTAACAGATTCATCACTACTCACCAAAAGGAGCGGACTATGATCAGACCCAATAGCTGGTAGAGCAAAGGCTTCAGCTTCTGAGAACATGAGCTGCCAATCCATCGAGCAAAACACTCTATCTAGTTTCTCCTGAATCAAATCGGCCCCTTCTCTGTTATTAGACCAGGTAAACACGCACCATTTACAATCTATATCCATTAACGAGCAATCATGGATACAGCTTTGAAATGCCTGCATTCTATACCCCTCTACCATCCTTCTTCCCATTTTCTCCTAATAATAAAGTACTTCAATGAAATCCCTCATGCACACCCATGGGAGTGTATTAGAAGAACCTATCGGTCTCAGTTTCTCTCATAGCTGTAATCTTTCCCCATATATGTTTGGAGCATGCACACAACTTATCCGCATTTTTATCCGACTCTCATAATCAACACAGATCAAATTAATCATTTCTTGAGAGCTGAATTCCACCTCCACAGCCATTTCCTCATTCCATAACAGTGCCATCCCCCCTGCAATTCCTTTTGGTTCCTCCACAAAAATATTTTTAAACTTCAGCTGTCTTCTAAGACGAGATATCACTGTTTCTTTGTTTTTTTATTTCCATTAAAAAAATTAAATTGGGCCTTTCCTGAGCCACGATGGCTCTCAAATTCTAGACTGTCAGTGGTGTGCCCAACCCCTAACAGTTCCAACAAATAACCCTCATTTGTAACCCGATGGCTTATTTGGGCTAGTTACCAAAGCCCTTCCCATAGTTTCTTCTGAAAGACTTATAGGAGTATCCTGCAAATTCGCTTCATCCAAACTGGCCAACTCTACAGCTAAAGGGTGATAAGGAGCATACCTCTTTAACTTCTTTGCTGGCGAGCTTTTTACAATCCCGCTTTCCTTCTTTAATCCTGCTTTTTTTTGTCTAGGAAGAAGATGTAACAGCCGGTTGAAACTGCTGTTCTGGTTCATCTATATTCATAATGCATTTTCCTTTCTCCTGTTGCTGTTCCACTTGGTGTTCAGGTAAAGTTATTTCTTTTGGGCTATCATTGAGCATCCTTCGCATGGGATTTTTCTTCTTTTATACACGTCTAGATGGATATCTTCGATGGGATTTCTTCGGCGAGAGAGAAGGTGAAAAGTGGCGAGTTCTGGTTCTGATCTCTGGTTCTCTTGGTGTTTTCATAATAGTTGCTTATTGGGGAGTTTAAATGGATGAACCAGAGGGAAAAGACTGTCGTCTAGCCTTATTATACAAGAGGCTTGGGAATCTGCGAACAGAGGTGGATTCCCCGCCTTGGGGAAAGAGTAATTTCAGAGGAGATGCTAGATGAATGTAAACGTACGGTGTTTAGTAAATTGTATTCGGGAGGAAATATCAATTACTAGGCATTTCTTATCACTATGAAGTGAGCTTGGAAGGTAGACTTTGTGAGTTTTGCGTAGCGTGAATAAGATATTTTATCCTTTACCTTTGAGTCTAAAATGGACAAAAGAAGAATATTAGTAAACAGCAAGTGGTCCTTCGCGAGTAATCTACTGATACTTAAACCATGGGAGCCAAACAAACCTGCGCAATGTTACAAGTTTACAAGCTGTGAATTTTGGGTTCAAGTTCATGGTCTACCAATCGAATGGTGTAGTGAAGAGATTGTGTCACATATTGCCCAAATAATAGGCTGTGTAAAGGAAGCAAAAGTGGAGAAAAAAGGAGTGGCATTTCAGAAGGTGGGAAGAGCTAGAGTAGAACTGGACTGGACAAACCTTTGAAACCAGGTATTTTATATAATTTGGGAGAGGAGAAAGTTTGGTTGGATTTTAAGTATGAGAGGCTACCTAGATTTTGCTACTCCTATGGAAGAGTTGGGCACTTTACAACAGGTTGTGAAGAGACACCGTATGATGTGACCAAAATTGAAGATAGGAAGACGAATAGGTTTTGGGAATTGGCTAAGAGCAGAGGCTAAGGAGAATAGCCTGTTTTGGGAGATATTTTATGATGAAAAGGTGGCTGAAGAGGAGGAACTACAAGAAGACAGTGTCCTCTCCTCTCATGATACTCAAATAGTTATTTTCACAGGAGAGCAAACAAAAGGAAAATCTACAAAACAAACACAATCTCTAAATAGAGTTTGTTTGATGAGATTAAAAATGCACACTTGCGAGATTCGCATATGTTTTTCATTTTGAAAGTTAGATAATTTTTTTTTTTTGGACCCCAAAAGTATTTTTTTTTTGGCATTCTCAATTTGCCTTTGATGTCCCAGAGGCTATTTAAAGGGTCCATCGGTAACAGAATGCATTTAACAACTACCCCTTCGGGGTATGCTTGATTCGTAGAAAATGAAAAAAGAAAATAATCATTAGTATTGCTTAAAAAATAACCAATGAAAAGTATTTTCATTATCAACCGTTCATTGATTTTCTAGAGACTAATTCTACTACCCTTGAATCGCAGCGGCATGCTGTCACTTGATCCGACAGAGTCAGCAACCAACCTTTGAATCCCTGATGTTCGATTGTCTTGTTTTGCCCTATAAGAACTTTTGGTTGCTGAAATTTGCCCTCTTTTCTTTCGAAATATGTTCAGTTTCCACCCAACCTTCTGAAAATTACTGTAATCTCCCCCAGTAATTTTTATTGGGTCTAAATCTCCCCTTGTAATTGAGTAAAGTAAAATAAACTCGTAATTGTAATTAAGAGAAAGCCAATTGTAACAAATGAGGTTGTTGGCAATGGTAGCTCTCAGTGTTCTTTTTTTTTTTGGTCGGGAGTAGCTCTTAGTGTTCACTTAGCCACTTTCGTATAAGGAAATATCCATTAATGATAACTAGGCTTGTAAAATGAGTGGATCAAGTTGGGTTTAGGTTGGGTCGAAAATGGTTCAACTCTAATCGACCCATTTAACACGTATTGATCCGTTTTAACACAATACAATTTTAATGATTCATACCCCACTTGACTTCAACCCTAACCCAACTCATATTTAACCCGCTTTAAACTTTTCATGTGAATATATTATTTACATTAAAATTTATTTCAAATTAAAAAATAAACAAAATAAGAATATGTTAATAAATAAAATACATGACATAGTTGAGCTTTTGAAAGGCAATTATGTTTTGTCTGAGGACAGACATCACAACGAGTCATATGGTTGTTGTTCGAATTGGGACCAACTGTTTGAATCAAATCTAGTCTCGAATTGGGCAAATGACCTATAGCCTCACATTATATATATCAAAATTTAAGGTACAAGGAATGGTGACCCAAATTCAAAGTTACAAATCCCATGCATAGCATTGCAAATATCATCTAAATTCATGTCGAATCAAGTACGTGCATAACACATGTATAGCACCTGTGAATGAAAGAACTATTACTACATTTAGACCTTTATTTATAGATAACTAGTCGCAAAATCGTACTTTGCAGGAATATTGCACGTATTAAGAAGCTAGTGAAGAATCCGCGTGAAGTGAGCTTGTAGGTCCACATTCCAATCTGAGCTCCTATAGATTTAAATAGTCTATATGGGTAGATATGTGTATTTTGCAATCTTTCTAAATAAGGCATTAGATACATCCACAGATAAGTATACTATCCAATTTCCAATTTGGGAAACATAAGTAATTGTTTATGTATATTCCTTCATTAGCAGATTCACCAAGCCGAACCAACCTTGAAAGCCCTGTTTGCGGGTGTGTTGTGGCTAATCAAGAAGGCGCGTAATTTGCTAGTCTTCCAAGATCAGAAGCCCCATCCTAGCTTGTTCACAGACGATGCAACCACAATGAACTCCCTCTATGAGAAATGGCACTTGGGTAAGAAAGGAAATGGAACAGAGAAAGGTTTGCTACCGCACTAGTGGATCCCTTTGCTGGAGAAGTCCCTCAAACTCGATGTGGGCAGCTCGTGGTGTAGGGCTTCACTGGTCAGGTCGGTCGCAGGAATCCTCATAAACTCCCATGGACTTGTCTTCAAGGAAGGCCAATTAAGTTGTGGATTGGATTGCGAATGCTCATAAGACTAGTTCTTTTTCTATTTCTTGGCTTTCTTTATCCCTTATTCCCTCTAGTTGATTTTATGTTCAGATTTTGGAAATTCATGAAATCCAGCTTCTCATGAGTAATGCAAGTTGTTATTTTCTGACCAAAAAATTCACTCGATCGCCTTCATCTAACTATATAATAATCTATCGTGTAATAGTATATATTGCATAATCCATAATGTATACAGAAATTCTAATAATGATACTAGCACATCTTTTAAACTTCTAGATACTATATTTCAATAAACTTTGAATCTCCTAGGTATGTCTCTACGCATATATACATTATGCTGGGAATTGCTATAGTTGCCATTTAATTTTTAGGGAAGTGTATGATGAACTAAGGACATAATATTTATTGTTTTTTATATATATATAATTAATAGAGCTAAGGACATGTAGTTCATAACTTTTGGATTTCCTCCCAAATAGGAAAGTCATTGGTTTGCTGTTTTGTTTAGTTATAGATATTTCTTATTTTGGCTACCGGTTTTTACTCTAAGGTATTAGGGCTTGATATTAATAGTTGTGCAAGGAGAGTTCCTTTGCTAAGATTAAATCGTATATGTTTTTCATTTTGTAATTTACATAATATTTTGGTCCTCAATGTTGTTGCTCGCTGCCGGCTAATTATTTTTTTGATGAAATTGCTCATGACTAGGCCTTGTATTCCCCAAATGCGCCCTCGACACAAACATTGCTTTCTTTGTGCTTACAAATAGGGTTTGTTGGAATTAGGGTTCCGAATTTGGAACCACCAATTAGGTCTAACCATTGAATATTTGATAGTAGATATGACGTCTTTGGCAGTAAGCCTTTGATAAACTTCCCTTTCAATTGAGAGCATCTTTGATATGGTTGGGTTGATTATACGGCATAATTGTGAAATTGCATTTAAGACCATGAGGAAGAAGAATTGTAGGCACAATCCCCGGATATACACTGTATTTGCAGTCCAAACCAAAAAGTTGACTTACCGATATCGAATCGCCTTATAGCGCATTTGAATATAGTATGGCAATGACAGATGGGACGTTGATGATCATGGGGAGGTGAGAAAGCGGTATGCTCGGGGAAAAGAAAGCAATGGTATAATTGGAAAGAGAGAGAGAGGCAGGAGAGTATCCTCAAGAATTGGAAAGAAGGGTGCTTTGAATTTCCCTTATTTAAGCTATAATTGGAAAGCACATGTTGGGACATGGATGTGGACATCCAACGGACCAAATTATTGAAAGAAAAAAATTGGAAAAATTTATAATTCTTTTCGATGTGTCAACAAACATCAACATGAATTAAGATCAAATGAGTGAATAAAGGAAATAGTTGAGATTTTGAAAAGCAATACAAACTAAGATCAAATGAGTGAATACAAGAAATAGTTGAACTTATGAAAGATAATTAAATTTGTTTTATTCCTTGACAGATATCACAACGAGTCATATAATTGTCGTTCACATTAGGGACAAATTGTTGAAATCAAATGTAGTCTTGAATTGGGCAAATGACATACAGTCTATTATTAGGTATATCGAAATGTAACATATAAGGAATGGTGACCCAAATTCAAAGTTACAAATCACTCGCATAACATTGCAAATATCATCTAAGAGCGTGTTTGATAACGATTCTGTTCTCGAGAACAGTTCTGATCAGAAATGATTATTTTTTATTGTTTAGGAATAATTTCTAAGTATTTTAAGCCGTTTGGTAGAATCGTCCAAAATTTCGATTACGGAATAGAATTGCGTTTGAGTACCGTACTTCATTGATTCTATTCCAAATCAATTTCTTTTAATTTTTAAATAACTTTTTTCATTTCTTTTTTTCCTTTCTTTCTCATGTTCTTTTTCTTTCGGTGGCCGGTCGCCGGTCTGGCAACTAGCCAGATGAGAGCTGGCAACCTCACTGGAGCGTCGCTGGCCCTCGTTGGTCAAGCCTTGCCGGTGGCGAGGCCGGCCTCACCGAGGCTAGGCGAGGCTCGCCTGGCCACTGGTGGGGTTGGGCGAGGCCCGCCTGGCCATCGGCGGGGTTGGGCGAGCCTCGTCGGGGCCAAGCCGGCCTCACCCAGCCCCGGCGAGGCCTGCCTAGCCACCGCCGAGCCGAGCCGGTGGCTGGGCTTGCCTTCGACGAGCTCGTCGGACCGATTGCCGGCAACTGGTGACGGACGACGGCATACGGGCAGTGGATGGCGACGGACGGCGACAGATAGCAATCGCAAGATGGTGGTCGATGAAGAAGAAGAAAAGAGAAGAAGAAAAAGAAGAAGAGAAAATGGAAGAAGAAGAGTTGGTTTTGATTCTTAAATTTATTCCTGGAACAAGAATCAATTTTTTATTTTTATTTTTGATTATGTTTCAAATTTATTTCCGAGAACAAAAAAATAGAAATTTGTTCCTAGGACCAAATATTTTACCAAACACGATTTTGTTCCCAAATTGATCCTAAGAACAAAAAATCAGAATCAGACACTATTTGAATGATTACCAAATACTGCCTAAATCCATCTTGGATCGAGCATGTGCTATGCACATGTTTAGAACTAGTACTACATTAAGCCCTTTATTCATAGATAACAAGTACAAAGCTACACTTTGCACGGATATTGAACTTGTTAAGAAACTAGTGAAAAATGCACTCAAAGTAAGTTAGTAGGGTCCACATTCGAATTTGAGCACCTGCAGATTTTAATAGTTTACATGGGCAGATACATGTATTTTGCAGGTCATTATATACATCCACAAGCAAAAGAAAGATGGACTTAAATAATCTAATATATTGCCTACGGATTATTACTTCAATCTCACTTGTAATAGCAATTGCGCGAGAAAACCCCTTTAGAAAATAGAAATCCTAATCGTTGATGTGGGCGTCGCCCTTCCTAGAAATACTCCGAGGGCATTCCATGGAGGTTGGTAACCATCATCCAAATTGCAATTGTAAGTATGAAGCTTCCGTGATAACGTAGATTTGCTTTACATGGGGCCTCTTTTTTTACCCTTTTAAGAAGGAACAAGACGGCGAGGCATAGCAGAAGTATTTACCTTGTCGCATGTCCATTATATCACTTAGAGAATATAAAATTATAGTGAATAATTTTTGAAGTGGAAAGCTATGAAATAATTAGTTTCGTAAATCCTCACAGGTAGGGCAATTTGGTTGGAGTATCAGGGGATTTTAGGGCACTTTCATAAGTCAAAACCAAAACTTAACTAGTTCGTGAAGATTGTAAGGTGATTATAAGCCTTCTAGTAACCAAATTTCTGAACCGATGCACTTGGATTATTGGAAAAAAAAAAAAGGAAATTTGCATTGTACCTCATTGATTGATTGGGTGGATAAGAGATGCGATTCTCTCGAAAATACCAAACAACATTTCATCATATTATCCCTATATTTCACATGACATCCCACATTTTATCATTTTTTTATAGAACAGGGAACGGAGTGACCTAAGATATTTTAATTAAAAAAATTAAGTTTAATAGGTTGAAAGATTGACTTTCATGATTCAATATAAAAAAAAAAAAAAAAAAAACGTATTATGTCTACTTTGGTTTATTAAAATAAAACATGGGAGTTGCTGGCTTTGGGCTTTATTCGCATGGGCCTGCTTAGCTTGTGTTGGTATTTTGGAACCGCACGCCCACCAGTCACACCTTTAGACCGATATCAATGAGAAGCTTGTGTTAGAAAAATCTCACATATAAAGATTATTGTGCTATGAATTATTTAATATATTCTAGTTGACTTATATTAAATGGGTTAAGTTTTTGAGCAACTATGGATACTTTGGACTATCTCCCTTTCTCTAAGGTGAATCGAGAAAAAAGTTCAATAATTATTCTGATAGAGAAAGTTAATTCAATAGAATAGCTATTGATTATAGTCAGTGAGATGATAATGATACACTTAACGTAGTATAAACCTCAAAGAGAGCATACTCAACTGAACGGCATGGTTAAGGATGCAGATTGGGTGGGCAGTGTCGGATACCTAGAAAGAAGTCCACATAGAGAGAGAGGACACGAAATTATAAATCGATGGACGATTTTACATAAGTGAAAATGTAAATATATCATCAACTAAGAGTTAAAAAAATTCGATTTTTGTTTTGGGTGTTTTCTTTTTCTTTTTTGAAATGAGTAATCCTTATTTCTTGTTGGCATTAAGCCCGGTTTTCTCTGAAGACTCATATTTTAAATTCTAGTAAATAAAAAGAAGAAAAAAAAAGTTGAGGGATAAAAAAAAAAAAAAAAAAATCCTTGTCTCCCGCCACCGATTAACTAACATGTGGTTCAAAACTTAACCAACACAAAAAAAGCCCCTCACCATCATCAAATATCCTCTGCTCCCCATCTCCTTCTTCAACCTCACTCCATCTTCTCTGCAAAACCCCTCTGCTCTGCTCTGCTCTCTCTCTCTCTCTCTCTCTAATGTCTTCTTCATCTCTATCCTACTCTCTCAATCCCACCACACTCTCTCTCCACTCCAAACTCCACCACCACCACCCATCCTCCCTCACCTTCCCAGCCTCCAGGCCCTCTCCTCCCTGCCTCTTCCCCAGGGCCCACCGCCACTTCCGCGTCCGCGTCCTCTCCGCGTCTCCCGGCGGCTCCGACTACGGCCTCGAGGAGTCCCGCTGGCTCCGGGAGGAGCAGCGCTGGCTGCGCGAGGAGCAGCGCTGGCTCCGCGAGGAGCAGAGGTGGGCCCGCGACAGGGAGTCCCTCCTCGGCGAGATCGCCAGGCTGAAGCTCCGGGTTCAGGCCCTGGAGCGCGAGGTCCAGATCCCGGGCGGCGATCCGACGGGGGAGGCAGCGAGCGCGGCCGCGCTGTTGCGGGTGCTGAGGGAGAGGAATTTGATCGCGGAGAGCGGGTCGAGCGCGAGTCCGATGGTGTTGGAGGAGAAAAAGGAGGAGCCGGCGGAGGAGGAGGAGGAGGAGGAGAAGGAGATCGTGGTGGAGGAGAAAGTCGTTGGGGTTTCGAAAGGCGAAACTAAAGAAGAACAGAATCAGAGTGAGAAGAAGAAGATGATGGCGAAGACTACGAGGAGGGCACTGAGAGTGGGAGCTGAAGGAGATGAGGTTCTAGCGATGCAGGTCTGCTTGCAACCCCTAATTAACAAATGTTGCTCGAAAGGCGAGTTTTTTGTAATTATAGATTTCCTCTTTGTTCTTACATTTGATTGTTTGGGAGTGCTGAATAAGGATTATGACTTAGACTGAAGATTGTATGTGAGAAGTGTATTGTCTTACCCGTAGATGATCTAAACTACTTACGACTCCATAGGTCATTAATCTTTGGGTGATTAGCGAATTGATTACCGAAGGTTGATCTGCAATCTTTGGATTGTGTCCGCAAGGATCACCATGTCACTGATCCGGTGACGTCCCAGAATATGAAAAGTTCGATGTGGGAATGGATTGGTGCAGATTTTCAGATTTATCGATTCCGAGTGAAATGTACTGATAGTTTAGTACCACAAGTGAAGCGGATGGAAGTTGTGGCAGTTCTAAGGTACTCGTAGGTTAAATGACTTTTCGAGGGGTGTGTCTGCTAGGAAAACGAGTTTAGCTTTTGCCGTTTCACGTGCAAGTCAAAAAGATTCGTTAACATGCCAAGTAGAACATGTTACATTAGGGGACATTAACGTGAATTGAAATGCTATGGAATTGGGTAGATGCAATTTTCTTTGGGAGATTCATTTTTGAGCTGAAAAACTGAATGTAACCCTGCTAGTTTGATTCAGACTCAATTTAAAGCTCATAGTTGGTTATCTAAAAGAAAACCAATACCAGAAGAACAGGTAACATGGTCTATATTCGACAAGGAGGGGTAAGTGAGGACCATGGCCACGGAATTCTTCTTCTCTTCCATTGTCAGACTCTCCATTTCTTGGTTGTGCTGTATCTTTTCGCTGAATTGCCAGCCAGTCTTCTTTTGATAGTAGTGATTCTCTCAAAAAATGCTTCGTTCTTACAGGAAGCACTTCAGAGGTTGGGATTTTACTCTGGTGAGGAGGACATGGAGTTTTCCAGCTTCTCCACCGGGACTGAGCGAGCTGTGAAAACTTGGCAAGTAAGTTGTGAGATCCAAATGTTTGCTCTAGTTCAACTCAAATCAGTCTAATTTCTTTCTCTGTTCATTCCCATCCTCGATAAAATGATGCTGCTTCACAGGCCTCAGTAGGCGCTAAAGAAGATGGGATAATGACGGTTGAACTTTTGGAAAGGCTATACTTTGGGAAAGAAGTAAGAACACTTTCTACTCCGTGCCTTTAATTTCAATCTTTGATCATAACATTTTTGAACTTCAAAGTTTCTCACCGCAGCTGGTTATTGTGAAAATTACAAAATTGGAAAGCAGCTAGAGAAAATTAACTATAAAATAGCCAAAGTCCTAGCTTCAATATGAATTGTTCAGTGAGTAATTGGCTAAGCGTGTTGCTGTTCTCCAGGATGGTGCAAATGGAGTTGCAGCTTTATCAGTGACTGAAATGTCGGAAATTCAGCAGACGGTTGTTAAACAAAGTGATTCAGAAGTTGAAGTATCTCAACATCGAGTCTTTCTACTTGGTGAGAACCGATGGGAGGAACCCAGAAGACTCGATGGCAGAAATAGACAAGTTAGTGAAAGCAAGAGTGGCAACACGACGACAAAGTGCGTCGCTTGTAGAGGAGAGGGTCACTTAATGTGCACAGGTATCACTTGTGGTATCCCTTTTCCAATGTTATCCCTCTTAATCCCCTACATAGATGATCAAACAGGTGCTTGAAAATGGAGGACAACTGAACCATGCTTCTGCTTTAGAGCTTTCTTTCAGTTAGGAACTTGCAACTCTTCTGAATTAGAAACAGAGGTGTAAGCCATGCTAGCTTCAGTACCGCTCATATCCTAAGCAGTTTGCAGTATTTTTATCACTGAATTCATGCTGTTTAGAACACAAAAGTCGCATGAATGGAAGTGGCAGAAGAGAAAATAGTCATTGTTAAGCAAAATTCTGTTAAGGAGATTCATTATTACCGTGGAGCCTGGCAATGATTGATTAGAAGTTCTTAATTCTGGGCAAAAGTTGAGTTAAATGCATGTTGGGACAGAAGCAAATTACGCCAAGAATCGCAACTGCAGACTCTACCAGATAGCAGCAAAACCTGCCAAAAAACAGATTGGAATGTTGCGATCTGACCTTGAATATGGGTTCACTTGTCCTCTATCCAACATTTTGTTCGAAATCAATAGCTGTTATAAGTCACTAAAGTTTCTACCAGAAGTTGCAGTCTTAGTAACACGTTGTTATTACTTGCAGAATGTGATGGGACAGGGGAGCCAAACATCGAACCACAGGTAAAATGAGGGATGGATGTTTTTCCCTTATTTTACATCGTTGCGTGTGCAGTTTTCTGAGATCAAACTTACTGAGTTTTTTGCATGCAGTTCATGGAATGGATAGAGGAGGGAGCAACATGCCCTTATTGCGAAGGCCTCGGTCATACAATTTGTGATGTATGCAAGGGGAAAGCTGTGGTTTAGGCAGCATATACACAATTTTGTTCAGTCCTTTCAGTTATATAGAGCATCTTTTACATAGATGTATAGCTCCTGCACAGCAACAATCACTACCTACATTAGACAGTATCATCTGTTGAACTCAAATTGAGGTTTGGCTCTGTGCTACATGACTGCTTCTAAGCCTAACATCAAGCTGTGATGAAGTCGTTTTCAGGCTTTGACATAGAATTCTTCGGGCACATCGTGATGTCCCGTTTTTGACTAATTGTTGAGCTTGAACCTTCTCTGAACCAGGAAAAACGAAAGGGAGGAAATCTTTCTGAACGTAGGATCAGAAGATGTTGATCCTTGAACAGGAGCTAAGGTTTCAGATGAATGAGCATCCTTGAACAGTTGCACTATAGATTGAGCTTTGGGGAAAAGTTGTTGATAAGAAATGTGCATCATTTATGAGATAAAATAAGTAGAACCGATCCTAGTAATGCCTCAAGTATATGATTGAGACGTGAACAATTCAGAGAGCTAAAATTGCAAGAGAGGAATCATGTTCTTCTACATAGATTTCATGATTCTTTCAAGCAAGATGAATCCAAAATATGGATAATCAACTAAGTCATCGGTGCCCATGCTCGAATCGTGGTGCCTGGGCTCAAGCTCGCAGAGGTCAAGCAAGACCCCAATGCTCATGTCTAAATTCCCAAATGCATGGGCTTAGGTCAATCGAGGTTAGGCTCGGGTCAAGTTATCCAGAGATTCCTCCAAATTCAGACACTAGAGTTTAACCTTTTTTTTTTGTTTTTTTGAATCATTTTGTTCGTAGCTTTGTTTTCATAACAAGTGCTAATCTTGATCTCTTTGTGAACAAAATAGTCATCTCTATCCTACAGTCTAGAATTGAACATCAAAAACTTGTAAGTAGACCTAATCAATAGGAGAGTAGCCACTAAGGCTGCGTTTGGCAGTCGGAATAAAATTCGGGATAAGATATGATTTATTCTATCTTACGTTTGGTGCTCGTTCAGGACAGGATAAAGTTGGATATAAGGGGGATATAGACAAGATAAAATTATCCCATGGGGGAGGTGGGATAAATGTGGATAAATTTTTAATGTTTATAATAGGAAAGTTATTTTTCTCAAAAAATAAACTTATTAAATTAACAAAATTGAAATTATATTTTAATATAAATAATATTTGAATTCTAATTTAAGAAATTAAAAATAAAAAAATATTTTTAATTAATCTTATTTTAATTTATATATTCAACTTTAATTCTATCTTATAATAAACATTTAATCTATAAATTAAATATTTATAATTATTATATATTTAGGTATGTTAGTGCAATTTACTATTTGATAAAATTTTATTAAAGAATGATGAAATGGGAAAAAAGAAATAATAAAGAAAATAATATAAAAAAGAGGAAAAATAAAATAAATTAAAATTAAAATTAATTAAGAAATAATGTTACGAGAGATTTTCACCATATTCATTTATGAACATTTTATGTTTATTTATAATGATATCTTTGTTTATATAAAAAAAAAATACACATGATATGATGTGAATATATCCAACTTTAATACTGCAATTCACCAAACAATGAATATGATATAAAAAAATCCCAAGATTTCATTTCATATCCTATCATATCCAGTATTATCCCGATTAGAAATCTGGACGACCAAACGTAGCCTAAATGCACTCATATGCCCTGTCTGAATTTTTTTAGGCCTGCTGAGCATGTCTTAATTGAAAAGAGATTATAAAATATATTCCAATGAATTTTACTTTGATATCTAATATTTATAAGCACTAATTGGATAATAGGCCCAATTTTCTAATATACTAGAGGAACATTAATAAAGTAATACAATGAAAAAGCATAATTCCCAAAGTTCTTTTTTTGTTTATTTTTATTTCTCTTAATTTTTTTAGCTGACAATTTATAAATAACAACAAAAAAAGGCCGGGCTTGAACCACTAGCGTTTTCTCCAGAGGCGAGCCTAGACACCCGTGAAACCTGCATGCAAAGCTTGGACAATAAGGGTGTCAAAACCGAATTGTATACCTGAATCGTAACACGACCTGATCTGATTAAAAAATGTCGATTCGAGTTTTGTTTTTGTTTGATTAAATGATTATAATAGGTAGTATACTTGTTTCAATTCAATTCAAGTCATGATTTGAATCGAATTGAAACACTAACCCTATAAAAGAGACTATCATAAGCATTGATGAAGGAAAAAGCTCGCATGTCATGCAAGTCGTGTTTCTATATAAACGAATACTCGTGCTCTATTTGGATTTACGAAGACAGACACTTCATGTTTTGAGTTTGGATCAAAGTCGGTTGGAAACTCACTGCGAGTCGATCCGACCCGACCCGTTGATGACCCTATGGTGGACGGACGTCCGAGCCCGCCTAGGTCCACCCGACGAGCTATGTCTAACCTGCGAGCCACCTTCTTACAATGGCAAAAAAATCGAAAAAATAATTTAATTTAATCAAAAAAAGGAAAACCTAAAAAAAAAAAAGAAAAAAAAAAGGCAAATTTACCTTGTCTCGTTTTAATCAGAAGGATCAGAAGACTCTCCGTGGGGATTCCATTAGGGCACCAGAGCTCCGCCGCCGGCTCCGCTCCCACCTCCGCCCCCCTCTCTCTCTCTCTCGGCTTCAGATTCGGCCCGCCGCCGGCGACGGGCAGCGGCGGCGCCGACCTCCGACGGAGCGGTAATCCTCCACTCCGGCGGTTGATTTCTCCTTTCCGCCTAGCTTCGATGCGCATTTCTCTTCTCAACTCGATTCGGTCGATATGAGCATGGTTCGAAATCGGTTGTGGATTTCGCATTTTATCTGCGGTTGGATATTCGGAGTACGCGATCCCAATGTGGGTGTTACTCTGGGTTTTTCCCCGTGGGTCGAATGCAAGTGATAAGCTTTTTTGCTGATTTGATTTTGACGGAGCAGCTGGGGAACTAGCGAATTCCCGTTCTTTCTTTTTCCAACTTTTGTTACGGGATTTGGTCCCGGAAAATGCGCTATCAAAAAAGATAACAGTGGAAATAGAGCTGTAGTGGGTTGGGCGCATAAAATTGATGAGGATAGACAATAGTTGAAGACGAGTAAAGAGCGGAAATTGTTGGAGACATTGTTTTTTTTGGGTGGAATTTTTCATTTTGAAACATCATTGATGTCGGTTGATATCGTGAGATACTACCATTGGACTTGCTTTTCGCACATTGGTGTTTTACAACGAGTTTGCATTTGGGGGCAATAGCGCCTCCCCTGGCTCCTTATGTTGTATCTGTCCATGGCTGTACTGGGTATGTCTTGTAAAATACTGTAGTCATCGAATTTGTATCGTGTTGTGGTGGCGAGTGATGTTGGTTGGAACTTTCTGGTACGTTGAGTGAGGAATATAGTTTCCACGATACATGATATCTCTCTCAGTTTTTCTGTTTTGAAATTTGCAGGTGAAGTGTAGATTTGGCTTTGGGTTGATAGCGGATGCATTTTAGGTGTGGCTTCGATAATTATGTGGACGTATTGAGGCATTGTGTCTAGAGGGGCAATTGATGCCTGCATTATGGTTGTATGAGAACATGGAACGGAGCAGTGCTGATCCTGAGGAATTTCTCTTAAGTGAGCATGTATATGATGGAGAATCTGGGGAGAGGAGAGGAGGTCAATGAATTTCAGTTCAGAGGATGTTCTGACAGAGATGCTGTAGATGCCCACTATTGGGAGATATAAAGAGAGACTATACCATGGCTGTAAGTTAACCTCTGAAAACTTTTATATTCTTCTCCTAGATAGCTTCCATTACAATTCTAGCACTCATTTTTCTCCTTACTAAGCTGATTTGTAAATTTCTAAAGTTGTCAATTCTTTTTCAGTTATTGATTGCCCGTGGAGATCCATTTTTAGCACCTCTGTTGTCCTCCCATGTTTTCCTTCTCCAATTCATGGACAGTATCCTTGACTGTGTCAAGCGCAATGTTGCTGATATCCTCTTCTCCAAAACCTATATTCATCCTCACCCACGGTAAAAGCTTTATTTGTGTGCGGCTTTATCTGTAACAGCTAAATGTTAACTAAATGAGATTTATCATTCTCATCATGCTGCATGTTGAGCTTGCTAAACTCATTTCACTTTGTTGTTATCTACGGTGTAAAGAATTTGTGAGCAAAATGGCCTTGCTTTGCCTCTTGAAGATGCTGTGGAAACTCAGCAAAACTGGATGGCAAGAGAAGATTGCTTACCAGGGGAGGATAATTTTAAGAACAACAGGAACCCAAAGGAAGTTTACAATGTTTTGGATGGACTGCTAAAAGGCAATTTGGAGCGTCTAAAATCAATGAGGTGTGGTACATGAATTACAAGTTGTTGATATTGAGGCTTTTGTGTGCTGATCAACTTCCTCTAGAATGAGTTCCCCCACTGGAGATATGTGCTTTGATTGCATCAGGTGTTGCTTAGTTTATGCTTTTTTTGCCCTTGCAAAACGGAGTCACAGGCATGAGCTTCTAGTTTCTTTCCTTTGCCATTTTTCATTGCTTTTATAAGGGAAATTTAATAGATTCTTTAAAAACAATAATGCCATTCTGCCAGTGATTGTGGTTTTGCAATGTGATCATTCTGTACATGTGTCTGTTACAGAGAATATGAGGCATCCTTGTGTAGGGGTAAAAAGGTCCTTAACTTTCTAGGACCATATATGATCAGGTTTAGCAGAGAAAAAAGATATCTAGGTAATTGTGTGTGTGACATCATGAATTGGTGAGTCCTTTGAATCTCTCTTCATTCATCTCTGAATCTGCCCGCTTCAAGTTTGATTTATAAGTTGGTTTCCTATGTTTATTGTGGACATCATTTGTTTCCTAGAATTTGATGACTCAGTTGTTATGAGTTACAATGGACGATGCTTCTCATGTCTCAACGTATCACTTTGTAAGCATGTCAATGTGCTTGTCATTGTATACTGACAAGAAATGTCCATTTAAGGAAGGTTGGGTATTGTATTGGTAATTGTGAGTTCTCAGCGATGTATAGCTTTGTCTGATCCGATATTCAAATTATTGATGATTATCATGCTGAATATATCTATTTGGGCTACTGCAGTCAATGAACTTCTGTCAGGTCGTTGTAGCCAGTGATATAATTCCTTTCACACTACTTTTTTTATAATGATTTTCTTTCTCGAAATTTGCAGGGAGAGCATAGACGTGGCAGGCATGGTTGATGGTGGGTACGATTTAGTGGCCAATTATGAGGATCATGAAGGTATATTAAGGAATTTGTGTTCAGAGGGTAAGCTGGGGGCTGCATTATGGTTGCGTGAGAAAATGATACAACGTGGTGCTGTTCCTGATATAGTTTCTCATAATTATCTTCTGAGTGGATTGTGTCAAAGTGGTAACTTAGAGAAGGCAGGTTTTCTTTTTGCGGATATGTTGAAAATGGGACCTTCTCCCAATAGTGTATCCTTCAACAGTTACATCATGGGCTATTGCCGTTCTAATAACGTGGATGGTGCTCTTTATCTCTTGTCTTCTATGGTGAGTTGTGGTGTTCAGCCAAATCGTATAACCCGTAACATACTTGTGCATGCTTTGTGCAAGAGGGGTCTTTTGGAGGAAGCTAGGAAGCTTCTTGGTCAGTTAGTTAATGAGGATAATGACAAGGCAACCTCGGATTTAATCGCATCAACTATACTGATGGATGGTTATTTTAAGAATGGTAATGTTCTTGAGGCAGTATATATATGGGACAAGATATCTCAGGAGAAAAATAAGATGGATGTGATTGCTTACAATTCTTTTATCCATGGACTTAATTCAAATGGGGACATGAGGAGCGTGATTGGTGCATTTTGTCAAATGCTGAAAAAAGGTTTCCATCCTGATGTTTGTACTTACAATACTCTTTTAAGAGGATTCTACGAGGGAGGAAAATTGTGTGAGGCGTCCCATGTCCACAGCATTATGTTAATGGAGGGAGTTGCTCCGGATCTGATCACTTATAAAATAATTATCCGAGGCTTATGTGCTCATGGAGATGTTGAGAAAGCATATGAGTTCCTTCAGCTTATGTTAGAGGAGTCGATGGTGCCTGATCCATCCATATGGAATTGTGTTATTCATTGTTATGGAAGATGCGGTGATCTTGGTAGAGCGCTATTTGTTAGGGATCAGATGTTGGCATTTGGCATTGCGCCAAATGTTTTTACTTATAATGCATTAATAGATGCACAAGTAAAGAGGGAAAATCTTTCTGATGCTTACCTGCTCAAGCAAGAGATGTATCAAAATGGGCTTTTTGCTGATGTGGTTACTTACAATTTGTTGATAGGTGCTGCTTGTAACTTAGGCCGGACGCGTTTTGCACTTTGGTTACACGATGAAATGCTGAGAAGGGGGTGTGAACCGGACATTGTAACCTATACTGAACTAATTAGGGCTTACTGTGTGAGAGGTGACTTGAACAAGGCAGAAAGGCTTTTTGAGAAGATACAAAAATCTGGAATACCAATTAATCATGTTCCCCTGAAGATCCTTGTTAATGGATACTGCAAAATGGGGCAGCTTAATCTGGCTTTTAACCTCTATAAGAAGTGGCTGTTGAACTGGAACTAACTTCCCACATTTTATGTTAGAGAAGTTGGTATTCTTGCCACATGCAACTGCAATTTCTCTTAGGCATTATTCATGACAGTGGCTGTTTCCACATGTAGTGGCTGTGTACTGTGCATCAGCTTGATCCAAGGTGCGTTTATCTTGTATTGTTTCGAAAGTTTATTGAATTTTTTCACTCCATGCCTGTAATTGCGAGAATGTTTTGAGGATTGTTATCATCTGGCTTAAAGATTTGAGGGTTGCCACTTTTATTCTATCATTCTATTCAGTTGTTTGATAGGATGATTTCAACTCCTGCAAATTTCATTACGAGCTTATAGAATTCAGGACCTTGAAAAAACGATGGCTTTCTCAATTTACTATTAAAGAATCTCCAAAAGTGAAGTTACAGGTTTTCTAGACATACAATTATGAGATGATCAATTCATGTCATACAATGAACCCTAGTGAGTGTGGTCGTTGACCATTGACCAATATTTCATCTCTCTTTATTTTTCCCCCTAATCCCCCTTTCTAAGAGTAAATCATCGTTAGATTTTTGCTAAGCGTTTCATTTTGGCAAAAGAGCACTTTTTGCTGTTTCTGTTCATTTCTCCTTGTGAGTCGTTTCTTTCCTTTTTTAAATTTCATTAATGTTGCTTCATCAGTTCTCTTGCTTCTCGATTGGAATGCCTAAGCAGTGGTTGGTGTTTTTGACATGGTCCACTGGATCAGTTTAAATTTCCGCTTCACAGTTCTGTTTTGGAGGTATAATTCTCGGTTAATAATAACTTCTGTCTGTCATGTATCAAGCTAAGCATTCAATTATGGTTCATCAGGATTTTGGATACCATGACTGGGTGACAGGAAGGACTTAACCATCAGTCAAGAAGCAGTTACAAAAAATATCTAAAGGGGATTCCTCCTTTAGTTTGTCCATGCACAATGTTATCATCATATTGAAGCAAACTTTCCCACAGGATATCGTATGCAACATGGTATTGGTATGCTATCTGGTTGGGTTGTCCTCCTTTTGAAATGGTGCACGTAAGAAAATCACGAGTTACAGAAGCAAATTGCCAATTGAGCTAGTGCTGTCATTTAGAAGACATATGACAGCCTATAGTGTATGTTACCTGACTCTTGCTAAGTGTTTATAATCTTATCGCTCGCGAATTTGGCTATTCGTTGGCACTTCTAACTTCGACTAAATACATGTCATATTTCTGCAGAAAGTTTCATGTTGCAAGAACAATATAATGCTGCATGGGGAATGCATCTAGCTACGAGTTCACATTTGTGGGAGTGGAGTGTCATCCCAAAAGACAAAAAGATAAGGTAAAAATTGCGGTCCTGATTTTGGAATGTTATGTGTAAACTTGATTTCTGTGGAGTAAATTGAAATGCTATTATGTCATCCTACTTCTTATTGGAGTACAGGTTTTATTTAGATCACATATGTAGGAGTTGCTGCTTGGTGACATGTTCTATTTACATGCAGAATTTGATGGAACTGGGGGAGCCATACATTGAACTACAGTGCATGGTGAGTTGATCTTTTGATGTTGCATTGTTCTTTTCATTTTGTCACTATGTGCAGTTGGGAGAATAAATAGACCAAGATTGGCATATGTAATTTTTATTCAGTCCTTTCAGTAGAGCACCTTTTATGCTCATTCCGTGTGCGCAACATTTTTATTTTTAGCAATTAATAAGTATCACTTTCAAGTCTTATTTAATCTACTAAATTACTTTGTTTTCTGTGAATATCGTCCTCGAACTCACTTTTTGTGTAATTCAATAATCTTTTACTAAATGTAACTCAAGAATTAATTTTTCTTGTCAAAATGTTGATGTCACATAATTGATGTCTTGTGCCACCACATACACACAAACAAACATAGGTGCTCTCAAGTCACACACACCACTGTTCCAAGCTCTTGCTCTTCATCTCTCTCATATCACCATCCTTCGATTTCTTCAATTTGTGGTCAGGTTTCCTCTGATTTCACTGGATTGTTGGTTTTTCCAGGAATGTTTGTGTGGGTGCTGAGAGATGGCCTAGCTGCACGTTTTGGTGCTACAGACCTGCTTGTCTAGGTGGATGCACAGGCTGTTGTTCAGGCTTTCAACAATGTTGACTTATCAAAACACTTTCATAGATAGTACTTTGTGTCCTTGCAGGGCCTTGCAGATGCTTATTCCGGAGATGAGCTTGTGCCATCGGAGCTGCATGGTGAATATGTGCGAGAACGTGCTGGCTAAACATGGGAGAGAACAGAAAGAAGAGCTTGTTATCTTTTGGACACCGCTGGACTTCATTGAGAAGACCTATTCCTCTGATGGGCTTGAGTTACTATCTCTGGTCACTGTAACAAAGCCAGTCATGGTCTGATTTAGATCGCTCAGTTTTGCCAGTGTTTGTCTTCTAGACTTATTATTAGAGAGACTTCTCAAATGTACTAGCATGGTTTCTGAAGCTGCTGAATTAGGGGCTATCGAGCAAAAACATTTGTAGCAGGGACTACCAGACAGCTATTGCACGTCTGTAGTTCATTGCAGCTAGTACATGCACATAATTTATCGATATATATATTTATGTCTATATGATGCATTGGCATTTGATGTTATCCGCCCCTAAGAGGATTTTACCAGGGAGCAAGCAGCACTTGTCTGAGACCTCTTCAAAGCTTTTAACATAATTAAATTTGTAGCTTTGTTGTGTTGGTGACTCTTAGTAAATGTCTGGTAGAGAGTATGCTTGTTTCAGCTGAAGTAACATGAAAAAGTACTTTTTTCGCTTTTCCACCACCATTTTAAATTATTATTCAAATTTTAAAAAATGGGTTGAAAAGATATTTGAATTTATGTGTCAACATTTGCATTTTGTGAAGTGTCATTGTTTAAGATTTAAAAGAAGATAAAAAGCACATCTCTCAATTTTGATTAAACAGAAAGAAAAAAAAAAGTAATTCAGAAGGATTGTTCCTATATGCATTGATAACTTTTGTAAAAGAAATTACAGAAATTATTCGTTCCATATGGCGAATGTCCCATAATATATTGGACTTTTTTTCTTTTTTTTCATGTAAATGCAAATGTAGGCTACTGAAGTGCATATCCTAAATGTACATATTTAATATGGAAAAAACCATCAAATATCCCAAATTATATCTGGTGTAATACATTTATTCTAAAAAAAATTTTCACGGCCTCCAAAATTTTAAATCTATACATATGTGACATATTTATCTTTTGTCAATAAATAGTTAAAAATCTGCTTATATGGACGCCAAAAAGTCAACGGTGTTGACACGGATGATATTTTGGTTGAAAAATCATCTGATGGAATATTAGCAAATTATAAATGCTCACATAAGTACTGAGTTTCGGATTTTATGTCACAAGAAAAGATAGGAATATCGGCAAATGATAAATACGTCATATAAATACAAGTTTGGGATTATTATGTCACACGAAAAAATTTAAAAAATGTGTCAGAATAGGCATACTTTGGAGTTTTTTATGTTAAAAAAAAGGTTTAAAAAAATGTGTTACAGTAAGTATAGTGTAGAGGTTTTTGATGGATTTTTCCCTATTGATTATTATTGCAGTGGGTTCATAGGTTTTTAGTTAGTAACTATATTTAGAGTGTGTTTGTTTCATGGAATATTAATTATTTGAAAAATATATTCCTAAAATGATCACTTTTATCCTTTAAAAAAACGAACAAAAATCAATAAATGAAAAATATCTTTATTGTCCACCAAAATATTTGGAATGTTGTTTGATTAATTATTTCAAACGAAATAACCATCATTTTCAGGATAATATTTTTCAAATCATTCATTTCCTGCATAACAAATAGATCAATATTTACTTTTTTTTTTTATGAGAGGATTAGAGAAATAGCATATCTCCATTTATTATGACTTGGTGAAACTTCAGAAGTATCTATGGAGATGTCACCAACGATTTTACATTTTGAACGGATGAAGGGGGTGATGCTATACTTAAAAATTTGTAATCATGACCCTTGTCAAGGAGAATTGAAGAAAGGATTAAGCACATTGCATCAAGAAAGGATGGAAGTATGATTTTAGTCCTGTAAGTACCGTTGTTGATGCAATTTGATCCTTCGATGTGAATCTTCTTTTTCGATTTGTGCAATCCGATTCTTTTTGCCAATAGTTAACTGAAATGTGGTGCTGAGGAGGCGCTTAAAGGTCATGATCAGCTGCAATGTATATCTAAATCTGACTTGTTTTCAATCAAAGGTCATGCAAGTTCATGTGAGGAACTAGCAAGTCAGGTGTGGGCTAAACGTAGGAGGAACAATCTTTGTTCTTACGTATTTCAATCATCTAACTTTTATTGTTTCAGTCATTGATGCCAAAGGAGGAGGAATAGGCCTTTTGCAATTTGGATTTCTACTTTGTATATATAGTTGTCCTAGAACACTCGAAATACATAAAACTTGTTTGAGTTTAAGATGGGGTATTACATCCTTGGGAATGTCAGATAAACAATAAGAAGCCCCTGGTCATGGAGTCATGTCAAAATTTCCCCTTGAGAACACACTGTCAATGAAAACATGTACGAATTGCTTGCCAAATGTGCCGACTAGAATCGAGCCTTGATATGTTTGTATGAACCTCAACTTGTCATGTGCATATGAAGATTGGAGCCATCAATCGCCTAAGTCGGCGAAAAAGTTATTGGCATTGCCGACATCATTTCCTTTGCCTGAATGCTTTGTCTTGTTCCCTGCAACAGGTTGTAAATTCCTCCGTTAGATATCAAACCCAAGAATAGTGTCATCATGGGCTCTTTTTTTTTTTTTGGGGGGGGGGGGTTGGGGAGGGTGGAGGGAAGACGAGAATCATAAAGGAGCATTCGGTATCTTCTGAGGCACCTATTCATACAGGTAATTCAGGTAATTATCATCAAGAATAGAAACGTTTTCAGCACGATTTACTAGATACGATGAAGGAACGCTCAATCGAGTAAAGACTATCAACAATATGCAGTATGCACCCGGTGCCACAAGCATAAAAATGTCCAAGCAATAGGTACCTTTGCTAGAAGCGGGAGGATTCGCATCCACATCCATCTCATCGCTATCACTGTCGTCTATGGCTGCTAGACTTGATGGAGAATCTTCAGACCCTAGTATGTCATTCAAATCCCAGAGCTGCAAGAAAGATTAGGAGAATGATGACTGCCCAATAAACTGCCTAGTGAGAAAGAATAGGAGAATGATGATTGCCTAATAAACTGATAAGGGAAGACGGAAAATTTACTGTAAGTAGGTACATCTCCAAATCATTCCTCCACTACCTTTTGAGCAAATGTACACACCTATTTTCCTCACACACATGCACAGTCTTCCATATGCCTATAAAAATGCAGAAACACACATATGCATGCGCCCACACATGCACCGGGCGGTACACCCCCACTAACAACGCACAACTGCTTATGCACGAGCACATGCATGGGGAGAAAGAAAGAGAATTTTTTTTTTTTTTTTTTTGGGGGGGAGAGAGAGAGAGAGAGAGATCTACACACCTTCAATGTCTGATCATGCGATATGCTGCCAAGAAACTTTTTATCATGAGAGAAGGCTACAAAATGCAGACAAAAAATGACACAGGGTGAACAAGCTTGCAGAGAAATAAGTAAAACAAATGTGGAAAGAGTCACTATCTAAAGAAGCGTTGCTAGAATTCCTTAGAATTCCAACATGTTTTGCCAGTTGCAAAACGACTAGAAATAAACTGAGAAATATTTTCTGTGTAGTTTTACAAAGATCACATTTGGAGTGATTCTGATGTTCATAGAAAAATATCTGTGCACTGCAGGGCTGCATCATTACCAAGGCGCTCAATAGGATGATCTGAATGCTCTGCAATCGGTTGGATGATTTTGTTGGGTAATATTCCTATCAGACTACAGATGAATGGGACAAAAACACCAGATCAGAATGCAGCGTGACATAAGAAGGGTGCAAAATAAGTATCAATTGCCTGCCAAGTGTTCTCCAACTACACTAGCATTCTCACCTGATGAGTCCGTTCTCAGTTCCTGCAATGATCCTATCCTCATCAAACTGACAATTATGACGTTAAGACGTTAGACAAGTGCAACCCCGCTTACTTCAGAATCTTATAATGTTCAGAATTTAACCACTCACCTTCAGCAATGCATCAACTGAGCTGGGGGAGAGATCCACAAAGCGATCACTTAAATCAAACAAGTAACCCATCATCAATTATGCTTTCACTTACATATAAATCCTGTAGAAGTACAAATTTCCAAATGTAATAGCAAAATTACTACCTGCAATCCTTGAAGAATCCCCATGAATATAGTAATAATGTTCCACTTTGTGTTCCACAAACAACTTTCCTTCCATTCTGGCAAACCATATTAGGATCAGCATGGTTGACAACAGTGCAGAATCTTGTATTGAGGGTCATTTCTGTTGTAATTACCGGCCTATATTGCATATGGAAAGGGAAAATATGCAGGCATGCGTGCAGTGATACTGGCAGTGCAGTCAAGTAGATAACATTTTACAGTATAAGTTTCCAAGCAAGAATAATGGCTCAGATAGCACATTTCTCTTAAAGATAATGGCTACAATAGGTTCACACGCAGGCACTCAAAACCCCCCACCGCCAACTGAATACAGGTTCACCTTATAATTGGTATAACGTATTAATCAGGAGTATGGGAGCAAAACCCAAAGTGATGTGTGCTGAAACATGAGAATGGAAGGGAATGAATTCAAATTCCATTCTTTGGGTAATGTCACAAAAATCAGTATATGCTGCTGGCAGTCAAGTGTTGATATCTACCTTCATAATGACAACAGATAGTAACTCATCTTCAGAGAACTCGGACCGAGTTTGGACCTGTTGTTCAGACAGAATAAATTAGCATATTACAGAATGCAAGCCAATGGGAAGCAAAAGAAGCAGCACTAAAATAATGCTTGTTTACAAAACTTTTAGGAAAGTGAGAAGCTTACTTTATTACTTCGAAGATTGCAAACAGATAGAGTCCCATCTCCACTAAGTAACATGAAAAAACAAAGATAATGCCATTATGCTTTAGGAAGCGCAGTCACATGTGTGACTAGGACGGACAGTCTATCTTCAAAGACAGTCAAAGTCCATCTCCAGGCAATATTAATGTAGACAAGCAATAAAAAAAAATCCCAGCCATTGCCAAATACATTGCATTGAAAGAACCACCTTGTGACAACAAGTTTCATGGAATCAGATGCAAATGTCATGTCCGATATGAAATCTTCATGGGCACTAAATGTGTTGCAGCAAGAACGTTGTCTGGTGTCCCAAACCTACAACCAAGTGATCCATCGAAATGTTGGTAATAATAAGCTAGAGCTAACACTAGACACTATAATTTTGAAGCATGCACTTCTAGGATGTGATAGCTACAAATATGCCCATTCTGAAGTAGGACGCACTATTCTTATGTTACTTATTTATTCTCATCACTGTTTCTTAAGGGTCCTTTTCCACAAGAGGCTCGAACAAAAGTAAATCAACAGAAAAACGATGGAGAAGGAAGCTTAACAATCACAATATATGCATTTATGGAAGAGAAAAGCTTTCCTTGATTCTAAAATTTATAACTCAGACTACGGCACTCTACATGAAACCCAATAATCAGGACCTTCCTGCATAGCTCTGGTAAAATTGTACAAGAAATTTGAATCAAAGAGAACATTGAAGGGACGATCAGAGCATAAGCACCTTGATGCACCCATTATCGTCTCCCGTGGCAATAGTAGACTCCGTCAAATTGACCAACCTATTGACAGCAGCCCTGGTCCCCAAAGTTAAGAACTTTCAGCATCAACTCATGCAGAACAGGGACATGGACAAGGACAGAAGGAAGCACAAAAACACACACACACACACACTCACTCGTGAGCATTTTCGACTCGAGCGACAACGGATCCCGTCTCCACATCCGTCGCGAGAATCGAGCAATCCGGAGAACCGGTCAGAATCGCTGATTGCATACCGCATCGCACACTGCAAACGGTGAGACTAAAAAAAAAACCTCCAGCTAAAGAGAAGGAAATTCAAGCAAAAGCATCCACCTTTCCCATCGTTGATAAACCGAACAGCCCGACAAGACTCGCCGTGCGCTCGCACTTCCAGCAACCTAATCGCAGAACGTTCGAAAACCTCAATCCACCATTAAAAGACAGCACGAATTGCAAAATTCCTACAGAAATCGCAGCGAAGAGAACAAGGCTTTTACTTTTCCGGCGTGGAGCCGTCGCCGTCGCCGTAGCGGTACCTGCAAACATCGGAAAAAACCGAGTCAGAAACGGCGCGAATTCGATGCGCTCGAGAGCCGGAACTGAAATTACGAGCCGGGAGGCCCGAAGGTCGGAGGAGGCGTTACAGGAGGAGGTCGCCGGTGATGAGGCCGGAGGCGACGAGCAGCTCCGATGGATGAAAATCGACGTCGAATGCGAGGTTTCCGAGATCGATCTCCATGCTTTCCTCCTTTCCTTTGCTCTACACAGCAATCGATCTTGCCTTTCTGCTGGTTGCTGCTAAACCCTAAACCCTCAGGGATGAGACGATGAAAGAAGAGAGCTTTTTTTTTTTTTTTTTTTTTAATAATAGCATAAATAAGTGCGTAAACTTTAGTTTAATGTATCGCCTTTAGATTTTCAATTTATGCAACAAAGTCCCTCAACTTTGGCCTAATCTACAAAGTTATTTTTGGAGTTTTAATTTCTTCAATATAATTTCTGAATTACTAATAATTGTTCGATTTAGTGTCTGAACTATTCTTTCGCTTGTGTAATTTTCACATAATTTAGATATTAAATTGAATATTTACTAATAATTCAATGATCATATTAAATAAATTAAAGTGTATGATCAAAATTGCATATTAAGCTACATTATAAAACTACATTAAATAAATTAAAAGTTTAGAGATGATATTATATATTGAACTAAAGTTCAAGAACCATAAGCAAAGCCCATTTTTAATGTCTATTTCATTGTTATTATACTCTTTCCTTTTATGACTAATATTATTTATATGTACTTGAATTTTATGGAAAATTGGTTTTTGGTCATAGTTCTGGTGCGCATAAAATAAACTTACGGCATACGAAAAAATATTAAATGAAATTTTATTTATATAGCCATAAATAAGATATATAAATATGGAAGTGGGGAGATTGATGTCTAAATTTAAGAAATATGACTGAATTTGATTTAGTGGTCATGTGTAAAAAGTTAATTTATCAAGGTTATTTTTAGCATGAGATCTAACGTGTAGCATTTTATGAGATCTACATAAACAAAGAGATTCATGGTATATTAAGTATTTGTAATATATAATGATGCACCCCCTATCTTGATACGTTGATTAATATTTAATTTAGCATTAATATCACAAAAAGAAACTCCAGATTATACCAATCATGACACAAATACCTCAAACTTAAACCATAAACTTGTCTATTATGACTTTACCAAAAAAAAAAGAACTTGTCTATTATGACATATATATCCCAACCTTTTTTTGTGTCGTAAAAAGCCTTGAATTTATACGTCACACGCATATAAGTTTGGATTTTTTCGTGACAAGATAAATTTAAGATTTTTGATGACATGTTGAAGTTTTTTTTGTGGCATTTACCCTTCAACTTTATGATAAATATGTCCTCGTTAGTTAGACTAGTATTATCTCCCCAAGTTTCCTTCCTAAGACTCTTTACAAGTTCATCTCTATCCATTTAAGAATGTCAATAATCTTTGTTATTGTGTCTTTGGTGCTTTGATAATCGGCGACCAAGATATCAGTGTGCTCAATTCAAACAACTGCGGAGTCCATTCGAGGAGTTGGATTGTGAAGTTATAGCACTTCCTGTGCAACTCAAAAAGAAGAAGGAAAAAACCTAACGAGGGACTTGACCATCACTCAACATGTTCGGCACCTTCGCCATGCCAAAGCATCTTTCGTATCATCACTGTCAGTGTTCCCAAATCGATTCCACGCCCGTCATGTAATCGAAAATGTCATAAACGAACCGATCAGCAGCCATTACTGCTTAATGCTTTAGAACAGTGGAGTCAACTACATGTGAAGGTACACGAGCACGCCATTCCTGGACTTGATGGAATGAGCACCGTAACCAAAAGATGAAGGAACGAATGGAGTACAATGTTAGCTGGAGATCTTAACAATTCCTCCAACTTGGCAAAGTCAAAAATTCAAGAACAGGTTACATTTGAGAATCTCACTTTTTATTGTCTTCAGTTCTCAATCACCGGTCCCGGTAATCGAGAAAAAGAACGAACCCAATTTGTCATCAATCTCCCATTTGGGGCATGGAATGGGAATCCGTACCATACGTCGTGCTTAATTTACACTACCAGGTCGAATCCGATCTTAGTAGTTCCAAGGGGAAGACCGCCTGTGACATACCTCCAGCAAATTCTTCCACTTGAAGAGAGTTAGAGGAAGCAAGCACGCTATACATGCTCTTTTCCTTTGCGGATAAACTCACAATAGATCATTGGCAGGAACAGTGAAAAACGGAGTTCCCAAAGCAACTTGCCTTCTTCACGACTTGGCAGGGTTGGCAGGGTCTCAAAGGAGCAGGAGGAATGTGCATCCTGTCCATTGTAATAATTGTAGGAGCCTCGAGAATGGCCTTGCGTGGGTTCAAAGCCCATTGCATGCTCCAGATGGAAAGCGGCCTCATATACATTAGTGATCGGAAGTGACCGTCCATTGTCCAACCCTCTGGCGTCTGGAACCAATACCTGTTCACACAGAGAAAAAACTATCGAGTTACTATACATTACATTGGAAAGAGCACTTGCCTAGTAGTAGAGTCACGAGAAGAATGATGGGCACATATAAAAGCATACAATTTTCCATACTCTGAATGAATAAGCTGTCCATAGTCAAAGTTCCAACAATGATACCTACTCCATGTTAGGATGTCCTAGATCTATTAACAAGAGAGATTATGAGGTCAAAGTAGACCTCACAAAAAATGAATTTCCCATTTCCATACCCTATCTTGTTCAATTTTCTGGTGGAATCATCGCAAGAAAGACAAAAATCTGGTAGCAATATTGTCGTATAATGTTTATTTAAGAAACTAGAAACATCAACTAGCTATTTATAAAGAAACATCAACTAACTAGAAACATCAACTAGCATCATTGCATACACGTAAATATGCAAACTTCCTTTCCTTCATTTCTTCTTCTTTTTTTTTTTTTTTCCTTTTGTGATGAGTGCCTTTTTAACATCTCTCTGCAAGGATATTAAGATAATAGTCATAAACAAAATCTTCCAAGCTATCTTCTTCCCTCCATTAATGAAGTGGTTGAAGGTCTGTTTGCTCTAAGGGCATAATCTGAAGAGACAAGAATCCCAAATAATATCTACACACAAGGTAAACCATCACATCATGGAGAACAAAACACATCCCGCAAATCCATTTTAGAACGTGTAATGACAATGAAACTCCACCAACCTCTTCAATCAAAGGCTAGAAACCAAGCAATTAACTTGACAAACAAAAAACTACACTGAAACACAAAGAAAACCTCTGGATATGACTACTTTATTCAAAATGTGAGTGCAAGGAATTACCCATATCCTTCTTCAGACCAGCCAGCAGTGAAAATTCCTTCAGCAGTGCCAAATGCTTCGTCTTTCATTCCAGCGAGGATCATCGTAGCTGCCACAGCATAAGTTACACCGGTCCATACTTCTCGCGACTGCATGCATGTCTCGTCCACTTTTCCGCTGGGATGCATTCCATTCACTGCACCCATCCTTCCACCCTTCACTTTCATGACGTTAAAATCATATACCTTCTGTAGAGCACTTCTTATTTTACATTCATCAAAAAGCGGAGGCAACCCAGATGAGGCAGTGTACCATTGCCCTGCAAGCTGATCCGCTTGTATAGATTTACTATTACTACTTGACCCGCTGTCATAGTTAAAATATGAACCATTCCATAGCTTTTCTTCGAGTACAGGCTTAGCCCTCAAAAAAGTGCTTTTGCACCAATCACCGAACTCCTTGTCTCCCAGCTGAAGGGCCATGGCACCTGCAGCTTGAAGTGCAGCAAGCCACAGACCACCACAGTAAGCACTAACACCATGAACCGTCCAGGCATCATATGTTTGATCTGGAAATCCATCATTTTCAATAAGACCATCATCATCCCGATCAAACTGTGTCATGTACTCCATAGCAGCACGAACGGATGGCCATACATCTACACCAAAGGACATGTCTCCTGTCGCTGAGAAATCCCTATATACTTGAAGCACGAATTTTGGGTTCAGATCCTTCCACTTGCTTGTGTCATGAATGTTATAGGCATTCATTTCATGCCATGGATCATGTGTTCCAAGATCATGAGGAACTGCACCTCTAGCCTTACGAATTCCCGACTTCCCCTCGGCAAGAAATTTCACTTTTCTTCCATCCTCACATAAGACCGCTTTAGCAAAATCACGTTGAATGCTAAGTTCAATTTTGGGAAACAGCTCAAGAAGGGCAAAAGATGCATAAAAGTGCACATCATACGTACACCACATAATGTATTCGACCCCTTCCAAGTACAAGAACCTACCAACGTCATCCATTTCAGTGTGCACTTCATGCACCGTTGACAAATGAGAAGAATTCCAAGAATCATCCACATTCCATGGGGTCATTGACATATCTTCCCCTGATAATTGAGGGAAAGTTTTTGTTTCACTTTCAACGCTGAAAGTATGCTCTACTCCCCTTTCTCCACAGTTCAATTCGGCTTCAACTACCGCTTTATCTCCTTTTTCCATCTTCCTTGCTGGATGATGATCAATTGTCATGCCTTCACTTGGCGATGAGGAGTCTAAAATAGTTGCAAAGAAACCATATCATTGTTCAGGCCAAAGTGGAATTATAAGAGAGTTTTTACTTTTATAAGTTAGTTATTCATATGCAAGAGCATGAATTAAACCATTCCCAAAAAAGACCAAATTGGAATTATAAGTTAGTTATTCAGGCCAAAGTGGACTTATAAGAGAGTTTTTTTACTTATAAGAGAGTTTTTTATAAGTTAGTTATTCATATGCAAGATCATGAATAAAAACATTCCCAAAAAGGACCAAATTGCTTGTTTTCATTTGTTTAATACTCAAAAAGAGAACAAGAACCTTCAAGACAATGTGATATCACGAGTCTGATTTACTTGTTTTCATCTCTTTGTATTATCTTATTTTCCTTTATTCCTGCCCATGAGTGTTCCGTATGCATCTGTTTGCGTCAGCAAGTTAATTCTGCGTGTGCACGTGTCTGTGTCTGTGCGTGTGTGGAGTTGCATGCATGCGTGTTTTTCTTCTTGTTTTTGAGGGGAAGGGAGGGATTAGGGAGATGGAGATGAGGCGTGTTTCCATTTAAGAAGTGTAGAATACCAATCCAAACCGTTCCACCAGCAACCAAGAAGTAAAGCTCGTTGAATAGAGTAAACTTGTACCTGCAAAGAACAAAAAGATGCTTGGATACAGGGCTGACAAAAACCAGAATGCTTGTGCATAACCAGATATAATCATTTCTAGAGTCATTTTCTAACAGGTGAGTCATGCTGTGCTCCAGCCTATCCATATTGCAGCCTCAATGGAGTCATCACCAAATAATCCAGCTTCTATTAAGATGCATATAATTTTCGGTTCATTGATGCCCAAAATTAAATTGATAATATCCTTTACAAGCAATGGTTCAATAACTTCAACTACCTATAGGTCCTTCAAAATTCAAAGACCTATCATAAAAGTCTTGATGAGAATTAAGCATCTGTTTACACTAAATCTATCATTCTGTCAGGTCCACCTGACAGCCTGAGTGAAGTGCTTGTAATTTGCTCACACGAGCAATCTCAAGGAACGCAATGCATGATAAGCAGAGCTTCTCATCCCACTAACATGGTGCATTGCCCAGGCAAGATGTTTGACAAATGACACCTATATATACACGAAATAATGAGTTACCATTCTGGAAGCTTATCGTCCTTAAGAATAGGATCTTGCCATTTTTCAATCTCTTCTTCCCATCGTTTATAATCTGACAAAGCAAAATTAAAATGTTAGGATGAACCAAAAAAACAAAAGACCTTAACTTGAAATCTCAGTCCTAAAGGTCTCTATGCACAGTGACATACATCAAACGCATATAAGAATTAGGAACCCTCCTTTACAAGTTCCAATATAAAAATTGCAAAGGAGAAATTTTCACCAAGTCCTAAACCAACTGCCTAAAAAGGAGTGCAGAAACCCGAAAAGTGATTTGACAAACCAAGAAAATAAGGGAAAAGAATTGAAGAAAAGCAAGTGAAGAGGAGATTACTTGTTAATGCATCATGAACCAAGTTCACAGCAGCTCTTTCTGACGTCCCATAAAATTTAGTGTACCTCCTGTAAAATTGCAAAGCATGTCCATTAGGGAAATCCAACAAACTAACAAGAGTAGTAAAACATCCAACCTAGATGCTTGTACTCCACGACCAAAAATTTTCTCACATCACACTCAGTTAGCCCCTCCAAGAAACATGAAACAACAATGAAAGGTGGTTACTATGGGCACACAGAACACACTATGCTTCTTTTATTAGATTGCCCAAATCATACCAAAAAGCAAATGCACATAATTTTCAACAAAGTTTCTTTTATCATATAATTAAATACATAGATCATTGAATGACATAACATTTCAATATATTTCTTGCAGTTATATCATGTATCTTTCCCCCTTTTCCCTGGATACCAACAGAACCAATGATATCCGAGTTGATTTATACTACCAAATGTGCACATGCATTGCATGTGCACGGAACTGAAATTCAAAAGATTAAGTAAAATCACTTTGTTAAGAAATATTTAAATATTGATGGAAAGAAATAACTGATGAAAAAAAAAATTCAAAGAAATTAAGAAAATATTTTAAGATTCAAAATCTGTTACGGAGGTTATTATAAGATAGAATGAACCACGTGAGAGATAAAATATAATTATCAATTTACGCATTTGTCCATTGACACATATTTATCAGATAAGTAATTAAGAATATTGAGAAAAAAAAAAAAAAAAAAGACTTGAGATTTTAAAAATAAGAGGTTCTCTTTGCTTTATATAGACAGCATATATAGACGAAAATTGGTTCTTCATTTAGAAGCTAATTACTAGACACGACTTGTTTTCCCAAACATTAAGATTTACATGGTTGTAATTGAATCCGTGAAGTATTTCCGATCCAGCTTGAGGTTAATTTCGGCTATGCGGATTTTTCCACTATATTATTATTAAAAGGGTCTTATTAGCTAGTTTCCTCAGGACATTGGTTAAGCATGCTTAATAAGGGATGTGTTGATTTCAAAGCATTGCCTACACAGGACATGTGAAAAGCAATATTTTGAGAACTGCAAAAATTATCAAGTTACTGTAGAAGTATTCCAGTGGTACTCATTAACAAAATCCTTATTACAACAAATAAACGTCCATATCTCGCACCCGTTTCAGAGCTATGCAAATTCTGATTCCAAGTACCATATGCACAATATGTACTCTATATGTGTTTGGATCAACTATTTGAGCCTCAATCCAGATCTCGCCCCAGATATGTCCGCTCTTGCACGCACATGCACAGAGAGGGAGAGAGAGAGAGAGAGAGAGAGACCTATTATAGGAGCTTCCCTTGAGGAATTTTACTATTGGAGAAGACCACGCAAGACCGAACACAACAGTGCACTTCCCATGGGGTTCCACCCATGCAGTGGCTGACACTGCAGCACAAATTGTTTCTCCTGATGATGATGGCATGCTTTGCCCAGAATTGAAGTTCTCCCTATCGAATTGACCATCCTTGAGGCACAACCAAATGAAAAGACAATAACTTAGTGTGAGGAGATTTTGACACTGCTTCAAACAATTGGAGAAACCAGTTATCTTAAAATTCTCTAGTTTGATAATATTAGACATGAAAGTCAACCTTTGGCAGAAGACAAAATAAAAGCCGTAAATTTTGAATCACGGCTGCAAAAAGGGTGCAATGAATCCAATCAAACATGCAAAGGAAGAGAAAATGTACGTCCAGTCCAAAAATATAGCTCCCAATACAAATAAGAACACTTACTCGAGCCATAGTATCCCACATGTCCTTCGCAGTGATAGAGCTTTCTTGAGAAAGCCCAAAGCAGGGCAAAACAGTTACATTCACATTTTGAGTTTCACAGGCAGCTATTGAAAAAGTCACAGGTGGGCTCCCTTTTGCAGTCCTGGAGCGAGTGCTTAAGCCTCAGTAACACATGCAGTTGTCTTTAAAAAGAAGGAAAGAGGAAAGACAAAGCCAATGATGACACAGAATACAGTAAGAACTCCCAATCTCCACCTCTGACATGGTTTTAATGACTTGCCTGTGATGCAGAAGCACACCAGAAACTCCATCTTCTCCACTAGTAAAAAAAAGATGAGTCCATAGAGTACATATCAGCACATGCTGCAGAAGAAAAAACTAAGTGCGTAGAACTAGATACTCACATAAAGGGTTCATTTACATGTTCTCCCGACATGTGTGAGGCCCCTCCAACTGAGTTCTGTAGAAGAAAAAGATGCATCCTGACTTAAACAGAAAAAAGGCTTACTGAATTTCTCAAACAGAAATAAATGCCTACCGCCCATGTAAAGAGAAGGCTGACTTTTGCCCTTTCCTTCCCAGTGTTGACCAACTAAAACAAAAATAATAGCTACAATGAGCAAACAAATAATGGCAGTGGACCAATAAATTATTTGGCTGACACATATCATATTCAAGATAAGGAATTTCAGAGATGGCAGGATCAGCAATAAGGCAGACAAGAATGTATTGAACCACCCAACAATCTATCTCAAATCAAATGTGCATTGTCCCCTCAGTTCCTACCACTGTATAAGCTCATTCTACCGGTAACTTAAAAAATTGATCTCCCACCGAGCTCTATTTTAACCAACCATAGAGGATCTCCTATTCATAATAAAAGCTGAAAAACGTCCACGATAGAATCCATAAATGTTGTCAGTTGCATTGTGAAATTTGCAGCTTCTTTGATAGATTCAAGGGAGAATAAGAGTCCCCCCACTTCCAGCTAAAAGAGAGCTTTCTCTGTTTCTAATACTAGGAACGATTGACAAAAAAGAAAAAACCCTCAGGGTTGATTGGTGAAAACTTACATGGTTTACGCCTATTCCAAAACACTAAATTTTAGCTTGGTTGATCATGCTAAATAGACTGCCCACCAAAGTCAGGATGATTAAATGAAATCTTGGCTGCAATATGGAGTTTGCTCTATGTTTGCGATACCCGAAGCAAAAATCATCGGTTAGCAGAATCGCAAGTTTCAATTGAAGTAGGAGATTGATGTTAGCTAATTTTGACATCTCAAAGTCACCTGCGACTCGTGTTTCTTATATTATAAGGGTTAACCATCATTTAAAAGAAATTGTGTTCAGAGTTAGCTGTGAAAATACATGAAAGGACTTTTGGTGCTGCTGGAAAAAGGAACTTTGTGTGATCGAGTTTAGGAGGGGGGGAAAAACTGTACCGTGTAAACAAATACTGCAGCAGGAAGACTGCTGTCTCTATAATTATGAGGTACAAACGGTGATATCTGCCGGCAAGACACCTTCAAATCTGGGTCTGGCTCACCTGATAAATAAGTACTTCAGTATGACTAAGAAAGAAATGCACCTTTGGAGAAAGATGCAAATCATTAGCTGAATTTTCCAAACCAAATGACAAAAAAAACGAACCATCGTAAACCGTCCATGCTCTAGGAAATAGAGCATGGTATGTTGAACGCTGACCACTCAAATTCCAACCCCATGATGATATACCTTGATCGTTGTTTTTCCTGCAAGATCAACAATGCTAATCATTGGGCCGAAAATAAAAATATAACACACAACCCTCCAACACCTATTAATGATTCTCTGTCCAATCTACCTTATGCGTATGTTGTTATACCTTCATATAACCAGGAAAACACTTCATCAATTTGCATTAACTAGACAAGAAACCAGTCTTCTTGGTTTATAAATTTAAAAGCAGAATATTAGACTCCTGCTACAGCCTAGCAAACTAAACAGAATGACAGCCAAGAAAACCAGCAATCCTTTGGAAGTAGATATATGATAGCATAGTCAAAGAAACGAAAACAAAAGTTAGAATCCCATCCTTCAATCAAGAAACATTAATGTCCTGCCCAAGCTTGTTTATCTTTTCAAAGAATTTGATTAGCAATTATACGATGGAGTGCCAGAAAGCTTCACATACAATTCATAAATTTTTTCTTGGAAATATAGGGAGTGCTAGCTTGTCAGGAGAATATCCCATTCTTATTCTCTTATATTGCTTTCCTTTGGTCCATGCCTCCACAACCAATACTCTAAATGTGACAAAACAGTTATAAATGGTGGGCAGGATTTCACATTAACATTATAAAGGGCCTCGTGAGTTCTTCACTACAGGACAAGCAGTAAGATCATCAGAAAAGATTCAAATGCAAAAGTTTTTTCATCTCACCCTAGCCCTTCGTGCTGGCCTGGAGCCAAGACTGATGCATAACTTTTGTTTCCCCCATCCCGAGATATGAAAATCTGTAGAACCCCAACAACCAAATTATCCAACAGAAGTTCAAACATCAAGAGGGATGACTTCATAATTTAAACATCTGAAATATTTGGATTATCTAAATTGCATTATATCATCAGCTGTAAACTCACTCTTTAAAATCACTTACATCATCAATTATAAAACCAAAAAGCATACGATAGGTTTATATTCTATTTGAAGAGAAGAGCTTTACAGAGAACTGATTAGCCATGACAGGTGAAGCTTCATGTGTACCAGGAATTATTTGCCACTGCCTGAACTCGCCTCTAAACCCTCTGGATATGCTACCACTTCTGCAAAATAAACCCAATGAGATAAAAAGATAGAGAAGTTCTATGAAGGGATGAAAAGATCATGCTTTACGAAGAACATACCCCATCCCTCCTAGAGGAACCCCTTGAGATGCAGATGGCTTGCAACTCCCTCGCGTGAAAGGATCAATAGGTGCTTTCTGCACATGGCGTATAGAATATCGACAAGCAAATTGCAATGTCACAACTTACTACAGAGAATTGATGGAATCTCATAGATAACCCGAAAAGGGAAATTGCTTTAGCTAGAAGGGAAAGTACCCTTCCATGGGATGCCTCTTCTCTAACATAAGACCATAGGCGTACGCCCAGTCGAACCTACAAATTTAGGAGATCAAAAAATCATGAAAGACGAAAAAGGCCAGCTATAGAATCCAAGGAAAAGAAAGGTTCGAAAAGCACATACGGAGATACACGGCATCACGAAAAAATAGACACAAGAAACAAATGTAAGAATGGTAGAAGATGTACCATTTGTACAGCCTCCCTAAAAGTGATGCTGAATTCTTTGAGAATATTCGCATGGCTGTCCAATCTTCTTCTCCATGCTTGCTCCGGAGGAGCAGCACTATCGAAGTCAAACTGCAAAACGCCCCATCAAAATTCATCAGTACAAGGAAAGCCCAAGATCGAGCACCCTGACTCCTCAGCAAACAAACAATACCCAGAAAAGAAAAAAGAACACAAATTCAAAGAAACTTCGGATTATGCATGAAAGACAGGAACTTCTGAAATAAGATCCATGATACGCTCATCACGCGCTTCAGCGGAAGTACAATGTTGAACAAATACCCGTCTTCCCAATGATCAACTGCTTGCTGAAGGCGATACAAGCGAATAAAGAGCTATCAAGTTACGGCACTCGATCCCTGCCACTTCACTCGAATCGTCGCCGGAACAGAATGCCGAATTCCCCCAAGCAAAGAAAAATCAGCAAAAACAAGAACGCACGGTTCCATCAACAGGGAAAAAGGGGGACACTCGCCTGCTGCAGAGTCGATCTGTTGATGTACTCTTCCGGCGGCCACGAGTGCTTCCGGTAATGGAACAAGCTCCCGCCCATCATCTCGACCAAATAAAGCAACTCGCACTCCCCGCCCGAGAAAACCACCGCCCCACCCACCGCCCCACCCACCGCACCACCGCCGCGAACGAGCTCCGGAAAGAAAAAACCCGAGCTTGATCCAGCTGCCGCCGCCCCGCTCACCGCAGCAGCAGAACACGACCGGCGCCGGCCATTCCCCTTCCGCCGCGCCGGAACCTTCACTTTCCTCTTCGCCGCCGGTCGGAAGAATCGCCGGGGTCGGAGGCGGAGGAGAGTCCAATCCGCGGAAATATCAGTCGGGAATCGGCAAAGATCGTCCGACAAAAATGGAAGTTATAGAGAGAGAAAAGAGAGAGAGAGAGAGAGAGAGAGATTGATCGGGTCGGAGCGCGGCCGCAGCTAAAAGGAGCGACGGTGGTGGTGGGGGGAGCGCGTGGAAGGGAGCCGGCCGCCTGGGACTCCCCAGCACCCGTGTCCCTTGGGCGCCTCCCAGCTCGCCACGTGGCGCAGCGCAAAAAGGCGAACCCGGTTCCCTCACCCTTATGCCTTTGGTCTCCAGCCATCGGTTCTAGAGTAGATAAGCTCCGAAGGGAAAGTAGTTTATACTTTCCGGATTTGAAATTTAGAACTTACCATATTCATATTTGACGGTCCAATTGGTGGGTTTACTCAAAACTTATCTTTTCTTTTGTTCTTTTATTTGTTTCAGTTTTTTTTTACAGTCAAATAATATGAGTGTTAAAACGGTTTAAAGAAAAGTACGAATAAAGATGAGTCAAGAACGAAAGAGGGTGAACTGCAAATGATAGAAAATTATGAAGTGTCTGAACGTGGTCGAACGGATCAAAGAAAAATAGAGATAAAGAACAAGATGACGAGAGAAAAATTGGAATTTTTAAACTTTAAGAATCCGGCTCCAAATTCAGTCCGATTAGTTTGAGTCTGAGGTGGCTCTGCTTAAAAACATAGTATCAGATTACGAAAAATACAGAGCTCGACGGATGTGCAAGATCAAATAGTGATGCGCCGTTGTCCGACTCTCCCGACCGAACGAATCCGTAGAACGAGTCCCATACCGGAAAGCTCGGGTTGCTTTCGAGTTAGTTAATGGGAGACAGGGATTGATCGATGGCGGGGAAAAAGAGGGGGCGTCTGCGCAAAATGGCAGAAATGCAGGGCCTCTCGAGTCGAGCGTCGTTGTAAGGTCGCTTTAATATGTGAGAGGGACATTTGCGCAAAATGGCAGAAATGCAGGGACTCGCGAGTCAAGGGTCACGAGTCAGGCGCCATTATGAGGTCGCTTTATTTGACTCGTCCTCATCCGAAGATCGGGGGGGAAGGGCGCGCACTTGCAAAAATGTGAAGGCGACGGGGCTTTTGACTTTTCTTGCCGCTCCGTTAGGTAAGTGGAAATTGCAAATGAGGTCGGCCATTTCCCTTCTTTTTTACTTTTATTTTTATTATTTCTGAATTTCTCTTTTCCAATGTGCGTTTTCTTTTTTTTCTCTCTTTTTTTTAACTTTTTCTTTTGGTGGGAGGTTAAGGTCAAAAGAAAAACCTTTTGCAAGGATGAAAAGCCACTTCAAATCGGGAAATCGGATTAACTCGGATTATGTGCCCTTTTGAGTTGGATTTGCGTATCTGATCGGATCTCTCGACTTGCGCCAAATCCTTTACCAATGAGCTCTTTATTTCGTGTTGGATCAAGATTGTACCACATCGATGATGTCGCGTATTATACATGCCTCGGCGATGTAGCCTTAGCTTTTCCTACCTACTCTATACCGCATAATGATATTTGAAATGGGTTTTATAGGATGATCTTCTAGATTTTGTTGTGATATGTCTCTTTTTTTTTATTTTTGTCCGCTGCTCATGCGTTAAGAAAGTCCAAGTTAGACCTTCGAGAAAGCTCCTCTTTGTACATCTTCTAGTCGTGCTCGGTCCAAATGGCTGAAAATTCTTCATCGCCTCATTCATTGCTCTCTAAGGTCTTCTCCCTTCTAGAAGCCAAAGCGCTTGAACATTATCGACATCATCAATGCACTATTTCTAGTCCTTTGGTTTTGCCAAGCTCACCAAATTTCAAACTTGGCGACCCCCTCAAATTGATTCGTGATTGCGGTGTCAACACGATTGCTCACTTATCTTCTACGTGATCGCTAGTTCAATTTATGTCTTGAATGAGCATATGAATGGCTTAGGCTGCATTGTTTGGTTGTCGGCATCTTGGTGGGTTGTGACAATAGATCTGCCGGCCTTTACTTTTGAATGGCAGTTGATGTAGGATAAGTATGACTCAATTTGAAGATCCTGTAGCGAGTATGCGATCTTTTATGGTGCTGTCCAAGAGGAGTCACTGGTGTTGGTCGCCTCTCCTCGCCCTTTTACTCACGAAAAGGAAGAACCCTCCTACCCCTTCTCAAACTTTAGTATCATAACACGATTGACCCCGGAACTTTTTAAAGTTTCATATTACCCTTCTCAACCTCAATACTGTTGCAAAATAGTTCTCCAACTTTGAAAAGTCAAAATTTAATTCCCCCAAACTCTGAATTCCGTTGCGGTAGTCAACTAACGTGTTTCCATAGTCGTAAATTGTCATTTCAAAATGAACTTACTCAAATGTTTGACCAAAATAAGCTACATGGTCAATGACCTCAAAAGAGAGAGAGAGAGAAAGAGGATTTATGGTTGACTAAATGAATTTTTGGTCAAGATAAATGAGTAATTCTACTTTTAAGGAACATTAAGCGGTTTTTATAGACGAAATAAACTAGCGATTATAACAAAAACCAAAATTAACGGAAGTAATCTGTAATTTTTCAAAATTCCAAGACTACGGCATAACATTGTTAAAAATGATGGGGTAATCTGTAATTTTCCTCAATCATTGAGTAGTTACGCGACTGTGTCAAAGTTGATGGTCCGAAACACCTCAAAATTCGACAATATTATATTGATACCCCTGCAATTTATGAATATTACTCCAGCATCCCCTAATAGAGCTTTGAAGCTCAGATGAGGAAATGAGGATGTGCCACGACAACATGTGGCATTCTTGACAATTTGATTTTACAGGATAAGTTTATCAGAAATAATGACAATGATGATTCTGATGATAGCAATTTGATGTACTTCATGATTAAGTAAATATCAATAAAGCTTGCACTAGTTCTTAATTTTCAAATGCAAAAGCAGATAAAAAAATGTTGACGTCAATCTTTGGTACAAAGTTAAGTCACTCGACTAATTTATCATATCACCTTTGCTTGCCGACTGGATTAAGAAACCAACCATAATGAAAGAGAATCTTGCCATAAAATAAAAATAAAAACAGCTTAGTGTATATAGAATAAAAAAAAGGGGATATCAGCGGAGACGTAGCTTACTCGTATTTGTATACAAATGGATTGAACAAGTAAGATGCTTCGAAACTCTTGGACAACTTTAGTTAGAACAAGTTAATATATTAGTTGTGTCTACCTGACTTTACACTTCGATGCGTTAAATAGTCCAAGAATTATACATTTGTATAAGATTTCATACCTTAAATATGTTGAAAGTGTTGTGCAGAGCAATCCACCTAAGGAACATGTCCGTACAGAATTTTCAAAGATAAATATACACACACACACAAAATAAGCATGCCGCGTTCGGACCGACGTAAATTCGATAAGATCCGATGACGATGCAACCCGATTATAATATAAAGGGGCGAACCGTCGGCATTAGAAAGGCCGGTGGGAATGAGTTATTGAGGTTCGTTTCGGACCACCATTCGGATGGAAATTTATGAATTTATATTATTATTAGCCTCTGCTTAGATGGGTATTTTTTTCTCTTTTTTTTTTTATATTAAAAAAAAAAAAAAAAAAAAAAAAAAAAAAAAAAAAAGATGTCAATAATTGAGCACGCCAACGAGGAAAAACAGCATCGCCTGCCTTTTTGAGTAGTTTTTCCAACTAAGTCGGCTTGTCTTTTTGGTGGGCATTCAAGCAAAGTGATCGGTTTCTTTTGCTCCTACTCTGTCCTTAGTCGGCGAGGTGTGCATCTTGTCCTAAAGCGCTTGCGTGCCCAAGTCCACCCTATGATAAGTCCTTGTTCTTTGTTTTAATAATGGATTGGAATCCTCTTGCATTTCGCACTCTCTTTACCGTTGGGTCACAATATCCCCTCAAATTTGAATACATCAATGATAAGAAAATCGAACATACATCGTGAGTTGGGGCGTCGCCAAATCTGATGTCGTCGAGCCTAGGCTTGGCCTCGGGCGATGTTGTGGAGTTGCCACCTCAGTGGTGGCGAGGTCATAACCCCATCGATCCCTTCTATGTCCTCGACAAGGTAAAAGGAGGAGAGGCATTGGCCTCAGACGCCCCTAAAGGCTTGGCGATGATGTTGGGACGGTCGCAACCTCAATTGCTGCGGCAAGGCTATGGCCATCGGGTCGCAACGATGGGGAGGAGAGAGAGCACGACTGCTAATGGCAACCCAATCGACGGCGACCCAAGTTAGCAACTTGGGACAAGATGTGATGACCGCAACCGATGGAAGGCGGCGCTGGCGGTGGAGAGAGAGAGAGAGGTCCAAAGAGTGTTTGGCAAATTGATATTTTGATGCAAACTTTTCAAACAGAAATGAATGTTTTGAACTAGGGAGTAACTTTACCAGATAGTAGATGATCTTGTTTCTTTAATACAATATCTTCGAAGCCGTCCAAATTCAAAATAAATAATATGAGATTGAGGTCGTTGATGTAAAAAACGATTGGCTTCCATAAAAATTCAAAAATTGAAACTCCATGCTTTTGAAGGCATAACGCCCACCTTCGAAGTTGATGAATCAATTACTATAAACCCGGCCAATGTGAGCATTGCATGATGCAATCATTCGCTTTATCTTGGCATAAATTATCAACAGTTATGAAGAAAAAAAATAATAATAATTAAACCCGCGATTTAAATTTTTTTATGAGGCATGAAGTCTCTCGTTCCATCTTACCACACTTAGTCAAAACCTCCGAAGTCGATAGGTCATTATCGCCATGAAGATCAATGTAAAAGATCTCTTCAATAATGCCTATAGAAATTAGCAAATTGACCTAGTTTTGTTTGACAAACAAAAAACAACAAAACTCGTACGCTACAAGAAATGACACACGTAGAGTCGTTTCATGTACTCAATAGGGAATGACGCATGCATGATTAGAAAGAATCACGACAAACCTTGATCCTCAATCAAATAGGCGTCCCTATGAAATCTTACCTCTTGACATGTAAAGTATCGAATAATATCATATTCATTGCGATTAACTTTCCATATGATCCACATGTAACGGATCGTTATTAGTCATTTTATACTATCTATTTGCTTAAAGCTAGGTCAAAATTTATCAATTTCCAAATCAGTTTCAGCACACTTAAACAGCATTATAATACAATTTGATACATAATTTGGAGACATCAAAACACTCAAATTTTATTGATTAAATATTATTATTGTGTAAAACGGAACATCAAGGGGTGGTGGCGCAGTTGGCTAGCGCGTAGGTCTCATAGCTTCTGAGTTATCCTGAGGTCGAGAGTTCGAGCCTCTCTCACCCCATTCCACCCTTTTTTGTATTTTACTCTATTTTTATTTTATTTTTCTGAATACTAATTAATATCACTTGTGAATTAATCTGAGTAAAATTAATTCGCTGAAAATTGCACAATTTGCAGTGGTGCTGATTGCCGACTCTCAGCTTACTTTTCTATGCTTTTGGGCCAACCTTTATGCTAAAACACTTAAAGAAAATAAATAATAAGGCCTTGTTTTAACGTGCATGTCACTAGGGTATGCTCATCAAAACGCAACAGCTTGGTACCGACACCAACTTATTCTATTACAAATATCAGCCTTACTTGCTTAGGTGGAAAAAAAATTAGAGAAAATGTGAGGCATCTTTTGTGAAAATATGTAAATTGTCTAAAGTAGGGGCAAGTATGTCGGACCCACTTAAATCGGAAATTGCTCAGATAGGATAGAACCAACTGATTTGGTCTGGTTCCCAATTTCATAAAAATCGAATAGGTGATCGTCGGTCCGGTTCCCGATTTCGAAGGGAAACTGGACCAGAACTGAATTGCCAGATCGGATTGACTCTTTTTTATTAAAAATATATTTTTTAATTTTTAAAAAATAGTAATATAACCTAAAAATAGTAACAACTCTTGTATTTTTCTTAATTTTTTTAATTTTGTTGCTAAGTGATCAATTCTATAAAACCAGACCAGACCGAACAAGATTGGCCAGTCCGGTCCCCAGTTCCAAAAATTGGGAACCGGTCCTCTTGATCAGCTTCCCGATTTTTAGGTGAAATCAGACCAAATCGGAAATCGATCACCCCTAATGGCTTATTATCAATTTGTTTTAAGCAACTTATTCGATTTTTTTTTTTTTTAAACGGTGGGAAACGGGTGAGACCATGCAAGATACATAACAATCGACTTGTCAAATCGTACTTCTCTTTTTCTAGAAAAATTTTAAAATTTAAAATATTTTTTCCATTTTCAAATTTATTTGAGGGAAAGCAAAAAAGTAGGGAAAAATATGACTTTTATTATAAAAAGGTTTTTTTTTTTTTTTTTTTTTTTTTTTCTTTCACATTCAAACATGTAGACAGAGTTACATGTGTATGCATAACCCATGCACTTGCAAAAATATCACCCAACCTAGAAGTATGGTGAGACACTGGATAAGAACTCCAGAAGTACTGGTCAGGTGTATATTGCCCTGAAAATGGAAAAAGGACAAAGAAAAGCAAAAGATAAATACCAGAAAAAAGACAGCCACTGCCTTCTGGAACAAAATTATCATTGTCCATAGCATCGAGAACAAAAAGATGGGACTGGTATGTGCCAGGCAAGCTTCTCAATCAAAGATGTGTGCTGGACAATGCTATAACATCAACTGTTATCCAGTGACCATCACCTCCCAAGAATCCGAGTATGAACAAGCAGTTTCGGTTATCATCGCTTATCAATGGTCGCGACTGTAATCCGTAATGGCCGTGGCCGTCCTTCCTCCCTGTTGCGCCTCCAGAATGCCCGTTTCCACCAAACTTCGAACCCTCTTTGAATATTCGGACAATCCTCACCCGAGTTCAGGAACCTCTCGAACCAACCAAGGAAAATCTCCTGTTGCTGAGCCAAAGGCAGAGTGAGGATCATGCTACCAAGACCCTCTTCAATCAGGTGCCGGTCGAGACCCTTCGACGCCTTTCTCATCCATGGGAAATCCCCGTAAAATGGGACCAGCCATGTTTGCAGGAGCAGGCTCCTCGTGTCCTTTGGGACCAATATCTGCCCCTTCCCAACGCCGACGAACAATCGGGCTGTCACTCGGCTGACCTCGAACCTGTGAATGGCAGGGACAGAAGAATGTGCTTTGGAGAGTTCAAATTGAGAAGCCCATTTTCTGAGAAACTCCTCCGCAATCTGCCGGTCTATTAGAATGTCCAGCATCCAATGCAAGTTATCAGCCTGGCGTGAAATCTGGCCTACTTCTGTAAAATCTGACGCCATGGCCCGTAGGAAATGATGACGCAGCGATTGAAAACACATGTCGCATGCTGAATATAAAGATTTCTTTCGCAGATTGCCAAGAGATGGATTCTCCCGGAGCATCTTCGAGACTAGCAATTTAATGTCCCGCCTCGCCCTCTCATCTTTTCCTCCCAGAACTACGTGTAAAAGATTGAGCAGCACATCTCCATTCTCGCTTCTTTCCTCTTCCATCCCATTGTTGACTTCAAAAGAAACTCTCTTTAGAACTTCAGCTGCCCCTGCTCCATCAAGACGGAGTTCGGTTAATAACGAAACCACCTTGTCTTCTTCATCCTCAGACCATGGAGCAGCTTCTAAGTACTCCAAACAAGATAGGACCCCAGCATCGAATCCAATGGCAGCTGACACCTGTAGAACAGTAACAAGATCAGAAACTATATTCTTTTACAGTCCATGTCAGTTGGTTCCATTTAAATCTCTTTTAGAGAGAGAGAGAGAGAGGGAACAGAAGAAAGTATACAGAAATTTGGAATTCGACCCATGGATGGAATGAAGCGACTACTAGATCGAACCATCACCTTCAAGATACCAAGGACTCTGGTGACATCCTCCTTCATAAGCTTCTTCCTCAAATCCTTGCAATACATCAAGCGCAACGTCTCAATATATACCTCAACATCATCACAATCAGCGATCTCAACGATGTATGGCCCTGAAACTCGCTGCTGCTTTATCCATCTGTCAGACAACTTCATTGCGAAAAAGCGACTATGTGCCACGAGTATCGGCCTGTGCACATTCATGCTGACGGTGATCCCGTCCTTGGAAGTCAATGCTAGCTTTATGTCGCTTGATGAAGCATCATTAAACTGGTTCCCAGGACTTCTGGCGGCTAAAATATCTGATAATCTTTGCATAGCCAAGACCTGCTTGTCTTCGGCTGATATTTGGAACTTTGGCGCTACAGGAACGGAAGGGTTTGGAAGAATGTGATTACTAGATTGGATGTCTGGCTCGTTAGCCATCATCTCAATTAAGGTTGGGCTTGATCGGGGTGGCGGTGACATTGGGTTCAACAGCCCAGCTGTGAGTGCAGAATTGAATTTTGTAAAGTTAGAAGTGAAAGAATTGAGGGAAGTGTGGCCATTGATGGGTGGTGTTGGGGTAGTCGTGAACTCCATGTCTAATGATGGTTTCTCCAATCCCAACTGCTGGCAAATCATGCAATCTGCAATGTGAAAGGAAAATAATGCTGTCAAGTACGTTCACCTAGGTATTGTACTTTATGTCGAGCTTCTGCATATGTAGTCAACAATTTTCCCAGCTAATAAAGGAGAATTTGAAAAATCACAAATGGTCACTAAAGAAGGTCTCTCTAGCTAATTATGTAAAGACTCATAGATACTTTAACATTCCATATGCTTTAATCCTTGCTCAGGAAACATCCAATGCCAATACACGTTTCCTTTTTTATTGCCTGCAACCAAGTTAACTTATGTTGTATATCAACGGTTTCTTAAATTATCAGATATGGAATACATGGACAAGATCTAAGAATGGCCTCCATTATGTATGACATAGCATCGTACGCTAACTCTCTGATACTGAATAAAAAGCAAGTACATGGAATTGACGAATTTCAAACCAAGCAATGAAAGTAATAGAATACTTCAAGTAACTGAGACAAACCAGGAAAATGACAGTTTTTTTTTTATTTTTTATAGAGCATTAAAAAAATCGAGTCTGAACTAGAGTTTTCAAAACCAACGCTGGTCAAATTGAAAATTATTGGGAAACTATTAACCAAATGGCAAGGACCAGCACTTCTCCGATTCAGTCGCCCACAAATGGGAAATTATTAACCAAGTGAAAAGGAACAGCACTTCATGGACCCAGTTGCTCATAAATATACAACAGAAACATAAAGTAATGGCTTGTTAGGGAATATTTCTAAGTGCAAAGAGAGAAAATTTGGTCAATTGTTTCCCAATTACTGCTTTAGAAGTATTGGACACATTGAAAACTATATCTTTTGTTTTGTTTTGGGGGGTTGCCGTCGCCAGCGTTGGGGGGAGGGGTGCTGTTTGTCTCACTTTGCTGTTCTCAAAATATTAGAACACCTGTGGGAAGACTGATTGCTCAAGATACAATAACCATTTGAAACCAAAATATCAAAAAGTATAGAAGCTACAGTTGATGGCAGACAACCCCCAACCAAGAAACCCTACCCACCAAATTTGCAAATACCCCCCTCCCCTTTCTTCTCAAGCAAAAAAGGGCTGACAATCGGCAAAAGGATGATAATACGTAATTTTCAGATAAAAAAGATTTTGCATTTGTCCATAATGACTGCCGAGATTACACATAGTCAAGTCAGCAGCAACACGGATTTTCACCCAATAGTAGGACAATATGTGAAATTTATCTTCTAGCACAGATATCACCGTTCTTCAAATTTCAAACTGTTGAAGCAAAGATACTCTCACTATCTGATTTTCTAGAACAGTTGACAGATGATTCCCCTCAACTTGCAGTGCAAACTAAATGCATAGAAACATAATCTGTTTCCTTAGCAGAAGAAATGATTAATGACTATCAGAAATAAATTATCTGTGAGAATAGAATCTCTCGACTGGATTTACAAATATGGGAGATAAAGTTTCCAAATGCTAAAGAACAAGATCCAGATTTTTAAAATCAAAATATCTCATGGCTAATACAACGTCAAAAGTAAGCTTAGCATCTCTTTCACTACTCAATGGTGCCAAGAGCAATAAACATCAACCATCCATACGTCACACCCTTCAAGGGTCTAGTCATACCAGGCCAAATATTACAAACCCAACAGAAAGCCAAGCGCCTCGCAAGTCATTTAGCTATACGATTCGTCGCCAGATGTCATACTAGATTACTCCAAACAAGACCAAAAAAGATAAAGAACAATATCGCAATACTCAAGGGAGAAAATTTAATAAAGTCCCAACAATCATATGCTCTTTTCCTCCGTTCCCTTCCCACATTTATAGAAACTATCCAGAGGGAAACAAGGCATCTTTTTTACTTCCCCAAATCTTTGCACGAATGCCATATAACCTCCTGGAAACTCCAAGATCCTCCTTGTCCTACTTATACCAGAATTACTCGAAAACTAAATACGAACTCAACAAAACCACACATAACACAGCTCAAGCTACCTTCTTGGGCTACACTAGCGCGACGCGAAACCGAAGAGTCCATAACGCCGGTGTCTCGCGTGCGCGATTCAATGTAAACCCAGAACCCAGAAGGCAAACCCCGCAAGCGGCGCAACCTCAATACTCACAACACGCTAAAAAAAACAAGAACTTGCGACATGGGTCGCTCAAAAAGTGTCACTTGCACAGAACAAACAGAGGAAGGACGCCGAAGGGTTACGGAGCAAGTACCTTCTCCTCACTTCGAATGCCGCTGGAAAGCAGATTCCATTGACGAACGCTTTTCAATGGCCATGAGCAGGAAAAATTTAAAGGGAAAAAGAAAGGGGTGTTGGCTTGGGGATGAATTCAAAGGGAGAGAACAGCTCAGGTAAGATTCAGGGTAATAAAAAGCTTTCGGCTTTGGAACCTCATTCAACTCTAGAAAACATCGAGAAGATTTCTTGCTGGAAAGAGCTTGAGGGGGCCTTGCTCATCTCAGCTTCTTTGTCAGACAAAACCACCTCCAAGAAAAAGCAAGAAAAAAAATTATTTCGTCATTTCTTGCGCGCTCAAAATGAAAACTTTAAGAGATCCTGCGAGAATTTATATAAATGATGAGATGCCCATTTACGTTTTCATTTGTCCGTTGCTGATTCAGTCTGTCTGTCTCTCTCTTTCAATTCCCCAATTTGTCTAGTATCTTTGGGTACTGGGATGCACGTGATCCTCCCTTGGCAATATTAATTGGGCCCCAGGCCATAATATATAATATATATATTATATATATTTTATATAGCAATACAAGAAATAACATCTGGAATTTTGTTAGGAGAAACGTCACGGAAAAATAATAATAATATCAAACAGTTGTGAAAAATTATATGTGGATTCGACGTGTTTATGTCTTGAAAAATTTCCGGATTTTTCGGGCTAAGGGACAGACACATTGCACCCATCGCGAGATTTAGAGGAAGTAGAATGCAAAAGCCTATTAAGAGACCCATTATTGATGAGGCATGGACTATAGAATGATTGAACTGATGAATATCATTACTTAGGCTAATATATGACGAGATAATTATGATATTTCTTAGTGGGATACAACCAATGGAGCTGGAGTTGCCTCCACCCTTCCCCTCTCGCAATTAGCGGTGCCAACCCCAAGTGATCTAAACTCGTTGTCAAGAAGAGGTCCCCGGCATTAGATCATTTCCACCAAGGTCAACCGCGAGCCTCAAGTCTTTTCTCAGAGGAACTTGAGGCACGTCATCGTCGTCTTCTCGTCGTGGACACAATGGAGAGAGACACACACACACACACACACACACACGATGACGGAGGTTGAAGTAGATGATGTCGTAGTGGAGGACGATGACATCGGAAGGGGTTGATGGAGGCGTGCGCTAATAGTGAAGAGAGGAGAGAGACGAGGAAGGGGGGTGGGATTAAGGATCTTGAATGACCTTTTGCAACCAACTGAAAAATAAGTTCACGTGACGCTTCTCTAATAGTACGTACATCGTGCATGGAATATTTTTTTCTTTTAATATTTTCGAAACATTACAAATCCATCTGCCTTCGTATCAAAGACACTTATGAAAACAACTTCCTAACCTATTAGGCGATGAATATGTCATTTAGCAGCACCGCTAGTATTGGAAGCGTCCTTCAGGAACCGAAAGGGATGGACGAGGCCTCGCGACTTCCAATTATGCAAGTTATGTGGGGATATTGTCAACACTCAAGCGCCTTCATATTCGGCTCAAAATACCCATTTTAAGGCCCTTTCAAGAAGGAGTCACATACTTGGACAAACAAGCACGATATGTTCACGTGCATCCGAGCATGTGAAGACTAAAAATAGGAAATAACCATGAAATTGACAGTACCTGCCTCTCTGCCGGGTGGTCCAAGCATATGTAATTTCACGGCTGGCTGGCCATTTGCTTACGCAAGATTGAGATCCTAGGACTTAAAGAGCACTGTCTCATTCGATCTTGGCGACTTTTGGATGGGACATGGACCGGTTTCATCTGTGGGGTCTTTTCGTGTTCTTACCCTGAAGTTATGGGATGTCTCTGGTCCTTTTAAAAGCAAAGTATGTCCCCATCTCTTTGGCTTTTCCTCTTTCATCATGTGAAGATGGTATGTGGAGCATCTCTCGAATCGGACAGCGTTGTTTCATTTATCAGAGATATCTATGGCCTCTCAAATCTCAACAGCTCAAGACAATTCGCATGAATCGTTGTTCAGCCTACCTTATTGACAATAGACATTTCTTATTTTCAAATGAGCTTAATGCCTTAAGAAAAGCCGACCTTATTGAGCATTTACATTCTTCTTACTGCAATAGACATTTCTTGTTTTCAATCCTTTCCTGGAGCTTAATGCATATTAACTTGAGAAAAGAAAAACCGAGGACTAACAACTACGGATGATGCAAAGCATACCCACCAGAATTGCCATTTCTTCATTAATCGTACCCGCCAAGAAGACAAGCTCGATCTACAAAATACAAGATCTCACACCAACCAAAGTATAAAGTGCAAATACCTTACAACGTGCTCGATACTAGCAAAATTACACATGAAACAGAGATCCCGATACCCTTCAACAGAGGAGAAGGCAAAAGATTATTTGAAGCAACTCAACATCAATGAGGATCGTATACTCGCAGAGAGCACCTCAAGAATAGTGGGCGAGTCTGTCACTGGATACAACATAATTATTATGAGAATTGTACAAAAGACGAAAAGAAGTAGATTGATAAACCGAGAAGTTCGAGCCCTCGAGGCTTGCCACTGAAAATTGGTGAGTCACGAGAAAATATTGAAGCAAATTTTGCCAGAGAAGGTAATGATGAAAAAAAAAGTGAGCCTAGTATCTGTTCCAGTAGGTCCTGCGTCTGAACCAGTTGTAATCAGGCAAACCTTGGATTGGGCCCATTGCAGCAATAGCAATATCCTATAAAGAAGAGAAGGAAAAAGACAACATGAGCATGCCAAATCAAGCCTAAAAAGAAACGAGGAGATCAGGTATATTTCTCGTTCTCACCCTATCATAGATGAATCTATTTGCCACGCGTTTGATGGTGCTGGCATCAACAGCATCAATCCTGGCGAACAATTCGGCGAAAGGAATTCTGCGGCCATAAGTTAGAAGCTGCGAGAACAGAAGATAAGTGATATGAGTCATCATAGGACTGCACCATGACTTTCTGTGCAACACATCGTACATGGTCAGCTATGGAACTTAGATGCATAAAGTGCCCAGATAATGGTTCTGGTGCCTCATCCGATAACAGTATACCTCAAAATATACACCATTCTCATCCCAAAGAGTACATCACGCATTGCAGTTATAAATCAACAGAATCAAAGAATAGAGAAAGCACACTCATTTATTCATTCCATGGAAATATGTAGAGAGCTGCAAGAGGGAGCACTTAACATCCAAAATCTGAATGCACTATAATTGGTACATTGACAAAACTTGATCAAGCGCACCCACCTCTTCATGCTCTTCAGGAGGTTTTTTGCATGACCTAATACATTTTTTTGTTTTCCTTCATAATTTAAAACGAGCCAGGGGATCCGTGATACACAGAGCTTCCACTCCTTCCAAACAATCATTTTGGCAGACAACTCTTTATTTTATCTAATTTATTTATGACCATTGAATGAAGCTAAAAAAAAAAGTCCACAACTTACAGTCATCCAGCATCATTGGTAAAAAATAACTGAGACAACTCTCAAGTCAAAGTGATGAACTAACTTAATTTATAATATGTTAAGATTTCATACATCAACATTTGTTGATAAGTTGATTCATTTCAAAGTGTTGATACAAAAGGCTGTATTCCTGCTTTGGTTTATCTCAAAAAATGCTTGCATTCAGGTTTGAATAATATTATCTGTATCAGTTGGTAAACTTTCAAAGATGTTCTAATACGACATGTTATCAAGCGAGAGCAGGGATATGACTTTGTCGTGCAAAAGCAAGGCAGCTTTTATGTCTCTCAGTTCAAGAGAGGTATTCAAGTTCTTAGGAAAATTAAGAAAGCAATTCCATTATTGTGGGGACAAGCAAACACTAGTTTATCAGTGCTATCACTGGTAGCTACTTAGCCACTGCTCCAACACCTTCTGCAGCTAATAGAACCATAATTCTTAGTAACCATTCCCTCTTTAATTTGTTAACAAGCCACCCTAATTTCATGCAAGAGTTGGCCCCAACTCATTTGACGCAATACAATAAGGTGACAATATGTGCCCAGGTAAATATTCAGCAAATGCTCTAAATTAAGTCCACAGAGACATCTCGAAATGTCGTAAGTGTAAGGAGACATGTCTAATATCTAAATCACAAAACTAACATTTTCTATATGCTCTAAAAAACGAAAGCATGTGCTGGTTAATTTGGTACTACATATCTTCTTTTGGATGGATAAAATGACAATAAAAACTTAATCTTCCTCATTTCTACAGCCACGGCATTTCAAAACAACTAAAACACATTTCGATATTGCCTTTTGATACTCATTAGGCTTGAAGAAAATTGGGCAGTTCCAAACTACCGATGGCTGTAACCTCACTGAATTGTCAAAATTTGACATAACAGTATGAGACATTTTCTAACAGTGTTGGCATATTCCATTTTCTATATGACAAAAAAAAAAAAAAAAGACTTTTGAATCATATGCAGCTGCCCAAAAAAAAAAAAAAATCATATGTAAAGTACTAATTCATTTTTTATAATAAAACCATACCTGGCGTCCAATATCTTCAGCCACAGGACTTGTTCCATCAATGTGAAGCAGCAGAGAAGATTTCAACTGCAGCAGAGGACATGAATAAGTGTAAGGCCATTAGAATAAGAAATAATCACCGTAATTTTTGTTTTGCCGACATCATTTGTATCACAAAATATTAAACAAGCCCGCATTTCGAGATCCATAAGCAGCGTGCTTCAAATAATCAAGCAATATTTAGTCTGCACATAATTCCATTGAAAAGAAACAGAAAAAAAGAAAAAGAAAAAAGGGGTCTCCACTTGAAAAACAGCATCAATATTAAGATGCTTAAGCAATTTCTTGGATGAAAACACATTATCTCCGGAACATTATTCCCTCATTTAGCAAAAGAAAAATCAAGAGATCCCCATCATACTTATATTAACGCAAAATAAGCATCTGTAAATGAAGCCCAAAGGGCACTCCCCAGATGTTACTCTCAAAAGGCAAAGGAAAATAGCCTACGGCCTAAAATTTAGAATAAATGGACCTTCTTTGGGTTAAATTTCAAATCTTTTTTGGAAAAAGAAGAATTCAATGTCACCACAGATTTTAAAATCCATTAGGACAGCAGTAAGAGCTCCTATGGTCCATGGGATGAATTGGAGAGAGGTCAGATCTAACTTATGCATATAATGAGAATAGGAACCATGATATGAAAATAAGGGTTATCCTCATCCATGCAGAAGATGCTACCCCACCCAAGATAAAACCCTGCTTTATGGAACAACTTTCAAATTAGAAGCGTTTCCACCATAAGGTATGTTTACAATTTACTGAGGCATGTAGAAAGTATAAATGCAAAGAGTTGTAAGTGGTGAAAGAGTACCTGATTTCTAGCTCGGATAACATCAGCTTCAGAAACACGGTGAGCCAACTTGGTTATCTCATACATTATTGCATAAGCCAAATCATCTAAGCAATCCGGCTGAAAAAGAGAATTAACATTCAACTCAAAATTCTTTACAATGAGTTCAACTTTGGCACAACATATGTGATAAAAGCTCAAAGATCATGGTTGTCTGTGGTTGGAAATCTAATCACAGGATGGATTTTCTAGTCTAATCAAAGGCTTTGTTCCATTTTTTCATCATCTCAAAGATATTCAATATAATCTCATTCTCAGCCTTTGAAAAATTTCATCGTTCTTAAGAAGCAAAATACCGGGACTATTCCACTTAGCAACTACCCTCTGCTCATTTTAGTTTCCTTCACCTCCACGCAAAACTTTCAGACCCTAGCCGTCTTTAACCCACTCCTTATGCTATGACAATGAAAGATGAAAGATTAAAATAAGAGAGTGAGGGGAACAGGGTGCGGTCACATCATGAACAGAGGAAATTATATAAAGGTCAGCCATATAATTTTTCAGAGTGTCCAAACTTCTCTTAAGTTTCATCCTCCCATGCATGAAAATGAAGTCCAAATAACTGTTTCATTCTCTTTTCCACTACCCACATAACACAAAGTCATACCCTATTTTCACACGAGTATGTTTAGCTCACCTTGGCAACAGCATAAACACCAAAGAGACCAGTGTCCTTATAGTTGGTATTGAATGCCATCATAGATTCTGCTATTTCATTAATTGCAACTCTTTGTGCCAGCTCAGAACTGTCGAAAAGTTTGTAACAAATATTAAATGACACTACTGCACCATGTAAGTGCTTGAGAACAAGTAAAGCTAATTCTTGCTGTACAAGTACTGAATTAACATAAATTGCCCACCCCATGTGCTTTCCACCTCCAGCATTTTTGTTCCATGAGCCTAACATTGCCTGCATCACCATCAGAGAGATGGAATCTGGATCTGTCCAAGATGCTCCGCTGAAAGCAACTGCAAATTGTGCCAGAGGAATATCGTCGTCGATTATCCTAACCTGTCATTGCATTATTTCAAAAATGAATATATCATGGAACACATATGATACAGCATCATATCATGTTAAGGGCCTGCTACACAAAATCAAATCTCCCACCTCCGAACCAGTGAAAATCGCAGGCTCTTTTACAACTAACTGGGAAGCAGTGGTTGGATCTGCAGATAGCTTCGTGAACAATTTCTTTACTTGCTCAACAACATCTTCGTGCTTCACAGCTCCAGATGCAGCGATAACCTAAACCATCAGAAAACAAATATCGAGTTCTTAAAAAGAGATGATTGTGGCAGCTAGTACCCATCACTACCTACTGGAGACAATAGGAGCATTTAGTCAATTTAGAAAAGAAGCCACACATCATACTCTCATTTCTCATGTCCTAATTCTTTTCTTTTCTTGTCATTTGCTCTTTTCTTGGTTGTGAAAAGAGAAGAAGAATGGTAAAGAACAGGCAAACAGAAAGGTTGCATTCCAAATATTACCATTCTAGGAGCTGTATAGTGCGTTTTTATGTAGTTCTGAAGATGTTCCTTTGTAATTGTCTTGATATTTTGAGCAGGTCCAAGAATAGTCCTTCCCAAAGGAGAGTACTGGAATGCTGTTGCATGCAAGTGATCAAATATCACCTCCTCAGTTTGGCCTTCAACCTACAGCATTTAAAGAGACAAACTTACTGCAAAGAAAGCATCATTGTGAGAGAGGCTATCAGCATTAGAACGCTCAAGGCTAATGAGGCAACTAATAAACAAATGACAAGGCCTCACGACAAGTTCAGAGTCAGTTAAAAAAGCTGAGAAGGTACTGCAGTTCCCTTACCAACTATTACTATATGCTATTGCAATGCCAAGTATAAGCACCCTTTATTAGTTCGGCTAAAATTTCAATGAGAACATAAACTTGCTAAAAGCTCAATAGAAGCCCCTTTACCCCAGAAGCTCCACTCGACCTTTTTGAAAATTCTCAATTAACCCAACTAAACCCAGATTTAAACAAGTCCTACTATTTATTTAGGCTTCGTTTGTTTTGCGAAAAATGAATGATTTGGAACCCATTTTCCTAAAAATCATTGTTTATATCGCTTGAAATAATTAGTTAATTATCATGTTAAACATTTTCATGGACGGTGAAATATTTTTCCTTTATTCATTTTTTAAAGTGAGACAAGCAATCATTTTTAGAAAAATATTTCCCAAATCATTCATTTTCCACAAAACAAACACACCATTATTTCAGATTTAGACAGCAGAAATATCTGATAAAAGATTAAATGGACACTCATGCCACCTAGGCAGACAGATTCCCAACATTACCAACAAAGAAAGGAGTAGCTCAAAACAATAATGTTAGATACAACAACTAAACTGAACTAGATACATGGACTGATCCGATGAATAACAAACAAATTCACAGAACGCTGCATATCAAAGGGTTACCTCTTCCATCTCACGTAAGATCACATCACGCTCCCGGTTAATTCGGTTCTCGTCAAACTTGGAGTTCTGCAGGATATCGGCCAGAATGTCGAGGGCATTGTTGACATCCTTATCCAGCACCTTGGCATAGTAAGTGGTCTGCTCTCTAGAAGTGTAGGCATTCAAGTGACCTCCCATGTTCTCTATCTCTTCCTCCAACTGTCTTGCCGTCCTCTTCTCAGTCCCTACAACAAAGCGTAAAAGGAACCCCCAAAAGAAAAAACAAAAAAAGGTCTCTGATTTGAGCAAATTTCAATCGCCAAAAGCAACAGGAACAAAGAAATGGCAATCGATTCGATACCCTTGAAGATCATATGCTCGAGGAAATGGGCGGTCCCGTTGGTGTCGTCGGTCTCGAACCGCGACCCGGCGTCGATCCACACCCCGACGGTGGCGGTGCGGGCGGCGAGGCTCGACTCGGTGGCGATGCGGAGGCCGTTGGGGAGCGTGGTGACGCGGGTCTCGGGGGCGGCGAGGACGCGGGTGTGGTCGGCGACGGCCGGGTGCGGGGAGGCGTACCGGAGGAACCGCGGATCCGGGTTCTCCAGCTGCCTGATCTTCGACTTCACGGCCTCGGCGAGGCGGTCGTAGACCATGGCGTCGGGGGCGGCGGGGCGGGGGCGGGGCCGGCGGCGGGGGCGACGGCGGGGGCGGTCGACGCAAATCGGGCGGCGGCGGCGGCGCGGGGGAGGAGGAGGGAGGAGGCGGCGGCGCGGGAGCCGCGGGAGCGGCCGGCGAGGGCGAGCAACTGCTTGATGGCCATGGTTGGAGGAGAGGTGTCTCTGCGAGAGAGACGGGATGGGGGGTTGGGGGTTGATTCTTGTAGGGTTTCGACTCTGCCCCTGGTTCAGTCGATCTCTACACAGAGAAAGAGACAGAGAGTTGCTGACGTGTTCTAGAGAGAGGGCCGGGGAGACCGGGTGTGCAGGCCGAAACGACGAGCCGTTCTTGGGGTCTCTCCCTCTAAAAACGACGTGCGTTCCTATGCCGTAAGACCTTCCCTCTTGATTAGCAGTTCCTCATTGGTTCTCTTCGATTTCTAAAAGGGAAAATATCACAAATGGTCCATAGACTTTTACTTAATGTGCAATCTCGTCCCTAAGTTTTCGATTTGCTCAATTTGGTCTCATGAATTATCGATAAATGTTCGACTAGTCCTTCCATTCAAACCATTAAGTGATGATTGTTTTCCTTCTTTTTTTTTTCTTTTCCTCTCTTCCCTATGTTGGCCATAGCGGAGGGAAGGGCAATCCTAGGCTAGAGGGCTGCCCTCGCCGGCATCAGGCGAGAGGTGTCAGGCGAGGGCGGCCCTCGTTAGATCTGGCGAGGGCACCTCCGGCGAGGGCACCCCTCACCTGACGCCGGCAGGGGCGGCCCTCACCCGACATAGGCGAGGACGGCCCTCACTTGCATCCTCACCGTGTTGGGTGAGGGCCGCCCCTGCCGGCGTCGGGCAAGGGGTGCCCTCGCCAGATCTAGCAAGGGCTGTCCCTCGCCGACGTCAAGCGAGGGCCTCTCTCGCCAGATTTGGCGAGGGCACCCCTCACCTGCGTCTAGCGAGGATGCCCCTCACTCGACGTCGCCGAGGGTGATCCTCACCGGACGCTGGCTTCTCTCCCCTGGCTCTACCATGGCCGACGGAGGGAAGAGAGAAGAAGAAGAAGAAGAAGAAAAGACCAAAATGCCCAATTTTGTTAACTTTAATTAATGAAATGACGAAATTGGTCAATTTTCAAATAGTCATGAACTAAATCGGACATTTATCAATAGTTCATGAACCAAATTGAGCAAATCGAAAGCTCAAGGACAAGATTGCACATTAAGTAGAAGTTCATTGATCATTTGTGATATTTTCCCTATCTAAAACTCATCATGAAAGTACTAAATTACAATTAAATTATAAAACTTATCAAATTAATGCAATCAATTTTTTTAACACCATCATATAATTTAATGAAATATGTTGATGTGGCATTTTTATTACTTTTGCTTTAAATCTTATTCAAATAATAGTTAAAAACTAAAAAAAGCTAAAATAATTTTTAAAAACAAAACTGGAAAAAAGGAAATAAAAACGGGCAAGATTGTGGTTACGTGTTGCCATTGCCACCCATCGCCAACCCCGAGTGAGGGCTTGCATTGCTGTAGCCGAGCCTTGTCGGCCCTCGCTAGGCTGAGTGAGGCTTGCCTAGATCTAGGCGACATTGGCCCTCGCTTGGCCCTATCGCTCGAGCCTAGTGAGGGTCACTGGCCATCGCCTGGGGCTGACAGGGCTTGCTGGCCATAAGCAAGGGATGCGTCATCCAGATTTGGGCGAGTCGCACTAGCCCCAATCGAGATGTTGCTCAAATTTGGGCAAGGCCTTCGCCATTCCCTCTGGCAATGGGCAATGGTGGTAGCACCCAACCACAATCTTGCGCCTTTTTTTTCCAATCTTTAGAATTAGTTGAGCTTTTTTTTTAATAGTTTTTTACTATTATTTAATTAAGATTTAAAGAAAAAAAATATTGCGTTAGCATTTTCCGTTAGACAAATTAATGGTATAAACGAAAAGACTTGTTTGCATTAATTTGACATCTTTTAGGATTTAATTGTACTTTTGCAACAAGTTTTATGACTTATACTGCACATATCTCATAAATTAACTAACTGATGAAATGTTAGGACATATATGCATAGTTATTAACTTAACAATAAAAAATATTTCGTCCCTAACGAGACCTCCTTTTATTTTGAATGGGGAGGACATGTAAATTCAACGAATTTTAGAACTCAACTATACCGACTAAAAGTTTTTAAAGCTTGATTTTGCTTTTAGTACCATTTCAAAACTTCAATTATATTTATCTCTATCCGAAGTGTTAATGGTATATATTAATGTACACCAAATTCCAGTTGTTTCACAAAAAATGAATGATTTAAAAAATATTTCTTTAAAAACGATCTCCTATGTCGCTTAATATAATTAGTTAATAGGAAATATTATCATTATTACATAAAAATATTTTTCTGTCATGGAGATCAACATACATTATAATATTTCGATTTAATTAAAAATAATTACATTGAGGCTAGTCGTGTGTCAATTTGAAAGCATCATCGAAGGAATAGAAGAGAGGGAGGGATGAAGTAGTGGGTGACGATAGTGAACGGGGACTAACGACCCTAAACGTTCAAGCACGGTTTGCGGTGGCAGTAACCAGTGTAATAATGGGAGGTTTCAAGACTCAAGAGGCCGAAGAAATGGCCCACGTGATCGAAAGCTTGATGACGTGGCGCGCACGTACCATTGAATATTTTCTCGAAAGCTTGAGTTGCTGCACAGTCTCGATCTCAAGTATCGCGACACATCAATGTTAAATGAAAATCAGTTTGAGACCTAAAAAACGGTGAAGATCGCCTTCTTCCCCTTTCATTTCCTTTGTCAGCTTTCTTTCGTCTGCTCTTTAGGATTACCATGAACGGAGGGTTACAAATTACCATGAATTCCAACACATCCGTGCGGCAAATAGAAAAAATTTCGAAACAAAATGCCATCGCCTGCTTAACAAGAAAACTGAGAAGTTGTTCAAACATTGCTCGAACGTTTTTCGGCAACCTTCCCTGTTTTTGCATGGAAAACTCGATGGAAAATTTCCCAGCAGCAAATTCATAGATTTTGATCACAAAAATGATATTCCATATTTAGATCTGAAAGACGTTGCGTTTGGAGTCCTTGTAAATTTTGGCCAAAACATGATATACCTCATCATATACTGTTATGTACTTCGACTATTTCATCTAGACACCAAACTGACCAAAAGTTTAAAAACCCTCTTGCTAAACAATGAATCATGTGTTAAAGAGACAAAACAAAGATTACAAACACAGAACAAAGAAGCTGATAGAAGCAGAGGAGCAGAGCAAACTCGAAGTAAAGATGAAACACATAACAAAGAAGCTGATAGAAGCAGAGGAGCAGAGCAAACTCGAAGTAAAGATGAAAGATGAGCTGGCAAGCTATAAAGAAGTTGAAGAAACAAAAGCTGACCTGGTGATCCGTAGAAAAGCTGAGTTGGCAATCCTTGTGAAGAATCTGACTATACAAGAGATTAAAACCAGGAGCAAAAGCTGATCAAGCTACTGAAGGAGCTGCACGTGTGTCAAGATTAATCATTCTGTTACTAAAGTTGTTATTTCTGTTTTTGAGCTTTAGTATAAAAGGATTGAAGAAAACTGTTGTAAGTGAATGATTTATTCTTCTGAAAACTTGAATCGCTCTGTTCTCTGAGTTTTCTCTTTGTTCTTATCAAGTTCTCTCTGTATTTTCGTTCTTCTTCATATAGTAAAACCTTGTAAGGTTGAACAAGAAGAAAGGTGAAAGGAAATGTTCAACTGATGTATTGCAATTGATTGTTCAGCAACTACAGAATACAGAAATCTCTTGTATACAGGTTATCTTCTAGATTATGTTTCTTCTCATGGTATCAGAGCAATTTCCTGGGAGTTCTAGATCTAATGTGTGTTACTGAAAGTTTGTGTGAAAGATCACGAGCAAGACATTACGAAGATCTTGCTGATTTCTTAGTAAGCTGATTTTCGAAGTTTACTTGATTGTTCTTCGCATCTTCAAAGTTTCTGAAGAAATAGTATGGCAACAAGATTGCAGAAGTATCCTTTTCCTATCCATGTGAATATAACCAACTTTGTTACAATCAAGTTGAATGAAGAGAATTTTCTGTTATGGCAAGCACAATTTAGCAAGTTTATGAAAAGTCAAGATCTGATTGGCTTTATTAATGGTGAAACATTACCACCTGCTCAAATGGTGCAAACTGAGGTTGGGGAAGTGATGAATCCTGATCACCTGGATTGGATAAAAACTGATCAACTAATCTCATCATGGATAAGTGGTGCAGTATCAGAGAATATTCTAACCTTGATAATTGGCTTAGAAACTTCTTTCGAGGTATGGCAGGCTCTTATAAACCGGTTTACTCAGAAGTCTGTAGCAAAAGAATTTGAGTTAAGAGGAAAATTACAGGCTTGTAGGAAGAGAGATAGACCATTGAGTGAATATCTTCGAGAATTTAAAACTATCTGTGATCAATTGAATGCAATTGGAAAGCCCGTTGATGATATAACCGGGATGTTTGGCATACTTGAAGGGTTAGGTTCTGAATATGAAACCTTTAGAACAACCATGTACTTGTCTCAAACCCCACCAGAGTATGATGAGGTTATCTCCCAACTTGAGAGATTTGAAACTAGATTGCAAACATATTCGTGAACCAATACAAAGTACTAACTCCGGCATATTATGGACAAAGAAAGACTGAAAAACAGTCCGCAGAGGTTTAATTCTAGTAGTCAAGGAGAAAGTATTCAAGGGGGATACAACTCTGGCAGAGGATAGTTCATTAATAGAAGAGGTCGTGGAAATAATTTTACTGGAGTAGGAAGGAATCAACAGAGCAGAATGAATACTTTGAACCTAACAAAGCAATATCAGGTCAATAAGGGTAATTGGTCTAACTATGGACAAGGGTTTAGACCATACACAAACTCTTCTCAGAGATATCAAGGTGTTAGATCCTATCCACCACAAGGTTCAAATGGTGATAAGCACATACAGGATACAAAGCCAATGAATAATGATCCTTTAGAATGTCAAATCTGTAAGAGATCAGGTCATACAGCACTTAGATGTTGGTATCGCTTTGATAATTCATATCAAGCAGATGAAATACCAACTGCATTGGCAGCTATGCATATTGAAGAACCGTATGGCTCTGAATGGTATCCAGACACAAGGGCTACATCACACATTACTGCAGAACCTGGTATGATTCGAAACTATGCTGCATATAGTGGTAATGATACAATTATGATAGGAGATGGGTCCTGTTTATCAATCTCATGTATTGGTAATGGAACTTTAAATACAACAACTAGCATATTATCACTAAATGATGTTTTAATAGTTCCTGCAATCAAGAAGAATCTCCTTTTCGTATCAAAATTAATGAGATGACTATCCCCTGTTCTTTCATATTTGACAAACATGGGGTATATATGAAGGACAATTACAATCATACAACAGTGAAGCTAGGAAGGAAAATCAAGGGGCTGTATCGAGTGGAATCTAGAGCAACAGAAGCTTTCTTCACTCAGACTCAACATGAAGTAGGAGAAGATGTCTGGCATCAAAGACTTGCTCATACCAATTTAAAAACAGTAAAAATTCTGCAAAGTCAACATCTAATTCAATATAATTCGAATGCTCCAAGTATGTGTAGCAGCTATCAAATTGCTAAGAGCTCAGCTTTGCCCTTTCCTCTCTCAGAATATATCTCTAATGTTCCCCTAGAAAAGATACATTGTGATGTATGGGGACCATCACCAATTTCATCTGTTCAGAAATTTCATTACTATGTCATCTTTGTGGATGATTTTTCTCGATACAAATTTGGATATATCCAATGAGATTTAAGTCGAAGTATATGATGTGTTTGTTATGTTTCAAAGACTAGTAGAGAATCAACTTGATCACAAGATCAAAGTGTTTCAGAGTGATGGAGGAGGAGAGTTCACTAACATCAAATTTCAGAATCATCTACAACAGTGTGGGATTAAGCATAACATCTCTTGTCCTTATACACCAGAACAAAATGGTGTCTTCGAGAGAAAGCATCGACATGTGGTTGAATTGGGCCTAGCAATGCTGTATCATGCAAGAGTATCATTAAAATACTAGGTAGATGCCTTCATGACAGCAGTCTATGTAATCAATTTGCTTCCCACAACAAAACTGAATATGAACTCACCTCACTATAAGCTGTACAAACAGAAACCAAATTATGCTCATCTACAAGTTTTTGAATCAGCTTGTTATCCTTGTCTCAGATCCTATACAAAGCATAAATTTGATCCAAGATCTCTCACGTGTATATTTCTTGGATACAGTGAGAAACATAAAGGCTACAGGTGTCTTTTGCCTACTAATGGACGTATCTATATTAGTAGACATGTAGTCTTTGATGAAAAAGTATTTCCCTTTACTCGAAAAACTACCGCCGAGTATCAACAAGGATCTGAACTATACAAGCAATGGATAAGAAGTTCGGCATCTACTATATCCAATACTACAGATCAGATTCAGTCACAAGCCAATAAATCGAGTGAATCTTTGCAGAATATTGGATCAAGTCAGATCACTCCAGAAATACAGAACAGTGGGATCAGCATAGTAAATCCTGCAGTTATGCCACAAATAAACACAAAGACGATGCCGAGCTTCGGATCACTCCCGATAATGCATTCAAGTAATGTTGAAACATCTCAGATATCTCCAAATATTGAACAACAAGTGTCTATCAGTCAGGAATCTGACTCGACATCACCTGTTAATACAGAACAAACGCAAATTAGTTCTGTATCAGAAAGTACACAAGGTACATTATCTACTCATCCTATGCAGACTAGACTAAGATCTGGGATTATTAAAGCAAATCCCAAATATGCATGTCCGGTTGAATATCAGTTCTGTTGAACCGAAGTCGCAAAGTCCGCATTAGCACACACGGGATGGTGTCAAGCAATGCACGAAGAAATGGATGCTTTGTATCAAAACAAAACCTGGGATTTAGTCCCTAGAACTGATCAAATGAATGTTATTGGCTGCAAATGGGTGTTTAAAACTAAGCTTGCACCAGATGGGAGTTTAGATAGATTGAAAGCTCGACTTGTAGCCAAAGGTTTTCATCAAGAAGAAGGTCTTGACTTCACAGAAACCTATAGTCCTGTAGTGAAGCATGCTACAATTTGAATAATTCTCTCAGTAGCAATGATAAAACAGTGGCCAATTCATCAGCTAGATGTTAAAAATGCTTTCTTACATGGTAACTTGAGTGAAACAGTTTATATGGAACAACCACCAGGTTTTAAAGAATCACAGAGACCTCATCATGTTTGTCTCCTCAGAAAATCCCTCTATGGACTTCGACAAGCTCCCCAAGCTTGGTTTGACAAGTTCAGCAGTTTCTTACTAGAATATGGATTCTTTTGTAGCTCAACTGATCCCTCATTGTTCATCCTACATGCTGATAAAGAAACAATCCTCTTACTACGTATGTTGATGATATCATTTTAACCGGAAGCTCATCTCAAGTTCTCTCCGGTCTCATTCGCTCTAAGTCTTCGTTTCATATGAAGGATCTTGGTTCCCTACACTATTTCCTTGGCATTGAAGTTAAGCGTACTCCCCGAACATTTGTTCCTTTGCCAAGCCAAATATGCTATAGATCTTCTCACCCGAGCCCATATGCTCGAGTCTAAACCAATTTCAACTCCTCTTTCATTAAGACCAACTATTTTGATCAATGACTCTATGGCCTTGTCCAATCCTGCTGAGTATAGAAGCCTAGTTGGTGGTCTCCAATACCTCACATTAACTCGACCAGACATTGCCTATGCCACCAATCTACTCTGCCAGAAAATGCAGAAATCTACCATTGTAGATCTCCATAGATTGAAAAGGGTACTGAGATATGTTAAAGGTACAATCAGATTTGGCTTATTCATTCATTCACAGAGCACCATGCATCTCTATGGATTCTCGGATGCGGCCCGGGTCAGGTGTCGAAACCGAAGATCAACAATTGGATTTTGCACATATCTTGGCTCCAATCTCATCTCCTGGGCAGAAAGAAACAGCCAACAGTTAGTAGATCTTCTACAGAGGCTAAGTATCGTGCTCTTGCATCAACCACTGCTGATCTCACTTGGATCAGCTTTGTCTTACGAGACATCGGTTGTTCTCTTACTCCTCCTATTCATCTATACTGTGACAATAAATCAGCTATCTCACTCGCTGCTAATCCTATCTTACATGCTCGAACAAAACATATTGAAGTAGATTTTCACTTTGTTCGAGAAAAGGTATCTTCTGGATCATTACGTGTCAAATATATTCCGAGTCATTGCCAACTTGCTGATATCTTTACAAAACCCTTGTCAAGAGTAGCACATTCTCATCTGCGAGTCAAATTGGGAATCTGTGCTCTCCCCATTCCCAATTTGAGGGGGGATGTTAAAGAGACAAAACAAAGATTACAAACACAGAACAAAGAAGCTGATAGAAGCAGAGGAGCAGAGCAAACTCGAAGTAAAGATGAAAGATGAGCTGGCAAGCTATAAAGAAGTTGAAGAAACAAAAGCTGACCTAGTGATCCGTAGAAAAGCTGAGTTGGCAATCCTTGTGAAGAATCTGACTATACAAGAGATTAAAACCAGGAGCAAAAGCTGATCAAGCTACTGAAGGAGCTGCACGTGTGTCAAGATTAATCATTATGTTACTAAAGTTGTTATTTCTGTTTTTGAGCTTTAGTATAAAAGGATTGAAGAAAACTGTTGTAAGTGAATGATTTATTCTTCTGAAAACTTGAATCGCTCTGTTCTCTGAGTTTTCTCTTTGTTCTTATCAAGTTCTCTCTGTATTTTCGTTCTTCTTCATATAGTAAAACCTTGTAAGGTTGAACAAGAAGAAAGGTGAAAGGAAATGTTCAACTGATGTATTGCAATTGATTGTTCAGCAACTACAGAATACAGAAATCTCTTGTATACAGGTTATCTTCTAGATTCTGTTTCTTCTCATCATGAATATCGTCTCACATCGGATTCGCCTCGGTTGCGAGTCGGCCTGGTTCCAAGCGATCCACCAATAATGCCATCCATGAAATGCCTGTTTTCTTCTGGTGATGTGCAGGTAGCTTGAGCTTTTGATTCTTTCTTTTTTCTCCTTCTGTCGTGACTAGACTTGCACTTGACCACCAGAAGTTGTAGATGAAGCATCAGGAGGGTTGATTGAGATCCAGAGCAGAGAGACGGTGATGGAGACCAGGCCTGTCCAGACGTAGACAATGGTCGGGACTCGCCCTCTCCTGCCCATCAGCCCCTTGGCGAATGGATACATGTGAGATAACACCCAGAAGCTGAAGAACACCCCTCCCAGGAGCTTGCTCCACTGCGGGATCTCGCTGTAGATCGTCCTCGAGAACCCGATCACAACGGCCACGATGTTCATCACCATGATGGTCAGGGGCATGATGAAGAGGCTCGTCCACTTGACCACATAGAGGTCGGCGTAGATGTCATCCTCGTCCTCGGCGGCAGATTTGGATGTCAAAGTGAAGGAGATCTCGATGCCGGCTATCACCTTGAGCAGGCCCTGGATGACTGCGGCGAGGTGGGCACTCGTGCCGCCTATGACCCAGAACTGCTCATTCCGCCACCATTCCTCAAGGCCGACCCCGGACCACTTCACTTCCAGGAGGGAGATGAGGGTGAGTGTGACCGTGATGATGAGCAGGTACATGAGGAACGAGACATTGAGGCTTTGGACGATGAATTGGCCCGAGAAGAGAGAAAGCGCGGGGAGGAAGCAATAGACCGAGAGGAAGATAGAGGTGAACGGGTATATGCCGACGTTTAGGTACGCGATGCGTTGCAGGAACTTGAGGCGGCGGCTCCCGAGCAAAGCATTGTTTCGAGAGAAGAAGATCTCTACAGATCCAGTGGCCCATCGGAGCACCTGGTGGAGGCGGTCGGTGAGATTGATCGGTGCGGAGCCGCGAAACGAGTCGCGCTTCGTGATGCAATACACAGACCGCCACCCGCGGTTGTGCATACGATATCCAGTGACCACATCTTCCGTCACCGATCCGTAAATCCATCCTATCCTATCGCCCCATTCAGTCTTGTCCTCATACCTTTCGAAGCAAAAGAGTAGGTTACTACAAAATGTAGATGACAGAAACTGTTCCTTAAAAAGTTAACTGGAATGACTTGAGTTGATATTGAAAGCAATTACCAGCAGGAGATGACGGCCACTGCCTCAGCTACTGTAGGCGCGTCCAGTGGCGGGCGAGGAACAAGAAGGGCTCCGGGAGGCCTGCCGTTCTTTATTGAAATGTGATCGGCGAGTGGTCGCCCCTGAAACTCCGCAATGGGGATCGATTCGGTGAGAACGGTCGAATTTCCAAATCTCTTTGGTAAACATAGGTCGGGGTGCGACGTCAGCGGTTGCGTTTCCGAGTCCTCATCCTCGCCTTGCATCTGAACATTCTGAGCCGGAGTCTTGATTTGTCCAAAGAGACCGTCGTACTCGTTTGCCCTTGGCGGTAGAAACCCGTAAAGTGCAAATCGCCGGAACATACAACCGGTTCCCACGTATACCGGCCCTTGGAGACCATCGAGCGCTCGCATATTACCTGTCACGGCCAAAGTAGAAAGATGAAACTTCACATGTTGGTCTGCAGCAATGCTTATATCTTAGAATGTCGCCGGATTAAGTGATTCTGTTAACCCCAGAAGACAGAAATTACCATCAAAGAAGACAGTGTTGTGATTGGCGTATCGATCTGATGGATCGATCCCTTCGAATCTCTGTGGAAACTGAATGTAGCAAATCCGATCTCCGCCGCGGTCCATCATGAAACACATGCCCTCTTTGATAGCTTGCGAGTTGAATATGTAGTGGTCGCAATCCAAGTTGAGTATGAACGGTCCGTTGGATATAATTGCCGATGCTCTAACCAAGGCATTCATCGCTCCGGCCTTCTTGTTGTGGTCGTACCCGGGTCTTTTCTCCCTCGACACATATGCAAACATCGGCAATCGAATGTCGATACCCGAGAAATCCAATTTCTTCTCATCCGGATGGCCCATCACGGGGTCATTCTCCGGGACCTTACTCATTATCTGCATTGTGGAGAATGAGAGAAATGGGAATTGCGTTTAGTACCGAATCGAAACGCTCAGTGATTTGATAATTATATCGTTACCTGCAATATCCCGGCATGGTCTCCTTTAGCGTGATCGGCACTCGAATTGAACCATGTCCCTGGCCAATGAGTCCCATCAGCCATCCATGTAGCCTTTGTGACCTTGATCGGTTCCTGCGGCAGGACTCCTCCGTTCTTTTCCCGAGCGAGCTGCTTCTCTTTCATTTCTTCTCTTGTATTGTACGAATCGCAGCGTCTTCGTATCACCTCGGGAAGGCCATTGATCCTGACCTTAAATTCATCATACTCCCTCTTGATCCAACGTCGGTCTTTCACGAAATCAAGCCGCTTCTTGTTCTTTGTGGGGTCAGATTTCAAACTGAAGTAACTCTCCGGATTTCTAGGCTCGATATTGTGCTTTCTGCAAAAGGGCACCCATACCTGTTGCAATGGGAAAAAATGGAGGACAAAATGTTCTGTAACATAATCTGTCTTACTTCATCGAATGGATTTGACCACTGTCCAGATGGTTTATTCAAGTAGAGAAGTACCTGAGCGAAGTTGATGGCTTCAGCCATTGCCTCGAAGGTGAGAATCGCCCCACCGTCATCCGAAATGTAGCACGAAAGCTTCTCAATGGGGTAATCAACTGCAAGAATGGAGAGGATTGTGTTGGCGGTGACAAGAGGTGGCTCTTTTTCTGGGTCAGCTGTCGACACCATCACGTCCACCCCAGGCAAGTCGGACCGGCCATGGGGATTGGATGGGGAAGGCCTCTCGAACTTATCGGTGAGGGCCGCGAGATCGGTCGCTCGGTTGATGGGATTGAACTTTGGCAATACGTCCAGCAGCCATGAGAAGGCGAACCAAAGCTCGCACACAATGGACATGCCCCATAGCCACATCGCGTCTTGATTTGGGTTCGCAACTCTCCAGTAAAGAAACAGAGTTAATGCCACCATCCGCAACACTATCAGCAGCCTGTTACCAACACACAAAAATAGCACAAAATTTTCATTGCTTGCCAGGAAATTTTTGGTGATTAGATTCGAAAGAATCAGTTTATAACTTTGCTGCAATAATCTGCTCATTTCAATGTGATTGTTTGGCTGATTCATGTTTAAAATGAACTAGCTTTATGAGCTGCATTTGATATGTAGTATGCTCCTATTGAGACCTCTTTGGGACTAAGGAAGGGACATTTCTGGAGCTACCTATGATGTTTCATGAATTTGAGTTCATGAGAGTTTCGATAAGCATATGAACCTGTAAGGGCTAAGAACACCAGGTGGAACCTTGACCTTCCTAGTGAGAGGCTTCCATGGTTTGTCCATGAAGTCCTCCATGCTCATCCCACCATCATAAGCATCCTCCTGGTCATCTTGCCAAAATGCATTCCCAATTCCATACCTCCCTTTGCTCTCAAACAGCCACCGCGTGTGGTCGAAGTCCCCAGTCTGGCTCCTCAGGAGCATCGACTTGTTGTTTGACTTCATCAGGGACAACCCGCGGTCCATTTTTGCCCTGCCGCTCCCACCGCCGCTGCCACCCCCATCTCCCTGCTGCTGCGAATCAGAGTTGAACCGGGTTGACTTGTACCCCCTCGAAGCGTCTCGCTTAGAGTCGGAGGATGTGCTCGGCCCTGGCAACTCCGCCATGGGCTGATTGTCCGGCGTGGGCGGCATGAGCACTGTGTAGTTGATGTAATCATTCTGGCCCATGAACTCGCCGGACATGTCCAGGTCGTCATCTCGGGACAGGCTGACAATGCGGCCGCTGGACGTCCGTCTTGAGAACTTGACTGCCTGAGGCGGTCGGCCCGCGGCCGGTGACGATAGGGAGGATGTTCTTTTTGTGGGACTTGAAGGGGTTGCCATCCTATGTTTACCTTGTCTCTGTGCATTCAATCTTTATTAGTCTGAATGCAAGCCATTTGTGGGATTTTCCATGGGATTGGAAGCAGCAATTCAATATCCTGGGTCATGAAAGTTGTTTGAGTTGCTAAAGAATTGTGTTGAATGGATGGAAAGGAAAGAGCTAGGAGGCCAAGTTTGTTTCCCAATTTAGTGGCTTGCAGCTCCTTACTATAGTTAGGTTTTTTCAAGAGGAGGTTTTTACCTAATTTCAAGGTTGGCCTCTCTCTCTCTCTCTCTCTCTCTCTCTCTCTCTCTCTCTCTCTTTCGTTTATAGCGAAGCGAAGACAGAGTGAGGGAGAATCTTAAAATGAGGGTTCTCTTTGGGATTGAGCGAAAGATATAACATTTTAAGACGACTTTGTCTGATCTAGAAGTTCAACATTTTTCACATTTGTCGCTTGGGTCAAAGATCAGCTGGTGCATTGTTGAGACAAATGAACACATAAATGACCAAGTTTTAGGCGTGATAGATTTCTGGTCTAGTTCGGTTCCACTCATGAACGAGGAATTGGACCAATAGGACTGGTTCCTAGTTTTTGGGACTGGGAGTCGAACCACTTGGTCCTGGAATTGGACACTGGTTTGGTCCAATTCTCGGACGGTCTAATGGAACTGGTGAAAGAGGGAAAGGAGATATTCAATCATTAAGGTTGGGAATGGACTTTCCATCTCTTTCGAAAGAACAATTAAGAATGTCATGTGTCTCGAAGGTGATTTAAGAATAGTTGGATCAGTTCATCTGGAATCAAAGAAACAAGAAGCAAATGCTCGAGGTAGCGACACCCATGTACGGAGCCTTCTCTTGCATTTGAAAGATCCCCAGCTTTCTGAGGACTGACCTGAATCGAGCAAACGAAAAACATCGATCAACGAACCCAAGGCGAACATTCAAGCTCGCGGTGAAGACAAAAAAATCCAATTAACCAAGGCTACATAAGCACCATCGAAGCGAGAGGGAAAGAGCAAGGCGTGAGAGCTGAGAGGCGAGAGAGAAAGAGCGTCGAGCGAGGCCTAAGAGGTGAGAGACGATTAGGGTTTGCCTCAGACGAGTTGCTAATTCAAGCGAGAGGATGTGATTCTTGCAAATGGTGATTGCGAAAGAGGGTCAAGGTGTGAGAGAGTAGAGGGAAAGAGGAGGCGTGCGCGAGGCGAAGGCTTAAGTGATCGAGACTAATTATTAGCTTTAGGTTTACATTTAAGAAATAAATAAAAATATTCAGTCTGATCAGGTCCAAGCAGTCTAGTTCCCTCCGGAACTGGGAACCAAATCAAAAATCATTGGTTCCGATTTTATAGAACCAAGAACCGGACCAACACTTTCGAAATCACTCAGAACTAGCCGACCCAATCGATTCTTGATTCGGTCGGTCTATCTTGTTCACCCCTACTAAGTTCTTATCACATTTCGTTATTTCGATCTCTTCAACAATGGGCCCTCTCTTTACGTTGGGATCATCTACCTCCCTAAGATTACATTGGGGCTCCATCGCCTCCATTTTCATTAGTGAACGGCCAATCTCGAGCTTCAACCATCAGTCGTTGGATTCACAGATTGCTTGGAGGCTCATTCTATGCTCAAGCTCGCTACAGTGGTGGCAGGTGTCGAGGAGGTCGAAGGCATGTCTGTGACCCTGCCCCGGTCGACCTTTACTAACATAGGTTTGTACGTGCGTTAGCAATGGGCGATATAACATATCAAACACTGAAGTCAGAGACAGAAGTATAGATCCTTTTCTGACTAATTAACCGTAAATCAATGATGTAAAAGACTAAAAGAACTTATTCACTAAGATTCTTCATATAGATTGGCTTGGAAGTATACACATAAATGATGACTAACACGAGTAGTCACTGCATCTATTGTTACAGATATTTATCTTCCTAATCGATCATAATTGATTTCATTTTGATATTGTAATATTTTATTACTTTAGATAGTTGTCTAGAATAGCTTCTAAATAAACTCTTGTATCATCAATATTACACACAGAAATATATAGAAATTCTTTTTTCAGCTCTTTTCTATCACCTAAGACAAAAGACACATTTTCTAACCTGTTGCTTATTATGTTTCTTTAGGCCTAAGTTCGATCCCTTCAACAACGAGACCGCGCTTTATGGTGTAATTATCAGTCTCCTTAAGACCGCAGTCTAGAGGTCCGTCGTCTCCGTTCTCGTTATAGAACTCGCCCATCTCAATCTCCAGCCACCCATCTCCACGCTCCCTCATCGACCGGGGCTCCCTTCCCCGGGGGTCAAGGATCACGGTTGGCCATTCCCGGTGCCCGTGGCTTTCGACCGCCACGCGCGACTCTGCGGGCCGATGAAATCCACTTTTATAGTTTCTGAATCGGAAGACGAGGTAGGCCGCGTACCTTGTTTTGGTCGAGAGCATTTTCGTTTCGATTCTTCCAAAAATGTGAAACCACCACACGTACATGAGCTGAGCCACTTGATCGAACCTGTTAGAAAGAAGAGCGATGGAAAAGCAAATTGATGGGTCAAGGAGATTATTCATGCGGAAAGAGGTGTTCGTTCGTAAAATGAATGATTTAGAGAACATATTTCTTAATTATTTCATCGTCCATGAAAATGATCAGATGTAGAATTCAGTCAACAACAAAAGCAATTTTCACAGACCAATAATTTCAAACGATATAAGTGAAAATGAAATTTTAGGCATGCGAGAGTGGAGAAAAGTAGTGTATGTTTAATTTAACTTAATGATAGAAGATAAAAGGGGGAGCGTATAGGACCTGGAATTTGTTTCAGCAATCCATCTCCAGTAACGCTGGTCACCTCCCCATATGATTCCCAGCTGCCTTGCTCCGATCATAAAGCATTTCTTTCCACTCTTCTTATCCAATGAGAAGATCTACACGACAGCATGATGTCATAGATAATTAGAGATTTAATACTAGTAATTCGGCGTTAATCGAGGGGGGCCGGTGGGGAGGATTGCGAAAAAGAAAGTTCGTCTACATAGACGTCCTCTATACTTCAGTACGCACAAACAAGTTAGGACACTTCACAGCCTCACAAGACGGCTAGAGCGGAATGCATCCATAGCATCGTCAAATTTCGCAGACGTCCATTGTACTTTGGTCAGTGAAATTCAGTGAAATTAACGTTTAGTTTAATCTTGACAAACCTCGGTTCAAAGGGTCCCCTCAATAACGCTTTTTAGACAATATTATTCAATCATAAAAAAGAAAGCTACAGGATTATTCTACAAAAGCTGTTCTCATCATTTTCAGTGAAATTCAGTGAAGAAATCCTAATAATGTTCAGTATAATCTTGTCGAACCTCAGTTCGCTCTGGGGCTCACCAAAATTTGTTCATAGGAATTGCTTCTAAACTAGACAACATCATTCGACCCACAAAAAAAAAAAAAAAATTAATAAACTAAGGGATATTTCTACAATCCAGCTATTGTCAATTTATCTCAAGCACCGATAATGTCTACACAAATTTACATTGTAAGAATGCTCGATCGTTCAGACCCCAAAAAAAAAAAAAAAAAAAAGAGAAACGAGGATGCCTGATCCAAGTTCCTAGCATCACTCATCATTTCCCATGGTCAATTACTTCAATGACCACTTCATACCCTTTGTCATGCAGATTCACCTCATTCACTCAACTATGCCAAAAAAAGTTACATTGAATATCAAACCATCACACTGTAATCGAGCGCTAACCATGTTCCGGTTGCCACCAACGGGGACTGGATGGTCGCAGAGGTGGAGGTAGAGTGACTTCTTGGGCGATATCGGAGGGAGGACCACACCGTCGCAGTGGTCGAGCGGCAAGAATTGAAGCCACACCTGATCTGAATCTGCGATCGATCTGAAGGAGGTGGAGACAGACGATACCCTGCAAGCGTCTCGTGGAGTTGTGAGGGAGATGATCCGGGAGATCACGTCGCCGGGCAGCTTCGAGAATGCCATCGTCCCTTTTTCTCTCCGTCCTCTCGTTTCTTGCCTTGGATTCCACTGACTTTCTGCAGAAGATCAAAAGGGAATGAGTAAAGCTGTGATTGGGACTACGCCAAAGTCCATGGGAGATTAATTAAGGGATAGATGAAAGCGCCAACCCCCAAAAGTCTACGCCAAAACTTTTTTAAGAAATACAATTGAATTTTAAAACTTATTGACTTGGTGTAATGCAATCCTCTTCGTATAATTTGGAGAATATTCCAAAAAGGGGTCTCAAATTGCATCATTTTCTTAAATAATGATCCGAAGTGGACTTTATTTCAAATAAGAAGTGCAATCATTTTATCAATTAATGACCTAAAGTAGATATTATTTCAAATAAGAGTCTGGAGTGGTCCGTTCCAAACAAGGGCCTAAAGTGGCCATGTCTGTTTTAAAAAAGGATCTAACTTTCCAACAGTTAAGGGTATTTTTGTCATTTGTAATTTTTTCCTTTTTTTCTTTCTCATTTTTTTTTTGTTCCTCTTTCGGCCATCGGCGATGCCCACAGAGGACTAGGTGAGGGTTGCCTTCGCCAGCGAGAACTGCCCACATAGGCCACAAGAAAGGAATGGCCTCAATTGGGTGAGGGTCGAGGCCATCCTCGCCTTGGGGGAGGCTACCCCTCGCGGCCATTTGCGAGGTTTGGCACTCGCCAAATTTGCCGAGGGTGGCCTCAGCCATGATCAACAAGGGTTGGGCAACCTCACCAGCCATTGGTAAAGGATAGCGAGGGTCACAGAGCCTTTGTCGGCCTTTTATAGTAATTCATTTGATGTCAAAAAAGAAAAAAGAAGAAAAGAGAAAAAAAAAATTTTGGATGAAAATGCCCTTGACTAGTCAGAAAATTTAGCCATTCGATGGTCGGTGAGGTTAAGCCTTTATTTAAAACAATCAAAGCCACTTTAGGCACTTATTTGAAACAACTAAGGCTATTTTAGGTTCATATATGAAACAAAGTCTATTTCGGGCTCTTATTTAAGAAAATGATTGCACTTCAAGTCCTTTTTTGAATTTTTCCCTATAATTTGACTAACGGAAATTGCCATAAACCTCTATCCCTCATTTTACTTTTAAAAATAAAAAAAAAAAAACTGGCCTTTTTAATGATTTTTAGCCATTTCTATGTTTCTTCTAAGTTTTCAGCATTTTTCTTTGTTTTTCTTTATAAGTTTTTTTTTTTAAGTTTTTTTTTTTTGGGTAAAAGGTAATGATGTATAGAGCTTAGAACCAACATTTACACAAGATCCGACACCACAAAACTTGCATTCAACAAGAGAAATAGTCTAAACGAATGGAAGGGCGTCGGATGTAAAAGAACAATGCAAGAGCGGCCTAAGCGAGCAAAGGCCTAAACAATGGCCAACACAAAAGAGGAAGGACGAGGCCGCGCAAGACCAAAGGAAACCATCCTCACAAGAACAACGGACAACCGATCAAAGAAAAACCAAAAACACCTAGCAAGGAGCCACCAAAGAAGACTAGAGGCCATCCCAACCGAGGTGAACACGAACCGAGTCGGAATGAGGACAACCAGCAAACGTCCGAGTGAAGTGATGCCGTACACTAGTAAGCCTTCTCAACGCCAACCAAGGAGAACTAAGTGTCCGCTGGCGGAGGAGAGAAAATAGAAGGATCAAGACCCAAGTCCACTGGAGTCTTCTATTTCTGGGGTTATCTTCAACATTCTTGAAGGTTAAGGCTTTATCCTTAACCACTATGATAAGATGCTTCTTAACAGCCGTAACTGCGACCAGATGATCTCTGAAGAGAATATCGTTCCTGTACTTCCAAATAAGGTGGCAAAGAGCACCAAACGAAAAACGGCCAATGGAGTGATAGAAATCCTTACTAGAGAGGAATCTCATTGCCCACTGAAGGTTATCTGACCAAGACCTGTTTCGCCACGGGAGATTGCATTTAGCCAAGCAAAAGAAAGCCATGCTGGCAGTGATGCAACATCCGAAGAAAAGATGGTCTATGGAGTCCGAAGTGAGCTTGCAAAAAGCACATACTTCTCTCCCAATTATTCCATAAGACATGAGCAAGGCCTGGGTAGGAAGACGGTTCTTTATAATAAGCTAGAGATTGAACTGATACATTGGCGTAATAGCCTTGTTCCAAATAAAGGAAGCCCAATTGACCATTTCCTTCCTTCTTCTGAAGATATGCCAAGCCGAGGCGACCGAGAAGAGACCTGAAGGATTGTCACTCCAAACAAAACTATCGGGACCACTGGAAAGGAGAGGAAGGGGCGAGTCCCAAGAATCGATCACCGTCTTGAAAGTCATTCCGGCCGGTGAGAAGAGGTCTGCCATCGTGACACACTTAGATAAACCCGAGTTTAAGATTGTCGGTTCTGTGCAAATAAGATCCAGTGGACCTCTCTGATGCCAGTGATCAAACCAAAGGGATACCGACTGGTCATTTCCAATCCTCTAGTAGAAGTAGAGTCGGAACTCAGATCTTAGGTGAAGGATTCTCTTCTAGGCCGAAGAGCAAAAGTTTGAAACTCCAACCACCCAAAATCAATTGAAATTGCTATGTCGAAAATCAATTAAAGCTTTTTGAGGTTTGGTGACACATGAACGCCGAAAATCAATTGAAATTGCTATGTCGGCATTTTCTATTATACAAATTGGATGTTTGATTTAATTAGATCAATTTAAAATTTTGGTTTCGAAAGTTTATGCTTTTGTCATCAATTTTAGGATTTCTACTGCATTAATTTCATTAATTAATTTGTTCAAAACCAATCAGGAGATTTCATAATGCGTCTCAAGGCTATCCCTTCATCAGGCAAAACTCATCGTTTCCACTTAACGAAATTGTGTCTTGAGTCCCAATTTCAAAGAGGTGAGCAAGATTACTAATATGACAAAATTAAAAAATAGGAGAAATGAATTCTTTTAAACATATAAAGTTACTAATCAACTTATAAATTACTAAAAAAAAAAAAGGTGGCAAAATTACTGATCACCAACTTACGCTTCAAATGAAGAAAATTACTAATCCATGCGAAAAAATTCCCAAAATAAATTTGGATTTTCTTTCCTTAAGAAAAGCTTTACATCACATTTAAAATTAATAAATTTTCGGATATTACTATATGGATGAAACGATTCTTAAGCAACTGCGAAGCAATTAAGAGCAAAGAACTAGGAAAATAAACCAACCAAATATATATATATGTGTGTGTGTGTGTGTGTGTGTGTGTGTGTGTGTGTACAGAACAAAAATAAGGCATACAAACCGCTCTAAAAAATGAGATTTTCAACAAAATTGAAGGTCATATGCTCAATCCCCCAGTGTATACAACCACCATCTACTAGAGCAAAAGACGATTTTTAGAATTCGTTACATAGATTAGCAATCACCACATCCACGCGACAAAAAGACACGTCCATCCCGCGATCTAATGCATTTCTTTAGGCCTAAGTTCGATCCCTTACCACACAACGAGACCACGCTTGCATCTGACAAATTCCCTGAGGCTGTGGAACTCCCCCATGTCAATCTCCGTCCATCCGTGGGCGCGCGCCCACGGATCGCTCTAGGCTCGCCTTCCTTAGGATCCAGCATCACAGGTCGCCCTTCATCGAGCTCCTCGCTGCCGATGTAGAGATGCAACTTCACTGGCCGATCGAATCCCTACTATGATGTGAAACGACCACATGCGCTGTAGCTGAGCCACTTCGTTAAACCTGTCTGAGGATTCACTGTTTGGATTATTACCAAAGAGTATCCTGAAACATCTTTCAAAATCAATTTTTGAAAAAGCTGGATTCTAGCATAGCGTGTTGGAAATTTTCTATAATATGGGCTTACATTAATGAATTAATTTTCTATTTTAAATAATCAGGTTAATGAATATTCCGATATTTATTAAACCCTAAAGTGATCTTATTGAATTTGGTATTGGCATCTATTAATAACGGGCCTAGTTGAGCAAGAAAGTGTAGGCAATTGTGTTTAGCTGAAGCTCGTAATGGGAAGAGCCTAGTTGACATGCTGTTGATTAGGATTTGATAGATCCCCTCTTTAGCCTATAAAAGGTAGGTCATATTTATAGATCTGGCATTCCAATAGATCTCCGGTATCAATCAGACTGATCTATTTTTCTTTAAGTAAAGTAATGGCGGTTTGGTACGCTTTAATTCCGCTATACTTATTAATCTCGATGTTTTACGGTCATATATGGATACAATTCTTCTTGATTGATTAGTTGCTTATGTGAATAATTTTCTACATATGGTATCAGAGCAAATCATATATGATTGTAGAACCTAATTTTTTTTTCATGGAAAAATTCGAAATTTTCCTCTTTTAGCCAAATATGGGCGTTATTTTTTCATGTGGATTTTTTTATCGATTGATTCTAAAACCATAGGGTTTTTGTTCTACATGTCGAGATCTTTATAACCATATATAATTTGTATAATTTCATTGAGAATTGAAAGAGAATTTTAAATTTGAAATTCTAGAATTTATACATAAAAAAGTTCTAGAATTTTCAAATTACTTGCAATTGATTGATATTCGTTATAAATCATTGCATGGGTATTGTTATATATATGTTTTAGCATCCTTTTGTTTTATTAAAGTAAGCCCCCATCTTCCTCTCTGCTCTCTAGATTTCGAAATCTTAATTTGGAAAACCATTGCTTCATGCTCGTTCCTTCAGTGACATGATTGTTTGGCGTGATTGGTTCGATAATCGATTTGGTTTTTCTCGGATGGGTTGGTATGGGAGGGGTACGAGAGTGGATTTGGATTGCTTTGCTATTGATAGCCTCTTATGCGCATGTTTCGCATTCGTGTTTTGGTGCAATGACCCTATTAGATGCTGACATTCGGCGTTTTTGGATGATGGGTTTGCGGAGATTTGTTTTGTTTTGTGAGCATGTTCAAGGGTTAAGTTGATCTCTTGAATCGGAGGTTTTTTTTTTTTTTAAAGTAATGTTCTGGAAACTGTGGAATGAAGGGTCTTCCCTCTGTTATGCCCTGGGGCCGTGTTTATGGCGGGGGAGGAGCTAACGGTGTTTGTTTAATTTAATAGAAATAATGCATTCACATTGAGTAAATTGGACATCGAAGTACTTCCTAATGATCCATGCATGAAACGCCGGAAACCCACCGACGACGAGCACGTCCAATTCATCGCGCGAGAAAGACGGCGTGGTTAGGCGCGATCCCGCGCCCCCTCGCGAAGCCCTAGGGCTCCTGTTTCAGGTGTCAGGGAGTCGTGCGGCTCTGGGATCGGATTCCGTTTTGGCTGAGCAGTAGAGAAAAGTAGTCGGAACGATGGCTTCTTGAGTAGTTCTGGTTTTGTGTGAGGTGTTTGTAGCTAGATGGAAGCGGATGATTCCGTGGGAATCGGAGACCGTTAGTGATGGTTTTTCTCGGTGTGGTGATGGTCTTACGGTTTTGTCAGGGTTTGGAGATTCTCTTCATGATGTAAAGTTGCATGGGTTATGGATTCTAGGCGGGGTGGCACAGGCCAATAACGATTAGGTCATGTTAGCGAAAACAAAAGTGGTCTTTTTTTTTTGTGCAGCATGAGCGAGGCCATTCTTGGGTTGCCCTTTAATTCCGTCTTTATGATTTACTAGGGTAATGTGTTGATGTTGCGGTGAAACTAGATCTCTGATGGTTTTCCTTTTCTTGACGTGGGTGTTCCTCTGTGTAATGCTGTGTGATGTAAATAGTTGTTCTTGTCAATGTCGAATGGCGTTGATCTTTGAGATCCTCCGTTAATTGAAAGATATCTTGATGGAGCAATGTCTGGTCAGCGATGATATTGTGACAAAGTTGCGTTCCATCATAAGAATGAGGACTTTTTCTGCTGTTATAACCTCTTAAGAGTCTCCCATTGCCTATCTTTGTTGTCGTGGGATGTTAATTCAAGCGAGGGGATGTGATTCTTGCAAATGGTGAATGTGAAAAAGGGCCAAGGTGTGAGAGAGTAGAGGGAAAGAGGAGGCGTGTGCGAGGCGAAGGCCTAAGTGATCAAGACTAATTATTAGCTTTAGATTTACATTAAAGAAATAAATAAAAATATTTAGTTTGGCCCGTTCCGGGCAGTCCAATTGCCTCCGGAACCGAGAACCAAACCAAAAATCAATGGTTCCAATTTATATGGAACCATAATCAAACTGACACTTTTGGAATCACTCGGAACTGGTTGGTCCGACTGGTTCCTGATTTGATCGGTCTGTCTTGTTCACCCCTACTAAGTTCTTATTACATTTCGTTATTTCGATCTCTTCAACAATGGGCCCTCTCTTTACATTGGGATCATCTCCATTTTCATTAGTGGACTCCCCCATCTAGAGCTTCAACCCTCGATCATTGCACTCACAGACTATGAAGTACCGACACTCTCCAAGAGCCTTCGTGTCATGTCGGAAACTTCGACACGTGTCGGACACTCTCCAACACTTGGTTAACACGTATCGGAAAATTTGACACTTGGTTAACTTTTCCAACACTTTTCGACACTCGAGTTAGAATTTAACATACGAGTTTGCGACATGTGATTCCGATATCAATGTCAATTTTAAAAATTCAATAAATAAGAGATCAAAATATATATATGTGAAAAAATAAAACACAATAATAAAAATAATAAATGAAGAAAGAAGAAAAACCTAATTTTCTCTCTTCTGACTCTCACTTATCATAATACACAATTCACTCCTTAAGTTTTTCTTCTCCTCTTCCAACATATCTAACATGAGAGTCTAGAATATGGATCACTTTTTTTTCCCAAGTTTTATGAATTATTGAAATAAAGTTGAATTTGTCAAATTAAAACAATGAACGGTATTAATAAATGGTGGATTAATGTTTTTAGTGTAAATTCATTCTGGGTTTTTTAATTATTTATTTATTTATGAATTTGATTTAAATTAATTTGATTGAAATAATCATAAAAATATAATTTATTATGCATATATAATAATATATATTTAATATACAACGTGTCCCAACGTGTCGGAATTCTCTGTTTTTTGAGAAACGACGTGTCGGCGTGTCGTGTCCATATCGCATGTCAGTGTCGGTGCTACTTAGCTTATAGATCGCTTGGAGGCTCATTCTATGCTCAAACTCGCTACAGTGATGGTTGGTGTCGAGGAGGTCGAAGGCATGCCGGTGACCCTGCCCGGTCAACCTTTAATAACATATGTTTGTACGTGTGTTAGAAATGGGGGATATAACATACCAAACACTGAAGTCGTAGACAAAAGTATTGATCCTTTTCTGATTAATTAACCGTAAATCAATGATGTAAAACACTAAGAAGAACTTTGGGTGATTCTCTAAGATTCTTCACATAGATTGGCTTGGAAGTACACAAATAAATGATGACTAACATTGGCAGTCACTGCATTCCTATGACAAAAGACACATTTTCTAACCTATTGCTTATTATGTTTCTTTAGGCCTAAGTCCGATCCCTTCAACAACGAGACCGCGCTTTGCGGTGTAATCATCGACCTCCTTAAGACTGCACACTAGAGTTCCGTCGTCTCCGTTCTCGTTGTAGAACTCGCCCATCTCAATCTCCAGCCACCCATCTCCACGCTCCCTCATCAACCGGGCTCCCCTTCCCGGGGTCAAGGATCACGGTTGGCCATTCTCTGTGCCCGTCGCTTTCGGACCGACACGCGCGCGCCTCTGCCGGCCGATGAAATCCTCCTTTATTGTCTCTGAATTGGAAGACGAGGTAAGCCGCGTACCTTGTTTTGGTCGAGAGCATTTTCGTTTCGATTCTTCCTACAATGTGAAACCAGCACACGCACATGAGCTGAGCCACTTGATCGAACCTGTTAGAAAGAAGATTGATGGAAAAGCAAATTGATGGATCAAGGAGGTTATTCATGCAGAAAGAGGTGTTCGTTTGTAAAATGAATGATTTAGAGAACATTTTCTTAATTATTTCATCATCCACGAAAATGATCAGACGTAGAGTTCAGTTGACAACAAAAGCAATTTTCATAGATCAATAATTTCAAGCGATATAAGTGAAAACAACTTTTTGGCATGCGAAAGTGGAGAAAAGTTGTGTATGTTTAATTTAACTTAATGATAGAAGATAAAAGGGAGAAGCGTATAGGACCTGGAATTTGGTTCAGCAATCCATCTCCAGTAACACTGTTCATCTCCCCATGTGATTGCCAGCCCTCTTGCTCCGATCATAAAGCATTTCTTTCCACTCTTCTTATCCAATGAGAAGACCTACACGACAACATGATGTCATAGATAATTAGAGATTTAATACTAGTAATTTGACGTTAATTGAGGAGGGGATTGCGAAAAGAAAGTTTGTTTTCATAGACGTCCTCTATACTTCAGTGCGCACAAACAAGTTAGGACACTTCACAGCCTCACAAGACGGCTAGAGCGGAATGCGTCCATAGCATCGTCCCGGCTGCAGCAGAAGAGAAATTTAGCAGACGTCCATTGTACTTTGGTCAGTGAAATTCAGTGACAAAATCCTAATAACGTTTAGTTTAATCTTGTACAAACCTCGGTTCAATCTGAGGGTCCCCAAGATTTGTCAATAGGCCTTGCTTTCATACTAGACAATATTATTCAATCAAGAAAAAGAAAACTACAGGATTATTCTACAATCAGGCTGTTCTCAGTTCATGCATTTCGGTCAGTGAAATTCAGTGAAGAAATCCTAATAATGTTCAGTATAATCTTGTACGAACCTCACTTCGCTCTGGGGCTCACCAAAATTTGTTCATGGGAATTGCTTCTAAACTAGACAACATCATTCGACCCACGAAATAAATAAATAAATAAATAAACTAAGGGATATTTCTACAATCCAGCTATTGTCAATTTATCTCAAGCACCAATAATGTCTACACAAATTTACATTGTAAGAATGCTTTCGGGCCCCAAAAAAAAAAAGAAACGAGCATGCCTGATCTAAGTTCATAGTCTCACTCATCATTTCCCATGGTCAATTACTTCGATGACCACTTCATACCCTTTGTAATTCAATCTTCTTAAAAGCCTCCCAAGAAGAGTAAAATGGCTTTTTACCTTAGATAATCCTGCTCTGTCTACGCAGATTCACCACACCCACTCAACTAGGCCAAAAAAAGTTGCATTGAAGATCAAACCATCACACTGTAATCGAGCGCTAACCATGTTCCGGTTGCCGCCGACGGGGATCGGATGGTCGCAGAGGTGGAGGTAGAGTGACTTCTTGGGCGATATCGGAGGGAGGACCACACCGTCGCAGTGGTCGGGCGGCAAGAATTGGAGCCACACCTGATCTGAATCTGCGATCGATCTGAAGGAGGTGGAGAGAGACGATGCCCTGCAAGCGTCTCGTGGAGTTGTGAGAGTGAGAGAGATGATCCGAGAGATCAAGTCGTCGGCCAGCTTCGAGAATGCCATCGTCTCTTTTCCTCTCCGTTCTCTCGTTTCTTGCCTTGGATTTCACTGGCTTTCTGCAGAAGATCAGTAGAAGGAATGAGTAAAGCTGTCGATTGGGTCCACGCCAAAGTCAATGGGAGATTGATTAAGAGATAAAAAGCATGCGCAAACCCCAAAAATATCCGCACCACAACTTTTTAGAAAATATAATTAAATTTTAAAACTCACCGACTTGGTGCCACGCAGTCCCCTTTGTATAATTTGACTGGCGGAAATTGCCATAAACCTTTCTCTCAATTTACCTTTTTTTTCTAAAAAAAAAAAGTTGGCCCTTTTAATGATTTTTAGCCACTTCTATGTTTCTTCTAAGTTTTCGGCATTTTTCTTTGTTTTCGTTTATAAGTTTTCTTAAAGCTTTTGAGGTGTTGTGACATTAACGCCGAAAATCAATTAAAATAGCTATGTTGGCATTTTCTATTACACAAATTGGATGCTTGATTTAATTGAATTGATTTGATAGGTTTGAAGGTTTGATTTCACATGTCAAAAGCTTACCCTCTCGTTACCAACTTTAAGATTTCTACTGCATTAATTTCTAATTAATTTGTTCATAACCAATCACGAGATTTTATAATGCATCTCAAGTCTATTCCTTCATCAAGCAAAACTCATCATTTACTTAACGAAATTGTGTCTTGATGCCCAATTTTAAAGAGGTGAGCAAAATTACTAATACGACAAAATTAACAAGCAGGAGAAATGAATTCTTTTAAATATATAGATTAATAATCAACTTATAAATTACTAAAAAGGAAGAGTTGCAAAATTACTAGTCATGAACCCTGTAAGGAGGTGGGGGCAAAAGTTTAAAAGTAAGAGTTAGAATAAAAATAGAGTATGACTGATAAAAAAAAAAAAAAAAAAAGGACTTTCTTTCCTTTAGAAAAAGCTTTAAACCATAATTAAAATTAATAAATTTTTGGATATTACTGCATGCATGAAACAATTCTCACAAAACATTGAAGCACCTTAGACTATATTTGATCGTTTGAATTTCTAACCATGATAGAACTTTTATTTGATTTATATCTTTTTTATATCCGACTTTATCCTATCTTGAGTAGGACAACAAATACAGAATATGATAAATTTTATCCCGATGCCAAATATAGTAAGCGTTAAAGAATAAAGAAATAGAATAAAAATAAGGCATACAAAAAAAAAATGACCCAAAAAAAAAAAAAAAACTGCTCTAAAAATTAAGATTTCCAACAAAACTGAAGGTCATATCCTCAATCCCGCTAACTGTATGCAATCACGATCAGCTAGAGCAAAGGACAGTTTTTGGTGTAATTTTTAGAATTCTTTACATGGATTAGCGATCAGCTCATCCATGTGGCAAAAAGACATGTCCATCCTGCGATCTAGTGCATTTCTTGAGGCCTAAGCTCGATCCCTTCAACAACAAGACCGCTCTTGCATCTGACAACCTCACTGAGGCTACACACCAGCGTCCCATCGTCTCCATTTTCATTGCGGAACTCCCCAGCTCGATCTCCATCCATCCCTGTGCGCGCTCACGGACCGCTCTAGGCTCGCCTTCCCTAGGGTCCAGCGTCACGGATCGCCCTTCATCGAGCTCCTCGCTGCCGATACAGATGTGCGACTTTACTGGCTGACCGAATCCATTCTGGGGGCCGTTGAACCAGTATACGAGATAAGCTGCATAATTTGTTCCGGACGAGAGCATAGAGGTCTCGATCCTTCCTATGATGTGAAACCAACACACGGGCCGGAGCTGAGCCACTTCGTTAAACCTGTCCGAGGATTCACCGTTAGGATTATTACCAAAGAGTGTCCTGAAACATCTTTCAGAATCAATTTTTCAAAAACCTGGATTCTGGTGTGGCGATCCATTTCCAATAGTTCCGGTTATCTCCCCATGCGATTGTCAGGTCTCTTGCTCCCAGCATAAAACACTTCTTTCCACTCTTCTTGTCCAACGAAAGACTCTACTCAACAACATATACGAATTTGCAGATTACTCACTTGCAAGTTGCAAATGAAGATGCAAATTGACTTTCCTATCGATAGAATGAAAAACGAGTGTAATGCTATATGTTGACAATTGGCATCGAGTTATACTACACGCAAATAATTCCATCGAACAGAAGTTACGCGAACGCCCTCTATACTTGAGTCAGTGAAATTCAGTGGAAAACCCCGATCTTATATTTCGAGAATTTTCTCATATAGACCCTGGTTCGATGCAGGCCTCATCTGTCTTCTTCTTAGAATAAGATTTCTCAAAATGTCTGCTAAAACCTATGACATCGTCAATGATGTTTGAACTACTATAAACTCAATTCAGTGCGCACAAACAAGTTAGGACACTTCACAGCCTCACAAGACGGCTAGAGCGGAATGCATCCATAGCATCGTCACGGCTGCAGCAGAAAAGAAATTTAGCAGAAGTCCATTGTACTTTGGTCAGTGAAATTCAGTGACAAAATCCTAATAATGTTTAGTATAATCTTGTACAAACCTCGGTTCAATCTGAGGGTCCCCAAGATTTGTCAACAGGCCTTGCTTTCATACTAGACAATATTATTCAATCAAGAAAAAGAAAACTACAGGATTATTCTACAATCAGGCTGTTCTCAGTTTATGCATTTCAGTCAGTGAAATTCAGTGAAGAAATCCTAATAATGTTCAGTATAATCTTGTACGAACCTCACTACGCTATTGCTTCTAAACTAGACAACATCATTCGACCCACCAAAAAAAAAAAAAAAACTAAACTAAACTAAACTAAGGGATATTTCTACAATCCAGCTATTGTCAATTTATCTCAAGCACCGATAATGTCTACAAAAATTTACACTGTAAGAATGCTCGATCTTTCGGACCCACCAAAAAAAAAAACGAGCATACCTGATGTAAGTTCATAGCCTCACTCATCATTTCCCATGGTCAATTACTTCGATGACCACTTCATACCCTTCGTAATTCAATCTTCTTAAAAGCCTCCCAAGAAGAGTAAAATGGCTTTACCTTAGATAATCCTGCTCTATCTATGCAGATTCACCACACCCACTCAACTATGCCAAAAAAAGTTGCATTGAAAATCAAACCATCACACTGTAATCGAGCGCTAACCATGTTCCGGTTGCCGCCGACGGGGATCGGATGGTCGCAGAGGTGGAGGTAGAGTGACTTCTTGGGCGATATCGGAGGGAGGACGACACCGTCGGGGGAGGTCGGGCGGCAAGAATTGGCGCCACACCTCATCTGAATCTGCGATCGATCTGAAGAAGGTGGAGACAGACGATACCCTGCAAGCGTCTCGTGGAGTTGTGAGAGAGATGATCCGGGAGATCACGTCGCCGGGTAGCTTCGAGATTGCCATCGTCCCTTTTTCTCTCCGTCCTCTCGTTTCTTGCCTTGGATTTCACTGACTTTCTGCAGAAGATCAAAAGGTAATGGACAAAGCTGTTGATAGGGTTTACGCAAAAGTCCACGGGAGATTAATCAAGAGATAAATGAAAGCGCCAACCCCCAAAAATATCTACGCCAAAACTTTTTTAGGAAATACAATTGAATTTTAAAATTTTTTGACTTGGTGTAATGCAATCCTCTTCGTATAATTTGGAGAATATTTCAAAAAGGGGTTTCCAAGTCTTTATCATTTTCTTAAATAATGATCAAAGTGGGCCTTATTTTAAATAAGGACGTGAAGTCTAATCATTTTATCAAATAAGGACTTGAAGTACACGTAGTTTTAAATAAGAGTGCGAAGTGGTTAGTTTGAATAAAAGGCGCAAAGTGGCCAATGTCTGTTTCAAAAAAAGGTCTACCTTCCAAGCTTGTTAAGGTTATTTTGTCATTTGCCATTTTTTCCTCTTTTCTTTTTCTTTCCTTTTTTTTTTTTTGGTTCTTCTTAGGCAATCGGCAATGCCCACGGGGGACTAGGTAAGGGTTGCCTTCGCCAGCAGAGCCGTCCACATAGGCCCAAGCGAGAATGGCCTTGCTTGGGTGAGGTCAAGGCCATCCTTGCCATAGGGAGGCTGCCCCTCGCGGCCATTTGCGAGGTTTGGCACTTGCCAAATTTGCCAAGGAGTGGCCTCGGCCATGATCGGTGAGGGTTGGGCGACCTCACCGGCCATTAGTAAAGGATAGCAAGGGGTCACAGAGCCTTCGCCGGCCTTTTATAGTAATCATCGTTTGATGCCAAAAAAAAAAAAAAAGAAAAAAAAAAAATTGGATGGAAACGCCCTTGACTAGTAAGAAAATTAGGTCAGTTGATGGCCGGTGAGGTTTCAGCGCTTTATTTGAAGCAATCAAGCCACTTTAGGTCTTATTTGAAACAACTAAGGCTATTTTAGTCAATATTTAAAATAAAAAGTCCTTCGGGCTCTTATTTAAAAAAGTGATTGCACTTCAAGTCATTTTGAAATTTTCCCTATAATTTGGCTACTTAATTGCCAAAAACCTATCTCTCTCATTTTACCTTTAAAAATAAAAAATAAAAAAACTGGCCTTTTTAATTATTTTTAGCCATTTCTATGTTTCTTCTAAGTTTTCAGCATTTTCTTTGTTTTCCATTATAAGTTTTTTTAAAGCTTTTGAGGTGCGGTGACACATTAACGCTGAAAATCAATTGAAATTGCTACATCGGCATTTTCTATTATACAAATTGGATGTTTGATTTAATTAGATCAATTTAAAAATTCGGTTTCGAAAGTTTATGCTTTCATCATCAATTTTAGGATTTCTCTTTGCATTAATTTCATTAATTAATTTGTTCAAAACCAGTAAGGAGATTTCATAATGTCTCAAGGCTATTCCTTCGTCAGGCAAAACTCATCGTTTCCACTTAACGAAATTGTGTCTTGATGCCCAATTTCAAAAAGGTGAGCAAAATTACTAATATGATAAAATTAACAACTATAAGAAATGAATTCTTTTAAACATATAAAGTTACTAATCAACTTATAAATTACTAAAAAAAAGGTGGCAAAATTACTGATCACCAACATGCTTCAAATGAAGAAAATTACTAATCCATGCGAAAAACTTACTTCCCAAATTAAATTTGGATTTTCTTTCCTTTAGAAAAAAGCTTTAAATCACATTTAAAATTAATAAATTTCAGATTCTACTATATATGGATGAAACGATTCTTAGCAACTACGAAGCAAATAACTGAAAGAGCAAAGAGATAGGAAAATAAACCGACCAAAAATATATATATAGAACAAAAATAAGGCATACAAACCGCTCTAAAAAAAAATAAGATTTCCAACAAAATTGAAGGTCATATGCTCAATCCCCCCAGTGTATACAGCCACCATCTCCTAGAGCAAAAGACGATTTTAGAATTCGTTACATAGAATAGCAATCACCACATCCACGCGACAAAAGACACGTCCATCCCGCGATCTAATGCATTTCTTTAGGCCTAAGTTCGATCCTTACAACAAAGGAGACCACGCTTGCATCTGACAAATTCCCTGAGGCTACACCAGCGTCCCATCGTCTCCATTTTCACTGTGGAACTCCCCCGTGTCGATCTCCATCCATCCGTGTGCGCTCGAGGCTCGCCTTCCTTAGGATCCAGCATCACGGGTGTCCCTTCATCGAGCTCCTCGCAGCCGATGCAGAGATGCGACTTTACTGGCCGATCGAATCCCTGCTTGCGCGAAGTGTCGTGGTGATGACAGGATGAGCTGAATTGGCTGTCTTTACAATAGTGTGGTGAGGCACGGCAAGGCACGGCAAGGCACGGCGCCGTGCTCCGATGTCTAGCTTGGCGGTGTTGACTGTTAAGCGTATGAGGCTCATAATTCGTTGAGCGAATATCCGGATGTCGCAAAATGTGAATTGACTTAAGGTGTGCTTGGTCTGGTGTTGGAGGAGATCTTTAGAAAATTCAAAGGTCTTTAGGGTAAGATTCGTTTAACGGGAAAATAGAGTGTTTCAGAAAAATATTTTAAAGTCGTTTCAGGGAAAATGTGATATTTTCTGGTGTTAACGCTAAAATTTGAAAATTTTTGGAAAATATTTTGGTGTTCGGTAAGGAAAATATTTTCCGCTCCCCAAGTAGCGACGCAAGCGTGAGCTCGAGGCTCGCCCGGATTGGCGAGCACGAGTTTGAGATTGACGAGCTTGAGGTTCACTGGTCTAGCGACTAGTAAAGAAAAAAAGATGGGAAACAAAGAAAGAAAAGGAAAAAAGAAAGAAAAAGAAAGAAAAGGAAATTAAAAATAATTCAAATTAAAAAGAAAAATAAAATTAAAAAATAATTCGAATAAAAAAAATAAGAAGAAGAAAGGGAGGAAGAAGTGAGGATTTGTATTTCCCTAATTTAAAAGCTTTTTTTTTTTTTCTTTCATGGAAAACATTTTTCCAAAATTTATTTTCCGTGAAACAAAAAGCCGGAAAATCAAAATATTTCTTGAAATTATTTCATGCTTGACAACGCCAGATTAAAGAAATTTTCGAAACACAAGTAGTGTTTGATAAATTGTAATTTAAAAGTGCATTGAAAAACAACTTTAATTTAAATGATATTTGCAAAAAATGACACTTTGTCTAATGACACTTTTGTCATCATTTAGGTTTGCACGACCTAGGCAAGGTTGTTAGCACTAGATCTAGCTCACTGACAGCTAGATTTCACCTTGGCAGAGTCTTGTCGAAGGCTCACCAACAGCCTAAACCCTCGTTGATGACATCAACTGAGGTGGGGTCATTTCCGAAATTATGAAAGTTTGGCAACCATAAAGTTGAAAAGTAAAAAATGCATTGCATTTCATAAATGCTCAAAGCTCAGAACATCTCGGACCTGTCTTGGGCTAAAGGCTTTTAAAATGTAATTGCATCTTTTCAAAGCTCTCCAAAAAATTCGCTAAATAGTATTTTGCATTTGCCCAAACTCAAAACCTCTTGACAAAGCAGTTCCCAAGTGGAGCCTTACTTGCAAGTTGCAAAAGGGTTCAATTCCGTTTCACCATTAACATGGCTTGTCCACGTACCAACTGTACCACCCTCCAAAATTGATAGTCCATGGTATTGTTTAATTTTCTAACCATTTAGTGAAATTGCATTTAGAATTCCTCAGTGAGCTGCGTGAAATTACTTAGGTTTTGTTGTTCAGAGGATATGGACATTCAATCAAATAGGCACCATGATATATTTTAATAATATTTATATAATAAATCACGCATTTATTTAACAATTTAATATATCAGAATAATTGGATGTGCTTACACCAAATCCATCGTGATAACACCTCCTTTACTTAGCCAACGATTCCTGCTCCGTGGAAACAAAGGCTTAGTCGACCTTTAATTGTGTGTGTTTGTATGTGTTTTAGCAATGGGGACATAACATAACAAACACTGAAATTCCAGACAGAAGTATGGATTCTTTTTGAGTAATTAAAACGCAAATTAATGCTGTGAAAGACTGAGAAGGCAAACTTAATGCGATTCTTTACAATTCTTCCAATGATTAGCTTGGATCAAGGCTCAGGCACTGTATATGGTTGGCAAAGTACACACAAAATTGTTGACTGGCACTGGCAGCCACCACATCCTGAGTCAAAAGACACATTTCCACCCTGTGTTTAGTACGTCTCTTTAGGCCTAAGTTCGATCCCTTCAACAACGAGACCGCTCCTCAAGGTGTATTCATCCCGACCTCCTTAAAGCTACACTCCAGAGTTTCCATCGTCTCCGTTCCCGTTGTAGAACTCCCCCTCTCAATCTCCAGCCACCCGTCTCCACGCTCCCTCGTCGACCGAGGCTCCCCTTCTCAGGGTGAGGACCACGGTCGGCCATTCTCTGTGCGTGTCGGTGTCGCTTTCGACCGACCATTTTGCACGACTGCAGGCGATGAAATCCGCTTTTATGGCCTCTGATTGAAAGACGAGGTAAGCTGCGTACCTCGTCTTGGGCGAGAGCATTTTGTTTCGATTCTTGCTTTGATGTGAAACCAGCCTGCGAACAGGAGCTGAGCCCTTGATCAAGCCTGTTAAAAAGAAGAGCGTGGAAAAGCTAATTGATGGATCATGGAGGATTCGTGTAGAAAGAATTGTCTGTTTGCAAACCACAATCGATATCTTCTTAAGAATCCATTTTTTTCCACAAAAAATGAATGATTTAAGAAAACGTATTTCTTAAAATGATCCACTTATCTAAGCCAACAAAATAAATTAACAGAAAGAAAATTTAAGTCGTTCAAAAACATTCGGACATAAATTTCAGTCGACAATAAAAACGATTTTCATAGACTAATATCTTTTAACAATAAAAGCGAAAATGGCTGTTTAGGCAAGCAAAGGTGGGAAAAATAGTGTATGTTTAATTTAACTCAATGATAGAAGATAAGGGAGAAGCGTATAGGACCTGGAATTTGGTTCAGCAATCCAGCACCACGAACGATAGTCATCTCCCCCTGGGATTGCTGGCTCTCTTGCTCCGATCATAAAGCATTTCTTTGCACTCTTCTTATCCAGACGAGAAGATCTACGTGACAAGATGTCATAGATAATTAGAGATTTAATACCAGTAATTCGACATTAATTTTTTGTTTGTGAATGTGAAGGAAATTTTACTCGCGAACAACTACAACACTTCATAGCGTTGTCACGGTTTGCAACAGAAAGAATTTCACAGACGTCTTCTGTACTTTGATCATTGGAAATCTAGTACCCTTAGTATAATCTTTCACAGACCTCGGTTCGATCCTGGGCTCGCCAACTTGTTTGCCAACAGGGCTTGCTTTTAAAACAAGACAATAATTCTGCAATCAGGCTAGATCCTCAATTTATCTCGAGCACTAATAATGTCTACTCAAATCTAAAGATAAATATACTAAAAGTTCTAAAACTAATCAGGATAGAGAACCCTAAAACTTTTCAAAAGTGCAGTTTAAGTTCTAGAACTTGTCTAATTGAGTCTTAAAATTTTAAAAAAAAAAATCAATCAATCACAAATTTGACCGAGGTTACATCTGATTAGGACTCATTACACTTTGTGACAAGTTCAAGAACTTAAACTGCACTTTTAGAAATCCAAGATGGGTTGGATTTTTGAAAGTTTTAGGGTTCTATCTGATTAATTTTAGAATTTTCAATTATATTTTACACTTTTTAGTATATGAGTCCTAATCCAAGAAGGGTTGGATTTCTAAGAAGAATAAAATGATCTATACTTAGATAATCCTGCTCTATCTATGCAGATTCACCACAGCCCGGTCAGATATGCCAAAGAATTATTGAAAGAAGATCAAACCATCACACAGAATCCTCCAACACCTCGTAATCACGTGAGGCTCGCTCCGTGTTTCGAATCGAGCGCTAACCATGTTTCGATTGCCGCCGATGGGGACTGGATGATCGCAGAGATGGAGGTAGAGTGACTTCTTGGGTGATACCTGAGAGGACAGGCTTGTGGTGGTCAGGCGGCAAGAATTTGAGCCCACCTGATCTGAATCTGCGATCGATCTGAAGGAGAGACCGACGATACTCTGCAAGCGTCTCGTGGAGTTGTGAGAGAGATGATCTGAGAGATCACGTCGTCAGGCAGCTTCGAGAATGCCATCGTCTTTGCTCTCTGTCCCTCCTTTCTTAGCTTGCCGTTTCGCTGACTTTCTCCAGAAAAGACAAAGGGAATCGAGTCTTTAGCTGTTTGATTAAGTCTGCGTCAAACTCATTGGGAGATTAATTAAGAGATAAATGTTAAAATATGTCTCAGATTTGAGTCCAATGCGAAATTCCGAATATTCTGAATTGGATAGATTGTGGACGCTCAAAATCGAGCAAAGAATATCCGAAGATCAACTTCCCAAAATTCGAATCTCGTTGGAGAATCGGCCACTAAAATAGGAAAGTCCAACTTTGACTATATGTTTTAGATAAAATCGTTTAAGATAGGAAACGGAATCTATGAGAAGTCGGCAAAAGAATAAGAGTCTCACTTATATATATATATATAGACTTGTGGCTGTGGATGGCAGAGAGTTGATCATGAAGAATTGGTCTTGAAACGCCGTCTTGTCGTCGAGTGCTTGGGAGGAATTTTTTTGTCATTCTTATCCGTGAATTACATCCAAGAAGATTTAGTGTTCAAGCCAATTAAATCTTGTGTAAGATTTGCGTGTAATTCCTCGTGAGATTAAGAGATTATTTCTTGAGAAATTTCAAGACTAAATAATGCGTACGTTATTGGGTGTAATTGTGATTTGGAAAACAACGAAAGAGTATTTGAGTGACTTCCCGAGTGTAATTTCCTTGTCGCTTGATCTATAGTGAAATTCATGTTGCTCTTCCTGATGAACATAAGTCTTTATAACAAAACCACGTAAATCCGGTGTCCGATTTATTTTCTTATTTATATGATTGTTCGATCGCTCGACTGTGACAATAAATGCTCACGAACCCGCGAGGAAACATCCGCCACCAAAACTTTCAGGAAATACAATCGAATTTTAAAACTTATCGGCTTAGTGTAAATCAAGTCCTCTTTGTATGTTGACTATGATAGAAATTGCCATAACCAATCATGTAGCATGCTCCTCGTGCGATTGTCCAGCTCTCTTGCTCCCAACATAAAACATTTCCTTCCACTTTTCTTGTCCAGTGAAAGACTCTACTTAACAACACTAACGAATTGGCAGATTTCTCGCACGCAAGTTGCAAATAAAGTTCAATTTCACCGTTTATCGTAGACCAACTTCCAATATGGATGTAGTTCATGATGCGAATTGACTTTCCTATCGATTGAATGAAAAACGAGCGTAATGCTATTCGTCAACAATCGATATCGAGCTATGCTACACGTAAACAATTACATTGGACAGATGTTACGCAAACACCCACTATACTATGGTTAGTGAAATTCAATGGAGAACCCTCATCTTATATTTTTGAGAATTTTTTGGTATGGACCTGGTTCGATGCAGGCCTCATTGACACCCGTCGATCGGTCTTCTTCTTAGACTAGATAAGATTTCTCTAAATGTCTACTAAAACCTATGACTTGGTCAATGATGTTTGAACTAGTACATAATTCATATGTGATATATGTAGGAAAAATATGGCTTCAAATCAATAAAGCAATTAAGTCGGACTTTGATATAAGATACCATGATTTATTTGCCTCATAAAGTTACTAATGGTCACCGGCAAGATACAACAAAGTCTTATAATGAGAATACTATGTAGTAATTCTAATATTTCTCGATATCTCTCACAAAGGAAACAATTAAAAAGATGATTGTAATTTTGAAAAATAGCAATACGTAACGATCGGAATAGAAAAGGGCATGGGCAGAGGCATAAATCAACATGTAAAAAGTAAGCACAATTAGAGATGAGCAGTTTCGAGCTCCGTACAAGTTTTACTTGAAATTGAAACTTACTCCGTATAAGTTTTATTTGAAATTTAAAACTTACGCATTGGAACATGTTCTTTTTTGGAATTTACAACCTACCCTATATATTTTGAAACTTGGAATCTACCCATCAGGTTTATTAATTGAACGATTATATTGACTAATCACTATTTATTATTACAATCCACTAATCACATTTTATATTTATACACACGAATAATATGAAATACAACAAAGTAAAAATTCATACATAAAATGGAAATTCAAACTAGTAGTTTTAGATTATAAACTCACTAACATCATACCAACAAAATACAAAAACCTATTCCGAGGTCTCGGGCCTAGCATTCTAGGTTGTATACTTAGAACGTGGAACCTACTCGTATAAATAGGTTCAAACTCGAAACCCATTATGTATACCTTGAAATCTAGAATCGGACATATTTCCACCGATTTGGTTCTTAGGTGCCAGATTCTACCCTAGAACTATGCTCAGTCCACAGCACAACATCGGGAAATGACTAAAGGGCAAAGCAAAAACGTGCATGAATGGAAAAAAAAATCACATGTGCGCATGTGAAAAAGAAACGAAATGAAGCATGTTTCAGACAAAAGAAAATCGAAGGACAGACAGAGGCAATGTTTGTTCAAGCTACAAATCGGTGGGAATTCTCGTTGGAGTACGGAAAATATGGCCATTTTATTGTCAATTTTGGCGGCTGAAGAGAAGACATTGGCACCGCAAGCACAAGATCACAAAGGACTACATGTCTTCAGCAGAACCTTCGAACACCGATGGGGTGGACTGGACAAACATGACGTTATGTTATGATTGCTGTGCCAACAGTCGGACAATATACTAGAAAAGCTGTAGATGGAAAGCACACAAGGAAGAGGACATAACCAGAGCACTAGTACCTAAAACTGAAGTAGAAGAGAAGAGAGAGAGAGAGGAGGGAGAGAGATGAGCAGCAGTGGCTCCGGAGGCAGTAATGGCGGCGGAATCATACCCCGATGAACGGTGGAGACGGCACATTTAGCTACAAAAGTACTCTTCCTTTCAGGTTCTTCATTGGGCATTAAGTAGATGCATTTCCAAGCAACCATTTCCTGATTTCATGGAATAAGAGCTAGATGACAGAAATGAATTGCTCTTTCGCTAAGCTTTGCCTGAATTCAGCTTTGAAACAACTCTCTGGTAATCGATTTCTTGTGATTTTTGGTGGCTTAATGGGACTTCGAATTATCAAATATTAAACTCGCAACTCTGACATGCTTCGTAGAGGAGCGGCAACAAACGTCACCCAGGCGACAATTGACGAGGTCATCGCAGAAGCTCGACTTAGAGCGATTTTCTCCCGCTCTGAATAGAACTATGCATTAAACCTTCACTAAATCCTTCCACGAGGATTGCATCATTACCTTTGAAGGCCAGTCTAGTTCCTTCCCACCAACAAATAGCTTCTTTTGCCTTCAAAACTTCGAGTGGCAAAGTTGACATTTTGTTCATCACAAATATTCTTGATTCTGAAAATCCCCTCCATGTTTCTAATGCAACAGTTGGCCTTGAAAGGATCAATTTCGCTTAACTAGATGGGTCCACCATGACTCATTTATGTCAATCAAAATATAACAACTCACAAGAATAATTAGAGTTCTATATTACTTAGGGGTGATCGGTTCCAGTTGGATCAGGTTCCAATTAGGCAAGGGAAAACCGGTTCCCACTTTGGGGAACCGTGGACCGGACCATCGGTTTCGGTCCAATAGGATCGGCACTTTCTTTTTTCACTAAATAACGACCATTCATTAAAGAACGACCATGCTTCGGACGATCAATCCGGTCTGTTCGAGCGTCTAATAAAACTACTCACATGTGTTTTCACGTACAAAATATTCAAACTTCTTAAATTAGAATATTAATCATAATTTGTGTTCACTTTTAATTTTAAGCGCTAAAAGCGCTGACCATTTGAGTAAAATCGCTGGCAGCTTGGGTTTTATAGACAATCTCTCTTATGCTTTAAATGTTTTAGTCGATGTCGGACTCTTCGAGGCTTGAAGTGCCTTGTCGTTTGCAAGTGAGGAGCAAGAGAGAGAGTGAGCATGAACTCCTAGAGCCTTATCCCATATTGAGTAGAAGATAAAACTAATAAATAAGTTTCTAAGAGCTTTGGTGGTCTCTTGGCCACATAAGGTTGTTACCTCAATTGCAATTCCGATTGCAACAATTTTTTCATATATAATATTCATATATTATATGTGTTTATACATTATATGTCTATAAATTATATATAAAAAAATTAGTCAGTCCGGTCGGTCCGATTGGTCCGGGGTTCCACCTTGGAACCGGGGAACCGGACCGCTGACCATGGGAAATCCGCCTAAAACCGGCTCGGTCCGGTCCGGTCCGGTCCGGTCCTGCGGGCGGTTTCCGTTGCACACCCCTAATATTACTTCAACCCAACTATATTAATAGCAACATTTCCCTTTCATCTATAAAATCAAAACATGTATCATTGGTTCAATTCAATAATCGAATTCGTCATATCTCATATCAATGGTTCATTCCATGTTCAATATCTAACTCAAGGCTCCAAAAATGACACTCACGAATTTACGTTATCGTAGTATTTAGTCCTTACGCAATATATATCAAAGGCATATGGCCTAGAGATGCTCTCACAAATACATTATCATGCAATACTTAGCTCTTTATTACGCATGTTAATAGTGCAAGACCCTAGAGGTGACCAGTGACTTAAGTTACCATGTAGTACTTAACTCTTGACTAAAAAACTCTAAAGGTGGTTTACACAAAATTTCATTCTCATGTCATACTTAATCATTTACTGGTTCACATTACAATTAGTTTTCTGAACCCAAAACATATCATCTTACAAGAGTTATCTTATAAATTAAAGGTACAAAATAGCGCGCATGACCCTTCAAGAATAGTTTATCGAACCATCCCCAATAATTCAAAAGTATCAAACATTTTATTCAGCTTTATACAACAAATATGTCCTCACTTCAATATATATATATGTATATATCGAATTATCCTTACCTCAATATATGAGTTTTACAAAACCGAAGAAGATATTAGTATTATAACACCGTCGTCTACGATAAAACAATAAAAGGTCCTTATATTGTCAAACTTGCGGTTTAAGCGTTACATTGCAGAGTCAAATCGGCTTGGTGAGGTTTCATTGGCATGCGCATACCAAATCCCTTTGTCTCTCTCCTTTTTCTCTATCACTCTCTCCCTTCTATCTCTCCCTCGGGAGCTCTCGGTCCCTTTTAAAACCGAGCGTGACCTGTTTCTGCTTTCCTTCTCCTTTTTCCTTATTCTATTTTGTTTTCCTTTTTTTTATTGCGGGTCCCACCACCCTTATGAGGTCAACCTTGGCCGGCTGGCCGGGCATGATAAAGGAGAAAATATTGGTCGGGGACCACGCTGATCGGCGCTTCCGGACCACCCAATATTTTCTCCGTGATAAAGAGTGTGCCCTGTTTTTGCTTTCCTTCTACGTTTTTTTTTTGTTTGGAATATGCTTAGTTTTTTTATTTTTCGAACAACTGGAATATGCTTAGTTAACCGTACCCTCATATGATTAATCCCCAGCCACATATTTTGGAAGAGAGAGGGAGAATTGTGTCTTGCTTGGATGCTTGAGTTCTTTTATGGAGTCCACAAAAAGTGTGGCTGGGGATTCACCTTCCATTTTCCAAGCTAAGGGTAAGGTTAACCAAGTATATTTCTTTTTTGGTGGCTCGCACCGCTTTGAAAAGTCGAATATTACGAAGCAACCTTGAATTGCCGGACATGAGATAAAGAAATGTCAGACTTCCAACCGAAGAAACGTCACGTTTGGCTATGATAGCTGTGCCAACTGTCGGATAATATATAATGGTGAAGGCTTTAGATGAAACGCACAGAAAGTAGGGGACTTAACCAGAGCACTAGCTCATAAAACTTAACTAGCCGAGAGAGAGAGAGAGAGAGAGATGAGCAGCAGCGGCACGGAGGAGGTGGCGGTTATGGAATCGTACCCGATGAACGGTGGGGATGGCACTTTCAGCTACAACAAGAACTCTTACTTGCAGGTTCTTCATTTGATGTTAAGTAGATGCACTTCCAAGCAACCATTTCTTAAATTTCATGGAATAAGAGCTAAATGATAGAATTTATTGGTCTATCTTTCTAAGCTTTGCCTGAATTCAGCTTTTGAAACTACTCTCTGGTTGTTCATCTCTTGTGACCCCTTATGGTTTCAACTAGACAAGTATCAAATCATCAAATGTCGAACTTGCTACTCTGACATGCATTGTAGAGAGCGTCAACCAACGTCTCCCGGGCGACAATCAACAAGGTGATCGCAGAGAAGCTCGACATAAAGCAATTTTCTCCTGCTCTGACCACATGCCAGATCGCCGATTTAGGCTGTTCGATCGGGCCAAACACCTTCCTTGCGGTCCAAAACATCATAGAGGCAGTCCGACGCAAGTACGAATCACAAGGCCTCTCCTCCCAACTGCCTGATTTCCAAGTCCTGTTCAACGACCACGCGTCCAATGATTTCAACACCCTCTTCGCTTCCTGCCATCTGACCGGCCGTACTACGCTGCTGGTGTGCCAGGATCCTTCCATGGGCGACTGTTCCCCAAGGCGTCCCTCCATTTCGTGCATTCGTCTTATGCGCTTCAATGGCTTTCAAGGTGCCTAAAGAATTGGTTGATCCAAATTCCCCAGCATTTAACAGGGGGAGAGTTCACTACACAAGTGCTCCACGCGAAGTGAGCGATGCTTATACATCTCAGTTTGCAAAGGACATGGTGACATTTCTGCACGCTAGAGGTGAGGAAATTGCGAGTGGAGGCATCATGGTTCTAGTCATGCCCGGGATTGCTAATGGCATTCCTAATTCACGTATGCCATCAGGCGTCATGTTCGACCTTTTGGGATTCAGCTTGATGGATATGGCAAAGGAGGTAAAAACTGGAAACGTTGTCAGCAAAATTTTCTTTCTTACCAAAAATAGTTATATATGTGCGCAAGTGTATATCAGCATAGTTCACTTACAGGTCTCACAAATTTGAATTTAGCGAAAATATAGATAATCCATAGTTCATGTCTCATTTATGCATGTCTTAATGTGTTTATCATATTCATGTGGACCCTTTAACGGATTTCTTAAGGCTTTCATTCCATCGTTAGTTCACTTATATTCAAAGCAATCCCATTGAGTTGCACAGATGACTTGATGAAAGTAACTCTCTACAGGGTATAATAAGTGAGGCTCAGGTGGATTCATTTAATTTGCCGGTGTACGCTCCCTCTCCTGACGAGATGACGGCACTGGTAGAGAGCAATGGGTGTTTTAGCATAGAGAGGATGGATTTAGCAGCTATTGGATCGAAGATCGATGACTCGTTCGGAGGGCATGCTTGCATGCTGCACTTAAGAGCTGGAATGGAAGGCATCATCAGCAAACATTTTGGAAGCGAGATAATTGACGACCTGTTTGATCGTTATCTCGGGAAAACCAATGAATTTTCCGACCGTTTAAACTCTTCAGTACGTCAAGGAAGCCAACTGGTAGCAATACTGAAGCGCAAATAATGCGCACCTGGGAGTGGGCTCCGCACTTTTTTCAAATAAAGTTCCAGATATCTACTTTCCTCTTCGAATTCATATGTCCCATATAAGGCACTCGAAATCTGAATACGGTGTGGATATTTAGCATCTGTCCTGGTATGATCTTTACAGTACTTGTATTGCAAATTTTGATGAAGTATCAATGTATTGAACTTTTTGGTACTCTGAGGCTTCGTTAAGCAAGAAGTCATCACCTCCGCAATGACGTGCACCAAGAAGGTGCTTCATCAAGAAATAAAGTTAAGCAGCATTACGATGCTTGTCCTCATACATGGAATAGCTTTGGCACATAATTCTAATTTTTTGATTCTATAAGTAATTTAAATATTTGAAATTTGATGTGTTGGGCTTCCTTTTCTACTGAGCTGGACTGCATAACTTCTTTCAATTTATCCCACGAGAAAAGAAGAAAGAAACTAGGCAGATTGTATTGTGAGACCTAGAATCGAGCGTGTAAATAATTGCTTCACTGGAAGCTGATTTCCAAACTGCAGATTTTGGTGCAGTGAGATAATGAGTCGCAAATTTTTCTGCTCCTACTTTTTAAGATAATATTGTACTTTTGGCATCAATATCTTGTGATTGCTGTGCCAACAGTCGGACAATATACTCGAAAAGCTGTAGATGGAAAGCACACAAGGAAGAGGATATAACCAGAGCACTAGTACCTAAAACTGAACTAGTAGAGAGAGAGAGAGAGAGAGAGAGAGAGAGGGAGGGAGAGATGAGCAGCAGTGGCTCGGAGGCGGTGATGGCAGCGGAATCATACCCGATGAACGGTGGAGACGGCACATTTAGCTACAAAAGTACTCTTCCTTTCAGGTTCTTCATTGCGCATTAAGTAGATGCATTTCCAAGCAACCATTTCCTGATTTCATGGAATAAGAGCTGAATGACAGAATGAATTGCTCTATCTTTCGCTAAGCTTTGCCTTAATTCAGCTTTTGAAACTACTCTCTGGTAATCGATATCTTGTGATTTTCTATGGCTTCAATGAGACAAGTTTCCAAGGTCCCTAAAGAATTGGTTGATCCAAACTCCCCAGCATTTAACAAGGGAGAGTTCACTAAACAAGTGCTTCAAGTGAAGTGAGAGATGCTTATACATCTCAGTTTGCAAAGGACACGGTGACATTTCTGCATGCAAGACGTCAGGAAATTGCGAGCGGAGGCATCATGGTCCTGATCATGCCTGGGATTGCTAATGACATTCCTCATTCACGTGCACCATCGGGCTTCATGTTCGACCTTTTGGGGTTCAGCTTGATGGATATGGCAAAAGAGGAAAAAATTGGAAATACTATCGGCACAATTTCCTTTCTTATCAAAAATAGTTATATGTGTGCATCTCTATATCAGCTTAGTGCAGTTACAGCTTTCGCAGATTTGAATTGAGCAAAAACATATATAGTCCATAGTTCATGTCCCATTTGCGCATGTCTTAAGTTGTTTATCATATGCGTGTGGATCCTTTAACGGAGTTCTTGAGGTTTTCATTCTGTCATTAGTTCACTTATATTCAAAGCAATCTCATTGAGTTGCACAGATGACCTGATGGAAGTAACTCTCTGCAGGGTATAATAAGTAAGGCTAAGGTGGATTCATTCGATTTGCCTGTATCCGCTCGCTCCCTCTCCTGACGAGATGACGGCACTAGTAGAGAGCAATGGGTGTTTTAGCATAGAGAGGATGTATTTAGCAGCTCCTAGATCAAAGATCAATGACTCGGTTGGAGGGCATGCGTGCATGCTGCACTTAAGAGCCGGAATGGAAGGCATCATCAGCAAAAATTTTGGAAATGAGATTATTGACGACCTGTTTGATCGTTTTCTCTGGAAAACCAAGGAATTTTCTGACCGTTTAAACTTTGCATTTCTTCAAGGAACCCTACTGGTAGGGATACTGAAGCGCAAGTGATGCGCGCCTGTTAGTGAGTTCCCCATTTTTTGCTAAAGTTCCAGATATGTACTTTTCTGTTCCAATTCATTTGTCCCATAAAAGGTACTCAAAATCTTAATACAGTGAGGAGATTAGCACTTTCCTGGTCTGATCTTTAAAGTATTTGTATTGCTATTTTGGATTAAGTATCGATGTATTGAACTTTTTGGTACTCCGAGGCTTCGTTTAGCAAGAAGTCATCACCTTCACAACGCTATGCATCAAGATGGTGCTTTATCAAGAAATAAAGTCAAGCATTACGTTGCTTGTCCTCATACATGGAGTAGCTTCGGTACATGATCCTAATTTTGTGATTCTACAAGTAAATTAATTATTTGACATTTGATGCGTTGGGCTTTGTATACTGTCACATCCCGAATCTTACAATGATAGGGATAATGACATAGCTATTCTTCCACTCGAAAGGCGCAACCTTAAACCCCCAAAAGTCTCTATCGATATCACTCTCGTTCTATTGACTGCTAACCAAGGAACTTGAAAAGATTGGGAAGGAATGGGATGAACAATTACAACTCAGTTAGTAGAGCTAATCTCTTCTAAGCAGATTGAGCAACCACTATGCATATATAAGACAATACTAGGAACTCATAATCCAAAGTTACCTTATAATATATATATATATATATATATATATATATATATATATATATATATATATTGTTTCATTTCAACATATCTTTATATAAATTGGAAATACTCATTTAATTCCACCACACAACACAATAGTCAAGTCCATCGATCAATCTTAAATCACATATCAATGGTTCATCCATCAACCAATCTATTATTCAATATCCTACCATAGTCACGAACAACGCTTGGTGACAAGATGACCAAAATTCCTCTTGGGAAAATCTCCACCTATAAAGCAAGTGGCTAAGTCCAGAAGGATATCCCGACATTAGTATGCATACCCATAAATCTCTCAATTGGTTCATAGAGACATTGAGCATCAATATTAACTTACAACAACATCCACAATTTACAAAGCTAAATTTACAATCAATATTACAAATCGATTTACAAAACAAAGCGCACAATCCTTCGTACCTCAACTCATCCATTAGAATATCATTTGCAATTCATTTCATAAACTATTCTTAAACCATTTCAGATAACAAATAAAATAGCAAATGCCCGATCTAGAGTTATACATCCAATATGCCATAAACATACTTTTCCTTCTTAAAGAAATGTTAAACATGTGATCCCTCTTTAACTCATAATATATCCTTCTACCACTTCAAGATATGAGTTTTTACAAAATCAAGAAGATATAAGTACTGTTGAATCTTGCGGAAACGTGGTACAAATATAATTTACAAATTATGACTTTCACTATTACAATATTTTCTCACACCACATACAATACTCGGACAACTCTACACAATTTCTCTCACTCACGTGCATACATAGCACACTCTACTCAACACACTCTCAAGACCCCTACACACACACCCACACACCCCTTGGACTTCTTACTCACACACTCTTAGTTGGACACTCAAATGAGGAGCAAGTTGCTCCTATTTATAGGATGGAAAGTTGGTGACTTTCCTAGCTTTCTACACTATTCTAGAAGTATTATTATTACTTTATTATAGCCTCACAACTAGATTTCTTTGGAGAAGTCTAGAAGTGGTGCAGCTTTTCTTGATGGATTTTGCTAGAACATTTTGGACAAGGGAGAGATCTAGAGAAATCCAGGAGAGAGAGAGGCGGTGATCTTCAACACTCCCCCTCACCGACTACTCTCTCTCGATATAGTAGCCGTGCTGATATTGTTTTTGGACTCTTCAACTGTCTTCCTCCATTCAGCATATTGCGAAGCTTCCTGAGTTGTGGATGGCTCTATGGCTCCATCTTCAGTTGCTTCTCTTGCTGCGACTTTCCATTGAGTTTTGTGATTCTTGAATTTTTGTAATGCCAATTCATTTTGCCATTTAGTCTCATTTTCCTTCTTCTTACTCAATTCGGTCTTCGTATTCAGCATATCTCCTCTAAGAATTTTGAGATTGGAACTCACCTAGTCAACCCTCTCATTTGTGACTTTCATTTCGTGCTTCAACCGATTCAGTCCCATCTGAAGCACTTTAGTGGAGATATCTTGATCCTTTTTCTCATAAAATTTCTTTTCCTCGATCTTATCCCACCGATCCTTGCACCACGGGACGTAGGGTGTAAATGGCCTCCTTTTCTCAAAGAAACCTTTATTTTTCTCCTTCATGTATTTGATATCTCTCTTAGTATGACCAATTGGGAACATCATAGTGGGCTTGAGGTCCTGAAGCTTCTGTGGCTTCTTGAACTCACATCGGAACTTCTCTAGCTCCCTTTCTTTTGCCTTGAGTTCTCGATCCTTCGCCTTATCATCTCATCCCTTTTCTTCAACATATTCTCCATCTTTGCCTCCTCAACTTTTAGTTTCTTTATTATCTCCCGCATCTCTTGCAGTTTCTTTTCACAAGCTTGTTGGCGTTATTAGTTGCTTCTTCGAGTTCTCCCTTGGCTTGCTCTTATTCGAGGTTGTGATAGAACCTGTTGAATTATCCAACTCAACTATACAAGCTGTTGCAATCTCTTCTCGTTCCTTTATTGCAACAGGCGCTTGAAAGTCCCATTCTTCTTCGCTTTCAATCTCCTTCTTGCAGGAAGTGATGACATTTCCTTCTTCCTGCTTGTACCAACAGAATCGAGCAATATGTCCTACCTTGCCACAAATGTAGCACCGTTTGCTACGCCTTTTGTTGCTCTTATCTTCGTTGTCTTCGTCGTCACGATCTTGATGAGCTCCCCCTGGCTGATAACCCTTCTTGTTTGGTTGCCTCCGCCAATCTCCATGACTTTTCCATGGTTTGCCATCTCTTGCACTGCTCTATTTCTATTCTGGCCCTTGAACCCTCTTTTTATTACTGAAGATGGCACTTTCATCCTCTTTAATTGTCACCTTAGGAATTTGTTTATCTAAGGCCTCTTGATTGGCCAATATATTTTCCAACTCTATTAAAGTTGGCTCATTTGCCCATCCACGGGTGGCCATAACAATACCGTTATACTCCGGCCTTAACCCATGAATTATTATTCTTCTCATTCTTGTCTCGAGATGGCATTTCGAGGATCTAATTTTGAAATTTCTTCGCAAATAGATTTAACTTTAGAAAAGTATTGACTTACCGTCATACTTTGTTGCGAGATTGAGAGGAGCTCGTTCTCCAGGCATTGTAACTTGGCATCGTTTGTCCTCGCAAACAGCGTCGCCAAGTTATCCCAAGCTTCCTTCGGGGTCTTTGCACTCTTTATGTGCTATAATAATTCATCTTCAACAGTCACGGCAAGAACGTAAAGAGCCTTACCCGACTTGATGTTCCACTTTCTTAAATCACTAGCATTTGTGGGTGGTGTGGTGTTGTTGCCGCCAACGATATCCCATAGATCTTGTCCAAGCAAATAATACTGCATGCGGGTACTCCAATTATTATAATTGAAGTCGTTGAGCTTCTCCATCCCGTTCACTGGACTTGAGAAATCCACCATGGTGACTTGAGTATAATGCCCCGCACTATACCAAGTAAGCCTGGTCCCAAACCAACCGACTTCACAATCCCAAATTGTGCACTGGCAGAACTCCGATGTCCTTCTCTTCTTCGCTCCTTGGCTCGACGATCCCTGACCGCCTTGCTCACCTACAATGGTCCCCGACCTTTGTCTTCGCACGGCCTCCAACGACCTGCTCTGATACCACTTATTGAATCTTGCGGAAACGTGGTACAAATATAATTTACAAATTATGACTTTCACTATTACAATATTTTCTCACACCACATACAATACTCGGACAACTCTACACAATTTCTCTCACTCACGTGCATACATAGCACACTCTACTCAACACACTCTCAAGACCCCTACACACACACCCACATACCCCCTTGGACTTCTTACTCACACACTCTTAGTTGGACACTCAAATGAGGAGCAAGTTGCTCCTATTTATAGGATGGAAAGTTGGTGACTTTCCTAGCTTTCTACACTATTCTAGAAGTATTATTATTACTTTATTATAGCCTCACAACTAGATTTCTTTGGAGAAGTCTAGAAGTGGTGCAGCTTTTCTTGATGGATTTTGCTAGAACATTCTGGACAAGGGAGAGATCTAGAGAAATCCAGGAGAGAGAGAGGCGGTGATCTTCAACATAAGTACTACTCACCTGAGAATGCCAAGAACGTAGTTACATGCGCAAACAATCTCATGATCATAATAATTAAACGAGAATTGACGTTGAAACCAAGAAAAATACTACCTCAACTATGAAACTGTTATACTAAGTTTAAACACTAACAAAGCGATTCTTAAGCGACAACAAGTTGCTCACTTAAAGCGATTATTCAAGCCTAAACACAACATGAAACTCATATGCAAAATCCTAAAGTTTGGTTTGGACAAAACCATTGCTTCAATTCAATTGGCATCAAACCCCACAATTCTATACCACCATAATCCACCATTTCCCTGAAATCCCAAAACTCAATAACTCAAAAATTGGACTTCGTGGCTCAAATTTTACAAAATTTCGAATTTAAGCGTTAATTCTGAAATGGATTGCGCTAGGAGAACAGCAGCACCGTTACTTCCTACAAGTAACCACGCAATTTAGACCATTCATTTTGTTTTGTGCATAATAGGCAACCAGACCATTAATTTGCTGTACAAGACAATCTCTTTTGCATATTTGTATAGTCCAAGGAAACATATATACTAATTTCCAAGAAAAAGAAAGTCATGGAGTTATTGACTATATCTGGTCAGAGAGGCGGTCCCGACGAGTACGAGGATCTTGAGGTAGGGAGGTGGGGAAGCCGCCAGAGAAGGAATTGTCGCGAGGGACTTGAGGTTGACGAGGTCGGAGAGGTTGAGGACATTGCTGGAGATCGAGCTGTCCTTGAGGCTGAGGTCGCAAAGCGGGTCAAGTCGGTTTAGGGTCCTCTGTCCAACGTGCTGATCATGTTCAAGGACTTAAGGACGAGCCTGGGGACGCTGTCTTCACTTTGATGTGCATAGAGAGAGGAACCGCCAATTTGGGTCATTTTCAGGAAATCTTCTTCTCTTTGTAGCAGCGCTTGCTCTGCTTCTGATCTCTGGCACACCACTCACTCATAGTCGCAGATGGGGAAATTGTAAAAAATAAAATAAAAATAAATAAACCCTAGAAGTTGTAGTTGCAGAGATGGTGTTTAAGGGGTCAGAGAGAAGAGAGAGCTCCAACGGGACTAGATAACTATCAACAATACCTAGCAAAAAAATGAAAAGAAAAGAGAACGAATAAAAAGCCATAAAAAAAAGAAAAAAAAGAAAAAAAAAGAAACCAACAATCCTTAGTAGAGTGACCGTACCATCTGCCTCTCATTTCCCTTTCTGAAACCATTCCAATTGGAAGAGCAAAGGGTACGGGCGCTAATCAAGCATCATAATACGTAGTAAATTCGATTTGACGAAATCTTCGTGGCATGTACACACAACTCCTCTTTCCCTTCCTTCTTTTTCTTTCTTTTCTTTCCTTATTTCTTTCTTTCTTTCTTTCTTTGCCTCCCAAGCGCTGCCCTCGGCCTTATAAAGCTGAAGTCCACTAATCCTTGTCCTTTTTCTTATTTTTGGGGGCATTTTGACTTAGTCAAAATGCTACAATAATAATTGTGAATAACTTATATTTGAATAAAATTTAATAATGACGAATGTGGGATATTCTTAGATAACTTCTTAGTTGTTCGATTCATGTAATTATTTAGTTAGCCATCACTCATCAATCAAAATTAATTCTATCATTAGTTTTTATTCCCTATCATTTCCTTATGTCTTGGTGTCTAGCAAACGTGTTATAGAAATTATAATACGAGTGCAATGCACCTTCATTCAACACTAATTTTTTAGCAATGAAGAGCATACTTGCTTTTTAATATATTATGATAAGTTATTTTTATATATTGTATTATGCTACAATTGAAAGCAAGAGGAACACGTTATATATCTAGATTTATTCTTCTCGAATTTCACATTATATAGTAGAAACGCACCTAGTAATCTTCATCAAAGCGAACCCACCCCCTATATGGCTATTATAAACCGTCGTTCCTATACTTTTCTTAACTACTACGGTAATTTTTTTCCAACTAAATGCGAGAAGAGCAATCGATGTTTTCGCACTCAAATATAATCTTTGCAATCTATATAAATATATTATTATAGAGAACTCTCTACAAGTATCCTTATTAAGTACCATTTAGACTTCAGATTTCGATCATTTCCAATGTAAGGGAGCTTTTCTTATTCTCCCCTCCCTAGGCGCTCGCCTCATTCAATACCATTGGTTTAAATGAGCCTTGATGTTGCAAATTATCGATGTAAATCTTCTTGCTTCGTCAATTTTAATCCCGTAACAAAATATCTTTCACCGAATGTTAGTCTCAACTTTTATTTGATAGGGAGAAAGGTTTTGTGTTGATTCCGGATAGAGGATATCAAATGCAATGCAAAGATTGAATTTCCAATTTCAAATAGTATTGCACAACCCAGATGATTAATCTACTAACTCCAAACCCCACGTGACATCCGGATTTTCACTCAATGGAATAGCGAGTCTCGAATGCTTAATGGTCCAAACTACGTCACGAAGCTCGTCATCGGACCGTACCATCCGTGTCGCCACCTTGTCATCTAGCCACCGTACCCGCCCGCACTGCCCTCAACGTCACCTGACCGTGTCATCAAGTCGCCCGAGCCAAGCTACCCTCCGCACACGAAACCGCCACCTCGGCCCCCAAGCGCGCGAACCGCACCACTCCGCCACGCCGTGCCCGTCATGCCACTGCCTCAGCCGGACAACATCACGTCCTCATCCAGCTGTTGCAAGCTCGGGCATGCGGAGTCAACGATCAACGGCACGAAGACCAGCTGGCTTGAGGTCCTGTTGCCGAGTCAACTAGTCACCGCATCAACAGCAAGCGGTGGATGGAAACGAGGAAGTATAAAAGCGGCAACATGCAGTCTTCTTCATCTCTTTCACCTCAACCCCATCCATCAGCTCTCTCTCTCTCTCTCTTCGTAGCTTCTTTTCTTTTAGCGTGTACAATACCGCAGCTCACTGGCGACGCCTTGGCCCAGCCAACGCTTGTGCCGTCGTTCCGCCGCCCACATCGTCTTTCTCGACCGCCGCAACTCAACTAAGGACCAGCAAGCTCAGGACTCTTTGGCCACCATCCAAGCCGTGAAAAACAGCTCGCTTAGGGCTCAAGGCAAGTGAATTACTGCCCATTTATGCTACATAGGTCGATTTTGGTATTTCAAGGTCGATTTCCTCGAATTGTAGTCGCCTCGGTTGTTTTTGTGCTTAATTGTGTTCATTGATGGTTTCAGAATATATGTGTTGCGAGTAGTGTTAATATTTTAGTACATCGAGTATATTAAGATGTTGTTGGAACGCTGGATACTGAAGTGTGCATCGGTTTGCACTTAATTGACACAAATCGTGGATGAATCCGTGGTTACAACGATTTTTTGGGTCTATTTACTATAGGCTGAATTTTGCTAATTTTGTGTAGATTTTTGTGGTAAATTTGATGGGACTTTCTCACGAAGTTGTCCGTTTTGACTTGTTCTATGACATACTTGAATTTTAGATTTTTTGAATTTTGTATGTGCAAAATATATTTCAAAAACTATTCAGGTCCGAAATTGATTTTGTAAGCTGTTTCCAAACCTTTGTTCAGTTTCCATTTTCTACCGAATTTTTGACAAACAATTTGGACTAGTGTCCTTCATAAAAGTTTTAGAACACATCCTATAACATGGAATTTTTCCATGATTTTTGGAACTCATTCAGACATCCAAAATGCAACTTCCTGACCCGGTTGCAATCTGGAATCGTGTTATGCTTTGATCTGAACTTTAGAAAATTATTGGGACTCATACAAGCTAAACCAAACCTTGAGTCCTTCACAAAAAAAAAAAAAAATGTTCCTCAGAGTCTTGTCCACATCGTGTTAAAGTGTAGCAATTTTCAAAATTGATTTACATGGTAAATGCCACTGATCTTTTTTTTTTTTTTTTTTTGGTCGAAAGACTCCTCATTTCATTTCAAGTAGTAAAATTAGAGGAACAACCCAAATAGGCTTCAGAACAAAGAACATCCAAAAGAGATTGAGGGGAACGAGAGACCCAATTCCGAGGTAGAGGTTGGCGGAGATGGGCTTTTGCAATCCAATCTGTGGTTTTATTTAACTCTCTCGGCTCATGGGTCAATCTTAAACCTGGATTAGAAACGAGTGCAGCCCGACCCATCTGGACTACGTAGTTGACTTCCCAAGGGGGAGGATTTATCCCCAAAATCGTCTGAACTGCTATGGAGCAATCGACGCAACAGCTACCCCACGTGACCCTTCTTTCTTCCTCCACTTCGCTGCCATTTCCAGACCTTCATAAACAGCTAGGGTTTCGACATGCAAGGGGGATTGTGCTTTAATCGAGCTGGCAAAACTGTCGAGCAGCACGTCATTCTCGTCCCCGCACACCCCTGTTACAGATTTGTTGTTAGTCCCTAGTGTGAAGGCTCAGTCGACATTGATTTTCACCCATCTCGAGTCCAGTGGTCTCCATCTTGCAGGTTCTGCGTTATTTCTCCCGGTATTTTGCTGCTGTGATGGAGTTTGATTGGTGTTTTTCTGCTGAGATGGAGTTTGATTCATTAATTTTTGCTATGATGTGAGCAGATCAACCACTACACCTTGCGGATCTGGTTTCCTTGCTCGGAAAACTACTGCGTTCCTCTGTTTCCAGATGAGCCAGAGGGCTTTGGCAACTATTTCGAGTTGGGGAGCTTGAGACAGGTGGCTTTTATACTCCATAAACCAGCGATCTATGCTCCTTAATTCTGTACTTTGTTTTTTAATCTGGAGGAGGTGATTTGACCATATTTCATCGGTCTAGGGGCAGAGTAAGAACAAATGTTCTGCTGATTCGGGGGACGCTTTGCATAGGGGACACCACGGCTCAGGTAAGACTCTTCTTTTGGCTAGGTTCTCTTTAGTAGGAATGGCATTTTGACATATATTCCACATAAATACTCTAACTTTGGGGAGGGTGCGTAGACTTCAGATTTTGCTCCACGGTTCTTTGGGTTTTTCATATGAAGATGAGGGTGATGTTTGGGCCGAGTGGTCTTCTAAACTTCTGAGTTGATTATACCCATTTTTTTACTGAATAATTGCCTGATTTAGTTGCCATCCAAATGCATTTATCTGCCCTTCTATTTGATGGTAAGGGGATGGCCAAAATTTCGCTTACAATTTTGTCTTCGAACAAGTTTTGAAGGCTTTCTTCCTTCCATGTTGAACCGTTTGTATCTATGAGCTTGACTACCATCAGGGGGTCATCTCGATTAGCTGGGCCAAGGATTGTGCCTCGCTTTAACCATCTATCTTCACGTATTTTAATTGATGCACCATTACCTACTGTCCATAGTGCTGAGCCTGAAATAACATCTCTACCACTTAGTAGACTTTTCCATCCCCATGATGATCGATGGCCTGTCTTGGCATGATAGAAATCTGTAGAAGGGAAATAGAGACCCTTGAATAGTTTACTCCATAAAGACGAAGGGTTTTCTATCAATCGCCAAGCCTCGTCTTCCTAGCATTGCTTTGTTGAATGTGGTTAGATCTCTAAAACACATTCCTCACTGGTCCTTCCTCATCTTCAGCATATTCCAACTTTTCCAATGAATTCCAGCCTTGGATTCAGTGTTCTTCCACCAAAAGGAAGCAATTTTTTTCTTTATAGCTTTACAGATGGAGACTGGGACCTTGAAGATGGACATTGCATATTGGGGCAATGCTTGAATAACTGCTTTCAATAGAATTTCTTTCCCAGCTTTGGACATCTACTTTTCCTTCCATCCTTCTACCTTCATATTCACTCTAGCCAATATCCAAGCAAACATTTGTTTTTTAGATGTTCCCCAATCCAACGGAATACCTAGATATTTCCCCATTTTATCAATTTCCGGTACTCTCAATTCCCATGCCATGTTTCTCCTTAAAGTCTGAGGACAACCCGAACTAAAAAATATTCCTGACTTGTTCAAATTGATTGCTTGACCAGTAGCCATGCAGTATTGGTTAAGAACATCAGCCAAATTTTGGCATTCCTTCACCTTTCCATCCAAAAAGAATATCGAGTCATCCACAAATAAGAGATGATATAGTGTTGGGCAATTGCTATTTAGTTTTATGCCTTTCACTCTCCCTTCCCCAACTGCTTTTTTTCATAAGAAGGGATAAGACATTTGCTACTAGTGTGAAGAGATAAGGGGAGAGGAGATCACCTTGACGAAGTCCCCTTGATGGCTGAAAATAAAGTAACAATTCTCTGTTAAACTTGACACTAAAAGAGACTGAAGTCACACAATGCATGATCCATGAGACCCACTTCTGACAAAACCCCATCTTCAACATACAAGCCTTCAAAAAGTCTCATTCTATTCTGTCATATGCCTTCTTCATATCAAGCTTCAACACAGCTTGAAATTTCTTCTTTCTTTTCCTTATTCTTAGGTGGTGAAGCACCTCCTGAACAATAAGAATGTTGTCCTGGATTTGTCGCCCTTTAACAAACGCACTCTGTTCCATTTCGATCAATTCTGGAAAAAGGAGCTTTAAACGATTTGCTAAAACTTTAGAGATGATTTTATAAGTAAAATTGTATAGGCTAATTGGTCTATACTGATCCATCGTTTCCGGGTTTGGGACCTTTGGAATGAGGACAATTTGGGTTCTATTAAAGTTTGGGTTGAACTGATTTGTCTCCATAAAACCCCCTACTAACCTCAATAGATCCTCTTGGATGTCTATCCAATGATGGCGGAAAAAATGACCACTTAAACCATCGGTCCTGGAGCCTTGATGGCTCCTAATTGAAAGACAACATCCTTTATCTTATGTAGAGTAACTTTTTTAATCAATGCTTCATTCATCTCCTCCTGGACTAGAGTTGGGCATTGGTCTATCACTGGATAGAAATTACGGGGACCAACTGGGTTGTATAAATCAAAGAAAAATTGAACTGTCGCCTCTTTTAAATTCATGATGTCTCTACACCACTCACCATTTGGCAGCTGGAGCATGGAGATTTTATTTCTTTGTTGACGTTGTATTGTTGTGGCATGAAAGTATTTTGTGTTCTATCGCCCCACTTCAACCACATGATTCTCGAACGCATTCCCCAATACATCTCTTCTTGTTTCCACAGTTGTTCAATTTCTCGTTTGATGCTTTGGGCTCTTCCCCTGCCGTGATTAGCCTCTTGATTGTTTGTGATGGATACTAACTCAGCTTTGAGAATTTTGATTTGTTTATGGGCATTTGAGAATTTTTTACTCCATTCCAGAAGGGTTCTTTTAACCTTTTGTTGTTTCTGTTCCCAACTCAGGTTTTCTGCATTGGATGCTACCAAAGCTGATCTAATGATGTCCTCATATTCTATGTCTTCTACCCAGAAAGCTTCGTATTTAAATTCCTTTCTTCGTCTCACCTTTTCAGCTGATAATGACACCAATAAGGGACTACGATCAGATCCTACTGCAAGAAAAGCAAAAGCTTCAGCCTCAGGGTAAGAAAGCCTCCATTCCATGTTGCATAAAGCCCAGTCTAGTCATTCTTTGATGTAATCCTCTCATTCTCGATTGTTTGACCATGTAAATGCATAACATTTTCCCTCCAAATCCATCAATGAACAATCATTTAGAACTTCTCGGAATGCCAGCATCCGGTAATGTTTTTTTTTTTGGTAAAGAACATCCAGTAATGTTCCGCCATTCTTTTTCCAACTTTCTCCCAATGGTAGAGTACTTCATTAAAATCACCTACACACACCCAAGGAAGAGAGTTACAAGACTTGATATGTCTTAGTTCATCCCATAACCTCATTCTCATCTGAAAAGTATATGGGGCATGGATTAGTGTAAGTCTCATAATTGTTTTGTTTGCCTCCCATCTGCAGTAGCATTAATAAAATCGTAGCAAAAGAATCGACTGTTAAGGTTATGTCTCCATTCCACATTAGCGCAAGCCCCCAAAGAATACCTTTCGGATTCACAACAAAAATAAATTGGTAATTTAACATTTTCTTTATCTTTTGCACCATTGGTTCCCTGTTTTTTGTCTCCATTTAGAAGACTACATTGGGTCTTTCTCGAGCCACTAGGACTCTAAGTTCTTGAATTGTCAGGGGATTGCCTAACCCCTGACAATTCCAACTTACGATTTTCGTTGGTACCCCGGTGGCTTATTAGGGCTAGCTATTAAAGCCCATTGACCCTCTCCTTTCACCGCTTGAATAAGGGTTTCTAACAACTGAGTTTCATCAATTAATAACTGCATATCCTTTTCTAGAGCATAAAGGCTGAATTTTTTTTTTCTTTTTGGCACTTAGTTTAACTCTTTTTCTTTCTCCTTTCTGGTTTGTTTCTGCAGATTTTCTTCCTATGTTGGAAATAGGAGCTTTCCCCTTATCTGGCCATTTTAGTAGCAAGAAAGGGAGGTTACCACTTGCCTCATTGCCACCTGAACTCTTGCTGTCCATCTCCTTTCTCTTCTCAGCTTTGTCTGAATGACTAGGTCGGGGGTATGCTGGTTGGATAATCTCCATTTGGTTCGAGAGGTTTTGAGTTTCAGGTATGAATTCCTCTGCTGCCCTATCCTCCCATTTATCTTCATAAAATAGCTTCCAAATTGGGCTAAACTCCCTAGCTTCGCTTTCAGCTAGAATCCAAACCTTAGATTCTCCATTTTGTCTTCATCAACCGGATTTTCAGTGTAGTGGGTGGTATAATGACCTAGATTACCACATGCATAGCAATAGTGGGGTAATCTCTCATATTTGTACTCGACCCAAAAGTTCTTTCCAACACGTTGGATTACACTCCCCTGTTTTAAAGGCGCATACAAGTCGAGCTCCACTTTCACTCTCTCCGATGCAAATGCCGCAGAGCCTTTTGTTTCCTTTTTGATTTCTATAACATTTCCTAACTCCATGGCTATCTTTCTTATAGCTTTTTCATTACGCCATTCAACAGGTAAGCCATAGATATGCACCCAGAAAGCTCCTCTCGTGAAATCATAGCAATGAGGAGGTGTATTAGGTTCCCATGGTTTCAACAAGAGAATGTGGTTGGCAAAAGACCAAGGACCCCCGTCCAACACTCATTTAATATCCATAGTAGATTTGAAAGCAAACAGAAAGTGACCTTGTTCCAACAGAGTGATACTGACATTATCTATTTTCCAAGCCATTTTCATTGTACTTTGGAAAGCTTGGAAATTAATAGAGGAGCTTGTGAACAACTTATCGATCAACATCAGTTTACAGTTATTTTCTTGTTCAGAGGCATCCATTTCTTCTAGATCAACAATGTCATTTTCTGACCACATATCTCCTAATTTCTTGCATAGTAGCTCCAGTCGGGGATCGGCATTTCTATTCTCCATTTCTAAAACTCAGTATTCAATTAGGCAAAACAACAAACGGTGAAAGATTCAACGCAAGAAGCCACTAGAACCAGCCCGTAACAATACTTGAGATTAAAGATCCTAACGCGTTGCTTCTATACCCAAGGACTCGACAAGACCCGGGATACAAAAGGCTTTAGAGCTTCGAGAGCTACTTGGTACTCAGCGACAACATGATAGAAGATAAGATGAAAGGAGACTATGGGGATTCCAACTGGGTAGGGTAGGGCAGGTTGAAGATGTGGGAGCTTTGCAATGGAATAGTAGTTGTGTGGAAACCTTCCATTGCGAGATAGTTATATATTTCTAGAAGTGAAAAGGGGTTTCGTTGAGGAGTGTGGTTTTAGGGTTTAATGAGTGAGCGTGCAAAGAGGTATATGTAAGGCGTGGGATATGGGGATGGTGAGGAGATTAGGTAGGGTTTTTGGAGAGGAAGATGATAGGTTCTGAAGAGATGGAAGACATAGCTACACCAAAGGTAGATAAACTCTCCATGTGAGAGAGAGAGAGAAAACTGTTGGAGAAATCTTCATGGAATGTTTTGAAGCTGACAAAACGTTTCCATCAGTCTAGTCTGAAGATTTGCAAACTCTACCATTTAAAGTCTGAAGACCTCCGGACTGCTAGACTCAAGACTTAAAGTCTATCCTCATTGACAGTTTCTAGTTTGTCGAAGAAGGTCTATCCAGGACTGGATGTTTCGTTAAGGATTTGATCTTATCGACTGACGAAGATCTCTTGGCTGGATATGACATAACGGAATCCTTTATTCGAATCAAGATTGATTAAGGATCCGATGATTGGCGAAATATACTTGGAATGTTCTACTTATGAAAACCGAGATCCTGATTGTATGGGCGAACATGATTGATGGGCTAACATGATTGATGGGCTATCGACATGTTCCTTAAATAGCTCGAATGATCTTCCTAATTGATTCCGTCCAATGGGTAGATTGGAGGAATTCCTTTGGTAAGTGCCAACAGGTATGATGGCATAAAGGAGTATAAAAGGGAAGACGTTCAGCTTGTTCAAGTGTGTGCACGATAGAAGAATTCCAAAGTCTCGAAGCTCCTTGTTCTTAGTCAATTCATTTGCCGAGCGAAATCTTGTACACAAAAAGAGAGTCTATATTCGTGAGAAACCTTGAGGAAGTGTGGTAGAATATCTATACTTTGTGGAATCAAGGGAGAACATTGCTGTAACATCTCTTTTGTTCATAGTGAAATCCAGTAGGTGGATCGTCAATGCGGAAGAGTGGACGTAGGCTTGGAATAAGCCGAACCACTATAAATCGTGTGTTCATTTTCTCTTCCATACTCTCTTTTACTTTGATCATAATTATTTGTGATAGGCGAGCTTCATTTTCATTATCTAATATTGCTCACATATCACGAGAAATTACTTTTGCACCTATTCACCCCCCTCTAGGTGCTTGTACTAGCTATCTCAAAAACGTCTTCTGATTTAGATGTATACGAGTTGTTTTACTACTTGATTGAAATTTAATGTGAGATGGATGAAGAGACCTTGGCTTTTTGGGCCAACCACGCCATCGGAGCTGTGGCTGCGTTGCCGGCATTGTTTAAATGCCACTGATCTGAGGATGGGCGAACTACCCTTTTTATTGAAATTGAGACTTGGAATTTCCCTTTTTGCACTTATCTTTTGGCGGATACTAAATAACCTATCGTCCTACATCATTTTTCTGGCTTTCAAATGGACAATGGGTGGATGATTGTGAATTGAATGGATCTCTATGCTTTAACTCATTGGAAGACATGTTTCATTTATATAATAGAATGGCTGCACCATGGGCTGAGTGTGTGATTTGAGAATACTGCCGGTCCTTGGGACGACAATGCCCTCGGTGATAGTAAGGATGCTTGGAGGGGTAACTGAGTTCCTCCTCCAAATGTCTTGGGGTATAACACAATTCCCCCAAATGTCCTCACGATGCGGAATGGATACGAGATGCCTGGGGGGTAACGGGGTTTCTCGGAAAATGGTGGAAGTCAATTCATAGTAAAGATGATCAATTGCATTTCCACATTTCATTGAAGCTTTATTGGATTACTATTTTTAGAGAAAATATTTTCTATTGGCTATCCTGATTTTGAGAAAGGTCTCAGGTAAGTCGATATCATAATGATCTTCTATCTTTTATATTTAAATTTCCCCGAATGTGCTATTATAGACTTACGTGATGTAGACAAATTAATAATTTTGGACGTACTATGGGTGGGAGACAGATGACATAGTACATACATAGTATCCAGGTTGGGATGATACAATTACTAGAGCTTTTGGATGTAGTACGGAGTAGTGGTACCTTTTGCTTGTCCCCCAGTATATCTTGACCCTGTCACCTAAAATATATGTATAAATAAGAAATGAAAGTGCCTGGTTTGCATTTCGACATGTGTCCCTTTGAAATTTTATGTCCCGGGTGTTCTTTATCCATACACGTTTCTGCATGCTTAAATAATGAAAAGACTTTAATAATTGTGTTAGCCGCGGCGTGCTTTGGGGCCTCACAACCCAACTCAAACTATGCCGGAATTTAATTGATGGCACAACTTTAAGATAATATGACACATCGCAAGAATTTAATTAACGACAATGTGACTAGATATAAGACATAACGTTGGAACCAAATCAATAATGTTGCACTAGAGATACAACGTCGAAATTTAATCAATAACGATGCGCCAATATATAGACACTTGCCAAAATTTAATCGATGACGGGAATTCAAAAGCTATTGCTAGAGAAAACTAAGATAATGCAGAAATAAAAAGATAACATTTGATGTGTTGTTTGGCCCCGGGGTTTCTGTTGGATGATTGGGATATTTATACAGAAATTTGGTAAATGATGAGCAGTTGTCCTTCTTATAGTAAATGCTTCCAACTTTAGACTCGTCCATTTTTCTTTCTAACAAACTCGCCCATTTCCTTGGTGACCAGCACATGATAGTGCAGCCGATTTTGAGTGTCAACACTTTCTATCAAATATTTCCTACGATAATCTTCACTATGTTCTTGTAATAGTAAAGTAATGTAGTTGATTACATATAAAATCTCCTTATGTCATATAACAAGAACGATTAGGAATTTTTAACTTTTATCGCGTCCCTATGGCACTAATATATCATACGAACTAAGAATTTCAATTTCTTTTTTTTTTTTTTTTTTTTTTTTTTTTAAATGTTAGGAAGGTTCGTATAAAATGAGATGAATTGAGTTCACACTTTCCTTGGTCTTAAAACCAGTCATGGGCGGGCCCGTCCGCATGCATTTGGTTCTTTAGGGCTGTCTCTTAGGCTGAGATCTTTGTCCTTGAGCCTAGCCTTTTCTTCTAGGGTTAGACTTTTCTTGGCCATTAAGTTTTCGATTTTGTCTTTAACAAGGCAAAATCAAAGAGAGAAACAAAGGTTAACCTTGGATGGCTGGACATGCAACAGAGAAATGGCAAGGTCAACAAGGCAGGGTGACATCCAACGGAAGACAAGCTAGGAGAATTTCTGAACGCCAATGGGGTGGATCAAGAAACATCGCGTTTGGCTATGATTGCCTTGCCAATAGTCGGACAAGATAATAGAAAAAGTCATAGATGGAACGCATACAAAGAAGAGGACATAACCAGAGCACTAGTGGAATTCTTTTTCATAAATAGAGATGGAGCTCCCTTAGGCGAAACACTGGATTTGATGAAACCCTTATCCAAAAGCTCTTGCAATAGTGTTTTCAATTCTTTCAATTCAGCAAGTGTCATTTGACATGATGCCCTAAAGATCAGTGCTATGCCAGGCATCAATTCAATACAAAACTCAACTTCTCTATCATGAGGTAAATCTAGTAAATCCTCATAAAGCACACTTAGAAACTCTCTAACAAAGAAACATTCTCCAACTTCACTATGACCTTACTTGTGTCTTTTATACAAGTTAGATAACCATAACAATCTTTTCTCAAAAGTTTCCTCCCTTGCAAAGTTGAGATTAACCTTGAAAAGATATCTTTATAACTTCCCAAAAAAGAGAATTCCAATTGATTCAGAAGTCTAAAAATCGTTTTCTTCGAAAAATAATCAACAATAGCATGATATGTAGATACCCAATCCATTCCCATAATAATATCGAAATCTCGAATATTTAACTTCACTAGATCCACGAGCATTTCAACATTATTAATCCAAAGCACACATCTGTTGAATACATGATTAGCAACCAAGAAATCACCAATAGGAATATCAACACACAATTCATATCTAAGAGGCTCAAGCAACACATTAAACTTCTTTGTAAATTTAGTTGAAATGAATGAATGTATAGCACCGGGATCAAACGACGCATAAGCACGTTGCGAGGTAAAAGAAATATTAGCTGCAACAACTACGTTAGATGCCATCATGTCCTCCTTCGTCATTGCAAAAACTTTCCCACTTATCCTCTATCTTTATTGGTTCTCTTGAGGCCTGCCAACTGAAGGGGCATTCTTTCACATGGAGCATCTGCATGCTACGTGTCCTTGTTCTCCACACAAAAAACATATTTTACTATATGTAGGGACATCCTTCTTTGTGGGACAATTGCACACTATATGTTCCATTTTTCAGCAAAGAAAACATGCTCCTAATTGATACCAACGACCACCGTGAAGTTTCCCAAAAGTAGCATAAGGGCTTTGATTACTTTGATTTCAAGACCTTCTCGGCTGATTGAAATCTCTTCACTTTTCGTTACCGCTAGTACGACTATCCTGGTAATTAATGGGCCTAAACCTCTTGTATTAAGGCACTCCTTGTATGCCATGCTCCAATGTGTCTTGCTCGATTGTAATCGCTCGATTCAAAGCATCTTTGTACATTGTTAGTTCAAAAGGTATGAGCATAGTACGGATATCCAATCGGAGTAGCATTGAAAGTGTTAACCCTTACGTCTTTCACTAGTTGCAAAACCATCCTCAAATCTACTTCATTGATTAAAATGGGTCACGTATTACATAATTGTTGAGATACCTTGAGATATATTGACAAAGTCGCTTCTTATCTTTACTTGGAAGGACTCGAAAAGAACTATGCATTAAAACCTTCACTAAAATCCTTCCATGAAATGACTACATCATTACCTTCGAAGGCCGATCTAGTTCCTTCCCACCAACAAATAGCTTTGCCTTCAAAACATCGAGTGGCAAAGTTGACTTTTTGTTCATCACGAACATTCTTGGCTCTGAAAATCTCCTCCATGTTTCTAATCCAACAGCTTAGCCTTGAAAGGATCCAATTTTGCTTAACTTATATGGGTCCGCCATTCTCAATTGGATGAATGTGCATAAGCCAATAACTCCATCTTCACTTAATTCTTTCACTTGACTATATTAGTGAAGCATTGCCTGCATGAACTTAGTTGGAGGAACCAACTCTTGGGACTTTTCCTTGGCTTCATGCAAGTTGAGACTCCCATCAAATTGGTCCTCTAATCTCCTCCTTGAAGCTATACCTCAAGAAGCTTGAGGCATATCTCTAGTATGGGGGGTAGCGACTCCCTTACCTTTGCAACTCCTATGAAGTAAGGCAAGCGTCTCTGAGTTGGAACACATGGTCACCCGAAACTAAGAATGAAACTATATCTTAGTATCTAAAAGCCTAAGCACTAAATTCTATCATATGATCTCACATTGTTTGAAATATGTACTCGTAAAAGTTAAAACTTAAACTCTAATACCAAAAGATGTCACGCCCCAAAATTACAAAAATATGGGGATGACATGGCTGTCCTTCCCCGCGAAAGATGCAGCTTCAAATATAACTAACAACCCGATATCAAAATATATATCTCCAACCATATTTACGTATCAAATAAACCAACCGGTTGGTTACAATATCAGAGTTTCCTTAATCCACCACAAAGAATATGTACAACCAAAACTCTCTCAACAAACTTAAAAGAATAATATACAATGATTCCTTAAGCTATACCCAAAAGTATGACTCCCAAAAGTTTCCCATAATAGTACTCTCGTCCTACTTGCTGTTAACTGAGAGACCTGAAAAACATGAAGAATGAATAGAATGAATAACCACAGCTCAATGAGTAATATATAACTTCTAAGAAGCAACATTTCCCTTTCATATTTATAAAATCAAAACATGTATCATCGGTTCAATTCAATAATTGAACTCGTCATATCTTATGTCAATGGTTCATTCCATGCTCAATATCTAACTCAATGCTCCAAAAATGACTCACGAATTTTTACGTTATCGTGTAGTACTTAGTCCTTACCTAATGTATATCAAAGGTACATGGCCCTAGATGGCTCCCACAAATACATTATCATGCAATACTTAGCTCTTTATTACGCATGTTAAAAGTGCAAAACCCTACAGGTGGCTCCCACATGACTTAAGTTGCCATGTAGTACTTAATTCTTGACTACAAGGCTCTAAAAGTGATTCATACGAAGTTTCGTTATCATGTAACACTTAATCATTTACCAATTCACATTACAATTAGTTTTTTGAACCCAAAACATATCATCTTACAAGAGTTATCTCATAAATCAAATGTACAAAATAGCACGCATGACCCTTCAAGAATAGTTTATCGAACCATCCCCAATAACTCAAAAGTATCAAACATTTTATTCAGCTTTATACAACAAATATGTCATCACTTCTATATATATATCCTTACCTCAATACATGGGTTTTACAAAATCAAAAAAGGTGTTAGTACTATGATCTTGTCGTCTACGACCCAACAATAAAAGATACTCATATTGTCAAACTTGCGGTTTAAGCGCTACGTTGCGTAGTTAAATTGGCTTGTTTGGCATGCGCATATGAAGGCTGCGTTTGGGAACCACTTCCCAAAGCTCCTTGGGAGTCCAAAGCCCTTTGGGCAAAAAAAAAAATGGTGTTTGGCAAAAACTTTGAAGGGACTTGGGTAAAATGCTAGCATTTTTAGGCTGAAAGCCCAAGGCAGTGGGGGCTGCCTTGGGCTTTTCAGCATTTTTGGCATGCTGAGGCGACACTGTTTACTTTTTTTTTTCCAAAATTGTCCTCATGAATTTTTTGTTTTTCCGGTTCGTGTCCTTGGATGAAACATTGTTCATCTTCTCCGGGCCGACGACTGCTACAGGGACGCCGCGACCTAGGCGATCGTTGTCGGAGAGTCGGGCGACCTCCGTGAGTCTCGGTGTTGCCGGCGACCGTCGCCTGCTGCACCGCGACCTCCGCACGGAGCTCGCCGGGGCCGCGCGACCCATCCGGTCGCCGGTCCGGTGGTTGCGACCAGATCCGGTGCCGAGGCTCGAGCGGCGACGCAGATCGGGGTCGCGCGACCTCGTCGCCCGGATCTAGGTCGTCGGAGGTCGAGGCGGCGCCGCGCGACCTCGCCGCCCCGCATCCGGGTCGTCGGAGGTCGAGGCGGCGGCCGCGCGACCTCGCCGCCCTGATCCGGGGTCGCCGGAGGTCGCCGGAGGTCGCGCATCGCGTCGCGCGACCTCTCGCCCAAGAACCGGGTCGCCGGAGGTCGCCGACGACCGCCGCCCTTGCCGGTCATTTTTTTTAAAATTTTTCTTTTGATATTTTTTTACCACAAAACTCCTTTGTAAATGTAATTCCCCAAACACCATTTTTGCTCAAAGTATTTCACAAAGAGCTTTCAAAGATAATTTACTAAACACACAGATTTGAAAACACCTTTAACTCAGCCGTCTTTTCGATTTTCCTAAAGACTTTCCCCAAAAGTGGTCCCCAAACGCACCCGAAATCCCCTTTGTCTCTTCCCTATTTTTCTCTCTCTCTCTGTTCTATCTCTCCCCCGGCAGCTCTCGGCCCCTTTTAAAACCCAGCGTGACCTGTTTCTGCTTTCCTTCTCCTTTTTTTTTTTTTTTTTTTTAAATTTTGTTTTCCTTTTTTTTTTCGGGTCCCACCACCCTTACGAGGTCAACCCGGACGGCCGGACGTGATAAAGAGCGTGCCCTGATTTTGCTTTCCTTCTCCGTTTTCTTTTTTTTTTTTTTTGGTTTGGAATATGCTTAGTAAACCGTACCCTCATATAAATTATAATTAATCCCCACATATTTTCGAAGAAGAGAGAGAGAGAGAGAGGGAGAATTTTGTCTTGTTTGGATGCTTGTGTTCTTTCATAGAGTCCACAAAATGTGTGGCTGGGGATTCACCGTCCATTTTCCAAGCTAAGGGTATGGTTAACCAAGTATATTTCTTTTTTGGTGGCTCGCACCGCTTTGAAAAGTCAAATATTACGAAGCAACCTTGAATAGCCGGACATGAGATAAAGAAATGTCAGAGTCAAAGAAGGCAGGGTGACTTCCAACTGAAGACAAACAAGGAGAACCTCTGAAGGCCAATGGGGCGGACTGAAGAAACGTCACGTTTGGCTATGATAGCTGTGCCAACAGTCGGAGAATATATAATGGTGAAGGCTTTAGATGAAACGCACACAAAGAAGAGGACTTAACCAGAGCACTAGCTCATAAAACTTAACTAGCCGAGAGAGAGAGAGAGAGAGAGAGAGAGATGAGCAGCAGCGGCACGGAGGAGGTGGCGGTTATGGAATCGTACCCGATGAACGGTGGGGATGGCACATTCAGCTACAACAAGAACTCTAATATGCAGGTTCTTCATTTGATGTTAAGTAGATGCATTTCCAAGCAACCATTTCTTAAATTTCATGGAATAAGAGCTAAATGATAGAATTAATTGTTCTGTCTTTCGCTAAGCTTTGCCTGAATTCAGCTTTTGAAACTACTCTCTGGTTGTTCATCTCTTGTGACCCCTTATGGTTTCAACGAGACAAGTATCAAATCATCAAATATCGAACTTGCTACTCTGACATGCATCGCAGAGTGGCAACAAACGTCGCCCGGGAGACAATCAACGAGGTGATCGCAGAGAAGCTCGACATAAAGCAATTTCCTCCTGCTCTGACCACTTTCCAGATCGCGGATTTAGGCTGTTCGGTCGGGCCAAACACCTTCCTTGCAGTCCAAAACATCATAGAGGCAGTCCGACGCAAGTACGAATCACAAGGCCTCTCCTCCCAACTGCCTGATTTCCAAGTCCTGTTCAACGACCACGCGTCCAATGATTTCAACACCCTCTTCGCTTCCTGCCATCTGACCGACCGTACTACGCAGCTGGTGTGCCAGGATCCTTCCATGGGCGACTGTTCCCCAAGGCGTCCCTCCATTTCGTGCATTCGTCTTATGCGCTTCAATGGCTTTGCAAGGTGCCTAAAGAATTGGTTGATCCAAATTCCCCAGCATTTAACAGGGGGAGAGTTCACTACACAAGTGCTCCACGCGAAGTGAGCGATGCTTATACATCTCAGTTTGCAAAGGACATGGTGACATTTCTGCACGCTAGAGGTGAGGAAATTGCGAGTGGAGGCATCATGGTTCTAGTCATGCCCGGATTGCTAATGGCATTCCTTGTTCACGTGTACCATCGGGCGTGATGTTCGACCTTTTGGGGTTCAGCTTGATGGATATGGCAAAGGAGGTAAAAACTGGAAACATTGTCAGCTAAATTTTCTTTTCTTACCAAAAATAGTTAAATATGTGTGCAAGTGTATATCAGCATAGTTCACTTACAGGTCTCACAAATTTAAATTTAGCGAAAATATAGATAATCCATAGTTCATGTCTCATTTGTGCATGTCTTAATGTGTTTATCATATGCATGTGGACCCTTTAACGGATTTCTTAAGGCTTTCATTCCATCGTTAGTTCACTTATATTCAAAGCAATCCCATTGAGTTGCACAGATGACTTGATGAAAGTAACTCTCTACAGGGTATAATAAGTGAGGCTCAGGTGGATTCATTCAATTTGCCAGTGTACGCTCCCTCTCCTGACGAGATGACGGCACTAGTAGAGAGCAATGGGTGCTTTAGCATAGAGAGGATGGATTTAGCAGCTCCTGGATCCAAGATCGATGTCTCGTTCGGAGGGCATGCTTGCATGCTGCACTTAAGAGCTGGAATGGAAGGCATCATCAGCAAACATTTTGGAAGCGAGATAATTGACGACCTGTTTGATCGTTTTCTCGGGAAAACCAATGAATTTTCCGACCGTTTAAACTCTACATATCGTCAAGGAAGCCAACTGGTAGCAATACTGAAGCGCAAATAATGCGCACTTGGGAGTGGAGTCCGCACTTTTTTCAAATAAAGTTCCAGATATCTACTTTCCTCTTCGAATTCATATGTCCCATATAAGGCACTCGAAATCTGAATACGGTGTGGATATTTAGCATTTGTCCTGGTATGATCTTTACAGTACTTGTATTGCAATTTTTGACGAAGTATCAACGTATTGAACTTTTTGATACTCTGGGGCTTCATCAAGCAAGAAGTCATCACCTCCGCAATGACGTGCACCAAGAAGGTGCTTCATCAAGAAATAAAGTCAAGCAGCATTACGATGCTTGTCCTCATACATGGAGTAGCTTTGCACATAATTCTAATTTTTGATTCTATAAGTAATTTAAATATTTGAAATTTGATGTGTTGGGCTTTCTTTTCTACTGAGACTGCATAACTTCTTTCAATTCATCCCATGAGAAAAGAAGAAAGAAACTAGGTAGATTGTATTATGAGACCTAGAATCGAGCGTGTAAATAATTGCTTCACTGGAAGCTGATTTCCAAACTGCAGGTTTTGGAGCAGTGAGATAATGAGTCGCAAATTTTTCTGCTCCTACTTTTTAGATAATATTGTACTTTTGGCATCAATATGATCTTTAAATTCCTCGTAAGAAAATCCTGTTAATCTCCTTTCTGCTGAGGAATGTTCCATCCCCATGATAACAGCCGCCGCAAATTTTTCCCCATCAGCCATGGCAAGAGCATGATCTATTCTCAAATTCCATGACAAACTGAATCTGATGCAGCATCATCTGGCCTAGAGCCATTATCTGAGATTACAGAAATGTTATTATGTTCAAACCCACCAGCATTAGGAATCCGAGGAACCTGTGGCATGGAAGAATAACTATCGTACACAGAAATTTATGGGGTATGCAAAGTTTATCGCGATACGGAAATTCCAATTCAGAAAGACTAGACAGTGAACAGCCGTTTGACATTACCATTATGTACAAAAAGATGTAATGCACACACAAATAGCAGTCAGAATGTTATTTAAGCTTCGCTACACAAACAGCAGGAATTTAGGAGTACCGTTGCCTACACATTTGCAGAAGACCCAAATACAACAACTTCGGTTTCTTCAACTGAGAAAATATCCAAGTTGGATTTCTCAATTCAGACGCAATCGGGGGAAGGAGTCTTCAAGAGTGGACCAACGAGCAGTTATCCTACCTCGTTTTCCTTCTTAATTTGGATTAGTTTATCATATACACACCAAGGAAAGCTAAGATAATGATCTCGTTTTAAACCCTCGTTGTAGCAACCCCAATACTCCGGATGATACGTGACATGATACCACGCAGATGCTTTTGCATATTCATCAACAGGCTCAGAATACGAATCACTTCCCTTATCATTAAACCAGGTCCGAGCTTCCTTTCTCAGGGATTTTACCGCCATAGTGATGGATTCAGCGTCCTCCTCTTGGTGAAAGATTTGGACATTTTATTATGCAGCCACTAAGTATTTCAGCCTCTGTGTCAATCCCATAGTACTCCATCAGATTCCCAGCTTGTAATCATAATTACCCTTGTGATAGAAAGCGTCATCGACATAATCCTCAAATCCGTCCACTTCCATCTCTGGGTCATAAGATTGCCTCGCCATTTCCAGCGTGAACTTCCGAATAGAGCTTGATGCATATGCTTCCTCTTTGACTTCCCGAAAAGCTTTCCGATCACGTTATTGGATGGGTAGCTGGACTTGTCAAGCTTCTCCATGAAGTCTGGGTATTCCTTGACATACAGCTTAGGAGGTATCACAGCAGGTACCCCAGTTTTTGGGAAGTCAACCGCAATAGAGAAAAGTCTGGCAAGGTCTAAACATTCAGGGCACATGGCCTTTTCAGGCTGACTATCTGCAAAGACGGTGTGGGCATTGGCAATAATTCCAAGGCTGTCATTAAGTATGTAATTTACGAAGTACTCCTCCACTTCCTGTTTAAGCAACAAAACCACAAAAGGGTTTTAATTACCCACATATCCATAGAGCATTACATAAATCAGCGGTGAATTTCCAAATGCAACTCATTGATTTCGGCAAATTGATCATCAATAACCCTTCAAAAATAAAGTGTGCTCAGATATACATCTTCTCTTAAGAGTTCAAGGTATATATGTGCTGGCCACTTCCAATTTCAATGTTCCCAATGATTCAAAATAATCCATTCATTTCATTATCAAGAAAAGGAAATGTTCTGTAACGCAAAAGAACAATGCATAAACCAATCTTAGTAGATGAATATGCATGGGCAAGTATAGGCTTGCAGGTAGATGCTTATCGCCACGGTATTTCCAGCAGAATCAATCTTAATAAAAACAATAATACCAATTCAGAGAATGGAAGCCTCGTAATGACTGCCGCCTAAAAGAACAAGGAATTCTCAACAGCAGTGAAGAGTGGGTACCAAATCCAAGGTCAAGAACATAGGCAAAGTTTACTTATAGAGTCACGCTGGAACAAAACTTATTATAAAGACCAAAAGATTCTTTCCATAAACCCATGCATCATTATCGTAATGATAACTTCCAAACCCCAATTTAAGAAACGCCACAGTTAAAACAAGTATACAGCTAATCCCAAAGCATGAGCCCAATCCTATTCCCCCAATAGCAAGAATGAGTTATCATGTATGAATCTTTATTCTCTAGAAGAGTTTCTTCACAAGGAGGAAATTGAATGGACCGACCCATGGTATATTTAATTTCAGATCATTAATATTTCCTACGATGGCCAGCCTTCTAGATAAGGAAAAATACCACAGTAGTAAGGTAGTTTCACTTGGTGATGAAAATGATGCTTTCCATGATCACACGCTTTAATCCATCATCCTATTGCGTTGATATTTCCTAGATATAATCAATCTCTTAACATAACAGATTCACATATTATTTAGATTCACAACAGCCGGAATATAAAAAAGCCGTGCATCATTTCAGTAAGCCTACTTTTCATTCCTCATCTTTACTTAAAAAATTAGCTATGTCCCTCCCCAACAGTCACTTGAACTGCATCCAAGCACAATGCCTGACCAAATACACCTCTAAGTTTGGCAAAATATATGAAATGTTGAAATAGGGTTTCAGAACCAGTGAAATGGCTCTGCTAGCCTTTATAGATACATTTGATGAGCCGGCTCTTAATCATAGCTAAACCCACATCCAGTCGAGACAACACTACAGCCTCAAGTGCTTCATTTTTTACCATAACCTTTTGTTTCCCTACAAAGATTCATATCACTTTGTGTGCAGTTGTGCCTGAAGTTGGAGTGAGCAAATTTGGCAGTTAGCTTTTAGGGCAGAAGATGAATAGAGGCATTGAAAACTAGGTCCAAACAAGCAAAAATTAATGAACTAGTTCTCTAAAGTAAAACAACTAGCTTGGGTTAGCATCTGCTAATAAAATATTATTGATCTTGAAGGTGTGATTCTTTGCCAATGACTTGGTGCCACGTAAATAGTCATAAATAACTGAGATTGGCTGGTGGAGCGCTCCAAGAAAACTGAACTTCTACACTGAAATCGTATTTTATGACCAATATCAACTTTGGACGACCATTGGCTGAGTTCCCATTTTGCTTAACTATATCAACGTGTTTTCTAGGTTTGGGAAGTGCTTCTAGATTCCTATGTTTGGAAATAAGAATGTAACTCACTCAAGCTCTTGAGCTATTCAAGTTTGACTTAGATTACTCAAAAGCTACTTGATTCTTTTGCTCATAAACTCGTCTGGAAAGTATAAATAAAATAATCTATTTTTAGAATAGAAATTGATTTCTAAAATAGAAGGGCTATCATTCACACCGAGAAGAAATGAACAAAAAGATTTGCTTGTCAGGAAAAACAAGATAGTAGTCTAGATCGTTATTTGGGGCCAATAAATGCTAATAGTGCAATCCACGTCAAAAGGGTACATATGATATGTGGATATACTTTAAGGAAGGACTACATGTAGTGGATTTTTAAGAGGTTATGGATAAAATTGAACAAATAAAAAGTATCGCAACCCCATTAAATATTGGAAAAAAAGTTTAGTAATTACTCATGTCGTTACTCCTTTTTATCCTCATAGCATTTGTTTTTATGGTGAGAAAAGCCAACTTAAAATAGGTAAACTTTGATCTCATCAAAGTACCTCTATAAATTACATGAGGATCAAAGGTCGGAGAAGTAATGTAGAGTACATAAAAGGAGTTTGGTGTTGTGTCCGAAGGGAAATGCCCAGAAGCCATCCAATGTATAAATTGGAGTCCCCGGCCTCTCGAGCAAGCACCTAGATCGCATCGCATTTTCAATCAGAACGTTTTGTAAAGTTTGGTTTAAATCAATTTTTATGTGATTACACTTTAGAACCTCTTAAGAGTGTTCCTCCGGTTCTTTTTGCAAGTTTACATGAAATCATTGTAAAAGATTGTGTCAAACATAAGCAAATCACTCTTCCGCTTACCACTGGAAATCTAAAATATAAGGAAATACCATGCTTCTAGCTAAAAAATAAAAGTCATGGGGACCTAATGACATCGACGAAAGCTCAGCATGTGACGTTAAGCGAGGCTTTATTTTAAACGTGTAACCTCCTTATTCAAGGTAGATTTACCACTCTCACTCTCTCCATGAACATAGGTCTCGGTAATTCAAATCGAACCACCTTAATCTTGTTATTTCATTTCTCTATTAATCTCGCTATTATGGTGAATTGCACAATCTAATTGATCAACAACACTAATGCATGCTCTACATTTTCTTAATGTCATCCGATCATGAATGACTGAGAATTACTTATGTTGCTAGTCAAGACAACATAATCATCCTCGATATCTAGGGTTAATAAAAAAAAAAAAACCAAATTATGGCCACTTTGTAACACAACTACCCTAAACTTTTTTCTTTTTCTTTTTTTTTTTTTTTGTATAACTAAAAAGCTTTACACTTGCTTATGGTCACATAAATACTCTAAACTTTTTTTCTTGTGTCATAAAAAAAAAATCCGAACTTATATCAATATGATAACAAAAGTATAGTGCAAGTGCCTAAACTTGGCACAGGAGCCATTTAAGCACCAAAAATTAGAACGATATACATAAGTGTCACTTTCTTTGAAAAATGAGACATTTAAGTGCTAACTCAAATGACGGGTGTCAAAATCCTATGTGGCATTTTTTTTTTAATAATATAACTAGCTTGCATGGCTCACCAAAGAGTTGAGTCAAGAGAATAACAAAAACAATGTCGTTTTGCCTCTTATTTGAATTTTAATATAAATATTAATTAAATTAAATTAAAAACTTAAAAAAGTTGCAGAAGGTGTTGTGCAAGGGCTTCTTCTTCCTTTAAAAAAAAATAATTTAGTTTTAACTTTAGTTTAATTAATATTTATATTCAAATTCAAATTCAATGCAAAACGACATCTTTTTTGGCTTATCTTGCCACATCAATATGCAAAACGATATTATTTTTGACTTATCTAGCCACATCAGCATTCAAAATAATGTTATTTTGCACTTGTCTTGTCAAAAAAACTCTACGTCAGCATTTTGGCCGGATTTTCTTATTGTTGGCACTTAACTGATCAATTTTGCTTCGATTTTGACACTTAAGTGTACTTTTCCAAACTTTTAATACTTAAGTGTCCCATTATTTTCGAACTTTAGGTGTCCACGCTTCCAATATAACGAATATAACTTGGATGTAATTGAAATAGGGAATATATATGACATAGATGTATAAGTTTGGAATTCGTCATGGTACAAAAAAAGTTGGGGGCATTTGTATCTCGGTGAACAAGTTTATGGTTTTAGGCAACACGAAAAAAGAAGAAGAAGAAGAAGAAGGGGTATTTGTGTCACAATGGGTATGGTTTAGGGTTTTTTGTTGGTATTTGCCGTATAATATAAGAGCATCATAAAACTCCAAATTGAGGTGCACATGTGAGGATGTTCGGGGAAATGAATTCCACATCAGATCTATGTTTTAACTTAGAATAGTCAACATATTGTAATTAGATCATAATGGAATTATCTTAAATTTTTCAGTGAAGGTCAGGCTCAAGCTTGGGTTCGCCCTTGGGGATCCCCTTTGTCGAGGACTTCAGGTTTTTGTTGTTAATTCTTAATAAGTGGTATCAAAATCAATAGTTGATTAGATTGAATAGGTCGAATATGTATAGATGGGTAGTTGGTTAATATTTTAAAGCAAAATGTCGCATATGACTCATCTATCGATGTGACAAATAATGCGCTTTCGCTAAGTTTGGTTGGGCCAAAGAAATTAATGGGAAGTTAGAAGGGCAGAGTTTTGTCTCTTGCCAAACTTGGCGAAGTCAAGGTGCAGAATGGATTAGACTTTATATTGTTGTAGAAGGATACTTGCATTCAGGGGGAGGGGGCCGAATATAGGAGATTCACATGCGAAACAAAAAAAATTCTAAGGTGCAAGTGCACGGGTCTTAGGCAAAAATTTATGGATACCACGGATGTGATTGAAGTGACTCTAGTTCGCATTGACTGATGGGTGATTAATTGAAATGCTACCATTAAACATTGTTATGTAGTGAAAAGATTTATGGTTCTAAGCAGTTTGTTGGTTTTGTGGTGGTCTTAAATTCTAGCCAAAAGCATATCGATGGTTGATTTCTTTTTGTTGACGGTTAGCAACTTTGACCTTTCATAAATTATATTAGCGTGCTGTTAGTAGATATGTACTTGCATCTATGTTTGCCTTCCAATCATGTGTAAGTTATTGTGATTCATGTTCCTATGGGAAAGAACTGGTTTTCTTCAGTGAAACAAATAGCTTTGGTCGGCATTTGCTAATGAAATATTATTAATCTTGAAGGTGTGATTCTCTGCCAATGAATTGCTGCCACGTAAATAGTCATAAATACTGAGATTGGCTAGTGGTGCGCAACAAGAAAACTAGACTTCAACGCTGAAATCATATTCTTTGACCAATATCAACTTTAGACGGCCATTGGCTGAGTTCCTATTTTGCTTGACTTAGCCATATCAACGTGTCTTTTTGTTTGAGAAGAACTTCTAGATTCCCATGTTTGGCGATAAGCATGCAACTCAGTCAAGCTCAGGTGCTGTTCGAGTTCAACTTGCTGATCTACCCAAGCTCGTTTTGATTCTTTTTGAGTTCAAGTAACTCAAATACTAATTAATCAAGTCTAGTCAAGCTTAAAAATAATAGCTCGCGAGCCTAATCGAGTGATTCAATCTTTATGTATTTTAATAATAAAAATTCATTAATAAATATGAACTAAATAAATATAGTACTAGTTTTCAATTATAGCGTATTTTAATGATTCCAGCTTGAGTTTGGGTTTTATTGTGAGTTTTGAGAGAGAACCATTATCTAATCGAGTCAAGGTGAAGCTTATTGAAAACTTATGTAAATCAATTATCTACCTTTAACCATTCGATTTGAGTCAGACTCAATCATTGAATTGGTTGTTGACTCAACTCAATTACACACTTACTCCCCTAGTTTGGAAATTTAGTTCGAAACTTTAAGTTGCCAGATTTTGTTTGTGCATAAAATGTAGGAATAATGATACTGAACTTTTTTTCAATTTTTAATGTGATCTATGAACCTTTTTTTGTTTAATAAATTCGTTGAACTTTTATAATTCCAAGCAAAGTAATTTTTCCATTGAAAATCCTAACACTTACTTGATGTGGACATAGTTTCGTTAACTTAGGGTCCTTTTGTTTTGCAGAAAATGGGCCATTTCAGAAAATATTTTTCCATAAGTCATTTTCCAGAAAATGACAATATTTTCTAGTGTTGGCTAAAACCTGAAAATGTTTCGGAAAATGTTTTCCGGTGTTTGGTAAGGAAAATATTTTCCATTCCCCAGATTAGCGAGCGCGAGTGTCAAGCTTGAGGCTTGCCAGATTGATGAGCGCAAGTTTGAGATCGACGAGCTTGAGGTTCGCCTAGTCCAATGACTAGCCAAGAAAGAAGAAAATGGGAAACAAAGAAAAGAAAAATATAAAAATAAAATAAAAAAATAAATATAAATAATTCAAATTAAAAAAGAAAAAGAAAATTAAAAAATAATTCGAATAAAAAAAGAAAAGAAGAAGAAGAAAGGGGAGGAAGAAATGGGGATTTGTAAATGTGTGAGATAGGAGAGATCAAGTGAGGAAAATATTTTCCACTTTTCAAAAGTGGAAAACAACTTTAGAATACTTTTTCCTTTGATGAAAAACATTTTCCCTAACGAATTCATTTTCCATGAAACGAACACGGAAAATCCGGAAAATATTTTCCCGGAAATTATTTTCCACGAAACAAACGGAGCCTTAATGTAGATTCACTAGGTTGGCATGTACGCGACTTACATATGGCTTCCATGTCAAATATATATATAAAGGAACAAAAACATTTCCTAATTGGGGAAAATGAGGTGGTAGTCTAAATCGTTATTTAGGGCCAATAAATGCAAATAGAGCAGTCCACGTTGAAAAAGTATATGGGGAAAATTGTTCAAAAGTCATAAATTTATTGCATTTTTGTGAATATAGTCTTAAATTTCTAATTATGCCAATTGAGTCCTAAGCCTTTCACGTTTTGCCAATTGAATCAATTCGGTCAAAGTTCATGGACAAAATTAAATAAAAAAAATTGTATCGACCCCATTATTATTGAAATAAAGTTCTGGAACTATGTATATCTTTACTCCTTTTTATTCTCATAGCATTTGTTTTTGATAACAAGGGAACCCGACTTAAATGGGTAAACTTTGGTCCCGTCAAAGTACCTCAATTAATTAAATGAGGATCAAAGGTTGGAGATGTGACTAGATCGAAGAGTTTGGTGTAGCGTCCGAGGGGAGTGGAAACGTTAGAACCTCTTAAGAGTGGTCCTTCAGTTCTCTTTCCAGGTGTGAGGCGAAATAATTTCTACATTGCTAATGATGTCGACGAATTCAAACTTAAGCTCTCCTTCTAATAAGGTACACGGCTCTTTGGTGCGCCTAGCCAACACTCCCATTGTCAAAACTTTCATTGCTTCTAGATATTCATGTTTCCCCCCTTCTAGATATTGCTTTTTAGGCTCCATATACTTCTTTGTGGAAGAAGGTGGTGGGTGGGGCTGATTATACCCCCACTATTAGAGTAAAATTCCTTATATAATCTACTTACTGAAAGCTCACTGGATAAAGTTGAAATTAGGTATTAAGAATTTAAGCAATAAATTACTTCTTTCTACTTAAAAAGTTAAGTAACCCCTACCTGCTTACCGCGTTAAGTAAGTTTCCTGATTTCATGAAATTTTTATGTTGATATTAGTTTTAATCATCAGATAACGTTTAAACTCATTGAGTTGTGAGCTTTTTAATTTTCAGTACTTAATTATATTCTCGATGGGCCATTAGTAATTATAAAGCTTGATTGGCTGCAATTGCAACCGTACTTGGTCAAATACATTTGTTCGTAGGAGAACAGATAAAATTCTAAATCTAATGAGGATTCCACTTTCGTTGAGATTAAAAGGAGAAAGTGAATGAGTGTTGTCTCCACTTTGTAGCATTATCGTATTCAAGTCACATCCGTTATAAATATTAATTTATTTTACCAAAATTAGTGCTGGACGCGGCTCATGAAAATCTATTTGAAATGAATTTTCTTTATTTTTTTCTATAATTTGAGAATTCACTATTACTTAATAGATTTAATTAAAGTGTCTCGTGAGCCATATATTATGCATTGCAACTAAGGAAAATTTACAGTGCTCTTTTTCTTGTCAGAAAGGAAAAATTACGGTATTCAATATATTGTTTTTTCTCATAAGAAAAATTCAAAATAAGGGCCTAAAGTATTCTCAATTTATCAAAAAAAAAAAGGAACCGAAGTGCCATTATTTTCTAAAAAAAAAAAAAAAAGCATGAAGTGGACTTTGTTTTAATAAAGGCTTAAAGTCGCTATGTCGGTCTTAAAAAGGACATAACTTCACTAGCTAGTTAAGGGCATTTCCATCCTTCATCATTTTCTTATTTTCTTTCATTATTTTCTTTATTTTTTTTTTTTTTTTTTTAAAAAAGTATAAAACAAAAAAAAAAAGAGAAAAACTAGAATAAAGAAAAAAACTAGGTGGGAAGGCTAGTCATACCACTTGCAGCTGACGCCCCACCGATGATGGCTTGGCCGCCATAGGCAGGGGAGAGTTGCCAACCCTCTCACTTGTGTGTGTGTATATATTAGCCTTTTTTTTTTCTATTTTAATTTTTTTTGTGGAGAAAAAACAGAAAAAAGGGAAGAAAATTAAAGAAGAAGAAGAAGAAGAAGAAGAAGAAGAAGAAGTAAAGGATGGAAATGCCCTTGACCAACTAGTGAGGTCAAGTCATTTTTTGAGTTTGACATGGACACTTCAATCGTTAATTTGAAATAAAGTCTACTTCAGGCTCTTATTTGAGAAATTAAGGATGCTTCAAGCCCCTATTAAAGACAAGGGTCACTTCAAGCCTTTATTTGAGAAATTGAGAGCACTTTGAACTCTTATTTGGAATTTTCCATTTTCTCATAATATATAGAATCATTTTTTTGAAAACAGAAATATATTTAGTTAGCATATTTAGAATTAATGACACTCGATAACAAACTTTGTTTAATAAGGTATAGTTAGAGTAAGGATAACTTTGCTGGACATTAAAGATTGTTCAAAGTTTTCTGAAGTTTTCAACATTTCTCTAAGTTAAATTACGCCTTTGCATCTTCGTCAGAAAGGTGCAAGATTTTTAAAATGGGAAGTGCTTTTAGAATTGTCCCACTGTGCTAAGAAATGACGTGATCTTCCATATTATAAACTTAGCAATCCAAGCCTAGTAATCAAGCGAATTAGGTAAGAAAAGTTTCACTCGACAAATATTTATTAGATTTTGCTGAAGTATCCCCCAATCATTCACAGCAATAGGTTTCACCTTGGATCATGAAGATAGTTTCGTGATAAAAAAAATTAGATATGTCACCTCGAAGAAAATAATAGTTGCAATAAATTTGACTAATGCCATAAATTATTAGGTCCTTTGTTGATACTAAAGTTTTTTACTCCAATCCCTTCCGCATTCCTTGAAAATTTTGCATTGAGTTGGCTATTAATATCGGATTTTGACCTTTAAACAAAATGATCCAGATTGGTCTTGCAGTCCTGCTCTTCATTGCATTCTTCGTATTTAGAAATGAGGAACTTAGACATAAGCAAGATCATGAATTTTTCTTATGCACTCCGATCTGAAAATTACAAAAGGCCCCTAGGCTCATTTGGACCCTCAAGATCAGTTCTGGACTCTCTTCCCCGCGCCTACGATCCGCCGGCCCCGCCCAACCGATATTGACAAAGTGAATTAAAACAAGCCTTAATTCGGAGTCGGATAACCCGATTCCTTTTATGGAACTCACTTTGTATACATCCTATTAAACGCTCAAGGTTACTTGATAGTTTGGCCCCCTATAAATACTTCCACCACCTTTAAGGTCAGGCTTATTTCAACTAGATCTCTCCCTGATGAACCTTGATATGTCGCAAAACAATGTGGATGTATATTGAAAGAAAGTGGATGAGGTTAGGAACGCCTAATACAATTGTCGCCTGCGGAGATTACATGGGCTAAAGATTTGAAAGGAAAGATGAAGGAACAACACAACTTACTGGAATACTTCAGCGGAAATCATAACGGTTCTGTTTGGATTATAAAAAAATTCGATCCAAACCGAAACACAGCAAAAGCCCTTTAGTTTTCACTCTTCCTTCCGGTTTTCACTTGTCTCAGAGAAGCCATATCCATCGCTTCGTCTACTCCCAGACAACAACCTCATTTGGTCCTCCTAATGGCCATGGCGGCCACCAACATCCTCTCCCTCTACTAGCCTCCACCACCATCCAGTCCCCAAAGAACCCACCCCACAGCTCGTCCCCGACCACCTCCTTCACCAGCTCCACACCATACGCGCCTCCAGCCCCAGCCCACCCTCCACCCCGACCACCACAAACCCCACTGGCACCATCCCCTCCGATCTGCTCCTCCAGTCCCAGCTTGAAGGCGAAAGATCGAGCCTCACAGTTTGCTCCACACAACATTGATTCCTTCGATGACTTGGGAAGATTTTGTTCTGGCCTTACCATGCCATCGATGGATCTAGCCTCAGTTTTTGCGACTTTTGTGGTAGTCTCGAATGAGGTGAACCGAAGGAAAGGTGGAACAATGTAAGGAGGAGAAGGAGGGACCAATAAGAAAAAGACACCAAAAACCGAAAGTCTGAACCAAACAGTGTTTTCGGTTTGGGTCCGAATGACCATGCATCTTTAATGTTCAGTTTGGTTCAGGTATTAGGAGATCCCAAACTGAACCGAATCATTGATACGCCTACTTGCCCTCTCTCCCAAAAACCTGGGTTTGGCCTACTCATGAGGACGTCTAAAATCAGATTGAGCGAGTCTGGAGGAAGCGGATGAAGCGTAAGCGAATGCTTCTAATTTGGCCCCACACAACGATTGGACTAGTCAGACCTCCCAATTGTATTAGCATGTCTACATTGCAATTTCTTTTTGAAAACCAACTGTAAGAACTTGTCGAACTAATAAAATTGAATTTTTTTTTTTTATATGGCGATGGTATTCGATTGATCGTTGTGGGTTATCCTTCAATGACGTCTTTGCATAAGAGTTTGGAGTTGCTAAGATAGGCAGTTTTCCAAGTCCCTTATTAATGAAATTTTGTCAAAAGACTGAATTCTCACGAACTATAGATGTCGAGGACAAACATATTATTGCTCAGTTTTCAATATTTATCTTCCCTAGAAGGAGGGAATACCTTCTAGTTGCTTTATGTCCAAGGAATGCCGAGGTTCACATGAGATCTCGGACGAAGCATTTTAAAGTCATATTTAGGACTCCAGCTTTCATTACGAGAGACAACTTTATTTTAAAGATTTCATCTTTTAGTTGTGCATTAATAATATTTACAATTTTTCATCCTTGATTTGTCATTGCTTGCTCGCAATCCACAAACATAGCAGGTAAGGGCGAGAACTACCAAGAGGGCATGTTGGACCAAAAGAATGAGTTACGCGGCATGCTCGTACGAGACAACAGGAAACAAGGGCATCGCCAAACTGGATGAACAGTTCAGCGCATTACGAAGGTTGGAAATATCGCAGGCAGTCGAGGGTCTCTCACACAATGGTACATAATGGTTGGGACCAACAAGACAGGGACATCAGTTGAATCGTTGGAAGCTTTCATGCAGCAATATATGTCCGAATTTTGAGGATGAAATTTCATTGAAAGAGAGTAAAATGTAATATTTGGTGCCTTTTGATTGGGTGGTCACGACCTCCGGGAGGCGGGTTAGACCATCTAGGGCTTCGATTAATAGATTATTATGCCTACACTTAACTCGGACTCTCCTGATCTCATATCAACTTGCGACTTATAATCTAAGTTCTTAATATACAAATGAGTTTCAAGTAGAAGTCATCATTAATCTATTTTTTGGTGGATCAATTAAAAATCTAAGTAAGTAACGAGAGAATTACTTCACTCCTATGAACTAAAGATTATAGGAACATGGACTTGAGTACATTAGATTTCACTTAACACTCTTTCGATACATTTTCTCTTTTATTTCAGAAATTTTTTTGCAGATAATTTGCATTACTTACTCCCTAACATGTGAGGTAATTAGGCAGATGCGCAACCAATACTTAACACCCAATAACAAAAGCGTTAAACAAATTGTGAAGAAAAGAAGGAATGAGTTACCTTGAAGCAACAAAACATTTGCAAGTGTTAGCTAGAAAATCACATCATCCTGAATATAATTTCTAATTTACACGCAATTTCACTCAAATCTTTTTAGGTTTTCTCTCGTTTAATGAAAACCAAGCTTTATATAATGTGTGCTACTAATCTAACATGACATGCGACATAAGTTATTTAAATGTCCTAGCCCTAACAATGATGAAATATATTATCTCAGCACAACACACAATCTAAATATATGAACCTAAACATGACATAGATCTAATTAAATGAAACGTGCAATTTCTAAAATGACGTGCGATTTTTAACCATGCACAATTTAAATGGCATGCACATAATGACGTGGCACATGACATGGTACTTATGCACTTAACCTATATGACATGCACATGACATAGCAATATGATATGACCTAAATTACATGACATGCATGTGATTTTTCTTTTGTATTTTTCCATATTTTTTTTTAAATGCAACCTATCTTGAAAAAATCTACTTTAATTGTATCTAATTTTTTTGTTTTCTTAAAATGAACAAAATCAATTCAAACCAAACAAAGATAAAATAAATAAATACACATCAAATACGACACCAAATCGCCAAATCACACAAGATATTATCCATGTCCACTTACTTTTGGAAATCAATTGACGAATCGTATCTCGGGCATGAATATCGGATTGACCAATTTTTCATACAATCCTGAAGCATATCTTGGGCATGAGATTAGATTGATGATTTTCTGTGCAATTGCAAATTATCTCTAGTTGGAAATCGGATTGACAATACCTAATTTAAAAGGCTAGTAAAGGTTTTGGATAGGATAATACATCTGGGAATTCAATCACATGCATTCACATTATTTGAAATAAGGAAACGAAATATTGGAAAATCAAATTAGATAAGATTTTCACTTAATCTGAATATTCGCTTCCAAATCTGGGTCGACGGACAGGGGCTCACAAACACGGTCAGGGCTTGATGAGGCGGTGCACGGCTCATGGTGATACTGCTCCACGTTGTGAATGGTGAGGGTAAACTGAAGATTTACGCTCAGTGGATGGCCGGCGGGTGCAGGCCTCGCTGTTCGTGGCACAGAAGGTGGCTTATGGTTGGTTTTCCACTTGATCAGTCGATGGAAGAGCCTCAAGCGTCCTGCAGAACGGGAATCTTATAGTCGTTGGGGTGAACGTTGGCATGGTCACGGCTTGGGGACAGCAAGGAGGACAACGGCGACAGGATCGGCCTGGCTCAGTGGTGTTCTTGTGGTGCTCAACCCTGTGGCTGGCTCACGAGGAGCGATACTTGGTCGCTCGTGACGGTGGCTTGGCGGAGAGGTGTAGCAAAGACGCTGGACTTGAGGATGTAGGCATCAGGACCTACAAGAAAAAGTTAACCAAGCTCGATGGAAGGAGACAAAGCTCGTCAGAAAGACTAGGTATTGCAGAAGGAACAGATGAGTGAAGGCGCGTGCGAAGGTCGAGGGGACCCAGAGAGTTCTCCACTAATTTCACTTGGTTTTGTCTTCTTGTGAATCTCAAAGTCCCCGACAGAGAAGCGAAACGATGATGGATTACTCTGTCTCTTTCTCCATTGAACTTCTCCACCAGTTGTAAATATCTTGACCACCGCTTGACTCCTCGCGGGATGGATGATCTGAACATGTGGAGCATGCTCTGGGCTGGATTGGCACGAAATTTCACCAGTGAAGATCTACAGGAACAACACTGGACAGCCTGCAACTTAGGGGCTTGCTGGAATCGTCACTGAAGAAAACTGCTTAGAGGAAGGCCATCAGAGCAAGCTGTAATCGCCGGAAAACCTGCAGAAAGTTTGACAAAAGTGAATTGGATGAACTACAGCGCTGGGGACTGGTTTGGGCTGGCCCAGATACTCAACGGAGAAAGCTAGACAGCCGGCCTGAGGAGAGTCATGAGCTGGATGGTCGCTAGTTTGTGATCTCGGCTGGCGTTTGTAATCTTGTGAGAGGCCACTGGCTCGTGGATTGATAGCTGAAGGCTCAGTAGAAAGGAGTACTTGCTGCGGAATCGCCGGAGAAAATTGCACGGAGAAGAGGACGAGCAGCCGCTTGTGGATGTCGAGGCTCAAGAAGAACGATGAAGAACTTTTTTCGAACCTCTCCTGGACACTTTCTTTTCTCATTGTGGACAGCGTGGGTTCTCAGAAATTTTCGTTCCGTGTATTCCATATGCGTTATGTTATGCGTGGCCTTGTATTGAATTGTGCGGCCCCCTTCACAATCGTTGAACAAAGGCTTGCCTTTATAGGCTCCACTCTAGGTTTTTTTTTATTTATTTTTTTTTTTTTTTTTTTTTTTTTTTCAAGAGCAAAATATTTTACTTCCAAATTATGATATTCATTTTAGGGAATTATTTATTCTTTCCTCTGGTTGAATATCATAGAATAATATAATTATCTTCGAAGTATCTTATATAATAATTCTATAATTCAATTATACCAAATAACTGACCAAAAAAAAAAAAAAATTATACCAAATTGCCCTACAATGCAAATTTCCATTACATACATATAATATGGGCTTGACGAAAATTACATGCTCTAATGGGCTCAATCTAATTTATTAATTGAGTTCAGAACTTTCCATCTAAGTCCATCCCCGCCAGACTAGTAAATATGTAACTAATTGAAATGCACTCTTAATAACTATATGTAATTTAACTTAATATTTTTGTTATGAGCTAAAATTTAGTCCCTAATTTATTACACAATTAATAACTAATGAAGTTGCCAAAATTTAGGTATCAACATGAGTCGAAGAAAGTGAGCCCCAAAGAAAAAGGTTGACTAGTCAAATAAGGATAAAAAAAGAGACGCTCAGCTCAGTTTAGGACAAAAAGCTCATGCGAAAGGGAGAGAGAGGAAAAAGAAAGAAAAGAAGGGATGAAGAAGAAGAAAGTGAAAAAGAGAAGAGAGACTCGCATATTCTCACGTTTCTCGCCAAGCCAGATTTACTTTGATAAGCAACACTCGGTAAAAATTCAAGCTCTTCATTCTTCTCATTGGAGTAGTTTTTAGAATTATGGCACAAATTCGGAATTAAGTAAACATTGAAATGCAAGGTCCAATTTAGGAGTGTCAAGGAGCTGTGATATTTTCCGAAAATCAATTTGAACTTTCAATTTGCTTGAAACGAATTTTTGAAGTCGGACATGTTATGAATAGTATTTGACTGGCAGGATTTGGGAATTTCGTCGGTTGTTGGCTACATTTTGGATCAGCCAAGCTATGAGTCTTCTAGCCTTCTATCTTTTTTTCTTCTTTTTTTCCCCATTCTCGGATGTTTATCTTTTCGCAAGTATATTCCTTAGGCCAATGCTTATGTTCCAAGGTTTGGTCGTAGGTTCAACAAAAAATTGTGATTAGGTAATACGGTCCCATTTGGTTGATAAAAATTTTCATTTTCGATATGTATTTCATATTAAGAGTGTCACGCCCCGATTCTCGAGAACGCACACATCCCTTACCTTGGCTGATTAAATAGTAATGTCCCAAGACGTATCGCCAACCCTTTCTGTTTTTATACGCATGTGGAAGCATATAATAATAATTCACAGATAATAAAGTAATGGGATAGAAAAGTAGTACTCCAAATTTCCACTTTAAAAACAACCACCCTTATATACATTGCAAATCATAGTGCAAATATATACAAGGCGAATTGTTAAATCATGTTTTAAACCATAAGTTTATAAAACAAGGTCTGCAAAAGGGAATTGACTCCCATCAAAAGAGGGTTGTCCTATGTCAATTCTTCAGGCTTCACCTTCTACACATCGGGCCTCCGGTTCTTCGCCACAACTATCTAAGGACCTGAAAATGGTTATTCAATAAGTAGTGAGACTACATCTTAGCAAATTCTACCCCTTAAGACTCGATTAGGAAACCGATACGCCATAAGAATTACCTATGCACACGAGTCAAAGGACTTACCTTAACCTCAGTTTCATCCTACAAATCAATATTATTTACATATACCTTACATCACATCACTCAATCAATTTATAACATCAAATCAAATCATTGATCAATCGATCTAGCCGATTACATGTCATCTCGACCCATTCTTGGTCGGCTCATCTCATTTACTCAAATTCAATGATGAATTACAGCTCAATGAGCACGGCCTACACGATCATCTCGAATACTCAACCCTAACATTGAATTAAGGCTCAGCGAGCCCGGCCTACACAATTATCTCAAATACTCAACTCTAATGCTGAATTAGGGCTCAGCGAATACAGCCTACTAAAACTTTGGCAGCAATGCTGAATTACAGCTCAGCGGGCACGGCTTACTAATTCTTCGGCGGTTAATACTAAATTACAGCTCAACGAGCACAACCGATTCCAAGTTCGGTAGTGGTGCTGAATTATGGCTTAGCAAGCACAACCTAGATTAGGTGGTAATGCTAAATTACGGCTCAGCGAGCACAACCTAAATTAGGTGGTAATCTACGGTTCAATGGACATAACCAGACTATTTATTTTCCAAGACGATATATATCTAGTCACCGAGCCACGTGCATTCCCTAAGGCGACATACAAATCACCGAGCCATGTGCTATTTGTAGGTGATTTATAATCCACAAATCACGTGCATTCTCCAAGAAGACACTATAGGTCTCCGAGCTACGTATTACAACTCTCTTCCTCATTACTTTATATTTAATCCATAAGTCACGTGCATTCTCTAGGACGACCTTCTTAGTTCCGAGCCATGTAATACCACTTTCTTCTCATCTTTATCATACTCGATAAAATAGTATTCGATTAGTCTTAGCCAATATAATTAATTCACTCTCACAATTCTCGCCACTTTATACAGCCTATTAAAATATTAATGGCGTTGTAGACCCACGCTCGGTTATTTCCAATCAATTATTGAAATTGAATAGTTTAGGAATAAAATCCTAAAAATCCACAATGAAATCAATTCGGCACAAACCAAAGCTCGAATAAATAAACGGACTGTACCACGATAATCAGTATAAAATTTCGGTCGTCGACTATCCCAGCCTAATTTCTGAAAAATAAATAAATAATTAAATAAATACAAAAAATTAATTATTAGATAGCAATAATTCCAATTTAGGCCTATAATGCTTACTTGGAATCTGAGACGAACCGGGAAAAATCCCGAGACACGTTCAATAAATACTAGAACATTTCTACTCGCTAATGACTATGTCTAATCACCTAACATGCATCGTTAAGTCACTAATTTAATTACTTAAATTAATTTAACCACCTAATCATGCTTAATTAACACTAATCAACCCTTAAGCATCATTAGTCTACTAAGCGAGGATTAGTGAGCTAAACTCACCTGTTTAACAATCCAATAGGATCGAAACGTCGAGAACATCACGAGGGACGTTTTTCTCCAAAGCAGGCCTAAGCTCCGGGGCTTGGAACCACCTCAAAGTGGCCTCCAAAGGTGCTATGATACCCACAAAATTCTTTACTGTTCTAGGCTGGAAATGAGAGAAAATTAGCTTGGTTTAAGTGGGAATTGATCGAGAATGAGGAAATAGGCCAAACCGGACCTAGATGGAGATTTATCGGTGAAGGAATGGCTAAGGACAGCCTTGGCTGAACCCTACAAGATCCAAAACAGTTGTTGGGATGGAGGGTAGGCAAGGCAAGGGGCGAAGAGCTCGCATGGATGGCAGGGTGCGTGGGTGAGGTGGACGGCGGCGAGCGGCGTGACTCCAGCGGCGGCTTGGCGTGTGACGGCGTCCAGCTTTTTCTTCTCTACTGCTGGTGGCGTCAAACACAACAAGGAGGGAGGAAATTAAGTGCTTTGGCCGGCCAAGGGAGAGGATGAGGGAGAGAGGAAAGAGAGAAGTAAGAATGGGGACCTACCATGCACATTTCTTCCACAAGCTTGTCCCACAAGACCTTTCTTAGCCAAGTATCTTCCTTGGCTGCCATTGAGCACCAATGCTCACCTACAACTCATGAGATGGTCCATTTTGGCTAGGGGGGAGGGGGAGCTACGAATTTCTAAGCAATTGGCTTCAATTCGTTGCTTAATTTTGCTCAATCCATCCTCATTTGGTCTCCATAATTTCATTTGGCACCTCAATATTTCAATTGAAAATTTTCCTCACCCATGAATTCGTCTTGCATCCCAAATTTGCAATAAAAAATAATCCCCTGCCTTTTCGAAACAAAAACGGTCCTAAGCCGACTTTTTCCCAAAAAGTCTTGAGTTTTAGAAAAATCTTTTGAGAATGAGTTGACGTTCCTAGAATTTATTGTGACATGACAGGATTTCCAATTTATGAAATTGGACTTGAATTCATGGTTAATTTCCATTCAGCGCATTTTTAGCATGACCTAGGCTACCAGGTAGTTTTAAGAGATTTTTAGTGCAAATGACCCGTGGTCGATTTTCTTCAAACAACAATGAATCCATTCGACACATTGGCGACTCTTGATTATCGTGAAAATCTCGAGATTTCAATTACGGACATAGGGTACCAAAACGATAGAGAAATCAGTCTAGTGCCGGTCGACGAAAATTTTCCAATTTAGTGGTGTCACCCACGATTAGCCAGACTTCTCAGTTTAACCGACCTATCTTTAATCTCTAATCAATTTACGTCTGTGCCGTAATGATCTTAGCAGATGAACACGGTCGAGCAGCCGATTCCTAGTCGAATCCTCAAGTCTATTTGCCTTAAAATTCTTAATGGCTTTCCTAGATAATCTAATTATCTCAAGAGTAATCAGCTCTGAGAACAGTCCTATAGGCGCGTCGATGAAATGCTAGATTTATTCTATTGAAAATAAGACTGAAAATCCAGGATGTCACAACTCTTCCCCTCTTATAAAAATTTCGTCCTCGAAATTTAAACCTTTACCAATCTTTAAATAAAAATGTGGGGGTATCGTCGTCTCGTCTAGTTTCACTTTCTTAGGTTGCTTCTTTAGTCTCGTGGTGTTGTCAGACCATTTTGACCAAGGAGACCATCTTGGTACACAGAATCCGATCTGAACCGAGCATTTCACGCACAATACTTAGTCATCTACGTCTAATTCTTCAAGATTTAGCACGTGGGTTAGGTCAGGCTCATACATCCTCAACCTCGACACGTGAAAGACGTCATGCACTCGTGCCTACTTCGGTGGTAATGTAAGACGATACGCTAGAATCCCGATTCTCTCTTTAGAACTTCAAAGGGATCTACGTATCTCGGTTTCAATTTTCCCTCCTTGCTGAAGTGCAAGGCATCAGTCATTGGTGACACCTTCAAAAATATGCAATCACCAAATTTGGAATTCTAAAGGTCTTTGATGCTCAATGATACAACCTTTCTGACGGCTCTGAGCGATCCATAATTTGATTCTAATCACGGCAATTGCAATCATTGACTGCTGAATTGACTCTGAGCCTGTGATTTTTCTTTGTCTATTTTCCTTTCCACAACTAAGGTTCTGCACACTTTGCTATGCAATGCTTCAGAAAGAACCATATGACTGTTTTGCTGAAACTGAGAATCCTCAAGTCTAGATCTGATATAAATTCGTCACTGGCACTCCATGTAGACGAATTACCTAACACACATACACTTCCACATGCCTATTCAAACCAAGATCTTTCCGTACTATACTGAAGTGAGTCGGCTTCATCCATCTATTGACCACTATCCCAAATGGAATCATTACCCCTCTGGTTCCTTGACAAGCTTGTCACAAGGTCCATAGTGTTGTGCATTCAGTTCCACTCTGGGGTCTCGAGGGGTTACAAGAGTCCTCTCGGTTTACAAAGTTGTGCCTTGATTCTAATATGAGCATCCGGCTCAATTGTGAGAGCGGCTATAAGATTTGGAAGGTAGCCCATCTCAAATTTGAAAACCGAATCTCAAACTTTCTCAAGTAAGGTTCATACCTTAACTAGCATATACACATTTAAAGACTTGATTTATCGCATTAGTGATTTCTTTCGTTCTTCTAGGGTGATACTAGATATCTCCATCCTAGTCCTTCAAAGTTCTAATTCACAACGCTATTTTGTTTTAAATTACTTTTGGGAGAATAAACACTGGAGACTTTCTTGGTCCGTGAAGATCCAGGACCTTTCTCCACATCACTGACATCTCCAAAACTTTAGGGCTAAAATTTATGCTACGAGTCCCAAGTCATGCGTCGGGTAACTTAGCTCGCGAGATCTCAATTGACGGGATGCATGCAATAATCCTACCATGCGTATGCAACAATCCTACCATGTTGCATCAACACGCAATCTAATCCTTTAAACGATGCATCACTATAGACTTCGCATCCTTCAGAACCATAGGGGATGGTCAGCACAAGTGCGGTAGCTAGCTTCCACTTGAGTTCTTGAAAACTATACTTGCACTTGTCTGTCCACACAAACTCTTCTTCTTTCTTCAGAAGTCTAGTCAATAGCGACATAGATTTTGAAAATCCTTTGCCTGAGTTCACATGGCCTAGGAATGCAATACGAGTAAACCAAAACTCGCATTTGCTAAGCTTAGCGTCCAATCCATGAGTCTTTAGGGTCTAAAGTACCATCCTCAGATGACTCTCATGCTCCTTAGCACTCCTCAAATACATCAAAATATCATTGATGAACACGATCATGGACTAATCTAGGTATTTCTCAAATACTCGATCCATCAAATCCGTGACAGCAGTTGGAGCGTTTGTCAGACCAAATGGCATTACAATATTCTCATAAAAGCCATATCGAGTATGAAACGTTGTTTTCCGTATAACCTTCTTCCTGGTTCTCAATTGATGATAGTCTCTCCTTAAGTCGATCCTTGAACACATCGACCTTTTTTATAACTAGTCACACAATTCGTCGATCTTCAGCAATGAACACTTGCTCTTGATCGCGACTTCATTGAATCGACTATAGTCGATGTACACTCGTAACGAACTATCTTCCTTTTTCTCACAAACTAAACTAATGCTTCCTAAAGCGATGCACTGGCATGTATAAATTCCTTATCCAGAAATTCTTCACATATGTACCATCAATTCTTTCTACTCAAACAACGACATCTAGTAAAAAGCTTTTGTTGAGTGTCTCTGACCCGGTTGCTGACTCAATCACAAATTCTACCTCTTTCATTGACGATAGGCCTAACAATCCCTATGGCAACACTTTTAGAAATTCTTGGACTACTTAGAAGTCCTCAATTTTCAATTCTTCAATCTGTCTTGTCTTGACAATCACCTTGTAATCTTGGCAACCTCCGTCTAACAAACGGGTTGCCTTTAACCGACGAAATTGATGAAATCGAAGATTCTTTTTGACTCCTAATAAACTCGACACTTTCACATGCTAATGGACTAAGCTGGATTACTCCATGACCTTTATTCATTACTACAAGATGCTTCATGAGCCCCTTCTATTCATGTGGCATTAAAGTTACATCTCAGCAACTGGTCGAGCATGACCATAGCTAGTGATTCTCCTTTCTTTGGCTTTATTTCAACAAACTGAAATTCGACAAACTTAGTCCAAAGCTCTGCTGTGCTACTCTGATAAGATTTCCTCAAGAACATTCTTCCTTTGATTGGTGCAGGGTTGGTTCCATTCCTATCCCTTTCGACATTCTAGTGGCATCCTAACTATAGTAATGGCATTTATGCTCCTTTGGACTTTTACTAACCGTACTTCACCTGATGGCCGTGCTGGCTACAATCAAAGTACACTCCAGTTATATTAGGACACTGGATTGATCCATGCTTCCTTCCACAACTTCAACACACTTCTGGTGAGTCCTTTGTCTCCTATCGGGTGACAACATGCACTCTTACTAGCACCGAGATCTGTCCCAAATACCCCTATGCACGTTCTACGCGCATTCACTTTCGTTTGTCCCATTAGTGGTGATAGCAACCACTGTCGTGGTCCCATTGACCTTCTGGTATCGTTTTTGACTAAGTAACCCTATTGGCCACGCTTGAAACAAGCACTCGTCCTAAAATGGTACAAGGCGTAACCATGTTGTCTCTTACAAGCATGACATACTCTATTCCGATTCATTACTGACTTATCTATCCCCACCTTTCCTGTCGGGCGGAATAGAATACTTTTCTCCCAACATCGGTCTTTTCCCCGACCTATTTCCATTTCTGCTGGAACTGAATCTTAACTCAAAAATAACGGTTCGCTCCCAAATCGCATCTCCATGTTGGACCTAGTAGGTGTGGCAAAAAAGGTGATTGCAGCTCTAACGCCGATCGTGACAGCGGCAACAATGGCGACTTGATCCTAAACTTGTTGACTCGACAAGTTCCCAAGTATCACTTGCGCCTGAACGATCTCGTCAAACCTAGGATCGCTTAGTGCTGCTACACTAGTACTGGCTTATAGCAATACTCTTACACTCACGTTGGCCTGAGCCAATGCTCTGCCACCATTGCCTCGGGCACTGATCCTTGTCGATGTTCCACCTCGAGTCACAGAGGTTACAACCCTCTTACTAGGAGTCCTCAGCGCCTGATCACTCATTCTACAGGATCTTTATAGAAACATGTTTTCTAATTCTAATACCATATTAGAATTTGAGTGACCCACACAAACAAGCTACCAATCAGCTAGCATCGACATGCACCAGACATGAATTTAAATGTCTTTCCTACCACTATCCCATGGTCCATCGCACCTTATCACTCCAATCCCTAATCATTGCTCTGGTACCACAAAAAGGGGATGTCACACCCCGATTCTCGAGTACGCACACATCCCTTAGCTTGGTTGATTAAATAGCGACGTCCCAAGATGCATCGCCAACACTTTCTTTTTTTATACGCATGCGGAAGCATATAATAATAATCCCCAGACAATAAAGCAATGGGATAGAAAAGTAGGACTCCAAATTTCCACTTTAAAAGCAACCACCCTTATATACATTGCAAACCATAGTGCAAATATATACAAGGCGAATTGTTAAGTCGGGTTTTAAACCACAAATTCATAAAACAAGGTTTGCAAAAGGGTAGAAGGGGAAGCCTGAAGAATTGACGATCCTATTCGACTAGTGAGTCATAGGGCAATTCTCTTTTGATGGGAGTCGATTCCATCTTACAGACCCTGTTTGGGGAACTAGTTGTTTAAACCTGACTTAACAATTCGACTTGTATATATTTGCATTATGATTGGCAATGTATATAAGTGTGGTTGTTTTCAAAGTTCGATTTTAAATCCTACTTTCCTATCTCATTATTTTATTGTTTAGGGATTTCATATGCTTTCGCATGCGTATATTAAAATGAAAGGGTCGGTGATGCGTCTTGGGACGTCGCTATTAATCAACCAAGTTGAGGGATATGTGCGTGCCCAAGGATCGAGGCGTGACAAGTTCTCCCCTAGGGATCCCCTTTGTCGAGGACTTTAGATTTTTGTTGTTAATTCTCAATAAGTGGTATCAAAATCAATGGTTGATTAGATTGAGTAGGTTGAATATGTATAGATGGGTAGCTGGTGAATATTTTAAAGCAAGAATGTCGCATATGACTCATCTATTGATGTGACAAATAATGCCCTTTCGCTAAGTTTGGTTAGGCCAAAGCGATTAATGGGAAGTTAGAAGGGCAGAGTTTTGTCTCGTGCCAAACTTGGTGAAGTCAAGGTGCATAATGGAGTAGAGTTTATATTGTTGCAGAAGGATACTTGCATTCAGGGGGAGGAGGCCGAATATAGTAGATCCACATGCGAAACAAAAGAAATTCTAAGGTGCAAGTGCGCTGGTCTTAGACAAAAATTTATGAATACCACAGATGTGATTGAAGTGACTTTGGTTCGCATTGACTGATGGGTGATTAATCAAAATGCAACCATTAAACATTGTTATGTAGTGCAAAGATTTATGGTTCTAAGCGGTTTGTTGGTTTTGTGGTGGTCTTAAATTCTAGCCAAAAGCATATCAATGGTTGATTTCCTTTTGTCGATGGTTAGCAACTTAGGCCTACACCTATGTTTTTGCCTCCATATATATATATATATATATATATATATATATATATGTATCAACATTTTCGACCTTTCATAAACTATATTAGCTTGCCGTTAGTAGATATGTACTTGCATCTATGTTTGCCTTCCAATCATGTGTAAGTTATTGTGATTCATGTTCCTATGGGAAAGAACTGGCTTTTTTCAGCGAAACAAATAGCTTTGGTCGGCATATGCTAATGAAATATTATTAATCTTGAAGGTGTGATTCTCGGCCAAAGAATTGCTGCCACATAAATAGTCATAAATATTGAGATTGGCTAGTGTTGCGCAACAAGAAAACTAGACTTCTACGCTGAAATCATATTCTATGACCAATATCAACTTTAGACGGCCATTGGCTGAGTTCCTATTTTGCTTGACTTAGCCATATCAACGAGTCTTTTAAGTTTGGGAAGAGCTTCTAGATTCCAATGTTTGGCGATAAGGATGCAACTCAGTCAAGTTCACATGCTATTCGAGTTCGACTTGCTGATTACTCAAGCGCGGCTTGATTCTTTTTGAGTTCAAGTAGCTTAAATACTGATAAATCAAGTCTAGCTCAAGCTAAAAAATAATAGCTCGCGAACCAAATCGAGTTATTCAATCTTTATGTATTTTAAATTTAAAAATACATTAATAGATATGAACTAAATAATATTTTACTACTTTTTAATTGTAGTGTATTTTAATGATTCCAGCTAGAGTTTGAGTTTACTCTAAGTTCTGAGAAAGAACCGTTATCTAATCGACTCGAGCTGAAGCTTATTGAAAACTTATGTAACTCAATTATCTACTCTTAACTATTTGATTTGGGTCAGATTCAAGCATCAAATTGGTTGTTGACTCAACTTGATTACACACATACTCCCTAGTTTGGAAATTTAGTTTGCCAGATTTTGTTTGTGCATAAAAAGTAGGAATAATGATACTGAACTTTTTTTCAATTTTTAATATGATCTATGAACCTTTTTTTTTGTTTAATAAATCCGTTGAGCTTTTAAAATTCCAAGCAAAGTAATTCTTCCATTGAAAATCCTAATACTTAGTTGATGTTGACAGAGTTTTGTTAACTTAATGTTGATTTGCTAGGGTGGCATGTACGTGACTTCCATATGGCTTCCATGTCACACACACACACACACACACACACACACACACACACACACACACAAGAAAAACATTTCTTGACTAGGGAGAACAAGGTGTTAGTCTAGATCGTTATTCTCAGCCAATAAATGCTAATAGAGCAGTCCACGTCAAAAGAGTACATGGGGAAAATTGTCCAAAAATCCATAAATCTATTGCACTTTTGTCAATATAGTCCTAAATTTTTAATTATGCCAATTGAGTCCTAAATCTTTTCACGTTTTGCCAATTAAGTTCATTCGGTCAATTTTGATATGAAATTGTTGATATTGACAATTTTTACTAATATTTTAATTTTTTTGCATTTTTATATTATTTTTCTTTTCATTTTCATTTCTTTCATTTTCTTTCTTTTTCCTTTTCCTTCTTTACTTTTTTTTTTTCCTTATTTTTAAGGCTAGTAGGGGACCATCGGCCACTTGTGGAGGCCTGGCCACCCTTGCTGACCATTGGGTGAGGATTAGCCTTCACCTAGTGGCTAAGGTTGTTGAGCTTGTGGCCAGCAGCCACCTTCTAGGCCTTAACAATGAGAAAAGACCCCCCCCCCAAAAAAAAAAAAAAAAAGAGAGTAAAGAATGAAAAAGAAAAGGAATGAAAAGAAAAGAAAAAAGAAGATATTAATATATAAAATTTAAAATGTCCATGTTAGTGTTGGTAATGTCAAGTTTGATGGCCAATGTTCACATGAGTGGTTTTCCGATCAAAATTTGCCGAATGGACTCAATTAATATAATAAAAAGTTTATGAATAAAAGTGTAATAGCTTTAGTATTTTTTGGATAATTTTCTCTACTACATGTGACATGTGGATTTAAATGGAATGACTACATTGAGTGGATCCTTAAAAGTTTAGGGAAAAAATTGAATAAAAAAATTATAGCAATCCCATTAATTATTGAAAGAAAGTTCTAGGACTACGCATATCGTTTCTCCTTTTTATCTTCATAGCATTTGTTTTTTATAACAAGGGAACCCAACTTAAATGGGTAAACTTTGGTCTTGTCAAAGTACCTCAATTAATTAAATGAGGATCAAAGGTTGGAGATGTAATTAGATCAGAAGAGTTTGGTGTGGCTTCCTTGGGGAGTGGAAAACGTTAGAACCTCTTAAGAGTGGTCCTTCGGTTCTCTTCTAAGGTGTGAGGCGAAAAATTTTCCACATTGCTGATAATGTTGACGAATTCAAACTTAATTCTCCTTGGAATAAGGTCCACGGCTACTTGGTGCGCCTAACCAACACTCCCACTGTCAAAACTTTCATTGCTTCTAGAAATTCATGCTTCCCCCCTTCAAGATATTGCTTTTTTGGCTCCATATTCTACTTCTGTGTGGAAGAAGGTAGTGGGTGGGGCTGATTATACCCCACTATTGGATCTATTTCCTGAAGGCTCATTGGATAAAGTTGAAAATTAAGTATTCAGAATTCAAGCACTGAATTTTAGGTGCCGACAATTTTAAGTTTTGAAAGTAGAAATAAAGAGTTATTTAATTCGTAATTGAAAAATTGATCACTGAACATTATTGACTTGTTTACCATACATGAAATTGTGATTATTATAGGTTGATTTTAATAATATAAGTGATAATATTCTCATTGCCATAAATTACTTTTTTCTACTTAAAATGTTAAGTAACCCTGACTTACTTACCACGTTAAGTACGTTTTCTGATTTAATGGAATTTTTATGTTGATATTAGTTTTAAGCAGTAGATGATGTTTAATCTCATTGGGTGCTGAGCTTTCAAATTTTAGTACTTAATTATATTCTCGACTAGCCATTAGCAATTATAAAGCTTGATGGGCTTCAAATGCAACTGTACTTGATCAAATACATTAGTTCGTACGAGAACAAATAAAATTCCAAACCTATTGAGTATTCCACTTTTGTTGAAATTAAAAGGACAAAGTGGATGAGTGTTGTCTCCACTTTACGGCATTATCTTAGTTAAGTCACATCCGTTGTAAATATTAATTCATTTTTACCGAAATTATTGCTGGACGCGACGCATGAAAATCTATTTGAAATGAATTTTCTTTGTTTTTTTTTTTAATAATTTGGGAATTCACTATAACTTAATAGATTTAATTAAAGTGTCTTGTGAGCCATATATTATGCATTGCAACTAAGGAAAATTTACAGTGTTCTTCTTCTTGCCAAAAAGGAAAAATTGCGGTAATCAATGCATTGTTTTTCTCATGAAAAAATTCCAAATAAAGGCTGAAAGTATCCTCAATTTTTCAAAAAGGAGCCCGAAGCATCATAAATTTCTCAAATGGAAGCTTGAAGTGGACCTTGTTTTGAATAAAAACCTGAAGTGGTCATATCAGTCTAAAAAAAACATGACTTCAGGGCATTTGCATCCTTCCTTTTTTCTTTCTTTTTTTTCTTTTTTTTTATTAAAAAGATAAAAAAAAGGTCTAAAAAAACACAAAATAAAGAAAAAAAACTAGACGGGAATGTAAGGCCCAGCCTTACCACCCATGGCTGACACCCAATGATGATGAGGCGATAGCCACAAGCAGGGGAGGGCTGTGAACCCTCCTGCCTATATATAAATAGGAATATAAATTAGTCTTTTTTTTCTATTTTAAGTTATGTTGGGAAGAAAAAAGTAGAAAAAGGAAAAAGGAAAGAATAAAAGGAAAGAATACATATACATACATACATACATACATACATACATATATATATATATATATATATAAATATAAATATATATATAAAGGATATAAATAACCTTGACCAACTAGTGAAGTCAGGTCATTTTTTGAGAGGCTAATTTGTATCCTTTTTTTTTTTTGCTTTCTTTAGAGATTTCTTTTTTTTTATTAAATTTTGAAATTTTTGAAATTTTCCATTTCTCATAATGTATAGAATCATTTTTTGAAAACCAATATATATGGAGTTACATATTTAGAATTAATGACACTCGATAACAAAGCTTGTTTAATAAGGAATAGTTAGACTAAGGATGACTTTGTTTGACATTAAAGATTGTTCAAAATTTTCCGAAGTTTTCCATCATTTCTAGAAGTTAAAATAGGTCTTTGCATCTTCGCCAGGAAGGTGCAAGATTTGTTAATGAATTTAAATGAGAAGTACTTTTAGAATTGTCCCACCATACTAAGAGATGACGTGATCTTCCATATTAGACACTTAGCAATCCAAGCTTAGTAATCAATTGAATTGAGTAGGAAAAGGTTCTCTCGACAAATTTTTTTTTGCTGAAGTATGTCTCAATCATTTACGACAATAGGTTTCACCTTGGATCATGAAGACAGTTTTCGTGATGAAAAATTAGATCTATTATCTCGAAGAAAATAATAGTCACAATAAGTTTGACTAATGCCACAAATTGTTTGGTCCTTTGTTGATACTAAAGTTTTTTACTCCAAAAATCCTTTCCACATTGCTCGAAAATTTCGCATTGAGTTGGCTATTAATATTGGATTTTGACCTTTAAGCAAAATGATCCAAATTGGTCTCGCAGTCCTGCTCTTCATTGCATTCTTCGTATTTAGAAATTAGGAACGCAGACATAAGCAAGATCATGAATTTTTCTTATGCAATCCGACTTGAAAATTAGAAAAGGGCCCTAAGCTGATTTTGACTCTAGAGATCAGTTTTGGACTCTCTCTCTCCCCGCGCCTTCCCCCGCTCATTTGACGTAATGTGATCTATAATGAAATGCAGTCCCTAGAGAGCTAATCATATATGTATCAAGAAAATGTGCAAACAAATCTAAAATTTCCTAAATGCAAACCCAAAATTTTTGTGAATTCTTCAATGAAGATATGATCTAGAGTTACCAAGACGCGAGATCTGATTATTTATATTTTTCATTAAATGACATGTGATTTATGAAAGTAAATGTGTAAATATGACAATTAAATCATAGTGCAAATGAAAAATCCAAGATTTGCACTAAAACAATTATTTATGGAAAATTCTAATTATTCTGACATGTCATGAGTGATTATGCAAAGATAATGCCCAATCCTATCATAATATGCAAAGATGTACGAAATGTGTCTAAATAAGGACACCCATATATATCCAGATATGAATTTTTCGAGATATGTAAACATTCCTGATTCAATTTCCTATGTGCAGAAATCCAAATCAATGGTCGTTGAAATATTTTACCAGTACGTCGCTTGACAATGTGGTTTTCTTTTTCTTGATTTGAAATATAAGTATCATTTATAAGATGATGCATAGAAGTTTAAGGGCATTCCCCAACATTACGTAGATAACTAAGAATGTGAAAAAATGGAGTGAGGAAGTCTCTATATGCTAGTCAATATTACATTTATATAGGAAGGTCTTAAATTTTTTAAATATGAAGCTTGCCCTATGATAAGTTTACGAATTTTAGCCACGATGATGCATACATCATTTGACTTGCTTTGGAGATGTCTATGATTACATTCCATCCAAATGCAATATGTGATTGCTAAAAGAGTTACCTTGACAAGTCTTACCACCAACTCCTTGCCTTTGGCAGCCTTGATTATCCACTGAAGTTAATCATTCCAGCCTCTTAAAAATTCTTCCACCACCTACCAGCTCTGGTCATCCTTTGATAGCCTTTGCAATTTGGTTTATATGATTTTTATACACATGTGGTTTCCTCCATCTAACAGCTTAAGCTTAACATGATATTAGAGCCAAGTTTTGCTTATCTCATACGTGCATCCACCCACTCCGACATCGGTTTACATGCTATTTATGTACATATGACCTAATTTTTGAGTTGGACTTTCAAATTATATTAAACATTCTTCTAGCATGCAAATCGTGAGTATTATGAATGTCTATAACATCGACATGGCATGAATGACTCTTAATGAAAAGCAATTATGTGCAATGCAAATGTGAAATTAAATGTGACGACAAGATCTAAAGTATCCTAGGAAAATGTATATTTATAAAAGAGAAATAATTTGGTAACAGTCTTTAATCTATGTGAAAATAATAGTCTATTCTAAATCATAAAAAACTAAATAACAAATAATTATAAAATATTTTGGGGCTCACTCTTTCGCGAATTTGTGACTTACAACAAACTGCCAATCTCACCGTATCCCAAAAAGTATTATGCTAACAAAGCTGTTCATAAAAATCCTAACATGGACAGAAAAAATAGTAATATTTAATTCCAATGTTCCAAGTTCAGGTTCGATCAAGTGTTCACCCACATATGTTACCTAATAACGCCACTAGGCTGAAATAAGCTCAAAATTCACGATGCATAATCCAATCAAACTACAATTTAAATCTGGCCAGCAAGAATTTGACATTAATTCTGCCCAGTTTTGTGCTTGCAATAGGCATGCAATCCACTTAAGATCAAGCATTACTAATTCGACACCAATTGGGCTTAGCTCCTCTTCTATTCCAGTATGCAAACCTCACAATCGGTTGATATCTACAAGAGGCATAAGTTCTCTAAAAAGATGCGAAAAACAGAACTCATTATATTAAGGCTTCCATTGTTGCATTGAGAAGGTAATTGACATTTGCATTGTGGCAAAAGAGTATTTTCCTTGTGATCATATTCAAACCATTATTGAGTAGTAGTTTCATCCATTGTGGTGATTCAACCTATACTCCTAAGCAATTCTCTTGTTATTCTACCAGAGATAAGTCAACTTTTGAGAGCTTAGACCATGTGAAATAATCTAACACTAACGATGATAGTGATAATGGAAATTAAGTGAGGAGGATGATGATCATGGTAGCATAAAAAACAACATAGAGGCTTTTCAAACCTAAATGTTGGGGTTTTTTATGAAGCAATAAGAAAAGCGGCGAATTAGGTTTTAGACAAACCAACGATTTCAACAATATTTCCATCCTCAAACAAAGTTAGGGACTGATATAAGATAGAGGCAAGTGAGGGAAAATATTTCCGGAGATATAGTTTTTGAAACCACGAGGTTAAGGCATCAGCATCTCAATTGTGGAAGGCAATCATGAATCCTAGAGAAATACTCAAATTGGAAATCTTTATCAAGTGGGGGACAATCAATTGGGTTTGACAATTACCTTTGGATCCCACAAGTACCAAATCATTTATGTGGAAATTAAAAAAGAAACTCCAATCCATCTAGTTATAGAATATGGCCTGTTTGGTTCAATATTTACAATAGGCTTCAGGACACTAATGTCCCTTAGCCAAATGCATTTGGCTTGTGCTTTTGATCAACTTTGAGAAAATACAATTGTATCTTCAAAGAGCTCTAAAGACCTTTAGCTCAAAGTAGATTCGAAGGTCCTTTGGGAAATAGCATTCTTAGAATGCAAGTTTTGGCCCTTGGTTACTATGCATCTTCTTCGAACCATCGCACAAAAAAGCCAATTGGAGGCTGACAACCACTGACTAAGGGGTCGTGCAAACCAGCAACCACCACCTGGGGGTTGCCTGACCCCAATGACCACTGTTGGACCTCAAGCAACACCTGGGTTGCGTGACCTAGGTGACTGTTGGCCTGAATTGTGCAACCTAGGCAACGCCATCGTGTGACCTTAGGCAGCCTTGCTTGAGGTGGGTGACCTTAGGCAAGGCCATTTGGTGGCTAGAACTAGCCGTTCGACGGCCAGATTTGGTTATCGGTGGCTAAACTCCAAAAAAAAAAAAAATAGTAATTATTCCTTTACAAATGCAATTTTTACCAATTAACATTTAAGCCAAAGTTATTTTTCAATATACTTTAAAATTACAATTCACCAAACACTATTTGCATTTCAGAGAGAACCTTTTTAGCTCAAAGATATTTGTATTTTTGCAAAAACATTCCCCCAAAACCAAACCAAACGGGCCTATGCCCCTTGATTCAGATTTAATGGAAACAAAGTTCATGGGGGTATCACCATCTGCTTGGAACTTCACAGCGCAAGAGAAGATGATAAACCAGTTCCTTGACCAAGGGTGGATTGCACAAAAATGGGCTTAGATTGCAAGCTCTTCACTTTATATGCACTAGAATGTGGTGGTATAGGAATACCATATTACACAATCAACTATTCCAAATTCTTCACAAGCAATTAAGTTGATTTTACAGGAGTTTATGGAATTTTCGAACAAGTTTAGAGAGGAGAACAAAGTAAAGATAAGTTCAAAAGCTGATTATTGGGGAAAGGACATCGAGGGTTGAAACTTAATGTAGAAGGTGCGTGAAAACATAAGAAGGAGCCATAGATATTATTGCTTGACGATAAGAATGAATATCTAGTGAGGAGGATGATAGGTGGACGGTGTTCACATTAGGATAAAAACGCAGGCAATGCTGATGAATCTCAACGGGGTGCACACGTTTGGTCCGAAGAAAGAAGATCCCCATGCTTCGAGGTAAATATTGACCATGGATAAGAGCTAGGTGTAATTCAATCTCGATCCAGATTAGCGGTTTTAAGCTTCACCCGATAATCATGTGATCACCACAACCCTATCTAGGGTTTCTCAACTTTCTCCTCTCGTGGAGTTTCCTCTCGCCTATGTTAGAGTTTCCTCTTGCGATATGCTCGAGCTCTTCCTCCTCTGTCTTTTCTTCTTTCCTTTCGTACTCAATCTGCATTTCTCGTTCGGCTTGATTCCTTCCTTCTAATCTCCATCGCTTTCCAGCCGTCACCTCCTTTTCCTTTCAGTAATCTTTTCTATCCCTCGGCTTGGCTTGCATGTGAAGTTTTCTAGGTCAAGTGAATCATCGAAGCCTATTTTCTCCCTGTCCCGAGTTTTTCCCATCTCCTTATGGCTTTAGTTCATCTTGCCCGGGTTGAATTTGATTTGTATAGCAATGTGGGTCTTCGATCATGGACATGCAACACTTGGGTTTTAATTCTGCAAAGGGTTTCGAGCATTTGTAAGTTTCATGGCAACAGAAGAGATCAACAGCTCCTCGCACATTGCTGCGCTATGTCAAAGACTCAAATGAAACTCCTCAGTTGGAACTGTCAGGGGTTGGGCAACCCCCTGACAGTTCAAGCCCTAAAGGCCGTTTTGGCCAAAGAAAAGCCCGAAATAGTTTTCTTAATGGAAACTAAGAATGCAGCATTAGTTTTAAATAGATTACAGCGTTGGTTTCATTTTCCTCACTCCTTGATAAGGGATCCAGTGGGCCTGGCTGGTGGTCTTGCTGTGTTTTAGACTGAGCTTTATGATTTAACAATCTTGAAGTTGGAGGAGAATTATTTTGATCTCCTTTGCTATGATATATCTGCAGCTACTTCTATGCACATCACTTGTCTGCATGCTCCTTCTACTTACCAGGCTAGACAAGAGCTTTGGGATAGCATCAGGGATATCAGTGCTGTAAATACCTTTTGTGCATGGGGGACTTTAATGAGATCCTCTACCCCTGGGAAAAAGTGGGCAAGAGACACTCTCTCCTAGCATCCTTTCGAGCAGTGATTAGTGCTTGCTCTTTACTAGAATTGGAGAGCAAAGGGTGCGAATTTACCTGGTCTAATAACACAACAGGGGATGACCTGGTAAAGGAGAGATTGGATTGAGTCTTTTGCTCTTTGGAATAGCGATTGTTGTATCCTACTGTAGAAGTGCTAGCCCTTCCTGCTTTAGGTTCGGATCACTATCCTATTTTGCTAAACACATCTTCAAGGCTTGTCAAGCGAAAGAAGACTTTTACTTATGAAGCTTTCTGGAATCAAGATCAACAGTGCAAAGAAGTAATTCAAAATTTGTGCAATATATCCAGTGCAAACGAAGCCACTCTTGTATCAAAATTGCAAGTAGTTTCTCATGAATTAGCAAGCTGGAGTAAATCAAAGTTCAGTAATGGCCATCTTCGTATACTTCATTTACAACACCAGCTACAGACTATCATGAACAGAAAATACTATCAGAGTAATGATAAAGAGCTGGCCCATTCAATCTGAGAAGAAATTCAAAAAATCTGGCATCAAGAGGAGCAGTTCTGAGCTATGCGTTCTCGCATCAATTGGCTGAGGTGGGGGGATAAAAATTCCAAATTTTTCCATGCCAGTATTGTACAAAGAAGACAAAGAAACATAATATGTATGTTAAAAGATGAACTCCAGAGCTGGATAAGGGAGCCAGAACAACTAAAGGAGCTGACGTTGGGTTTCTTTTCCAACTTATATCAGTCAAAGGGATATCGTGACTTTGGCCCTTTTTTACAACAATGCCCTGAAGTTGTAACTACAGACATAAATGATCATCTGTTGAGAACAGTAACGGAAGAGGAGGTATACCAGGCTACTTTCTAGCTGGGTGCTTCCAAGGCTCCAGGCCTAGATGGTCTTAATGGCCTCTTATTTCAGCATCACTGGGAAATTATCAAAGCAAATGTCATCAAAACAGTTCGAGACTTCTTCACTTCAGGTATAATGCCTCGTTGTCTGAGCAGAACGATAATTGCATTGGTTCCTAAGGTTCATCATCCAGAAAGCATTGATCAGTACATACCAATAAGTCTTTGTAATTTCGCTTATAAAATCATTTCCAAAGTTATGGCCAACAGACTTAAACCTTGGCTTCCTAACTTGATATCCAAAGAATAGGTAGCATTTGTTAGGGACAGGCAGATACAAGATAACATAATGGTGGTCCAAGAAGTGCTTCACTAGTTTAAAGCGCGAAAGAGCAATAAAAAGTTCAATCTTCTTTTAAAAACTAATATGCAAAAAGCGTATGACAAGGTCGAATGGGATTTCCTCTAAGCCTACATGCTACAGCTGGGTTTCAATGATAGATGGGTAAAGTTGGTAATGGCTTGCATTACAACGACCTCACTAAGTGTTCGTTTCAATGGGGAGAAGCTTGCTTATTTCCAACCATCTCGAGGACTTAGACAAGGTGACCCCCTATCCCCATATATTTTTATTTTACTAGCAAATGTGCTCTCAATTCTCATTATTCAAGCTGTGGATATGGGTCATTTACAAGGAATTAAGTTCAATAGAGCTTGCCCCACTTTGTCCCATCTATTCTTCGCTGATGACTCTGTTTTCTTCCTAAAAGCAAAGATCTCTCGAATGCCAAAATCTTGCAAATATTCTAAATCGGTATTGTTTAGCTACGAGTCAGCTTACAAATAGGAATAAGTCTGGTTTGTATTTCAGCAAAAACTGCCCATTGTTTCTACAACAAAATTTAGCAAGTGAATTCAGAATACCTGTGATGAATCGTTATGGGAAATACCTGGGAATCCCCTCAGACTGGGGGTGATCGAAACGGGAGATGTTTTCCTAGATTTTGGCCAAAGTAAATGCCAAATTAGATGGCTGGAAGGAACGACTATTATCGAAGAGTGGAAAGGAAATCCTTTTGAAATCAATTATACAGGCATTACCTCAATATGCCATGTCGATCTTCAAGCTCCCCTGTCATTATGCAGATTAATAGAAAAGAAGATATCGTGTTTTGGTGGAGCAATAATAATGGCAATACAGGCATCCATTGGAGAAATTGGACAGATTTAAAACTCTCAAAAGACTCGGAGGAATGGGATTCGAGACACCTTGTCAATTTCAACAAAGCAATGCTTGGTAAGCAAGCATGGCGTCTGTTTCAACAACCTAATGCTCTATGGAGTCAGCTTTTCAAGGGCTTGTATTTCAGGAATTCATCCTTTCAGTGTGCGCAAGCAGGAAATTTTCCTTCATGGGGTTGGCAGAGTATTTTAAAAGGAAGAGAAGCCATTCTTCCAAGACTTCGCTGGTTAGTTGGGGATGGCTCCCAGATTAATATAAGAGAAGACAATTGGCTACCTATGGGTAAATTAGGAGGAATAGCTGCTCATGGCGAATCGGTTTTAGTGGCTGATCTCATTGATCACTCTCATAACGCATGGAATTCAACTCTTATCTCCAATCTATTTGATTCTCAAGTCAGTGAAGAGATTTTAAAAATTCCTATTAACCCTTTACTTCTTATTGACCAACTGGTATGGACTACTAATTCTTCTGGTGTTTATTCAGTGAAAAGCAATTACCATCTTCTATCTTCAAACCTAAATACCCCACTCAGTGTGGCTTCAACTTCTTATCAAAACCCCATTAAGTTATGGCATAAGATTTGGCATATGAAAACCGCTCCTAAAATTTGAGTGTTTATGTGGTTAGCTTGTCAAAACGCCCTTGCTACTAAAGCAAACCTTTTTCATAGACATATTTCACCCATTCCTTTCTGTAGCCTATGCACTCAAAACATGCCAGAGACTATAGAACATCTATTTTTCTTTTGCACGTGGACTAGAGAGATATGGACTCATCCTCAGATCAAGGTTCAGATCTTACCTACCTCAGTGCAGCGTTTTGATGCTTGGGTAGCAACCAGAGCCATTGATTCGAAGGCCTTCCCTAAATTTGAGGTGCTCGCCAATTTGTTGTGGCAGATTTGGCGACAGCGAAACAACTTCATCTTCAAAAACCGGAGTCCAGACCCCATCCAAGTAGTGGAGGATGCCCTTGCACAAAGCCGAATCTATAAAATTGTCGACCCAACTCCCAATCGCTCTCCAATCTCAGCCCTCAGCCCAGATCAATGATGGAAACCTCCTGAAAAAGGCAGTTTAAAATGCAATATTGATGGTGCTTTTTTGTCAGAGGGTTTGGAAGGATCAATGATTTGCATTTGCAGAAATCACAAAGGAATTCTCACTGATGTTTTTACCCGAAGCTTTCCAGCTCAATCGGCTTTCCAGGCGGAGATTTATGCTCTCATTCTATTGATTGAACATCTGATCCAGCAGGAGCTTCACCAAGAACAACTGATAGTGGAATCGGACTGCCTACAGTTGGTTGAGATTGTCGCGAAGAAGAAGACGCTGCCATGGACGGAACGAAACCTTTTTGTTGAAGTCGAAGAGCTGCTATCCCGGTGCCCTAATCTCTCTCTCAAGCACTGTCGCAGACAAGCTAATGCAGCTGCAAATCGGGCCGCAAAAGCCCACCGAAATCAAGGCCCGGTCCGCAATTGGAACATTTACCCTCCTTTTATGTTGCAAGATATAGTGTATGGTGATGCTTTAGCATCTGGATGTTTATCTTCTCTAATATAATATTTCAGCAGTTTCGACCAAAAAAAAGTTTCACCCGATAAGTACGCAAATCAATTTGGATTAGACTTTCAATTAATTGGAAGACCTTCAAATCCATGAGGATAATTGTAATACGAGTTCAGTCAAATCAAATTTGGGCAAGGTGATGGCTCTCACCGGCCATGCTTACTGGCCCTCACATGTGGTTGCTCTCCGAGATAAAAAAGGATAGAAAAGTAGAAAAAAAAAATTACAAATAATTGTCCTTGCTAGTGCTGGCCATGCACAGGCCATGCCTCTCATAAGACAAAATGGCTGACGTTGACAAAATTGCTCGAAATAACTAAATTCCTATCGTTGGGACAATTCAGTACTATAAAATTACGCTGACGAAACTGTTCCATTCATTCACGGGACAATGTTCTTTTATCTTGTCCCACATTTATTCGAACACTTAGAACCAAGTTTAGTTAGCAGGCCCCTAATTTTGCTTACAACATTCAGTTTCTGTTGTAGGACACACCAACCCTAGTGACGTACTGTCACTTAACACTTGCTTCTTTTACAGAGACGCTAGACTACATTTCATACATATAGAGTGTCCAAGAACCACTATCACATATATAGACTCATAATTTATTTTTTCATCCTCTTCTTTCTTCATGCAGTTGGATAAGAAGCTTCCGTGGCAAGACCACAGAGACCAGCCTTAGAGCTCACATCCTTCTGGATCCTCATGTACCCTTTCTCTCCCCACCCGGTGCCCCACGAATTCTTCATCAGCCAATACTTGGTGCCGCCAGAGCCAGAGGTCTTCCCATACCCGACTGCCGTGACCGCGTGGTCGATGTCGGTCCCACATGAGCCTGTGAACACGCCGCTTGAGTAGAATTGGAAATCAAACCCGCCCCCCTCAATTGCCACCGAGACTGGCTGGTTTGCCACGGCCTGCAAGAGGGCCTTCTCGTTGTTGGCCGGCACATCCTGATACCCAGTTATTGAGGCTGCCTGGTTTGCCGTCTTGGCCGTATTGCAGGTCCCGTCAATTCCCTGGTAAGGATAGTTCGCCTCAGTCGTGAGGCCACCATTGCTTACAATGAACTTGAAGGCACTGTCCACGACCCCGCCCCCGCAGCCTTTATCGTTATCATCACAATCCACGAGTTCTTGCTCCGAGAGTGGCACCAACTTCCCCTTCCTGATCATGGTAATCCCTTCCATAGCTGCCACAGCCGAGAATGCCCAACAACTTCCTGCAAAAAGAGATAGTAAAATGAATTACAAAGAGACATATGTACACGTGTAGTATGATGGGCGTAAAAGGAATGTAACAGTGAATTACAGATAATATTGTTATCTGCTATATGCACAATTGTTGCCTCTTTTCAACAGCTTGAGTACGACATGAGAATTTTGACATTTTCGCAGGACAATTTTTTATTTTCCACTCACCACAGCCGCCTTGATCCTTAACAGGTGTCACGGCCTTCTTGGTTCGCCAGTCTAAGGCAGCTGGAATGGCGGTGAAGTTGGCATACTTGAACGGTTTTTTTTCGCCAGAGGACAGGACCCTTGTGGGCCTCCTCTTGTAGCCGGTGTAGGAAGCGCGGAACTCCTCATTGGTTAGGTCTGCGAACTTATTCACAGCCAGTTTATACCCCACGTCCTTACCATTATTAAAGGCGTTGATGTGCTTAACGTTCTCCTTAAATATCTCATACCGTTTTGCCTTTTCCACCGCGCCCTTGTAGACACGCCCGTGGATTGCCATCCACTCCTCATGTTGCTTTAACAACTTTTCCTCTTCAAGAGGGCGACAAAGCGTTTCCGAAACAGAAACTATAATGACCAAAAGAGCAGCTGATGTGAGGAACGAGAATTGGTTTTGTTTGGCCATAATCGTGCTCTGGGTACTGTCTAGGACACAATTGGAGTGACTTGGTGAGTCGTAACTTTCAGTTTGTGCACGAGGAACTCCAAATGGGCGTGTTGGGTTTTTATAGACAAAATGCTGCTCAACTGTCGTCACTCTCACTCTCTCTCGATAATGCTTCAGTGGACCCTCTCCTCCTCCTTTGTGCCTGGATAGCTGTTGCGACTTTGACCCCCAAAAATTAAGCTTGCTATTGCACCCTCATCATGAATTGCACGGGTGCAATTAAAGTGACTCTGGTTGTCATTGACCGATGGGTGATTAATCAAAATGCTACCATTCAACATTGTCATGTAGTGCAAAAATTTATGGTTCTAAGAGGCTTGTGCGTTGTTATACGTGGATGTGCATTTGCATCTATGTTTGCCTTCCAATCATGGGCAAGTTATTACTAGTTCTCTAAAGTAAAACAACTAGCTTGGGTTAGCATCTGCTAATAAAATATTATTGATCTTGAAGGTGTGATTCTTTGCCAATGACTTGGTGCCACGTAAATAGTCATAAATAACTGAGATTGGCTGGTGGAGCGCTTCAAGAAAACTGAAATTCTACTCTGAAATCGTATTTTATGACCAATATCAACTTTGGACGACCATTGGCTAAGTTCCCATTTTGCTTATCTAGCCACATCAATATGCAAAACGATATTGTTTTTTACTTATCTAGCCACATCAGCATGCAAAATAATGTTATTTTGCACTTGTCTTGTCAAAAGAACTCCACGTCGGCATTTTGGCTGGATTTTCTCAGTGTCGGCCCTTAACTGATCAATTTTGCTCCGATTTTGATACTTAAATATACTTTTCCAAACTTTTAATACTTAAGTGTCCCACTATACTAATTTTTCGCACTTCAAGTGTCCGCACCTAACTTGGATGTAATTGAAATAGGGGATATATATGACATAGATGTATAAGTTTTGAATTCTTCATGGTACAAAAAAAAGTTAGGGGCATTTGTATCTCGGTGAACAAGTTTATGGTTTTAGGCAACACGAAAAAGAGAGAGGGGTATTTGTGTCACAATGGGTATGGTTTAGGGTTTTTTGTTGGTATTTGCCATATAATCTAGGAGCATCACAAAACGCCAAATTGAGGTGCACATGTGAGGATGTTAAATTTTTCAGTGAAGGTCAGGCTCAAGCTTGGGTTCATAATGGAATTATCTTAAATATTATGGAGAAGGTCAGGCTCAAGCTTGGGTTCTCCCCTAGAGATCCCCTTTGTCGAGGACTTCAGATTTTTGTTGTTAATTCTCAATAAGTGGTATCAAAATCAATGATTGATTAGATTGAATAGGTCAAATATGTATAGATGGGTAGCTGATGAATATTTTAAAGCAAGAATGTCGCATATGACTCATCTATCGATGTGACAAATAATGCGCTTTCACTAAGTTTGGTTGGGCCAAAGCGATTAATGGGTAGTTAGAAGGGCAGAGTTTTGTCTCTTGCCAAACTTGGCAAAGTCAAGGTGCAAGTGCACTGATCTTAGGCAAAAATTTATGAATTCCATGGATGTGATTGAAGTGACTCTGGTTCGCATTGACTGATGGGTGATTAATCGAAATGCTACCATTAAACATTGTTATGTAGTGCAAAGATTTATGGTTCTAAGCGGTTTGTTGGTTTTGTGGTGGTCTTAAATTCTAGCCAAAATCATATTGATGGTTGATTTCCTTTTGTCGATGGTTAGCAACTTAGGCCTACCCTATGTTTTTGCCTCCATATTATATATATATATATATATATATATATATATATATATATGTATGTATGTATGTATCAACATTTTCGACCTTTCATAAACTATATTAGCGTGCTGTTAGTAGATATGTACTTGCATCTATGTTTGCCTTCCAATCATGTGTAAGTTATTGTGATTCATGTTCCTATGGGAAAGAATTGGCTTTCTTCAGTGAAACAAATAGCTTTGGTCGGCATCTACTAATGAAATATTATTAACCTTGAAGGTGTGATTCTCTGCCAATGAATTGCTGCCACATAAATAGTCATAAATATTGAGATTGGCTAGTGGTGCGCAACAAGAAAACTAGACTTCAACGCTGAAATCATATTCTTTGACCAATATCAACTTTAGACGGCCATTGGCTGAGTTCCTATTTTGCTTGACTTAGCCATATCAACGAGTCTTTCAAGTTTGGGAAGAGCTTCTAGATTCCAATGTTTGGCGATAAGGATGCAACTCAATCAAGCTCACGTGCTATTCGAGTTCGACTTGCTGATTACTCAAGCTCGGCTTGATTCTTTTGAGTTCAAGTAGCTTAAATACTGATTAATCGAGTCTAGCTCAAGCTAAAAAATAATAGCTCGTGAGCCTGATCAAGTTATTCAATCTTTATGTTTTTTAATTATAAAAATACATTAATAGATACGAACTAAATAAATATATTACTACTTTTTAATTGTAGTGTATTTTAATGATTCCAGCTAGAGTTTGAGTTTTACTCTAAGTTTTGAGAAAGAACAGTTATCTAATCTACTTGAGCTAAAGCTTATTGAAAACATATGTAACTCAATTATCTACTCTTAACTATGTGATTGGGTCAGATTCAAGCATCGAATTGGTTGTTGACTCAACTCGATTACACACATACTCCCCTAGTTTGGAAATTTAGTTTGCCAGATTTTGTTTGTGCATAAAAAGTAGGAATAATGATACTGAAATTTTTTTTCAATTTTTAATGTGATCTATGAACCTTTTTTGTTTAATAAATTCGTTGAACTTTTATAATTCCAAGCAAAGTAATTTTCCATTGAAAATCCTAACACTTAGTTGATGTGGACATAGTTTCGTTAACTTAATGTAGATTCGCTAGGCTGGCATGTACGTGACTTACATATGGATTGCATGTCAAATATATATAAAGGAACAAAAACATTTCTAATTGGGGAAAATGAGGTGGTAGTCAAGATCATTATTTAGGGCCAATCAATGCTAATAGAGCAGTCCGCGTTGAAAAAGTATATGGGGAAAATTGTTCAAAAGTCATAAATATATTGCATTTTTTAGAATATAGTCTTAAATTTCTAATTATGCCAATTGAGTCCTAAACCTTTCACGTTTTGCCAATTGAATCAATTCGGTCAAAGTTCATGGACAAAATTAGATAGAAAGATTGTATCAACCCCATTATTATTGAACTAAAGTTCTAGAACTATGCATATCGTCAATCCTTTTTTATCCTCATAGCATTTGTTTTTGATAACAAGGGAACCCGACTTAAATGGGTAAACTTTGGTCCCGTCAAAGTACCTCAATTAATTAAATGAGGATCAAAGGTTGGAGATGTGACTAGATCAGAAGAGTTTGGTGTAGCGTCCGAGGGGAGTGGAAAACGTTAGAACCTCTTAAGAGTGGTCCCTCGGTTCTCTTTCTAGGTGTGAGGCGAAAAAATTTCTACATTGCTAATGATGTCGACGAATTCAAACTTAAGCTCTCCTTCGAATAAGGTACACGGCTCCTTGGTGCACCTAGCCAACACTCCCATTGTCAAAACTTTCATTGCTTCTAGATATTCATGTTTCCCCCCTTCTAGATATTGCTTTTTAGGCTCCATATTCTTCTTTGTGGAAGAAGGTGGTGGGTGGGGCTGATTATACCCCCACTATTAGAGTAAAATTCCTTATATAATCTACTTACTGAAAGCTCACTGGATAAAGTTGAAATTAGGTATTAAGAATTTAAGCAATAAATTACTTCTTTCTACTTAAAAAGTTAAGTAACCCCTACCTACTTACTGCGTTTAGTAAGTTTCCTGATTTCATGGAATTTTTATGTTGATATTAGTTTTAATCATCAGATAACGTTTAAACTCATTGAGTGCTGAGCTTTTTAATTTTCAGTACTTAATTATATTCTCGATGGGCCATTAGTAATTATAAAGCTTGATTGGCTGCAATTGCAACTGTACTTGGTCAAATACATTAGTTCGTAGGAGAACAGATAAAATTCTAAATCTAATGAGTATTCCACTTTCGTTGAGATTAAAAGGAGAAAGTGAATGAGTGTTGTCTCCACTTTGTAGCATTATCGTATTCAAGTCACATCCGTTATAAATATTAATTTATTTTACCGAAATTAGTGCTGGACGCGGCTCATGAAAATCTATTTGAAATGAATTTTCTTTATTTTTTCTATAATTTGAGAATTCACTATTACTTAATAGATTTAATTAAAGTGTCTCGTGAGCCATATATTATGCATTGCAACTAAGGAAAATTTACAGTGCTCTTTTTCTTGTCAGAAAGGAAAAATTACGGTATTCAATGTATTGTTTTTTTCTCATAAGAAAAATTCAAAATAAGGGCCTAAAGTATTCTCAATTTATCAAAAAAAAGGAACCGAAGTGCAATCATTTTCTAAATTTAAAAAAAAAGAAAAGAAAAAGCATGAAGTGGACTTTGTTTTAATAAAGGCTTAAAGTCGCTATGTCAATCTTAAAAAGGACATAACTTCACTAGCTAGTTAAGGGCATTTCCATCCTTCATCATTTTCTTATTTTCTTTCATTATTTTCTTTATTTTTTCCTTTTTTTTTTTTTTTTCTTTAAAAAAAAAGTATAAAACAAAAAGAAAAAAGAGAAAAACTAGAATAAAGGAAAAAATTAGGTGGGAAGGCTAGTCATACCACTTGCAGCTGACGCCCCACCGATGATGGCTTGGCCGCCATAGGCAGGGGAGAGTTGCCAGCCCTCTCACTTGTGTGTGTGTATATTAGCCATTTTTTTTTCCTATTTTAAGTTTTTTTTTTTTTTTTTGTGGAGAAAAAACAGAAAAAAAGGGGAAGAAAATTAAAAAAGAAGAAGAAGAAGAAGAAGAAGAAGAAGTAAAGGATGGAAATGTCCTTGACCAACTTGTGAGGTCAAGTCATTTTTTGAGTTTGGCATGGCCACTTCAATCCTTAATTTGAAAGTCTACTTCAGGCTTTTATTTGAGAAATTAAGGATGCTTCAAGCCCCTATTGAAGACAAGGTTCACTTCAAGCCTTTATTTGAGAAATTGAGAACACTTTGAACTCTTATTTGGAATTTTCCCTTTTCTCATGATATATAGAATCATTTTTTGAAAACAGAAATATATTTAGTTAGCATATTTAGAATTAATGACACTCGATAACAAACTTTGTTTAATAAGGTATAGTTAGAGTAAGGATAACTTTGCTGGACATTAAAGATTGTTCAAAGTTTTCTGAAGTTTTCAACATTTCTTTAACTTAAAATACGTCTTTGCATCTTCGTCAGAAAGGTGCAAGATTTTTAAAATAGGAAGTGCTTTTAGAATTGTCCCACTGTGCTAAGAAATGACGTGATCTTCCATATTATAAACTTAGCAATCCAAGCCTAGTAATCAAGCGAATTGGGTAAGAAAAGTTTCACTCGACAAATATTTATTGGATTTTTAATGAAGTATCCCCCAATCATTCACAGCAATAGGTTTCACCTTGGATCATGAAGATAGTTTCGTGATAAAAAAATTAGATCTGTTACCTCGAGGAAAATAATAGTTGCAATAAATTTGACTAATGCCATAAATTATTTGGTCCTTTGTTGATACTAAAGTTTTTACTCCAATCCCTTCCGCATTCTTTGAAAATTTCGCATTGAGTTGGCTATTAATATCGGATCTTGACCTTTAAACAAAATGATCCAGATTGGTCTTGCACTCCTGCTCTTCATTGCATTCTTCGTATTTAGAAATTAGGAACTTAGACATAAGCAAGATCATGAATTTTTCTTATGCAATCCGATCTGAAAATTACAAAAGGGCCCTAGGCTCATTTGGACCCTCAAGATCAGTTCTGGACTCTCTTCCCCGCGCCTACCATCCCCCGGCCCCGCCCAACCGATATTGACAAAGTGAATTAAAACAAGCCTTAATTCGGAGTCGGATAACCCGATTCCTTTTATGGAACTCACTTTGTATACATCCTATTAAACGCTCAAGGTTACTTGATAGTTTGGCCCCCTATAAATACTTCCACCACCTTTAAGGTCAGGCTTATTTCAACTAGATCTCTCCCTGATGAACCTTGATATGTCGCAAAACAATGTGTATGTATATTGAAAGAAAGTGGATGAGGTTAGGAACGCCTAATACAATTGTCGCCTGCGGAGATTACATGGGCTAAAGATTTGGAAGGAAAGATGAAGGAACAACACAACTTACTGGAATACTCCAGCGGAAATCATAACGGTTCGGTTTGGATTATAAAAAAATTCGATCCAAACCGAAACACAGCAAAAGCCCTTTAGTTTTCACTCTTCCTTCCGGTTTTCACTTGTCTCAGAGAAGCCATATCCATCGCTTCGTCTACTCCCAGACAACAACCCCATTTGGTCTTCCTAATGGCCATGGCGGCCACCAACATCCTCTCCCTCTACTACCCTCCACCACCATCCAGTCCCCAAAGGCCCCACCCCACAGCTCGTCCCCGACGACCTCCTTCACCAGCTCCACACCATACGCGCCTCCAGCCCCAGCCCACCCTCCACCCCGACCACCACAAACCCCACTGGCACCATCCCCTCCGATCTTCTCCTCCAGTCCCAGCTTGAAGGCGAAAGATCGAGCCTCAGAGTTTGCTCCACACAACATTGATTCCTTCGATGACTTGGGAAGATTTTGTTCTGGCCTTACCATGCCATCGATGGATCCAGCCTCAGTTTTTGCGACTTTTGTGGTAGTCTCGAATGAGGTGAACCGAAGGAAAGGTGGAACAATGTAAGGAGGAGAAGGAGGGACCAATAAGAAAAAGACACCAAAAACCGAAAGTCTGAACCAAACAGTGTTTTCGGTTTGGGTCCGAATGACCATGCATCTTTAATGTTCAGTTCGGTTCAGGTATTAGGAGATCCCAAACTGAACCGGGTCATTGATACCCCTACTTGCCCTCTCTCCCAAAAACATGGGTTTGGCCTACTCATGAGTACGTCTAAAATCAGATTGAGCGACTAAAGAGGAAGCGGATGAAGCGTAAGCGAATCCTTCTAATTTGGCCCCACAGAACGATTGGACTAGTCAGACCTCCCAATTGTATTAGCATGTCTACATTGCAATTTTTTTTTTTGAAAACCAACTGTAAGAACTTGTCGAACTAATAAAATTGAAATGTTTTTTTATCGCGATGGGTATTCGATTGATTGTTGTGGGTTATCCTTCAATGACGTCTTTGAATAAGAGTTTGGAGTTGCTAAGATAGGCAGTTTTCCAAATCCCTTATTGATGAAATTTTGTCAAAAGACTGAATTCTCACAAACAAAAGATGTCGAGGACAAACATATTATTGCTCAGTTTTCAATATTTATCTTCCCTAGAAGGAGGGAATACCTTCTAGTTGCTTTATGTCCAAGGGATGCTGAGGCCCCATGAGGTCTCGAACGAAGCATTTTAAAGTCATACTTAGGACTCCAGCTTTCATTATGAGAGACGACTTTATTTTAAAGATTTCATCTTTTAGTTGTGCAGTGATAATATTTACAATTTTTCATCCTTGATTTGCCATTGCTTGCTCGCAATCCACGCACATAGCAGGTAAAGGCGAGAACTACCAAGAGGCATGCTGGACCAAAATAATGAATTACGCGGCATGCTCGTACGAGACAACAGGAAACAAGGGCATCGCCAAACTGGAAGAACAGTTCAGCGCATTACGAAGGTTGGAAATATCGCAGGCGGTCGAGGGTCTCTCACACAATGGTACATAATGGTTGGGACCAACAAGACAGGGACATCAGTTGAACCGTTGGAAGCTTTCATGCAGCAATATATGTCCGAATTTTGAGGATGAAATTTCATTGAAAGAGAGTAAAATGTAATATTTGGTGCCTTTTGATTGGGTGGTCACGACCTCTGGGAGGCGGGTTAGACCATCTAGGGCTTTGATTAATAGATTATTATGCCTACACTTAACTCGGACTCTCCTGATCTCATATCAACTTGCGACTTATAATCTAAGTTCTTAATATACAAATGAGTTTCAAGTAGAAGTCATCATTAATCTATTTTTTGGTGGATCAATTAAAAATCTAAGTAAGTAACAGGAGAATTACTTCACTCCTATGAACTAAAGATTATAGGAACATTTTTAAATGTGAGTACATTAGATTTCACCTAACACCCTTTCGATACATTGTCTCTTTTATTTCATAAATTTTTTTTGCAGATAATTTGCATTACTTACTCCATAACATGTGAGGTAATTAGGTAGATGCGCAACCAATACTTAACACCCAATAACGAAAGCGTTAAATAATTGCGAAGAAAAGAAGGAATGAGTTACCTTGAAGCAACAAAACATTTGCAAGTGTTAGCTAGAAAATCACATCATCCTGAATATAATTTCTAATTTACACACAATTTTACTCAAATCTTTTTAGGTTTTCTCTCGTTTAATGAAAACCATGCTTTATATAATGTGTGCTACTAATCTAACATGACATGCGACATAAGTTATTTAAATGTCCTAACCCTAACAATGATGAAATATATTATCTCAGCACAACACACAATTTCCTTAATATATGAACCTAAACATGAAAGAGATCTAATTAAATGAAACGTGCAATTTCTAAAATGACGTGCGATTTTTTAACCATGCACAATTTAAATGGCATGCACATAATGATGTGGCACATGACATGGTACTTATGCACTTAACCTATATGACATGCACATGACATAGCAATATGATATATAGTCACAATAAGTTTGACTAATGCCACAAATTGTTTGGTCCTTTGTTGATACTAAAGTTTTTTACTCCAAAAATCCCTTCCGCATTGCTCGAAAATTTCGCATTGAGTTGGCTATTAATATCAGATTTTGACCTTTAAGCAAAATGATCCAAGTTGGTCTCGCAGTCCTGCTCTTCATTGCATTCTTCGTATTTAGAAATTAGGAACGCAGACATAAGCGAGATCATGAATTTTTCTTATGCAATCCGACTTGAAAATTAGAAAAGGGCCCTAAGCTGATTTTGACTCTCGAGATCAGTTTTGGACTCTCTCTCCCCCGCGCCTTCCCCCGCTCATGTGACGTAATGTGATCTATAATGAAATGCAGTCCCTAGAGAGCTAACAAATCTAAAATTTCCTAAATGCACCCCGAAAATTTTTGTGAATTCTTCAATGAAGATATGATCTAGAGTTACCAAGACGTGAGATCTGATTATTCATATTTTTCATTAAATGACATGTGATTTACGAAAGTGAATGTGTAAATATGACAATTAAATCATAGTGCAAATGAAAAATCCAAGATTTGCACTAAAACAATTATTTATGGAAAATTCTAATTATTCTGACATGTCATGAGTGATTATGCAAAGATAATGCCCAATCCTATCATAATATGCAAAGATGTACGAAATGTGTCTAAATAAGGACACCCATATATATCCAGATATGAATTTTTCAAGATATGTAAACATTCCTGATTCAATTTCCTATGTGCAGAAATCCAAATCAATGGTCATTGAAATATTTTACCAATACGTCGCTTGACAATGTGGTTTTCTTTTTCTTGATTTGAAATGTAAGTATCATTTATAAGATGAGGTATAGAAGTTTAAGGGCATTCCCCAACATTACATAGATAACTAAGAATGTGAAAATGGGGTGAGGAAGTTCTATATGCTAGTCAATATTACATTTATCTAGGAAGGTCTTAAATTTTTGAAATATGAAGCTTGCCCTATGACAAGTTTACAAATTTTAGCCACAATGATGCAGACATCATTTGACTTGTTTTGGAGATGTCTACGATTACATTCCATCCAAATGCAATTTGTGATTGCTAAGAAAGTTACCTTGAGAAGTCTTGCCACCAACTCCTTGCCTTTGGCGGCCTTGATCATCCACTGAAGTTAATCATTCCAGCCTCTTAAAAATTCTTCCACCACCTACCAGCTTTGGTCATCCTTTGATAGCCTTTGCAATTTGGTTTATATGCTTTTTATACACACGTGGTTTCCTCCATCTAACAGCTTAAGCTTAACATGATATTAGAACCTAGTTTCGCTTATTTCATATGTGCATCCACCCACTCCGACATCGGTTTACATGCTATTTATGTACATATGACCTAATTTTTGAGTTGGACTTTCAAATTATATTAAACATTCTTCTAGCATGCAAATCGTGAGTATTATGAATGTCTATAACATTGACATGGCATGAATGACTCTTAATGAAAAGCAATTATGTGCAATGCAAATGTGAAATTAAATGTGACGACAAGATCTAAAGTATCCTAGGAAAATGTATATTTATAAAAGAGAAATAATTTGGTAACAGTCTTTAATCTATGTGAAAATAATAGTCTATTCTAAATCATAAAAAACTAAATTTGGAGTGGTGGAAGATGGTGCTAACTGTCATATTTGAGCAGTTTTTGCCCCTGGGGCAGAGGTGGGAGCAGTATTTTCTTTAACTTCCCACCATCTCATTTGTAATTTCTTGCCATCTCATTCCCGTTATTGGAAGTTAAAAAACTTTTGATGATCTGTTACCTACAAGAGGCATAAGTTCTCTAAAAAGATGATGCGAAAAACAGAACTCATTATATTAAGGCTTCCATTGTTGCATTGAGAAGGTAATTGACATTTGCATTGTGGCAAAAGAGTATTTTCCTTGTGATCATATTCAAACCATTATTGAGTAGTAGTTTCATCCATTGTGGTGATTCAACCTATACTCCTGAGCAATTCTCTTGTTATTCTACCAGAAATAAGTCAACTTTTGAGAGTTTAGACCATGTGAAATAATCTAACACTAACGATGATAGTGATAAAGGAAATTAAGTGAGGAGGATGATGATCATGGTAGCATAGAAAACAACATAGAGGCTTTTCAAACCTAAATGTTGGGGTTTTTTATGAAGCAATAAGAAAAGCGGCGAATTAGGTTTTAGACAAACCAACGATTCCAACAATATTTCCATCCTCAAACAAAGTTAGGGACTGATATAAGATAGAGGCAAGTGAGGGAAAATATTTCTGGAGATACAGTTTTTGAAACCACGAGGTTAAGGCATCGGCATCTCAATTGTGGAAGGCAATCATGAACCCTAGAGAAATACTCAAATTGGAATCTTTATCAAGTGGGGGACAATCAATTGGGTTTGATAATTACCTTTGGATCCCACAAGTACCAAATCATTTACGTGGAAATTAAAAAAGAAACTCCAATCCATCTAGTTATAGAATATGGCCCGTTTGGTTCAATATTTCCAATAGGCTTCAGGACTCTAAAGTCCCTTAGCCAAATGCATTTGCATTTGGCTTGTTCTTTTGCTCAACTTTGAGAAAATACAATTGTATCTTCAAAGAGCTCTAAAGACCTTTAGCTCAAAGTAGATTCGGAGGTCCTTTGGGAAATAGCATCCCAGAATGCAAGTTTTGGCCCTTGGTTACTATGCATCTTCTTTGAACCATCGCACAAAAAAGCCAATTGGAGGCCGACGACCACCGACTAAGGGGTCGTGCAAACCAGCAACCACCACCTGGGGGTTGCCTGACCCCAACGACCACTGTTGGACCTCAGGTGACACCTGGGTTGCGTGACCTAGGTGACTGTTGGCCTGAATTGTGCAACCTAGGCAACACCATCGTGTGACCTTAGGCAGCCTTGCTTGAGGTGGGTGACCTTAGGTGAGGCCATTTGGTGGCTAGATCTAGCCGTTCGATGGCCAGATTTGGTTGTCGGTGGCTAAACTCAAAAAAAAAAAAAAGTAATTATTCATTTACAAATGCAATTTTTACCAATTAACATTTAAGCCAAATTTATTTTTCAATATACTTTAAAATTACAATTCACCAAACACTATTTGCATTTAAGAGAACCTCTTTAGCTCAAAGATATTTGTATTTTTCCAAAAACATTGCCCCAAAACCAAACCAAACGGGCCTATGCCCCTTGATTCAGATTTAATGGAAACAAAGTTCATGGGGGTATCACCATCTGCTTGGAACTTTACAACACAAGAGAAGATGATAAACCGGTTCCTTGACCAAGGGTGGATTGCACAAAAATGGGCTTAGATTGCAAGCTCTTCACCTTATATGCACTAGAATGTGGCGGTATAGGAATACCATATTACACAATCAACTATTCCAAATTCTTCACAAGCAATTAAGTTGATTTTTGTCAGAAACCGAAGGCAAGCAAGAATCGGACGATAATGAAAAAGAAGAACGAAGTTTTTGGTAGAAGATTTTCTTGTATTCTGATTGTAATCAATGTACATGGCTTTGCTGTTTATATTACAAAATGTATACACAAAGAAAGGAAATGTAATATTTTACAAATCAATCTAATATCTAATTGACTTTTTACAATCAGAATGTGGATCAATCAATTCCCGATATATATTTCGAGAATCTTCTGCATATCTTCCAACACTCCCCCTCAAGCTGGTGGCTTGTAGATGTCCAAGACGCCTAGCTTGCTCAGTAAATATGCATGTTGTTTTTGACATAGGGCTTTGGTAAACACATCTGCAGGTTGTTCAGTAGTTACAATCCCTCTTGTCTCGATTGTCCCTTCTTGAATCTTCTCCCGAGTGAAATGGCAATCCACCTCTATGTGCTTGGTCCTCTCGTGCATTATAGGATTTGCTGCGAGTTTCAAAGCTGATTCATTGTCACAGAATAATCTCGTCAGTCCTTTTAGCTATATTCCGAGATCGCCAAGTAATCCTCGTATCCACACAATTTCACATGTGGTCTTTGTCATAGCCCGATATTCTGCTTCAGCTGAGGATAGAGAAACTATTGCTTGCTTCTTGGTTTTCCATGAAAGAAGAGAATCTCCCAACTTAATGCAAAACCCAGTTATGGATCTTCAACTCATAGGACACGTTGCATAGTCTGCATCGCAATATGCTGTCATTTCCATGTTGCATCTTCTAGATAGAAGTATCCCGAGTCCTAGACATCCCTTCAAATACTTCACGACCTTTAGAGCGGCATTCATATGGGATTCCTTTGGTTTGTGCATAAATTGACTGAGATTTTGCACTGCATATGATATATCAGGCCCGATCATAGTCAGATAAATAAGTTTTCCAACGAGCTTCTAATAACTCGTCAGATCCTGTAATATAGGATCATCCTGAGAAGTTTCTCCAGTGTGATCTGCTGCAGTCAATCTGATATTCTGCTCGATTGGGATGACAGCCGGTCTGCATCCTGATAAGCCGGCTTCTAATATAATTTCCAACACAAACTTCCTCTAACTGAGGGAAATTCCTTGGTGGGATCGAGCAATCTCAATCCCAAGAAAATATTTTGGCGCTCCCAGATCTTTTATATGAAATGTAGTATGCAAATATTTCTTTAGGCTCTTTATTGCAACTTCATCATTTCCCATGATAAGAATGTCATCGACATAAATCATCAAGTAAATAGATGACGTACCTTTGGTCCACGTAAATAAGGCATAATCATACTTGGATTGTTTAAAGTTTGCACTAATGAGAGCATTAGCAAATTTAGCATACCATTGTCTGGAAGCTTGTTTCAGCCCATAAAGGGATTTGCGGAGACGACATACTCTATTCTCCCCCTGTCTCCGTAAGCCCTGAGGAATATCCATGTAAATTTCTTCATCTAGATCTCCATGAAGAAAGGCGTTATGAACGTCCATTTGGTGTAACGGCCAATCATGGATGGTTGCAACTAATAAGAATGAGCGGACGGTGACATCTTTACCTACTGGAGAAAAAGTTTCGTGATAGTCGAAACCTTCTCGTTGCGTATATCCCTTCGCCACTAATCGAGCCTTGTATTGTTCAATGGATCCATCAGCTCTATACTTTACTTTATAGACCCATTTGCATCCTATGGACTTCCTATTTGAGGGCAAAGGAACTATCTCCCATGTGTGATTATCAGTTAAGGCCTGTAATTCTGCTTCCATGGCCTTTTGCCACCGTGGGTCTTTGGATGCCTCATCATAACTACACGGTTCTTTCTCATCCGATATATGACTAATGCAACATCTATGCTCCGATGAAAGCTTGTCAAAGGAGACATAAGAAGATATTGGATAGTGAATACCTGGTCCATTAAGAGAGGCACAGACATAGTCCTTGGTCCACGTTGGCGATTTCATAGCTCGCCCCGAACGTCGTGGATGATCCGTTGGTGGTGGAGGTGGAGATAGTTCCGTAGCATTATTGGTTGTTTGATCACCAGAATCATCTTCAATGTTCATTGGAATAACAGGGTCACTTTCCAAAGGTGCTTGTTGAGTTGATTGATCAATTGAAGAAGATGGAATGTCTTGGCCTGGTGATGCTGCGAGAAAATATTCAGGAGATACATTTTCCTCAATTGAGGAGCGATGAGAACTGGTGGAGATATCCAAATCCTCTGTAGATTCACGAAATGGAAAGATAGTTTCGTGAAAAATGATATCCCTGCTTACAAAAAATTCTCCTGTTGATGGATCTAGAACATAATAACCCTTCTGTAGGGTAGGATAACCCATGAAAATGCACCTCCTGGCTCGTGGACTCATTTTGTCTCGAGGCCCCATAGTTGTAGTATAGCAAAGACGACCGAAAACTCGTAGATGATTTATTGCTGGTTTTTTTTTTTTTTAATGAAGTAATTCAAAGGGTGATTTACCAGCTAATATCCGAGTAGGCATATGGTTGATGAGATAGGCTGCAGTGAGGACACAATCTCCCCAATATATTGCCGAAATGGATCCCTAAAACTTCAAAGCTTGGGCAACTTCCAGCAAGTGACGATGCTTACATTCCACCACTCCATTCTATTGTGGAGTATAAATACAGGAGCTTTCATGTAAAATGCCATGGAGCAAGAAAAGTGATATGCAATCATGACTAAAAAATTCCTTCCCATTGTCAGTTTGTATTCACTGGATTGACTTCCCAAACTGATTTTTAGTCAAGTTGATGAACGTTTTCAATTGAGATGGAACTTGAGCCTTTGATTGCATCAAGAATACCCATGTGGCTCGAGAGTGATAATCCACAATTGTTAAAAAATATCGTGAACCATCACGATGTGCTGTGTGATATGGTCCCCATACATCCACATGAATTAAAGAAAGGATAGTGGTGGAACGCTTTGTATGCAAAGGGAAAGATGTGAGAGATTGTTTTGCAAGGGGACATATAGGACATTTAGAATATGGAAAAGAAATACTATGTCCCATCCTTGAATGTAAAAGAAATTCTTTATCATTGGCAATAGCATTACACAATGACAATTTATTGAAAGGAATTGAATTCAAATCAAGATGACTTAGAATACTGGTCCAGAAATATAAACCTTCAGAAAGACTACCCAAGCCCATCAGTTTCCCAGTCGAAAGGGCCTGAAAAAAACATGTGTCAGCATTGAAGAGTATTTGACAGAAATTTTCCTTGTAGACTTTGGATACAGAAATGAGATTGAACTGAAATTGTGGGACATAAAGGACATTTTGCAGGATAATTTGGGAGCTAAGTTGAACAATCCCTGTCAATGTGACATGAGTAATGCTCCCATTTGGAAGTTGCACAGAAATAGGCGTGTCCAATTTCCTAAGCATTTTTGAGAAAAAATTTATATCACAAATGATATGATCACTGCTCCTGATACCATGTGAGATTTTGTGGGACTACTGCCAACTGTTCTAAAAGCTTAACCTGATAGATGAAGGCGTGGTTTATTTTTTAAATATTCTAACACTCCCCCTCACGCTTAGTTTGGTCTTTTTGCCTCGTACTAAGTGTGAAAATTTAATTGGGGAGACAAATAGGGGCCTGGAAGATTCGAACTCAGGACCTCCTAGCTTTGATACCATGTTAGAAACCGAAGGCAAGCAAGAATCGGACGATAATGAAAAAGAAGAATGAAGTTTTTGGTAGAAGATTTTCTTGTATTCTGATTGTAATCAATGTACATGGCTTTGCTGTTTATATTACAAAATGTATACACAAAGAAAGGCAATGTAATATTTTACAAATCAATCTAATATCTAATTGATTCTTTACAATCAGAATGTGGATCAATCAATTCCCGATATATATTTCGAGAATCTTCTGCATATCTTCCAACAATTTTACAGGAGTTTATGGAATTTTCAAACAAGTTTAGAGAGGAGAACAGAGTAAAGATAAGTTCAGAAGCTGATTGTTGGGGAAAGGACATCGAGGGTTGAAACTTAATGTAGAAGGTGCGTGAAAACATAAGAAGGAGCCATAGATATTATTGCTTGACGATAAGAATGAATATCTAGTGAGGAGGATGATAGGTGGACGATGTTCACATTAGGATAAAAACACAGGCAAAGTGCTGATGAATCTCAAGCGGGTGCACACGTCCGGTTCAAGAAAGAAGATCCCCATGCTTCGAGGTAAATATTGACCATGGATAAGAGCTAGGTGTAATTCAATCCCGATCCAGATTAAGCGGTTTTAAGCTTCACCCGATAAGTACGCAAATCAATTTGGATCAGACTTTCAATTAATTGGAAAACCTTCAAATCCATAAGGATAATTGTAATTCGAGTTCAGTCAAATCAAATTTGGGCAAGGTGACGGCTCTCACCGGCCATGTTTACTGGCCCTCACATGTGGTTGCTCTCCGAGATAAAAAAAAGATAGAAAAGTAGAAAAAAATAAAATTACAAATAATTGTCCTTGTTAGTGCCGGCCACGCCTCTCATAAGACAGAATGGCTGACGCTGACAAAATTGCTCAAAATAACTAAATTCCTATTGTTGGGACAATTCAGTACTATAAAATTACGCTGACGAAACTGTTCCATTCATTCACGGGACAATGTTCTTTTATCTTGTCCCACACATTTATTCAAACACTTAGAACCAAGTTTAGTTAGCAGGCCCCTAATTTTGCTTACAACATTCAGTTTCAGTTGTAGGACACACCAACCCCAGTGACGTACTGTCACTTAACACTTGCTTCTATTACAGGGACGCTAGACTACATTTCATACATATAGAGAGCCCAAGAACCACTATCACATATATGGACTCATAATTTATTTTTTCATCTTCTTCTTTCTTCATGCAGTTGGATAAGAAGCTTCCGTGGCAAGACCACAGAGACCAGCCTTAGAGCTCACATCCTTCTGGATCCTCATGTACCCTTTCTCTCCCCACCCGGTGCCCCACGAATTCTTCATCAGCCAATACTTGGTCCCGCCAGAGCCAGAGATCTTCCCATACCCGACTGCCGTGACCGCGTGGTCGATGTCGGTCCCACATGAGCCTGTGAACACGCCGCTTGAGTAGAATTAGAAATCAAACCCGCCCCCCTCAATTGCCACCGAGACTGGCTGGTTTGCCACGGCCTGCAAGAGGGCCTTCTCGTTGTTGGCCGGCACATCCTGATACCCAGTTATTGAGGCTGCCTGGTTTGCCGTCTTGGCCGTATTGCAGGTCCCGTCAATTCCCTGGTAAGGATAGTTCGCCTCAGTCGTGAGGCCACCATTGCTTACAATGAACTTGAAGGCACTGTCCACGAGCCCGCCCCCGCAGCCTTCATCGTTATCATCACAATCCACGAGTTCTTGCTCCGAGAGTGGCACCAACTTCCCCTTCTTGATCATGGTAATCCCTTCCATAGCTGCCACAGCCGAGAATGCCCAACAACTTCCTGCAAAAAGAGATAGTAAAATGAATTACAAAGAGACATATGTACACGTGTAGTATGATGGGCGTAAAAGGAATGTAACAGTGAATTACAGATAATATTGTTATCTGCTATATGCACAATTGTTGCCTCTTTTCAACAGCTTGAGTACGACATGAGAATTTTGACATTTTCGCAGGACAATTTTTTATTTTCCACTCACCACAGCCGCCTTGATCCTTAACAGGTGTCACGGCCTTCTTGGTTCGCCAGTCTAAGGCAGCTGGAATGGCGGTGAAGTTGGCATACTTGAACGGTTTTTTTCGCCAGAGGACAGGACCCTTGTGGGCCTCCTCTTGTAGCCGGTGTAGGAAGCGCGGAACTCCTCATTGGTTAGGTCTGCGAACTTATTCACAGCCAGTTTATACCCCACGTCCTTACCATTATTAAAGGCGTTGATGTGCTTAACGTTCTCCTTAAATATCTCATACCGTTTTGCCTTTTCGACTGCGCCCTTGTAGACACGCCCGTGGATTGCCATCCACTCCTCATGTTGCTTTAACAACTTTTCCTCTTCAAGAGGGCGACAAAGCGTTTCCGAAACAGAAACTATAATGACCAAAAGAGCAGCTGATGTGAGGAACGAGAATTGGTTTTGTTTGGCCATAATCATGCTCTGGGTAATGTCTAGGACACAATTGGAATGACTTGGTGAGTCGTAACTTTCAGTTTGTGCAGAAGGAACTCCAAATGGGCGTGTTGGGATTTTATAGACAAAATGCTGCTCAACTGTCGTCACTCTCACTCTCTCTCGATAATGCTTCAGTGGATCCTCTCCTCCTCCTTTGTGCCTGGATAACTGTTGCGACTTAGACCCCCAAAAATTAAGCTTGCTATTGCACCCTCATCATGAATTGCACGGGTGCAATTGAAGTGACTCTGGTTGTCATTGACTGATGGGTGATTAATCAAAATGCTACCATTCAACATTGTCATCTAGTGCAAAAATTTATGGTTCTAAGAGGCCTGTGCGTTGTTATACGTGGATGTGCATTTGCATCTCTGTTTGCCTTCCAATCATGGGCAAGTTATTACTAGTTCTCGAAAGTAAAACAACTAGCTTGGGTCAGCATCTGCTAATAAAATATTATTGATCTTGAAGGTGTGACTCTTTGCCAATGAATTGGTGCCACGTAAATAGTCATAAATAACTGAGATTGGCTGGTGGAGCGCTTCAAGAAAACTGAACTTCTACTCTGAAATCGTATTTTATGACCAATATCAACTTTGGACGACCATTGGCTGAGTTCCCATTTTGCTTAACTATATCAACGTGTTTTCTAGGTTTGGGAAGTGCTTCTAGATTCCTATGTTTGGAAATAAGAATGTAACTCACTCAAGCTCTTGAGCTATTCAAGTTTGACTTAGATTACTCAAATGCTACTTGATTCTTTTGCTGAGAAACTCGTCTGGGAAGTATAAATAAAATAATCTATTTTTAGAATAGAAATTGATTTCTAAAGCAGAAGGATTATCATTCACACCGAGAAGAAATGAACAAAAAAAGATTTGCTTGCCAGGGAAAACAAGATAGTAGTCTAGATCGTTATTTGGGGCCAATAAATGCTAATAGTGTAGTCCACGTCAAAAAGGTACATATGATATGTGGATATACTTTATGGAAAGACTTCATGTAGTGGATTTTTAAGAGGTTATGGATAAAATTGAACAAATAAAAAAGTATAGCAACCCCCATTAAATATTGTAAAAAAAGTTTAGTAATTACTCATGTCGTTACTCCTTTTTATCCTCATAGCATTTGTTTTTATGGTGAGAAAACCCAACTTAAAATAGGTAAACTTTGGTCTCATCAATGTACCTCAATAAATTACATGAGGATCGAAGGTCGGAGAAGTAATGTAGAGTACATAGAAGGAGTTTGGTGATGTGTCCGAAGGGAAATGCCCAGAAGCCATCCAATGTATAAATCGAAGTCCGCGGCCTCTCGAGCAAGCACCTAGATCGCATCGCATTTTCAATCGGAACGTTTTCTAAAGTCTGGTTTCAATCAATTTTCATATGATTACACATTAGAACCTGTTAAGAGTGTTCCTCCGGTTCTTTTTGCGAGTTTACATGAAATCATTGTAAAAGATAGTGTCAAACATAGGCAGATCACTCTTCCGGTTACCACTGGAAATCTAAAATATAAGGAAATACCATGCTTCTAGCTAAAAAATAAAAGTCATGGGGACCAAATGACATCGACGAAAGCTCAGCGCCTGACATTAAGCGAGGCTTTATTTCATACTTGTAACCTCTTTATTCAAGGTAGATTTACCACTCTCACTCTCTCCACGAACATACGTCTCAGTAATTCAAATCAAACCACCTTAATCTTGTTATTTCATTTCTCTATTAATCTCGCTATTATGGTGAATTGCACAATCTAATTGATCAACAACACTAATGCATGCTCTACTTTTTCTTAATGTCATCCCATCATGAATGACTGAGAATTACTTATGTTGCTAGTCAGGACAACATAATCATCCTTGATATCTTTTGCGGGGCAAGATCATTTATTAACATTATTTTACTATCATTTTTGGGAAAAAAATGCTAGTTGAATTACTTATAATCTAGGGTTAATATAACAAAAAATAAAATAAAAACCAAATTATGGCCACTGTAACACAACTACCCTTAACTCTTTTTTTTTTTTTTTTTTTTTTTTTTTTTTTTTTTGTATAACTAAAAGCTTAACACTTGCTTATTGTCACATAACCTTTGTCGAGGACTTCAGATTTTTGTTGTTAATTCTCACTAAGTGGTATCAAAATCAATGATTGATTAGATTGAATAGGTTGAATATGTATAAATGGGTAGCTGTTGAATATTTTAAAGCAAGAATGTCGCATATGACTCATCTATCGATTTGACAAATAATGCGCTTTCACTAAGTTTGGTTGGGCCAAAGCAATTAATGGGAAGTTAGAAGGGCAGAGTTTTGTCTCTTGCCAAACTTGGCGAAATCAAGGTGCAAGTGCACTGGTCTTAGGCAAAAATTTATGAATTCCACGGATGTGATTGAAGTGACTCGGTTCACATTGGTCGATGGGTGATTAATCGAAATGCTACCATTAAACATTGTTATGTAGTGCAAAGATTTATGGTTCTAAGCGGTTTGTTGGTTTTGTGGTGGTCTTAAATTCTAGCCAAAATCATATTGATGGTTGATTTCCTTTTGTCGATGGTTAGCAACTTAGGCCTACCCCTATGTTTTTGCCTCCATATTATATATATATATATATATATATATATGTATGTATGTATGTATGTATCAACATTTTCGACCTTTCATAAATTATATTAGCGTGCTGTTAGTAGATATGTACTTGCATCTATGTTTGCCTTCCAATCATGTGTAAGTTATTGTGATTCATGTTCCTATGGGAAAGAATTGGCTTTCTTCAATGAAACAAATAGCTTTGGTCAGCATCTGCTAATGAAATATTATTAATCTTGAAGGTGTGATCTTTGCCAATGAATTGCTGCCACATAAATAGTCATAAATACTGAGATTGGCTAGTGGTGTGCAACAAGAAAACTAGACTTCCACGCTGAAATCATATTCTATGACCAATATCAACTTTAGACGGCCATTGGCTGAGTTCCTATTTTGCTTGACTTAGCCATATCAACGAGTCTTTCAAGTTTGGGAAGAGCTTCTAGATTCCAATGTTTGGCGATAAGGATGCAACTCAGTCAAGCTCACATGCTATTCGAGTTCGACTTGCTGATTACTCAAGCTCGGCTTGATTCTTTTTGAGTTCAAGTAGCTTAAATACTGATTAATCGAGTCTAGCTCAAGCTAAAAAATAATAGCTCGTGAGCCTAATCGAGTTATTCAATCTTTATGTTTTTTAATTATAAAAATACATTAATAGATACAAACTAAATAAATATATTACTACTTTTTAAGTGTAGTGTATTTTAATGATTCCAGCTAGAGTTTGAGTTTTACTCTAAGTTTTGAGAAAGAACAGTTATCTAATCGACTTGAGCTAAAGCTTATTGAAAACTTATGTAACTCAATTATCTACTCTTTTGATTGGGTCAGATTCAAGCATCGAATTGGTTGTTGAATCAACTCGATTACACACATACTCCCCTAGTTTGGAAATTTAGTTTGCCAGATTTTGTTTGTGCATAAAAAGTAGGAATCATGATACTGAATTTTTTTTTCAATTTTTAATGTGATATGAACCTTTTTTGTTTAATAAATTCGTTGAACTTTTATAATTCCAAGCAAAGTAATTTTCCATTGAAAATCCTAACACTTAGTTGATGTGGACATAGTTTCGTTAACTTAATGTAGATTCGCTAGGCTGGCACGTACGTGACTTACATATGGCTTCCATGTCAAATATATATATATATATATATATATACATAAAGGAACAAAAACATTTTCTAATTGGGGAAAATGAGGTGGTAGTCTAGATCATTATTTAGGGCCAATAAATGCTAATAGAGCAGTCCGCGTTGAAAAAGTATATGGGGAAAATTGTTCAAAAGTCATAAATTTATTGCATTTTTGTGAATATAGTCTTAAATTTCTAATTATGCCAATTGAGTCCTAAGCCTTTCACGTTTTGCCAATTGAATCAATTCGGTCAAAGTTCATGGACAAAATTAAATAGAAAGATTGTATCGACCCCATTATTATTAAAATAAAGTTCTAGAACTATGCATATCGTCACTCCTTTTTATCCTCATAGCATTTGTTTTTGATAACAAGGGAACCCGACTTAAATGGGTAAACTTTGGTCCCGTCAAAGTACCTCAATTAATTAAATGAGGATCAAAGGTTGGAGATGTGACTAGATCAGAAGAGTTTGGTGTAGCGTCCGAGGGGAGTGGAAAACGTTAGAACCTCTTAAGAGTGGTCCTTCGGTTCTCTTTCCAGGTGTGAGTTGAAAAAATATCTACATTGCTAATGATGTCGACGAATTCAAACTTAAGCTCTCCTTCGAATAAGGTACACGGCTCCTTGGTGCACCTAGCCAGCACTCCCATTGTCAAAACTTTCATTGCTTCTAGATATTCATGTTTCCCCCTTCTAGATATTGCTTTTTAGGCTCCATATTCTTCTTTGTGGAAGAAGGTGGTGGGTGGGGCTGATTATACCCCCACTATTAGAGTAAAATTCCTTATATAATCTACTTACTGAAAGCTCACTGGATAAAGTTGAAATTAGGTATTAAGAATTTAAGCAATAAAATACTTCTTTCTACTTAAAAAGTTAAGTAACCCCTATCTGCTTACCACGTTAAGTAAGTTTCCTGATTTCATGGAATTTTTATGTTGATATTAGTTTTAATCATCAGATAACGTTTAAACTCATTGAGTGCTGAGCTTTTTAATTTTCAGTACTTAATTATATTCTCGATAAAGCTTGATTGGCTGCAATTGCAACTGTACTTGGTCAAATACATTAGTTCGTAGGAGAACAGATAAAATTCTAAATCTAATGAGTATTCCACTTTCGTTGAGATTAAAAGGAGAAAGTGAATGAGTGTTGTCTCCACTTTGTAGCATTATCGTATTCAAGTCACATCCGTTATAAATATTAATTTATTTTACCGAAATTAGTGCTGGACGCGGCTCATGAAAATCTATTTGAAATGAATTTTCTTTATTTTTTCTATAATTTGAGAATTCACTATTACTTAATAGATTTAATTAAAGTGTCTCGTGAGCCATATATTATGCATTGCAACTATAGAAAATTTACAGTGCTCTTTTTCTTGTCGAAAGGAAAAATTACAGTATTCAACGTATTGTTTTTTTCTCGTAAGGAAAATTCAAAATAAGGGCCTAAAATATTCTCAATTTATCAAAAAAATGAACCAAAATCCCATCATTTTCTTAAAAAAAAGCGTGAAGTGGACTTTGTTTTAATAAAGGCTTGAAGTAGCTATGTCAGTCTTAAAAAAGGACATAACTTCACTAGCTAGTTAAGGGCATTTCCATCCTTCATACTTTTCTCATTTTCTTTCCTTATTTTCTTTATTTTTCCTTTTTTTGTTTTTTCTCTAAAAAAAAGAGTATAAAACAAAAAGAAAAAAGAGAAAAACTCGGAATAAAGTAAAAAAACTAGGTGGCAAGGCTAGTCTTACCACTTCCGGCTGACGCCCCACCGATGATGGGGTGGCTGCCATAGGCAGGGGATAGTTGCCAACCCTCTCGCTTGTGTGTGTGTGTGTGTGTATTAGCCTTTCTTTTTTTCTATTTTTTTTTCTATTTTAAGTTTTTTTTTGTGAAGAAAAAACAGAAAAAAGGGAAGAAAATTAGAAAAAAAAATGTAAATGATGGAAATGCCCTTGACCAACTAGTAAGGTCAAGTCATTTTTTGAGTTTGACACGGCTACTTCAATCCTTAATTTAAAATAAAGTCCACTTCAAGCTCTTATTTGAGAAATTAAGGATACTTCAAGCCCCTATTAAACAAGGTTCACTTCAAGCCTTTATTTGAAAAATTGAGAGCACTTTGAACTCTTATTTGGAATTTTCCATTTTCTCATAATATATAGAATCATTTTTTGAAAACAGAAATATATTTAGTTAGCATATTTAGAATTAATGACACTCAATAAAAAACTTTGTTTAATAAGGTATATTAGAGTAAGGATAACTTTGCTAGACATTAAAGATTGTTCAAAGTTTTCTGAAGTTTTCAGCATTTCTCTAAGTTAAAATACGCCTTTGCATCTTCGTCAGAAAGGTGCAAGATTTTTAAAATGGGAAGTGCTTTTAGAATTGTCCCACTGTGCTAAGAAATGACGTGATCTTCCATATTATAAACTTATCAATCCAAGCCTAGTATCCCCCAATCATTCACAGCAATAGGTTTCACCTTGGATCATGAAGATAGTTTCATGATAAAAAATTAGATCTGTCACCTCGAAGAAAATAATAGTTGCAATAAATTTGACTAATGCCATAAATTATTTGGTCCTTTGTTGTTACTAAAGTTTTTTACTCCAATCCCTTCCGCATTCCTTGAAAATTTTGCATTGAGTTGGCTATTAATATCGGATTTTGACCTTTAAACAAAATGATCCAGATTGGTCTTGCAGTCCTGCTCTTCATTGCATTCTTCGTATTTAGAAATGAGGAACTTAGACATAAGCAAGATCATGAATTTTTCTTATGCAGTCCGATCTGAAAATTACAAAAGGGCCCTAGGCTCATTTGGACCCTCAAGATCAGTTCTGGACTCTCTTCCCCGCGCCTACCATCCCCCGGCCCCGCCCAAATGATATTGACAAAGTGAATTAAAACAAGCCTTAATTCGGAGTCGGATAACCCGATTCCTTTTATGGAACTCACTTTGTATACATCCTATTAAACGCTCAAGGTTACTTGATAGTTTGGCCCCCTATAAATACTTCCACCACCTTTAAGGTCAGGCTTATTTCAACTAGATCTCTCCCCGATGAACCTTGATATGTCGCAAAACAATGTGGATGTATATTGAAAGAAAGTGGATGAGGTTAGGAACGCCTAATACAATTGTCGCCTGCGGAGATTACACGGGCTAAAGATTTGGAAGGAAAGATGAAGGAACAACACAACTTACTGGAATACTTCAGCGGAAATCATAACGGTTCGGTTTGGATTAAAAAAATTCGATCCAAACCGAAACACAGCAAAAGCCCTTTAGTTTTCACTCTTCCTTCCGGTTTTCACTTGTCTCAGAGAAGCCATATCCATTGCTTCGTCTACTCCCAGACAACAACCCCATTTGGTCCTCCTAATGGCCATGGCGGCCACCAACATCCTCTCCCTCTACTACCCTCCACCACCATCCAGTCCCCAAAGGCCCCACCCCACAGCTCGTTCCCGACCACCTCCTTCACCAGCTCCACACCATACGCGCCTCCAGCCCCAGCCCACCCTCCACCCCGACCACCACAAACCCCACTGGCACCATCCCCTCCGATCTTCTCCTCCAGTCCCAGCTTGAAGGCGAAAGATCGAGGCTCAGATTTTGCTCCACACAACATTGATTCCTTCGATGACTTGGGAAGATTTTGTTCTGGCCTTACCATGCCATCGATGGATCTAGCCTCAGTTTTTGCGACTTTTGTGGTAGTCTCGAATGAGGTGAACCGAAGGAAAGGTGGAACAATGGAAGGAGGAGGAGGGACCAATAAGAAAAAGACACCAAAAACCGAAAGTCTAAACCAAACAGTCTTTTCGGTTTGGGTCCGAATGACCATGCATCTTTAATGTTCAGTTTGGTTCAGGTATTAGGAGTCCGCAAACTGAACCGGATCATTGATACGCCTACTTGCCCTCTCTCCCAAAAACCTGGGTTTGGCCTACTCGTGAGGACGTCTAAAATCAGATTGAGCGACTAAAAAGGAAGCGGATGAAGCGTAAGCGAATCCTTCTAATTTGGCCCCGCAGAACGATTGGACTAGTCAGACCTCCCAATTTTATTAGCATGTCTACATTGCAATTTCTTTTTGAAAACCAACTGTAAGTACTTGTCGAACTAATAAAATTGAAATGTTATTTATCGCAATGGGTATTCGATTGATCGTTGTGGGTTATCCTTCAATGACGTCTTTGCATAAGAGTTCGGAGTTGCTAAGATAGGCTGTTTTCCAAGTCCCTTATTAATGAAATTTTGTCAAAAGACTGAATTCTCACAAACAATAGATGTCGAGGACAAACATATTATTGTTCAGTTTTCAATATTTATCTTCCCTAGAAGGAGGGAATACCTTCTAGTTGCTTTATGTCCAAGGGATGCCGAGGTTCACATGAAATCTCGGACGAAACATTTTAAAGTCATACTTAGGACTCCAGCTTTCATTGTGAGAGATAACTTTATTTTAAAGATTTCATCTTTTAGTTGTGCATTAATAATATTTACAATTTTTCATCCTTGATTTGTCATTGCTTGCCGCACTCCGACACATAGCAGGTGAGATAGCTGGACCAAAAGTATAAATGCCTAGACGGGGGGGTGAATAGGTATAAAAATAATTTCTCGATGGATATGAGAAGCTAGTATAAATACTAGGCAAAGGTGTAAAAATAGAAAGGGAACTAGGCAAACGATAGAAAGGGAATTTAACAAAATGAAATACGATCAAAGTAAAGCAAGGAGTAAGGAAGAGAAATTGAACACAAGGTTTATAGTGGTTCGGCTTATTCCAAGCCTACGTCCACTCTTCCGCACCGACAGCCCACCGGCTGGATTTCACTATGAACAAAAGAGATGTTACAAAGACACAGCTTTTCCTTGATTCCACAAAGTGTAGATATTCTACCACACTTCCTCAAGGTTTCTCACAAATATAGACTCTCTTTTGCGTACAAGATTTCGCTCAAAGGAATTGACTAAACAACAAGGAGCTTCGGACTTTGGAATTCTTCTATCGCGCACTTCTCGAACAACTGAGAACGACTTCCTTATATACTCCTTTATGCCATCATACCCGTTGGCACTTACCAAAGGAATTCCTCCAATCTACCCGTTGGACGGAATCAATTAGGAAGATCATTCGAGCTATTAAATGAACATGTCGATAGCCCATCAATCCTATTCGCCCATACAATCAGGATCTCGGTTTCCATAAGTAGAACCTTCCAAGAATATTTTGCCAATCATCGGATCCTTAATCTTCGAATCAATCATGATCAAATAAAGGATTCCGTTATGTCATATCCAGCCAAGAGATCTTCTCCATTCGATAAGGTCACATCCTTAATGAAACATCCAGTTCTGGATAGCCTTTCTTCAACGGATTAGAAACTGTCAATGAGGATAGACTTTGAGTCTTGAGTCTAGCTGTGCGGAGGTCTTCAGACTTTAAATAGCGAGTCTCCGCAAACCTTCGACTAGATCGATGGAAACGATTTGTCGCTTCAAAACACTTTCATGAAGATTTCTCCAACAATCTCCCCCTTTTTGATGGTGACAAAACTTTTATGCAGATTTGGATATCTTTGGCCTGCAAAACATTACTCAACAAAAATGGATATCTTATAAAAATAAATGGCTTAATAAACGATAACTCTAGAATCTGCAACCACAGAAAATAGGTTAGTCTAGTATGCGATAAAGCCATCCATAAGATATCAATAGTAGTTAATATAAGCAGTCAAGTCCAAATCCAAATTCAGTCCACACATCTAGACACAAAAATAAAGTCGTAAAGTCAAACATCAAAACAATCTAAGTTAAGACAGTCCAAACGATTAAAAATCAAGGTTTCAAATCTTGCATCTCTCCCCGTTTTTTTGTCAGCATAAAAAGGTTGAGATGAAAATGGAATAGAGTCAAGAATGCTTGGGAACTCGGACAAGCTGGAAATCTCCCATTGACTGAACGATGCCTTCCAGCCTTTTCAAGTCTTCCTTTAGTTGTGCAACATCCTCACCCTTAGCATTAGCCTGAATCTGAAGAGAAAGGGCTTGGATCTGATCATTCAATGAACCCGAAGAAGCTTGACCTGCATTCTGCAAATTCTGAACTTCGCATCCCAAAGCATATATCTGACCTCGCATTTCCAAGAGAATATCCATAATTCTGCGAAAATTTGCTGAATTATCAGTCTGCATACTGGCTTCGGCCCGATCTGATGGAGTAAAGGCAGACGATGGCAGATCAGCATAATCACGCAGATTTGGTGATGAAACATCATGACCTTCCTCAGGAAATTGAGAGGCATAAATGTCCTATGGATCTGCTGGAGAGCGACTGACTCCCTCACTGGTAGCAGGATATGAGGACATTCCTCTTTTCTCATGATCTCCCCCTGTTTCCATACCTTTAGGTGGAGAAGAGTGTCCCTCATGATCTCCTTCTTCTTGATCTCTTTTCTCTTCTTCTTCTTTTTCGACTCTTTCCTTCTCAGCATCTCTTTCTTCTTTGTCTCCTTCCTCTGTTTCTTTCTCCTCTTCTTCTCTCTCTTCTCATTCTTTACTCCTCGTTCGAGTCTTTTTCTGGAATAGAACGACTTAGATTCTTCAAAGCCATTGCAGAAATGGTGATGTTTTCCTCATCCTCTTCATCCTCGACGATGAGAGCTCTTCTTTTCTTGGATGGAGCAACCATGGGCTCCTTCCCTTTTCTTTTTGCTGCAGAAGAGCTTTGATGAGTTTTGATAGGAGTCTTCTCCTTGAATTTCTCCAATGCCTTGCTTAGTTCTTTCAAACGCATTTTAGTCACCATTTTTAGCCCTACCACCATATGATCACACGATCGAGCACAAAGAATTTGTGGAGGTTGAATGCTCAGATGTCTGAATAACTTCGTTACAAGACTGGATAAGGAAGTTGACCTATGTCCTTCACCACCGCTCTATACATGTGGAACATAACAGGTGAGGAAGAGAAAACTTTTTCCCAGTGATGATGGCATACATCAGCTTTGCCTTTGAACTTGAAACATCTAGTCTTGGAAGTTGATTTCGGTCTGAGGCAATTGATCACAATCTTGTGAAGCAGAATGTTGAATGCACTCATCCTTAAGTAGGAAATCTTTTTCCTCGTTCTCCGTCCTTAACAAGTTCCAATGTAGCACGAGCAATAGAAACTTTGATCGGTTGATATCTTCCTCTCTCAACCCCTAACACATCTGCCAGCATATCCATATCCACTACAAAGTCTTGATCTTTGACATTGAAAGAGAATCTATTCGCATCCAGGAAACTAAGATTCGAATAGAAATAAGCAGTTAATTCAGCATGAGCTTCTGTGGTGTCAGAACAGAAATGCTCAAGTTGAAGAAAACTAAACTTTTCTCTCAAGTTGACATTTATAGCATCAAGGAAGTCAAAATCCACACTCCTAGGTTTATCACCCCACGCTTCAGCAATTTTGAGTATAGATCCTTATGTTCCTTCGATCTAAACAACTCTCCCATTTTTCCTCGATTTTCCGCCGCAATACCCATCCTCGGTTGAAATTGGCTGTACAATTTGTCATCATCATTCCCATCTATCGGATTAAATCCCCAATCACGAGGATCACTTGGGATATTTGCAAGGGTTTCTTATGCCACCCCTTTACGAGCAATTCCCAAACTTTCCATTTTCTGCAAAAAGATATATATTCATTCCCATATCCTTTGTCCTTAAGAAAATCATCAACGTAGTTCAATGGAGTACCGGTCCCTTTTAAAGCACGATAAAGCTTATAAATAAAAGAGGGCCTTTGAACTCTTACAGGATTTGCATCTTCAATGATTTCTTCTTCTTGTTGATGACCAACATTCTATGGACTAGATGGTGGAGAATGACGCTGCGAGAATGTTGTGGGCTCGCCGCTGCTGATTTGGAGACACTTCTTCCTCGGTGAGATCGAAGTGAGTAGGCCCCTCACTCATTCGCCGTGGTCCCCTGCTTGCGATCCTCGAAGACTTTCTTGAAGACGACATCTTTCTCACTCTTTGAAAGATTCCTTGCTTGACTTTCCCAAGAAAGATGACAACTTTTTCGAAGATTAAGCAAGAGAAGAAAAACAGGAATGGAAGATCGGTGCTTTTTAGGGTTTTAGAGTTTTAAATGAAGAGAAACCGACTGTATATAACTCGGTCGAAACGAGGGAATGCCAAACGATGTAATGGAAAGTGAAACGATCCCTTTTAAAAAAAAAAATAACTGCCTTTTTCGAGAAAATAGTCTTTTCAAAATAACTCCCTTTTTTTTTTTTTTTTTTTTGAAAAGGAAACGTTGCAATAATTATGTCGATTAAAGATATCAATAATAAAACACGGTTGATGATCGTACCTTTCCAAAATGAGATTCGAGAGAGAGAATAAGTTACAGTCAAGGTCTTGATTGTCCGAGTCCGAGAGTCTCTAGACTTTGATTTCCTCATACCTCAAAATGTTGAGTCCGGGAACGGATGGTTTCAAATTGATTTTTCTCCAAAGGCTTTGTGAATATATCCGCTAGTTGGTTCTTTGAATCAACAAACTGAATCGAAACTTCTCCATTTTGAACATGATCTCTAATGAAGTGATGTCGAATCTCTATATGCTTTGCTCTTGAGTGAAGAATTGGATTTTTGGTAAGATTGATTGCACTGGTGTTGTCGCAATTAATCTCTGTGCATGAATCTTCAATTCCAAAGTCTCTTAGCTGTTGTTTTATCCACATAATTTGTGAACAACAACTTCCGAGAGCTACATACTCTGCTTCTGCTGTAGAGAGAGCTACTGTACTCTACTTCCTTGAAAACCAAGACACTGTCCTGCCTCCAAGTAGTTGATAGGTACCCGAGGTGCTCTTTCTATCAACTCTGCAACCGGCTAGGTCTACGTCTGAGTATCCAAGAAGAGTAAAGTCTCCTCTTTTAGGATACCAAAGGCCGATGCTTGAAGTTGAGGCAATGTATTTGATAATACGTTTTGCAGCACTTAAATGAGATTCTTTAGGGTCTGTTTGAAATCTAGCACAAATGCAATCACTAAACAAAATGTCAGGTCTAGAAGCAGTAAGATAAAGAAGTGAACCGATGATACTCCTGTATAACTTTTGGTCGACTTTCTTTCCTCCTTCATCTTTGTCTATCTTCAAGGAACTTGACATTGGTATATCAGCCTTTTGCAATTGTCCAATCCAAACTTTTTGACAAGATCATTTGCATACTTTCTTGATGAATAAAAGTTCCTTCCTTCAACTGCTTTACTTGAAGCCCGAGAAAGAAAGTTAACTCACTCATCATGCTCATTTCAAATTCATCCTACATAGTCTTAGAGAATTTCTTGCACGTGAGACTTTCATTAGAGGATCCAAAAATAATATCATCGACATATATTTGAACAAGTAGAAAACTTTTGCTTTCTCTTTTAATAAAAAGAGTAGTGTCTACTTTACCTTTAACAAAGCCATTTTGAATTAAAAACTTACTCAGCCTATCGTACCAAGCTCGAGGTGCTTGCTTTAAGCCATATAAGGCCTTTTTGAGTCTGAATATTGAGTCTGGTTTCCTTGGGTCTTCAAACCCAGGTGGTTGTTCCACATAGACTTCCTCATGGATGAATCCATTTAGGAAAGCACTTTTGACATCCATTTGGAATAGCCTGAAATTTTTATGACAAGCAAATGCAAGTAATAAACGAATTGCTTCTAACCTTGCTATCGGTGCGTAAGTCTCGTCATAGTCTATCCCTTCTTCTTGCGTGTATCCCTTGGCCACGAGTCTTGCTTTGTTTCTTATGACTTTTCCTTTCTCGTCCATCTTGTTCCTGAAAACCCATTTAGCTCCAACAATTGATTTACCTTTTGGTTTAGGAGTCAATTCCCAAACATCATTAATTCTGAATTGTCTGAGTTCTTCTTGCATAGCTTCAATCCAGCTTTCATCGATAAAGCTTCATCTATGCTTTTGGGTTCTATTTCAAAATAAGAGCCACAAAGCACTAGACTCTTCGCGCCTTTTGGATCTTGTGCGAATTCCTTCATTAATGTCGCCTATAATGAGATCTTTGGGATGACTTGACTTATGCTTCCATTAGTGGTTAATTTATCTAGTTGAGTGATCACTTCCTTCATTTGAATCTTCAACAGTCACTTGTTGCTGGTCCTTCAAAGTCTGAGCTGCTTCTTGCAATTTAGACTTTGTAGAATTTGGAGCAGGTTCAGATTCTTCAAGATGAGTCTGAATAGATTCATTTTGCAAAGAGTCTTGAAATCTGACATTCATTGATTCCTCCATAGATTGAGTCTTCTTGTTGTAGACTCGTAGGCTTTGCTTGAGGTTGAATATCCAAGGAAGATGCCTTTATCCGATTTTCTTCAAACTTACCAACTCGATCATTTGCATTTTTCAAAATAAAACATTTACATCCAAACACATGAAAATATGAAACAATAGGCTTCTTTTCTTTGAATAGTTCATAGGGGGTTTTTCCAAAATAGGTCTTAGAAAAACTCTATTGATAATATAACATGTAGTTGAAATTGCTTCAGCCCAAAAACGTGAAGATATATTACTTTCAATGAAAAGAGTTCTAGCCATTTCTTGAAGCGATCTATTCTTTCTTTCCACAACTCCATTTTGCTCTGGAGTATATGGAGATGAGAACACATGCTGAAAACCAGATTCATCACAAAATTTTGTAAAATCTTGATTTTCAAATTCACCTCCATGATCTGTTCTTATACTAGAGATGACATACCATTTTTCATTTTGAACCTTTTTAGCAAATTTTTCAAAGAAAGAGAAAGTTTCGGACTTACTTGCCAGAAATACACCCAAGTAAATCGTGAGTAGTCATCCACAATTACTAGGCAATATTTCTTACCTCCAATGCTCTGAGTTCTGGTTGGTCCAAAGAGATCCATATGCAGAAGCTGCAGTACACGATTAGTGGAAACTTGATTTATTGGTTTAAAGGAATTTCTTACATGTTTTCCCAATATGCAAGGTGTGCATAGATAAGACTTTTGGTATGATAAATTGGGTAGACCACGAACAAGCTTCTTTGTTGAAATTTTGGCTATCTCGCTTCATATTGATGTGCCCAAGTTTTTCGTGCCAAAGGTTTTCATCTTGAATTGAGATTAGACATTGCGATTCATCTGGTTTCACATCCAAGAGGTAGATATTTCCATGTCTTCGACCCATGAATGACTAAGTAGAGTCTTTACCGATTCCCTTGAACATATTCCTTCTTGAAAGTTGATTTTAAAACCAAGTATCACATAGCCGATCGACACTAAGCAGATTGTAGTTGAGTCCTTCCACTAAAGAAACATTGCTTATTGTGAGGTTTCCAATCTTCACAGTTCCAAATCCCACAATTTTTCCTTTGCTGTTTCCTCCAAATGAGACTTTTCCACCATTCACTTGAACAAGCTTTATGAAGCAATTTGAATCTCCTGTCATATGTCTTGAGCATCCACTATCCAGATACCATTTTACCTTTTTCTTGATAGTGACCTCGCATTTGAAAAAGAAACTCAAACTTTCTTTGGTACCCATCTTTTTTTGGGTCCATTCGTGTTAGTATGATATGCGGTTTTTGCCCATACTTTATTGAAGTTTCCAAACCATAGGACATTCTTTTTCAAAATGATCTCGCACTATTGCACTTTGAACATCTGAGAGCATTGCGACCTATTGGTTTTACAAAGATTCTTTTAAAATGATTTTTGTAGGCATCTCTTGAAGGTCTTTGCTTAATTCTTTCTTTCACTTTTGGAAAATCAATTAAGGGAAAGGTTTCAGCAGTCATTCCCAAACCAGATTTATTGAAATAAGGTCTTTGAAAGTAAAGAATTTTTTCCAGTTTCTAAGAACCTATAGAAAATCTTTTAGAAATGTTTGAGATATCATTTTTCAAGAATGCATTTTCTTTTGAAAGATTATCTTCACTTTCTCTAAGAGAAGAAACATTCGTGTCTAAACATTTCACCTTTTCTTTCAAAACGTTTTCCCGTTGTTTTAGAGCATAATTTTGTTTTTTGAGTTCGGAAATCTTTTTAAGAGAAGTTTTAAGACTAAAACATAACTCATCAATGTATTTAGAAACTTTAATAGGGATTTTGAAGTTACTCACCTCAAATTCATTGTCTGAATCTGATTCTGTCTCGGAGTTTGAATCTGAATCCGATTGTGCCATTAGACATATGTTGGCATAATCATCATCACTTTCTTCACACTCGTATCACTCTGTGTTTCGCTTTGAGAGCATTTCGATACTTTTCAGTTTTTCCTTTCTTCTTCCTCAGAAGCGGACAGTTGGGTCTGATGTGTCCCTTTTTCTTACATTCAAAGCAGACTACATCTTTGTTTGATTCATCATCCTCAATAGACTTAGTCTGTTGCTTTTGAAAACTCTGTTTCTTTGGATTGAATCTTCTTCCTTTTCTGTTCAGCTTTCGAATCTTCTTATCATGAGGGCAAGCTCCTCATCGTCCATATCATCTTAGAATCAGTAACATCGAGTCATCATTCGATTTTAATGCAATGGATTTCTTACCTTTAGGGTCTTCGTCTTCATTGATTCGTTCCACTTCATAAGATCGAAGAGTTCCAACCAACTCATCAACGAGATAGTGGCATGATTCTTTGGGTCTCTCGATTGAAGTCTTTATGTGATTCCAATCCTTGGAGAGTCCACGCAGTAGCTTGTTTACCTTCATGGGATCAAATTGGTTGACCTTGATTTTCAAGACCATTCGCAATATCGTATAAAACGACTAAACATGTCGTTATATAGATTCTCCTGGTTTCATTTTGAAGGCTTCGTATTGACCGAGGAGAATGTTGATTCTCGTTTCTTTCACTCGATCTATTCCTTCATAAGTAATATGTAATCTATCCCTGACTTCTTTATTTGTAACACAAGAAGATATTCTGTTATATTCAGTAGGTGACAAAGCACAATATAAAGAATAAATTGCTTTTGCATCAAGAGCTTGTCTCTTGATTATCTCTTCCTAAGTCATTTCACTAGACTCAACAGCTTCTTTTCCTCTCTCTGAGACAGATGCAGCTTTAGGAGTGATTCCTCTTTCTACGACATCCCATTCTAGAGGATCCTTTGATCTTAGGAATGCTTTCATCTTGTTCTTCCAGATGTTGTAATCCTTTCCATCAAAGTAAGGTGGTCTGGTATTGCTTTGCCCTTCCATCAGCCCTGGAGCCAACATACTAGCCATGGATCTTTAACTCTGAAGTAAAACACTTCAAACAAAGTGAGTACACGGGCTCTGATACCAATTGAGATAGCTAGTATAAACACCTAGAGGGGGGTGAATAGGTGTAAAAACAATTTCTCGAGATACGGAAGCGATACTAGGCAAACGATAGAAAGGGAATTCTCACAAAATGAAATACGATCAAAGTAAAGCAAGGAGTAAGGAAGAGAAAATTGAACACAAGGTTTATAGTGGTTCGGCTTATTCCAAGCCTACGTCCACTCTTCCGCACCGACAGCCCCACCGGCTGGATTTCACTATGAACAAAAGAGATGTTACAAAGACAGCTTTTCCTTGATTCCATAGTGTAGATATTCTACCACACTTCCTCAAGGTTTCTCACAAATATAGACTCTCTTTTGCGTACAAGATTTCGCTCAAAGGAATTGACTAAACAACAAGGAGCTTCGGACTTTGGAATTCTTCTATCGCGCACTTCTCGAACAACTGAGAACGACTTCCTTATATACTCCTTTATGCCATCATACCCGTTGGCACTTACCAAAGGAATTCCTCCAATCTACCCGTTGGACGGAATCAATTAGGAAGATCATTCGAGCTATTAAAGGAACATGTCGATAGCCCATCAATCATGTTCGCCCATACAATCAGGATCTCGGTTTCCATAAGTAGAACCTTCCAAGAATATTTTGCCAATCATCGGATCCTTAATCTTCGAATCAATCATGATCAAATAAAGGATTCCGTTATGTCATATCCAGCCAAGAGATCTTCTCCAATCGATAAGGTCACATCCTTAATGAAACATCCAGTTATGGATAGCCTTTCTTCAACGGATTAGAAACTGTCAATGAGGATAGACTTTGAGTCTTGAGTCTGGTTGTCCGGAGGTCTTCAGACTTTAAATAGCAGAGTCTGCAAACCTTCGAGACTAGACTAATGGAAACGATGGCTTCAAAAACATGAAGATTTCTTTGTTCAGGGGCATCTTGAACCAAAACACGAATTTTGAGGATGAAATTTCATTGAAAGAGAGTAAAATGAAGATTTCTCCAACATCACTTAACTTGGACTCTCCTAATCTCATATCAACCCGTGACTTATACTCTAAGTTCTTAATATACAAATGATTTTTAAGTAGAAGTTGCCACTAATTTATTTATTTGGAGATCGATTAAAAATCTTAGTAAAGTAACGGGAGAATTACTTCACTCCTACGAACTAAAGATTATAGGAACATGGACTTGAGTACATTAGATTTCACCTAACACCTTTTCGATACATTTTCTCTTTTATTTCAAAAAAAATATATAGATATTGCAGACAATTTGCATTCCTTACTCCCCAACATGTGAGGTAATTAGACAGATGCGCAACCAATACTTAACACCCAATAACGAAAGTGTTAAATAAATTGTGAAGAAAAGGAGGAATGAGTTACCTTGAAGCAACAAAACATCTGCAAGTGTTAGCTAGAAAATCACGTCATGCTGAATGTAACTTCTAATTTACATGCTGAGATAGCTAGTATAAGCACCTAGAGGGGGGTGAATAGGTGAAAAAATAATTTCTCGAGATAAGAGAGCAATACTAAGCAGATAATAGAAAGGAAGTTCTCCTTTGGTTAATAAAACGAACTATGGTCAAAGTAAAGCAGAGAGTAGGGAAGAGCAAATTGAACACAAGGTTTATAGTGGTTCGGCTTATTCCAAGCCTACGTCCACTCTTCCGCACTAACAGCCCACCGACTGGATTTCACTATGAACAAAAGAGATGTTACAGCAATGTTCTCCCTTGATTCCACAGTGTAGATACTCTACCACACTTCCTCAAGGTTTCTCACGAATATAAACTCTCTTTTGCGTACAAGATTTTGCTCAACAAATGAATTGACTAAGAATAAGGAGCTTCAGACTTTGGAATTCTTCTATCGTGCACACACTCGAACAACTGGAACGTCTTCCTTATATATTCCTTTATGCCATCATACCCGTTGGCACTTACCAAAGGAATTCTTCAAACCTTCCCGTTGGACAGAATCAATTAGGAAGATCATTCGAGCTATTTAAGGAACATGTCGATAGCCCATCAATCCTACTCGCCCATACAATCAGGATCTCGGTTTCCATAAGTAGAACCTTCCAAGTATACTTCGCCAATCATCGGATCCTTAATTTCTGAATCAATCATGATCAAATAAAGGATTCCGTTATGTCATATCCAGCCAAGAGATCTTCTCCAGTCGATAAGGTCAAATCCTTAATGAAACACCCAGTTCTGGATAGTCTTTCTTCAACGGATTAGAAACTGTCAATGAGAATAGACTTTGAGTCTTGAGTCCGGCAGTCCCGGAGGTCTTCGGACTTTAAATAGTAGAGTCTCGCAAATCTTCAAACTAGATCGATGGAAACGTTTTGTCGCCTTCAAAACACTTCATGAAGATTTCTCCAACAATCTCCCCATTTTTGATGGTGACAAAACTTTCCTGATTTGGATAACTTTGACCTGCAAAACATTACTTAAGCAAATATGGATATCTTATAAAGATAAATGGCTTAATGATAACACTAGAATCTGCAACCACAGAAAATAAGTTAGTCTTGCATGTGAGTAAAGCCATTCATAAGATATCTATAGTACTTAATATAAGCAGTCAAACCCAAATCCAAATTCAGTCCACATCCAGACACAAAAGTCAAGTCAAACAACAAAACAAACATCAAATCAAAAGTTCAAGTTCAAAGTTTCAAATCTTGCATCTCTCCCCCTTTTTGTCATCATAAAAAAGGTTGAGATGGAAAGAGAATGAAATCAAGATTGCTTGGGAACACGAACGAGCTGGAAATCTCCCATTGACTGGACAATGCCTTCCAGCTTTTTCAACTCTTCTTTCAGTTGAGCCACCTCTTCACCCTTAGCATTTGCTTGAATCTGAAGAGCAAGGGCTTGGATCTGATCATAGAAACTGAAGAAGCTTGACCTGCAGTCTGCAAATTCTGAATTTCGCATCCCGGAGCATATATCTGACCTCGCATTTCTAAGAGAACATCAAGAATTTTGCGAAAATCTGCTGTATTATCAGTCTGCGTACTGGCTTCTGCACGATCAGATGGAGTAAAGGCAGACGATGGCAAATCAGCATAGTCACGCAGATTAGACGATGAAACATCATGTCCCTCCTCAGGAAATTGAGAGGCATAGATGTCCTCTGGATCTGCTGAAGAGCGACTGACTCCTTCACTGGTAGCGAGGATATGAGGACATTCCTCTTTTCTCACGGTCTCCCCCGTTTCCATGCCTTGGTGGAGAAGAGAATTCCTCATGCTCTCCTTCCTCTTGATCTCCTTTCTCCTCTTCTTCTTTGTTTTTCAATTCTTTCCTCCTCAGCATCTCTTTCTTCTTCTTCTCTCTCCTCTGCTTCTTTCTCTTCTGCTTCCAAATCTTCTCTTTCTCCAGTCCTCTGTTCTGTGTCTTTCTCTTATCGTTCCATTGATTCTGGAACAAAACGACTCAAGTTCTTCAATGCCATAGCAGAAATGGTGACGTCATCCTCATCATCTTCATCCTCAACGATGAGAGCTCTTCTTTTCTTGGATGGAGCAACCATGGGCTCCTTCCCTTTTCTTTTTCTTTGCCGAAGAGACTTGATAAGTTTTGACGGGGTTTCTCCTTGAATTTCTCCAACGCCTTGTTGAGTTCCTTCAGACGCATTTTAGACACCATTTTCAGACCTACCACCATGTGATCACAAGATCAAACACAGAGAATTCGTGGAGGCTGAACATTCAAATGTCTGAATAACTTTGTCACAAGAGTTGGATAAGGAAGTTGACCCTTGTCCTTCACCACTGCTCTATACATGTAGAACATAATAGTGTGAGGAAGAGAAAACTTTTTCCCAATATTGATGGCATACATCAGCTTTGCCTCTGAGTTTGAAACATCAGTTTTTGAGGTAGACTTTGGTCTGAGGCAATTAATCACAATCTTGTGAAGCAGAATGTTGAATGCACACATCCTTGAGTAGGAAATCCTTCCCTCTGTCCTTCTATCCTTAACAAGTTCCAATGTAGCACGAGCAATAGACACATTGATAGGTTGATATCTCCCTCTCTCAACCCCAATCACATCAGCCAACATATCTACATCCACCACAAAATCCTGATCTTGGACACTAAAGAGAATCTATTCGCATCCGAAAGCGAGATTCGAATAGAAGTATGCGATGAATTAAGCATAGGCTTCGTAGATTGAACGTAACCTGTTCAAGTTGAAGAAGACTGAATTTTTCCCTCAAATTGACGTTCACAGAGTCAAGGAAATCAAAATCTACACTTCTAGGGTTTATCACCCCACGCTTCAACAACTTAGAGTAAAGATGCTTGTGTTCCTCCGAACGAAACAAGTCGGTCCTTTTTCCTCGAATTTTTGCCGCAACACCCATTCTCGGTTGAAACTGACTGTACAGCTTGTCATCATCATTCCCATCTGGCTGATTCAGCCCTCCAACACGCGGATCACTTGGGATATTAGCAAGGGTTTCTTATGCCGACCCCGTAGGGGCAATTCCCAAACGTTCCATATTTCGTAAGAATATGTACTCATTACCATACCCTTTATCCTTAAGAAACTCATCGATGTAGTTCAATGGAGTACCGCTCCTCTTTAGAGCATGATAAAGCTTATAAGTAAAAGAGGGCTTATGAATTCTTACAGGTTCTGCGCCTTCGATGATTTCTTCATTTTCTCAATGAGCAACATCCTGTTGTCTAGATGGAGAGGATGGACGCTGCTGAGAATGTTGTGGGCTCTGCTGCTGACTGGGAGACTCTTCTTCCTCGGTGAGATCAAAGTGCGTAGGCCTCTCACGCATTTCGGTCCCCTATTTGCTATCCTTGAAGACTTCCTTTGAGACGACATCTTTCACAGTCTTGAAAGATTCCAAACTTGACTTTCCCAAGAAAGATGACAACTTTTCGAAGATTAAACAAGAGAAGAAGACAGGAGTGGAAGATCGATGCTTTTTAGGGTTTTTGGAGTAAAACGAAGAGGAACGGACAGTATATAGGTCAGTCGAAGAGAGGCATACAAACCGTTGTAATGGAAAGTAAAAAGATGCCCTTTAAAAATAACTGCCTTTTTAAAAGAAATAGATAACTGCCATTTTAAAAAATTAACTCCTTTTTGAAAAAGAAAGATTGCAATTATCACGGAAATTGAAAGTAGCAAAAATCAATTATAGATAGATGATTGTACCTTTCCGAGATTTAATATGAGAGAGAATAACTTACAGTCAAAATCTTGTTTGTCTGAGTCTGAGAGTCTCTAGACTTTAACTTCTTCAAACCTCAAGATGTTGAGTCTGGAACGGATGATTTCAAATTGATTTTTCTCCAAAGGCTTTGTAAATATATCCGCCGTTGGTTCTTTGAGTCGAGCAAACCGAATCGAAACTTCTCCATTTTGAACATGATCTCTAATGAAGTGATGTCGAATCTCTATATGCTTTGCTCTTGAGTGAAGAATTTGATTTTTGGTGAGATTGATCTGGTGTTGTCACAGTTAATCTCCGTGCATGAATATTCAATTCCAAAGTCTCTTAGCTGTTGTTTTATCCACAGAATTTGTGAACAACAACTTCCAAGAGCTACATACTCTACTTCTGCTGTAGAAAGAGCTACTATACTCTGCTTCTGCTGTAGAAAGAGCTACTGTATTTTGCTTCCTTGAAAACCAAGACACTGTCCTACTTCCAAGTAGTTGACAGGTACCCGGGGTGCTCTTTCTATCAACTCTGCAACCAGCTAGATCTGTGTCTGAGTATCCAAGAAGAGTAAAGTCTCCTTTTTTAGGATACCAAAGACCAAGGCTTGAAGTTGATGCAATGTATTTGATAATACGCTTTGCGGCACTTAGGTGAGATTCTTTAGGGTCTGCTTGAAATCTTGCTACTGGTGCGTAAGTTTCGTCATAGTCTATCCCTTCTTCTTGCGTATATCCCTTGGCCACGAGTCTTGCTTTGTTTCTTACGACCTTTCCTTTTTCGTCCATCTTGTTCCAGAAAACCCATTTAGCTCCAATAATAGATTTACCTTTCGGTTTAGGAGTCAATTCCCAGGCATCATTAATGTTGAATTGTTTGAGTTCTTCTTGTATAGCTTCAATCCAGCTTTCATCAGATAAAGCTTCCGCTATGCTTTTGGGTTCTATTTCAGAAATAAGAGCCACAGCACTATACTCTTCGCTCCTTTTGGATCTTGTGCGAATTCCTTCATTAATGTCGCCAATAATGAGATCTTTGGGATGACTAGACTTATGCTTCCAGTTACTGGTTGATTTGTCAGGTTGATGATCACTTCCTTCATTTGAATCTTCAATAATCACTTGTTGCCGGTCTTTCAAAGTCTGAGCTGCTTCTTGAGATTTAGACTTTGTAGCAGCTTTGTAGAGTATGGAGCAGGTTCAGATTCTTCAAGATGAGTCTGAATAGATTCATTTTGCATAGAATCTTGGAATTTGACATTCATTGATTCTTCCACAGATTGAGTCTTCTTATTGTAGACTCTGTAGGCTTTGCTTGAGGTAGAATATCCAAGGAAGATGCCTTCATCTGATTTTTCTTCAAACTTGCCAACTCGATCATTTGCATTTTTCAATATAAAGCATTTGCATCCAAACACATGAAAATATGAAACAATAGGCTTCTTTTCTTTGAATAACTCATAGGGGGTTTTTTCCAGAATAGGCCTTAGAAAAACTCTATTAACGATATAACATGCTGTAGAAACTGCTTCAGCCCAAAAACGTGAAGATATATTACTTTCAATTAAAAGAGTTCTAGCCATTTCTTGAAGCGCTCTATTCTTTCTTTCCACAACTCCGTTCTGCTCTGGAGTATATGGAGAGGAGAACATATGCTGAAAACCAGATTCATCACAAAATTTTGTAAAATCTTGATTTTCAAATTCACCTCCATGGTCTGTTCTTATACTTGAAATAACATACTCTTTTTCATTTTGAACCTTTTTAGCAAACTTTTCAAAGAAAGAGAAGGTTTCAGACTTACTTGCCAGAAATATACCCAAGTAAATCGTGAGTAGTCATCCATAATTACTAGGCAATATTTCTTACCTCCAATGCTCGAGTTCGGTTGGTCCAAAGAGGTCCATATGCGAAGCCGCAGTACACGGTTAGTGGAAACTTGATTTATTGGTTTAAAGGAATTTCTTACCTCGCTTTCCCAATACGCATGGTGTACATAGATCAGACTTTTGGTATGATAGATTGGGTAGACCACGAACAAGCTTCCTTGCTGAAATTTTGGCTATCTGCTTCATATTGATGTGCTCAAGCTTTCTATGCCATAAGTTCGCTTCATCTTGAATTGAGATTAGACATTGCGATTCATCTGGTTTCACATCCAAGAGGTAGATATTTCCATGTCTTTGACCCATGAATGACTGAGTAGAATCTTTACTTATTCCTGAACATATTCCCTCTTGAAAGTTGATTTTGAAGCCGGTATCACACAGTTGACTGATACTGAGCAGATTGTAATTGAGTCCTTCCATTAAGGAAACATTGCTTATTGTGAGGTTTCCAATCTTTACAGTTCCAAATCCCACAATTTTTCCTTTGTTGTTTTCTCCAAATTAGACTTTTCCACCATTTATTTGAACGAGCTTTATGAAACAATTTGAATCTCCTGTCATATGTCTTGAGCATCCATTATCCAGATACAATTTTACCTTTTTCTTGATAGTGACCTGCATTTAAAAAGGAGACTCAAACTTTCTTTGGTACCCATATTTTCTTGGGTACATTGGTGTTAGTATGATATGCGGTTTTTGCCCATACTTTCCTAACAGGTTTCCAGACCATAGGACATTCTTTTTCAAAATGTTCTGCACTATTGCACTTTGAACATCTGAGAGCATTGCGACCTACCGATTTTACAAAGATCTTTTTAAAATGATTTTTGTAAGCATCTCTTGTGGGTCTTTGTTTAATTCTTTCTTTTACTTTAGGAAAATCAATTAAAGGAATTGTTTCCACAGTCATTCCCTGACTGCATTTATTGAAATAAGGTCTTTGTACCGAAAGAATTTTCTCAAGTTTCTCAGATCCTATAGAAAATCTTTTGGAAACATTTGATATGTCATTTTTTAAAAAAAGGCATTTTCTTTCGAAAGATTGTCTTCACTTTCTTTGAGAGTAGAAACATTCATGTCTAAACATTTCACCTTTTCTTTCAAAACATTTTCCTGTTGTTTTAGTGCAGTGTTTTCCTTTTTAAGTTCGAAATCCTTTTAAGAGAAGTCTTAAGACTAAAACACAACTCATCAATGTATTTAGAAACTTTAATAGGGATTTTAAAGTTACTCACCTCAAATTCACTGTCTGAATCTGAGTCTATCTCGGAGTTTGAATCTGAATCCGATTGTGCCATCAGACATATATTGGCATAATCATCATCACTTTCTTCACACTCTGTATCACTCTAGGTTTCTGCTTTAAGAGCCTTTCAATACTTTTCAGCTTTTCCTTTCTTCTTCCTCAGAAGAGGATAGTTGGGTCTGATGTGTCCCTTTTTCTTACATTCAAAGCAGACTACATCTCTATTTGATTCATCATCCTCAACAGACTTAGTCTGTTGCTTTTGAAAACTCTGTTTCTTTGGATTGAATCTTCTTCCTTTTCTGTTCAGCTTTCTGAATCTTCTTATCATGAGAGCAAGCTCCTCATCATCCATATTGTCTTCAGAATCTGTAACATCAGAATCATCATTGAATTTTAATGCAATAGATTTCTTACCTTTAGGATCTTCGTCTTCATTGATTCGCTCCACTTCATAAGACTGAAGAGTCCCAACCAACTCATCGACAGATAGTGGCATGATTCTTTGTGTCTCTCTTATTGAGGTCTTTATGTGATTCCAATCCTTGGAAAGTCCACGCAGTAGCTTGTTTACCTTTATGGGATCAGAAATTGGTTGACCTTGATTTTCAAGACCATTCACGATTTCTGTAAAATGACTAAACATGTCAGTTATAGATTCTCCTGATTTCATTTTGAAGGCTTCGTATTGACCGAGGAGAATGTTGATTCTGGTTTCTTTCACTCGATCGGTTCCTTCATAGGTAATATGTAATCTATCCAGACTTCTTTTTTTGTAACACAAGAAGATATTATGTTATATTCAGTAGGTGACAAAGCACAATATAAAGAATAAATTACTTTTGCATCAAGAGCTTGTCTCTTGATTATCTCTTCCTAAGTCATTTCACTAGACTCAACAGCTTCTTTTCTTCTCTCTAAGACAGGTGCAGCTTTAGGAATGATTCCTTTTTCTACAACGTCCCATTCCAGAGGATCCTTTGATCTTAGGAACGCATTCATCTTGTTTTTCCATATGTTGTAATCCTTTCCATCAAAGTAAGGCGGTCCGGTATTGCTTTGCCCTTCTACCAGCCACGGAGCTAACATACTAGCAAAGTGGATCTTTAACTCAAGTAAAACACTTCAAACAAAGTGAGTACACAGGCTCGATACCAATTGAGATAGCTAGTATAAGCACCTAGAGGGGGGTGAATAGGTGAAAAAATAATTTCTCGAGATAAGAGAGCAATACTAAGCAGATAATAGAAAGGAAGTTCTCCTTTGGTTAACAAAACGAATTATGGTCAAAGTAAAGCAGAGAGTAGGGAAGAGAAAATTGAACACAAGGTTTATAATGGTTTAGCTTATTCCAAGCCTACGTTCACTCTTCCGCACTGACAGCCCACCGGCTGGATTTCACTATGAACAAAAGAGATGTTACAGCAATGTTCTCCCTTGATTCCACAATGTAGATACTCTACCACACTTCCTCAAGGTTTCTCACGAATATAGACTCTCTTTTGCGTACAAGATTTCGCTCAGCAAATGAATTGACTAAGAACAAGGAGCTTCAGACTTTGGAATTCTTCTATCGTGCACACACTCGAACATCTGGAACGTCTTCCTTATATACTCCTTTATGCCATCATACCCGTTGGCACTTACCAAAGGAATTCTTCCAACTTTCCCGTTGGACAGAATCAATTAGGAAGATCATTCGAGCTATTTAAGGAACATGTCGATAGCCCATCAATCCTGCTCGCCCATACAATCAGGATCTCGGTTTCCATAAGTAGAACCTTCCAAGTATACTTCGCCAATCATCGGATCCTTAATTTCTGAATCAATCATGATCAAATAAAGGATTCTGTTATGTCATATCCAGCCAAGAGATCTTCTCCAGTCGATAAGGTCAAATCCTTTATGAAACACTCAGTTCTGGATAGCCTTTCTTCAACGGATTAGAAACTGTCAATGAGAATAGACTTTGAGTATTGAGTCTGGCAGTCCGGAGGTCTTCAGACTTTAAATAGTAGAGTCTGCAAATCTTCAGACTAGATTGATGGAAACGTTTTGTCAACTTCAAAACACTTCACGAAGATTTCTCCAACACATGCAATTTCACTCAAATCTTTTTAGGTTTTCTCTCGTTTAATGAAAATCATGCTTTATACAATGTGTGCTACTAATCTAACATGACATGCGACATAAGTTATTTAAATGTCCTAACCCTAACAATGATGAAATATATTATCTCAGCACAACACACAATTTCCTAAATATATGAACCTAAACATGACATAGATCTAATTAAATGAAACATGCAATTTCTAAAATGACGTGCAATTTTTAAGCATGCACAATTTAAATGGCATGCACATAATGACGTGGCACATGACATGGTACTTATGCACTTAACCTATATGACATGCACATGACATAGCAATATGATATGACCTAAATTACATGACATGCATGTGATTTTTCTATTGTATTTTTCCATGATTTAAAAAAAAAATGCAACCTATCTTGAAAAAATCTACTTTAATTGTATCTAATTTTTTTGTTTTCTTAAAATGAACAAAATCAATTCAAACCAAACAAAGATAAAATAAATAAATCCACATCAAATACGACACCAAATCACCAAATCACACAAGATATTATTCGTGTCCACTTAATTTTGGAAATCAATTGATGAATCGTATCTTGGGCATGAATATTGGATTGGCCAATTTTTCATACAATCCTGAAGCATATCTTGGGCATGAGATTAGATTGATGATTTTCTGTGCAATTGCAAATTATCTCTAGTGGGAAATCGGATTGACAATTATAGCATGTTAGGAAATTAGGGAACAATACCTAATTTAAAAGGCTAGTAAAGGTTTTGGATAGGATAATATATCTGGGAATTCAGTCACATGCATTCACATTTTTTTAAATAAGGAAACGAAATATTTGAAAATCAAATTAGATAAGATTTTTACTTAATCTGAATATTCGCTTCCAAATCTAGGTCGACGGACAGGGACTCACAAACACAGTCAGGGCTTGATGAGGCGGTGCACGGTGTTGGAGAAAACTTCCTTGCGTGTTTTGAACCTGACAAAAAACGTTTCCATCAGTCTAGTTTGAAAGACTTGTAGACTTTTTAGTCAAAGTCTGAAGATCGCCGAACTGCCAGACTCAAGATTCAAAGTCTATCCTCATTGACAGTTTCTAGACCGTTGAAGAAGACTTATCCAGAATTGAGTATTTTGTTAAGGATTTGATTCTATCGACTAAAGAAGATCTTTCGGTTGGAGATAGCATCTTGGAATCTATTATTCATTTTGATTTTAATTTGGATAATTTAGATCCGATTGATTGGTGAAGCATACTTGGAAGGTTCTACTTATGGAAACCTAGATCCTGATTGTATGGGCGAGCAAGATTGGTGGGCTATCGTCATATTCCTTAAATAACTCGAAATCTCCTTAAATTGATTCTGTCCAATGGATAGATTGGAAGAACTCCATTGGTAAGTGCCAACGGGTATGAAGGCATGGAGGAGTATATAAGGAAGATGTTCCAGTTATTCGAGTGTATGCACGATAGAAGAATTCCAAAGTCTGAAGCTCATTGTTTTTATTCAATTCAATTGTTGAGCGAACATTTGTACTCAAAAGAGAGTTTATACTTCTGTGAGACCTTGAGGAAGTGTAGCAGAGTCTCTACACTGTAGAATCAAGGAAGAGCTATACTGTAACAACTCTTTTGATTCTTAGTGAAATCCAGCCGGTGGGCTGTTAGTGTGGAAGAGTGGACGTAGGCTTGAATTAAGCCGAACCACTATAAACCATGTGTTCTTATTCTCTTCCCTAAGCTCTTTACTTTGATCGTAACTCTGTTTGATTATTAGAATCTAATTTCCTTTTCAAAATCTATTGCTAAACAGAATTGGTTTAAAAGCGAAATCATTTTCTCTACATTGCGAAAATTTGTTTTCGCACCTATTCACCCCCTCTAGGTGCTCGTACTAGCTTTAACAATTGGTATCAGAGCCTGTGTATTCATTTAAGTTGAAGTGTTCTTTACTTCAGAGTTAACGATCCATGACTAGTATGTTGGCTCCAAGTCTTGTTGAAAGGCAAAGTAACACTAGACTACCTTATTTTGATGGAAATGAATACAGCATATGGAAAAACAAGATGAAGGCATTTCTAAGATCAAAAGATCCTCTGGAATGGGACGTGGTAGATAAAGGAATCATTCCTAAAGCTACAACAATCTCAGAAAGAGGAAAAGAAGCTGTTGAGTCCAGCGAGATGACTCAAGAAGAGATAACCAAGAGACAAGCTCTTGATGCAAAAGAAATTTATTCTTTATATTGTGCATTATCTCCTACTTAATATAACAGAATATCTTCTTGTGAAACAGCTAAAGAAGTCTGGGATAGATTGCACATCATCTATGAAGGAACTGATCGAGTGAAAGAAATCAGAATCAATATTCTGCTTGGTCAATATGAAGTCTTCAAGATGAAACCAGGAGAATCTATCACTAACATGTTTAGTTGTTTTACAGAAATCGTGAATGGTCTTGAGTATCAAGGTCAACCAATCTCTGAACCCAGGAAAGTTAACAAAATACTGCGTGGACTTTCTAAAGATTGGAATCACATAAAGACTTCAATAAAGGAGACACAAAGAATCATGCCACTCTCTGTTGAGAAATTGGTTGGCATTATTCAGTTTTATGAAGTGGAGCAAATCAATGAAAATGAAGATCCCAAAGGTAAGAAATCCATTGCATTAAAATCTAATAATGATTCTGATGTCACAGATTCTTAAGACGATATGGATGATGAAGAGCTTGCTCTCATGATAAGAAGGTTCAGAAAACTGAATAGAAAGGGAAGAAGATTCAATCCGAAGAAACAAAGTTCTCAAAAGCTACAAAATAAATCAGCTGAGGATGATGAATCCAACAAGGATGTAATATGCTTTGAATGCAAGAAAAAAGAACACATCAGACCCAACTGTCCCCTGCTGAAGAGAAAAAAAAGGAAAAACTGAGAAATTTCGAAAAGCACTTAAAGCAGAAACTTGGAGTGATACCGAGTGTGAGAAAGTGACGATGATTATGCCAATATTTATCTAATGGCACAATCAGAATCAGATTCAGACTCAGAGACAAACTCAGACTTAAACAGTGAAATCAATGTAAGAAATTTTAAAATTCCTGTTAAAGTCTCTAGATATATTGATGAACTGTGTCTTAGTCTCAAAACCTCTCTCAAGAGGATTTCCGAACTTAAAAGGGAAAATTCTGCACTGAAGCAACAGGAGAGAGTTTGGAAAGAAAATGTCGAAAGTTTAGATAAAAGTGTTATTACTTTGAAAGAAAATGCAGACAATCTTTCAAAAGAAAATGCATTTTTGAAAAATGATATCTCAAGTATTTCTAAAAGGTTTTCTATAGGATCTGAGAAATTAGAAAAGATTCTTTCAGCGCAAAGACCTTACTTCAACAAATCAGGTTTGGGAATGACTACTGAAACCATTTCTCTAATTGATTTTCCTAAGGTAAAGGAAAGAATTAAACAAAGACCTACAAAAGATTCTTACAAAAATCATTTCCAAAAAGTTTTTGTAAATCCTGTAGGCCGCAGTGCTCTTAAATGTTCTAGATGTAATAGCTTAAAACATTTTGAAAAAGACTGTCCTATGGTTTGGAAACCCGTGAGAAAGATTTGGGCAAAGACAGTATATTGCACTAACTCCATTGGACCCAAGAAAGTATGGGTACCAAAGAAAGCTTGAATTTCTTTTTTAATACAGGTCACTATCAAGCAAAAAGGTTAAATGGTACTTGGATAGTGGATGCTCCAGACATATGACAGGAGACTCAAGTTGTTTCATAAAGCTTATGCAAGTTAATGGTGGAAAAGTTTCTTTTGGTGGAAATAGCAATGGCAGAATTGTGGGATGCGGAACTATAAAGATTGGAAGTCTCACAATCGATAATGTTTATTTAGTGGAATGACTCAACTACAATTTGCTGAGTATCAGCCAACTGTGCGACACTGGTTTCAAAATCAACTTTCTAGAAGGAATATGTTCAGGAACCAGTAAAGACTCCTCTCAAACTTTTACGGGGCGAAGACATGGAAATATTTATCTCTTGGATATCAAACCAGAAAAATCCCAATGTCTAATCTCAATTCAAGAGGAAGCAAATCTATGGCACAGAAAACTTGGGCACATCAACATGAAGCAAATAGCCAAAATCTCAGCAAAGAAGCTTGTTCGTGGACTACCCAATCTGACATACCAAAAGTCTGACCTATGTATACCATGCGTATTGGGTAAACAGGTAAGAAATTCATTTAAACCAATAAATCAAGTGTCCACTAATCGTGTACTACAGCTATTGCATATGGATCTCTTTGGACCAACCAGAACTCAGAGCATTGGAGGTAAGAAATATTGCCTAATAATTGTTGATGATTATTCACGATTCACTTGGGTATATTTCCTAGCAAGTAAGTTTGAAACATTTTCTTATTTTATAAAATTTGCTAATAAAGTTCAAAATGAGAAAGGGTATGTTATTTTCAGTATACGGATAGACCATGGAGGTGAGTTTGAAAATCAAGACTTTGCTAAATTCTGTGATGAATTTGGTTTTCAGCATGTATTCTCCTCTCCTTATACTCCAGAGCAGAATGGAGTTGTGGAAAGGAAAAATAGATCGTTGCAAGAAATGGCTAAAACTCTTTTAATTAAAAGTAACATTTCTTCTCGTTTTTGGGCTGAAGCAGTTTCTACAGCATGCTATATTATTAATAGAGTCTTCTTAAGGCCTATTCTGGAGAAAAATCCTTATGAGTTGTTCAAAGGAAAGAAGCCAATTGTTTCTTATTTTCATGTGTTTGGTTGCAAATGTTTTATATTGAAAAATGCAAATGATCGAATTGGTAAGTTTGAAGAAAAATCGGACGAAGGCATCTTCCTTGCATATTCAACCACCAGCAAAGCTTACAGGGTATACAACAAAAAGACTCAATCTGTGGAGGAATGATGAATGTCAAATTTCAAGACTTTATGCAAAATCAATCGATTCAGACTCAACCTAAAGAATCTGAACCTGCTCAAGACTCTACAAAGTCGAAATCTCCAGAAGCAGCTCGAGACTTTAAAACCAAAGAACGAATGATCATTGAAGAATCAAATGAAGAAAAAACCAACAGTTTGACAAATCAACCAGCAACTGGAAGCATAAGTCTAGTCATCCTAAAAAACTCATTATTGGTGACATTAATGAGGGAATTCGTACAAGATCCAAAAAGCATGAAGAGTCTAGTGCTGTGGCTCTTATTTCTAAAATAGAACCCAAGAGCATAGAAGGAGCTTTAACTGATGAAAGCTAGATAGAAGCTATGCAAGAAGAACTCAGGCAATTCAGTATCAATGATGTCTGGGAATTGACTCCTAAACCGAAAGGTAAATCTATCATTAGAGCTAAATGGGTTTTCAGGAACAAGATGAATGAGAAAGGAAAAGTCGTAAGGAACAAAGCAAGACTCGTTGCCAAAGGATATACGCAAGAAGAAGGGATAGACTATGATAAGACTTACGCACCAGTAGAAGGGTTAGAAGCAATTAGATTATTACTTGATTTTGCTTGTTATAAGAATTTCAAGTTATTCCAAATGGACGTCAAAAGTGCTTTCCTAAATAGATTCATCCAAGAGAAAGTTTATGTGGAACAACCTCCCGGTTTTGAAGACCCAAGGAAACCAGACTTTGTATTGAGACTGAAAAAGGCGCTATATGGCCTAAAGCAAGCACCTCGAGCTTGGTATGACAAACTAAGTAAGTTTTTAATCCAAAATGGCTTTGTTAAAGGTAAAGTAGATACTACACTGTTTATCAAAAGAGAAAGTAAAAACTTCTTGCTTGTTCAAATTTATGTTGATGATATTATTTTTGGATCTCCTAATAAAAATCTGTGCAAGAAATTCTCTAAGACTATGCAGGATGAGTTTGAAATGAGCATGATGGGTGAACTATCCTTCTTTCTCGGACTTCAAGTTAAACAATTGAAAGAGGGAATTTTCATTCACCAAGAAAAATATGCTAAAGAACTTGTGAAAAAGTTTGGTTTGGAGAATTGCAGAAAGATTGATATACCAATGTCAAGTTCCTCGAAGCTGGATAAAGATGAAGGAGGAAAGAAAGTTGACCAGAAGCTATACAGGAGTATCATTGGTTCACTTCTTTATCTTACTGCTTCTAGACCTGACATTCTATTTAGTGTTTGTATTTGTGCCAGATTTCAATCAGATCCCAAAGAATCTCATTTAAGTGCTGCAAAACGGATAATCAAATACGTTGCATCTACTTCTAATCTCGGTCTCTGGTATCCTAAAGAATGAGACTTTACTCTTCTTGGATATTCAGACGCGGACTTAGCAGGATGCAGAATTGATAGGAAGAGTACCTCGGGCACTTGTCAATTACTTGGGAACATGATAGTATCTTGGTTTTCGAGGAAGCAAAGTACCGTAGCTCTTTCTACAGCAGAAGCAGAATATGTGGCTCTTGGAAGTAGTTGTTCACAAATTTTGTGGATAAAGCAACAGTTAAGAGACTTTGGAATTAAAGATTTATGCACTGAGATCAAATGTGACAACACTAGCGCAATCAATCTCACCAAGAATCCAATTCTTGATTCAAGAGCAAAGCATATAGAGATTCGACATTATTTCATTAGAGATCATGTTCAAAATGGAGAAGTCTCGATTCAATTTATTGACTCAAAGAATCAACTAGCGGACATCTTCACAAAGCCTTTGGAGAAAAGTCAATTCGAGCTTATTCGTTTCAGACTCAATATCTTAAAGTCTAAAAAAGTTCAAACTCAAGGATGAAAGTTTAATGATATTCAGACTCAGAAGTTCAAGATTTATGACTGTAAGTATTTTTAGAAACTTATCTCTCGGATAAAATCTCGAAAAGGTACGATTATCTATTAATCTGTAATTGATTGATATTATTAATCTCGAAAAGGTACGATTATGTTCCTCAGTTTTCGCAATTATTGTAATCATTCCTTTTCGAAAAAATGAGTTATTTTTTAAAAGACGGTTATCTATTATTTCAAAAAGGCAGTTATTTTTTAAAAGGCATTTTCTGTTTTTCCTTTTATGTCGTTCCGTATGCCTCTTTTCGACTGCTTTATATACTGATCATCTTCCTCACAAATCCTAAAAAGCATAGACCTTCACTTTCTTACCTTTTACTCTCTAGTTTAATCTTCAAAGTTCGCACCTTTTTTTGTGAATCGAGTTTGGAATCTCTCAAAGACTGTGAGAAGGGCGTCCTAGAGAAAGTCTTCAAGGATTGCGAACAGGGGACCACAACACATGCGTGAGGGTCCTACACATTTTGACCTCACCGAGGAAGAAGAATCTCCAAGATAGCAGCAAAGCCCACAACATTCTCAACCGCATCAATCTCCTCAATCTAGACCTCAAGGTAGTGATCGTAAAGCGGAAGAAGAAATCATTGAAGGCGCAGAACCCGTAAGATCTCAAAAGCCTGCCTTTATCTTTAAGCTTTACTCTGCATTGAAGAGGGGAGGCACTCCCTTGAAGTATATTGATGAATTTTTTAAAGATAAAGTATATCGAAATGAAACCCACTTTTTGCGAACAATGGAACGATTGGAGATTCCTCCTGCGGGGTCGGCAGATCAAGCATTTGCAAATATTCCTAGTGATCCATGTGTTGGAGGCCTTAGTCAGCTTGATGAGAATGATGATGACAAAATGTATACTCATTTCAAGCCTAGAATGGGTGTTGGGGCGAATATTCGAAGTAAAAGGACGGATTTATTTCGCTGAGATCAACACAGGCAACTTTACTCTAAGTTGCTAAAAAGAGGGGTGATCAATCCGAGAAGTGTAGACTTTGATTTTCTCGATTACTTGAATGTGAAGCTACGAGAGAAATTCACTCAACTTCAGCTTGAGCGATTTTGTTCTGAGACGACAGAGGCATATCCAGAACTTACTGCTTACTTTTATTCTAATCTAAGTTTCTTGGATGCGAATAGATTTTCGTTTAGTGTTCGAGACCAAGACTATATCGTTGACATGGACATATTGGCAGATGTGATTGGAGTAGAGCGAGGGGCATTCCAATCGATTAGTGTGTCTGTTTATCGTGCGACGATGGAGCTTGTTCAGGATGGAATGGCTGAAGGAAGAATTTCATACTTGAGGATAAATGTTTCTAACATTTTGCTTCACAAGATCGTGATCAATTACCTCAGACCCAAGTCAACTTCGAAGGCCGACGTCTCTAACTCAGAAGCAAAGTTGATGTATGTCATCAACGCAGGCAAGAGGTTCTCTCTGCCTGGCACAATCATGTTTCACATGTACAAAATGATGGCGAAAGACAGAGGGCAACTTCCGTACTCAGCGCTTGTTACAAAGCTTTTCAGACGGTTCGATATTCAGCCTCCCAAGATTTTATGTGTTCGATCATGTGATCAAATGATAGTGAGACTAAAAATGGTTTCCAAAATGCGTTTGAAAGAGCTGGACAAGACTTTGGAGCGTTTAAAAGAGAAAACCCCCGTCAAGTCTCACCAAGGTTCTTCAGTTGCAAAACGGAAAGGGAAGGAGCTCATGACAGCTCCATCCAAGAAAAGAAGAGCACTCGTTCTGGAGGATGAAGAGGATAAAGACAATATTACCATTTCTGCTCTTGCACTGAGAAATCTTCAAAGTGCTGTTCTAGAGACTGAGGAGAGAGAGGATCGAGACATGGAGGAAACAGAGCATGAAGAAGTGGAGCAAAGGAGTGGAGAGAGAGAAACAATACAAAAATAAGTAGAGGAAGAAAGGATTGCAGAAGAAGAAGGGAGAGGTGAACAGGAGGAAACAGAGCATGAAGCGTACTTCTCACCTCTTGAGGGCATCGAAATAGGGGGAGTTGCTGAGAAAAGAGGTACATCTTCAATTGATGTTACTAGTGAAGGTGTTAGTCGCTCACCTGCAGATCTAGAAGACATCTATGCCTCTCAATTCCCAGAGGAAGGTCATGAGGTTTCATCGCCAAATCTGAGTAATCATGCTGGCTTGCCATCATCGTCAAATACTCCTACTAATCATGCAGAGGCCAGTACTTAGACTGATAATTCAGCAGACTTTCGCAGAGTGCTTGATGTTCTTATGGAGATGCGAGGCCAAATTTATGCCTTAGGATGCGAAGTTCAGAACTTGCAGAATGCAGGTCAAGCCTCTTCAGTTTCCTTGCATGATCAAGTTCATGCTCTTGCTCTTCAAGTTCAAGCAAATGCCAAGGGTAAAGATGTGGCTCAACTGAATGAGGATTTGAAAAAGCTGGAAGGGATTGTCTAGTCAATGGGAGATTTCTAGCTTGTTCGCGTTCCTAGGCAACTTTAATTCCATTATCTTTTTATCTCTACCTTTTTTTTAATGCTGACAAAAAGGGGGAGAGATGGTGCAGATTTGAATCTTGAAACTTAACTCTCGTTTGACCTTATTTTTTGAATGACTTTTGCTTGGTTGTTTGGCTGTGACTGAATTTGGTTTGTTTGATCGTTTGTTTATTTCAAGCACTATTGGTATTTCATTGCAAAGATAGTTGTTTATTTACAGGACTAACTTATTTCCTGTGGATGCAAATTTAATGCTGTCTATACTAAGTCAATTATCTATTGTGAGATATCCATGTTTGCTTGAATACTGTTTTGCAAGTCAAAAATTATTTAAATCTGCAGGAAAGTTTTGTCACCATCAAAAATAGGGAGATTGTTGGAGAAAACTTCATTGCGTGTTTTGAAGCTGACAAAACGTTTTCATTAGTCTAGTCTGAAGACTTGCAAACTCTTTAGTCAAATTCTGAAGATCGCCGAACGGCCAGACTCAAAATTCAAAGTCTATCCTTATTGACAGTTTCTAGATCGTTGAAAAAGACTTATCCAGAACTGAGTATTTTGTTAAGGATTTGATTCTATCAACTGAAGAAGATCTTTCGATTGGAGATAGCATCTTGGAATCTATTATTCGTTTTGATTTTAATTCGGATAATTTAGATCCGATTGATTGGCGAAGCATACTTGGAAGGTTCTACTTATGGAAACCTAGATCCTGATTGTATGGACGAGCAGGATTGGTGGGCTATCGTCATATTCCTTAAATGACTCGAAATCTCCCTAAATTGATTCTGTCCAACAGGTAGATTGGAAGAACTCATTTGGTAAGTGCCAACGGGTATGAAGGCATGGAGGAGTATATAAGGAAGATATTCCAGTTATTCGAGTGTGTGCGCGATAGAAGAATTCCAAAGTCTAAAGCTCCTTGTTCTTAGTTAATTCAATTGTTGAGCGAACACTTGTACTCAAAAGAGAGTTTATACTTCTGTGAGACCTTGAGGAAGTGTAGCAGAGTCTCTACACTGTAGAATCAAGGAAGAGCTATACTGTAACAACTCTTTTGATTCTTAGTGAAATCTAGCCGGTGGGCTATCAGTGCGGAAAAGTGAACATAGGCTTGGATTAAGCCGAACCACTATAAACCCTGTGTTCTTATTCTCTTTCCTAAGCTCTTTACTTTGATCGTAACTCTGTTTGATTATTATAATCTAATTTCCTTTGCATAATCTATTGCTAAACAAAATTGGTTTAAAAGCGAAATCATTTTCTCTACATTGCGAAAATTTGTTTTCGCACCTATTCACCTCCTCTAGGTGCTCGTACTAGCTTTAACACACGGCTCATGGTGATGCTGCTCCACGTTGTGAATGGTGAGGGTACACTGAAGATTTACGCTCGATGGATGGCCGGCAGGTGCAGGCCTCGTTGTTCGTGGCACAGAAGGTGGCTTATGATTGGTTTTCCACTTGATCAGCCGCTGGAAGAGCCTCAAGCGTCCTACAAATGGGGAATCTTATAGTCGTGGGGGTGAACGTTGGCATGGTCACGGCTTGGGGATAGCAAGGAGGACAACGGCGACAGGACCAGCTCGGCTCAATGGCATTCTTGTGGTGCGCAACCCTGTGGCTGGCTCACGAGGAGCGATACTTGGTCGCTCGTGACGGTGGCTTGGCGGAGAGGTGTAGCAAAGACGCTGGACTTGAGGATGTAGGCATCAGGACCTACAAGAAAAAGTAAAGCTCGTCAGAAAGACTAGGTATTGCAAAAGAAACAAATGAGTGAAGGCTCGTGCGAAGGTCGAGGGGACCCAGAGCGTTTTCCACTAATTTCACTTGGTTTTGTCTTCTTGTGAATCTCAAAGTCCCCGACAGAGAAGCAAAACGATGATGGATTACTCTATCTCTTTCTCCAATGAACTTCTCCACCAGTTGTAAATATCTTGACCACCGCTTGACTCCTCGCGTGATGGATGATCTGAACATGTGGAGCATGCTCTGAGTTGGATTGGCACGAAATTTCACAAGTGAAGATCTACAGAACAACACCGGACAGCCCGCAACTTAGGGGCTTGCTGGAATCGTCACCGAAGAAAACCGCTAGAGGAAGGCCATCGAGCAAGCTGTAATCGCCGGAAAACCTGCAGAAAGTTTCACAAAAGTGAATTGGATGAACTACAGCACTGGGGACTGCTTTGGGCTAGCTCAGATACTCAACTTTGAAGGCTAGACAGCCGGCCTGAGGAGAGTCATGAGCTGGATGGTCGCTAGTTTGTGATCTCGGCTGGCGTTTGTAATCTTGTGAGAGGCCACCGGCTCGTGGATTGATAGCTGAAGGCTCAAGAGAAAGGAGTACTTGCTGCGGAATCGCCGGAGAAAATTCCACGGAGAAGAGGACGAGCAGCCGCTTGTGGATGTTGAGGCTCAAGAAGAACGATGAAGAACTTTTTTCGAACCTCTCCTGGACACTTTCTTTTCTCACTTTCTTTTCTCATTGTGGACAACGTGGGTTCTCAGAAATTTTCGTTCCATGTATTCCATATGCGTTATGTTATGCGTGGCCTTGTATTGAATTGTGCGGCCCCCTTCACAATCGTTGAGCAAAGGCTTGCCTTTATAGGCTCCACTCTAGGTTCTCTTTCTTTTTCTTTTTTTCAAGAGCAAAATATTTTACTTCCAAATTATGATATTCATTTTAGGGAATTTTTTTATTCTTTCCTCTAGTTGAATATCATAGAATAATATAATTATCTTTGAAGTATCTTATATAATAATTCTATAATTCAATTATACCGAATTGCCCTACAATGCAAATTTCCATTACATACATATAATATGGGCTTGATGAAAATTACATGCTCTAATGGGCTCAATCTAATTTATTAATTGAGTTCAGAACTTTCCATCTAAGTCCATCCCCGCGACTAGTAAATATGTAACTAATTGAAATGCACTCTTAATAACTATATGTAATTTAACTTAATATTTTTGTTATGAGCTAAAATTTAGTCCCTAATTTATTACACAATTAATAACTAATTAAGTTGCCAAAATTTAGGTATCAACATGAGTCGAAGAAAGTGGGCCCCAAAGGAAAAGGTTGACTAGTCAAATAAGGATAAAAAGAGACGCTCAGCTCAGTTTAGGACAAAAAGCTCATGCGAAAGGGAGAGAGAGGAAAAAGAAAGAAAAGAAGGCATGAAGAAGAAGAAAGTGAAAAAGAGAAGAGAGACTCGCACATTCTCACGCTTCTCACCAAGCCAGATTTACTTTGATAAGCAACACTCGGTAAAAATTCAAGCTCTTCATTCTTCTCATTGGAGTAATTTTTAGAATTATGGCACAAATTCGGAATTAAGTAAACATTGAAATGCAAGGTCCAATTTAGGAGTGTCAAGGAGCTGTGAGATTTTACGAAAATCGATTTGAACTTTCAATTTGCCTAAAACGAATTTTTGAAGTCGGACATGTTATGAATAGTATTCGACTAGCAGCATTTGGGAATTTCGCCAGTTGTTGGCTACATTTTGGATCAGCCAAGCTATGAGTCTTCTAGCCTTCTATCTTTTTTTTCTTCTTTTTTTTTCCCTTCTCGGATGTTTATCTTTTCGCAAGTATATTCCTTAGGCCAATGCTTATGTTCCAAGGTTTGGTCGTAATACGGTCCCATTTGGTTGATAAAAATTTTCATTTTCGATATATATTTCATATTAAGAGTGTCATGCCCCGATCCTCGAGCACGCACACATCCCTTACCTTGGCAGATTAAATAGCAATGTCCTAGGACGTATCGCCAACCCTTTCTGTTTTTATACGCATGTGGAAGCATATAATAATAATTCACAAACAATAAAGCAATGGGATAGAAAAGTAGGACTCCAAATTTCCACTTTAAAAGCAACCACCCTTATATATATTGCAAACCATAGTGCAAATATATATAAGGCGAACTGTTAAGTCAGGTTTTAAACCACAAGCTTATAAAATAAGGTCTGCAAAAGGGAATTGACTCCCATCAAAAGAGGGTTGTCTTATGTCAATTCTTCAAACTTCACCTTCTACATATCGAGCCTCCGGTCCTCCGCCACAGCTATCTAAGGACCTGAAAATGGTTATTCAATAACCAGTGAGACTACGTCTCAGTAAGTTCTACCCCTTAAGACCTGATTAGGAAACCAATACGCCATAAGAATTACCTATGCACACACGAGTCAAAGGACTTACCTTAACCTCAGTTTCATCTTGCAAATCAACATTATTTACATATACCTTGTATCACATTACTCAATCAATTCATAACATCAGATTAAATCATTGATCAATCAACCTAACCGATTATATGTCATCTCGACCCTTTTTTGGTCGACTCATCTCATTTACGCAAATTCAATGCTGAATTACAGCTCAGTGAGCACGACCTACACGATCATCTCGAATACTCAACCCTAACATTGAATTAAGGCTCAGCGAACACGGCCTACACAATTATTTCAAATACTCAACTCTAACGCTGAATTACGTCTCAGCGAGTACAGCCTACTAAAACTTTGGTAGTAATGCTGAATTACGGCTCAGCGGGCACGGCTTACTAATTCTTCAGCGGTTAATGCTGAATTATAGCTCAGAGAGCACAACCGATTCCAAGTTCAGTGGTGGTGCTGAATTATGGCTTAGCAAGCACAACCTAGATTAGGTGGTAATGCTAAATTACGGCTTAGCGAGCACAACCTAAATTAGGTGGTAATCTACAGTTCAATGGACATAACCAGACTATTCATTTTCCAAGACGATATATATCTAGTCACCGAGCCACGTGCATTCCCTAAGGCGACGTACTAATCACCGAGTCACGTGCTATTCGTAGGTGATTTATAATCCACAAATCATGTGCATTCTCCAAGACGACACTATAGGTCTCCGAGCTACGTATTACCACTCTCATCCTCATTACTTTATATTTAATCCATAAATCACGTGCATTCTCTAGGATGACCTTCTTAGTCTCCGAGCCATGTAATACCACTTTCTTCTCATCTTTATCATACTCGATAAAATAGTACTTGATTAGTCTTAGCCAATATAATTAATTCACTCTCACAATTCTCGCCACTTTATACAGCCTATTAAAATATTAATGGCGTTGTAGACCCACGCTCGGTTATTTCCAATCAATTACTAAAATTGAATAGTTTAGGAATAAAATCCTAAAAATCCATAATTAAATCAATTCGGCACAAACTAAAGCTCGAATAAATAAACGGACTGCACCACGATAATCAGTATAAAATTTCGGTCGTCAACTATCCCAGCCTAATTTCTGAAAAATAAATAAATAATTAAATAAATACAAAAATTAATTATTAAATAGCAATAATTCCAATTTAGGCCCGTAATGCCTAATTGGAAGCCAAGACAGACCGGGAAAAATCCCGAGACATGTTCAATAAATACTAGAACATTTATACTCGCTAATGACTATGTCTAACCACCTAACATGCATCGTTAAGTCACTGATTTAATTACTCTAAATTAATATAACCACCGAATCATGCTTAATTAACACTAATCAACCCTTAAGCATCATTATTCTACTAAGCGAGAATTAGTGAGCTAAAGTCACATGTTTAACAATCCATTCGGATCGAAACGTCGAGAACGTCGCGGGAGACGTTTTTCTCCAAAGCAGGCCTAAGCTCCAGGGCTTGGAACCACCTCAAAGTGGCCTCCAAAGGTGCTATGATGCCCACAAAATTCCTTGTTGTTCTAGGTTGGAAATGAAAGGAAATTAGCTCGTTTTAGGTGGGTATTGATCAAGAATGAGGAAATAGGCCAAACTGGGCCTAGATGGAGATTTATTGGTGAAGGAATGGCTAAGGACAACCTTGGCTGAACCCTACAAGATCTAAAATAGCCGTTGGGATGGAGGGCAGGCAAGGCAAGGGGTGAAGAGCTCGCGTGGATGGTGGGGCGCGCGAGTGAGGCGGGCGGCGGCAAGCGGCATGACTCTAGCGGCGGCTTGACGTGCAACGGCGTCCAACTTCTTCTTCTCTGCTGGTGGTGGTGTCGAACACAGCAAGGAGGGAGGAAATGAAGTGCTTTGGCTGGCCAAGGGAGAGGATGAGGGAGAGAGGAAAGAGAGAAGCAAGAATGAGGACCTACCATGCACATTTCTTCCACAAGCTTGTCCCCCAAGACCTTTCTTAGCCAAGTATCTTCCTTGGCTGCCATTGAGCACCAATGCTCACCCACAACTCATGAGATGGTCCATTTTGGCTAGGGCGAGGGGGAGCTACGAATTTCTTAGCAATTGGCTTCAATTGGTTGCTTAATTTTGCTCAATCCATGCTCATTTGGTCTCCATAATTTCATTTGGCACCTCAATATTTCAATTGAAATTTTTCCTCATCCATGAATTCGTCTTACATCCCAAATTTGCGATAAAAAATAATCCCCGCCTTTTCTGAACAAAAATGGTCCTAAGCCGACTTTTTTCCCAAAAAGTCTCGGGTTTCAGAAAAATCTTCTCAGACTGAATTGACGTTCCTAGAATTTATTATGACATGATAGGATTTTCAATTTCTGAAATTGGACTTGAATTTGCGGTTAATTTCCATTTGGCGGGTTTTTAGCGTGACCTAGACTACCGGGTAGTTTTAAGAGAATTTTAGTACAAATGACTCGTGGTCGATTTTCTTCAAACCACAATGAACCCATTCGACACATTGGCGACTCTCGATTATCGTAAAAATCTCGAGGTTTCAATTACGGACATAGGGTACCAAAACGATAAAGAAATCAGTCTAGTGCCGGTCGACGAGAATTTTCCAATTTAGTGGTGTCACCCACGATTAACCAAACTTCTCAGTCGAACCGACCTATCTTTAATCTCTAATCAATTTATGTATGTGCCATAATGATCTTGGCCGATTCCTAATCAAATTCTCAAGTCTATTTGCCTTAAAATCCTTAATGGCTTTCCCAAATAATCTAATTATCTCAAGAGTGATCAGCTCTGAGAACAGTCCTATAGGCGTGTCGATGAAATGCCTGATTTATTCTATTAAAAACATGATTGAAAATCCAGGATGTCACAAGTCTTCCCCTCTTATAAAAATTATGTTCTCGAAATTTAAACCTTTACCAATCCTTAAACAAAAATGTGGGGGTATCGTCATCTCGTCTAGTCTCACTTTCTTCGGTTGCTTCTTCAATCCCGTGGTATTGTCAGACCACTTTGACCAAGGAGACCATCTTGGTACACAGAATCCGATCTGAACCGGGCTTTTCACGCACGATACTTAGTCATCCACATCTAATTCTTCAAGATTTAGCACGTGGGTCAGGTCACGCTCATACATCCTCAACCTCGACACGTGAAAGACGTCATGCACTCGCGCCTACTTCGGTGGTAATACAAGACGATACGCTAGGATCCCGATTCTCTCTTTAGAACTTCAAAGGGAGCTACGTATCTCAGTTTCAATTTTCCCTCCTTGCTGAAGCGTAAGGCATCCCTCATTGGTGACACATTCAGAAAGATGCAATCACCAAATTTGGAACTCTAAGGGTCTTTGATGCTCAATGTTACAACCTTTCTGACGGCTCTGAGTGATCCATAATCTGATTCTGATCACAGCAATTGCAATCATTGACTGCTGAGCTGACTCTGAGCCTATGATTTTTCTTTGTCTATTTTCCTTTCCACAACTAAGGTTATGCACACTTTGCTATGCAATGCTTCAAAAAGAACCATATGACTGTTCTGCTGAAACTGGGAATCCGCAAAGTCTTTATCTGATATAAATTCGTCACTGGCACTCCATGTAGACGAATTACCTGACACACATACACTTCTGCATGCCTATTCAAACCAAGATCTTTCCGTACTGTACTAAAGTGAGTCGGCTTCATCCATCTATTGACCACTATCCTAAATGGAATCATTACCCCTCTGGTTCCTTGACAAGCTTGTCACAAGGTCCATAGTGCTGTGCATTCAATTCCACTATGGGGTCTCGAGGGGTTACAAGAGTCCTCTCGGTTTACAAAGCTGTGCCTTGATTCTAATCTGAGCATCCAGCTCAATTTTGAGAGCGGCTATAAGATTTGGAAGGTTTAGCCCATCTCAAATTTCAAAACCGAATCTCAAACTTTCTCAAGTAGGGTTCATACATTAACTAGCATATACACATTTAAAGACTCTCGATTTATCGCATCAGTGACTTCTTTTGTTCTTCTAGGTACCAGATATCTCCATCCTAGTCCTTCAAAGTTCTAATTCACAACGGTATTTTGTTTTAAATTACTTTTGGGAGAATAAACACTAGAGACTTTCTTGGTCCGTGAAGATCCAGGACCTTTCTCCACATCACTAACATCTCCAAAACTTTAGGGCTAAAATTTATGCTACGAGTCCCAAGTCATGCGTCGAGTAACTTAGCTCGCGAGATCTCAACTGACGGGACACGTATGCAACAATCCTACCATGTTGTATCAACACGCAATCTAATCCTCTAAAGGACGCATCACTATAGACTTCGCATCCTCCAGAGGGGATGGTCAACACAAGTGCGGTAGCCAGCTTTCACTTGAGCTCTTGAAAACTACACTCACGCTTGTCTGTCCACACAAACTCTTCTTTCTTCATAAGTCTAGTCAATAGCGACACAGATTCTGAAAATCCTTTGCCTGAGTTCATGTGGCCTAGGAACGCAATACGAGTAAACCAAAACACGCATTTGCTAAGCTTAGCGTCCAATTCATGAGTCCTTAGGGTCTGAAGTGCCATCCTCAGATGACTCTTATGCTCTTTAGCACTCCTCAAATACATCAAAATATCATTGATGAACACGATCATGGACTGATCTAGGTATTTCTCAAATACTCGGTCCATCAAATCCATGACAGCAGTTGGAGTGTTTGTCAGACCAAATGGTATTACAATATTCTCATAAAAGCCATATCGAGTACGAAACGTTGTTTTCAATATAACCTTCTTCCTGGTTCTCAACTGATGATAATCTATCCTTAAGTTGATCCTTGAACACATCGACCTTCTTTATAACTAGTCACACAATTCGTCAATCTTCAGCAATGAACACTTGCTCTTGATCGCCACCTGATTGAGTCGACTATAGTCGATGTACACTCGCAATCTTTTTCTCACAAACAAAACTGATGCTTCCTAAAGCGATGCACTGGCATGTATAAATTCCTTATCCAGTAATTCTTTACATCTGTACCATCAATTCTTTCTACTCAAACAAGCTTTTGTTGAGTGTCTCTGACCCGATTGCTGACTCAATCGCAAATTCTACCTCTTTCATTGACGATAGGCCTGACAATCCCTATGGCAACACTTCTAGAAATTCTTGGACTACTTAGAAGTCCTCAATTTTCAGTTCTTCAATCTGTCTTGTCTATGACAATCGCCTTGTAATCTTGGCAACCTTTGTCTAACAAACGGGTTGCCTTTAATCGACGAAATTGATGAAATCGAAGATTCTTTTCAACTCCTAATAAACTCGACACTTTCGCATGCTAATGGACTAAGCTGGATTTCTCCATGACCTTTATTCATTACTACAAGATGCTCCATGAGCCCCTTCTATTCATGTGGCATTAAAGTTACATCTCAGCAACTGGTCGAGCACGACTATAGCTAGTGATTCTCCTTTCTTCGGCTTTATTTCAACAAACTGAAATTCGACAAACTTAGTGCAAAGCTCTGCTACGCTACTCTGATAAGATTTCCTCAAGAACATTCTTCCTCTGATTGGTGCAGGGTTGGTTCCATTCCTACCCCTTTCGCCATTCTAGTGGCATCCTAACTGTAGTAATGGCATTTATGCTCCTTTAGACTTTTACTAACCGTACTTCACCTTATGGCCATGCTGGCTACAATCAAAGTACGCTCCAGTTATATTAGGACATTGGATTGATCCATGCTTCCTTCCACAACTTCAACACACTTCCGGTGAGTCATTTGTCTCCTATCGGGTGACAACGTGCACTCTTACTAGCACCGAGGTCTGTCCCAAATACCCGTATGCGCATTCTGCGTGCATTCACTCTGGTTTGTCCCATCAGCGGTGACAACAACCGCTATCGTGGTCCCATCGACCTTCTGGTACAGTTTCTGACTAAGTATCCTTATTGGCCACGCTTGAAACAATCACCCGTCCTAAAATGGTATGAGGCGTAACCATGTTGTCTCTTACGGGCATGACATACTCTATTCCGATTCAGTACTGACTTATCTATCCCCACCTTTCCTGCTGAGCGAATACTTTTCTCCCAACATCGGTCTTTTCCCCAACCGATTTCCCTTTCTGCTGGAACTGAATCTTAACTCAGACATAACGGTTCGCTCCCAAATCGCATCTCCATGCTGGACCTCAGCAGGTGTGGCAACAACGACGATTGCAGCTCTAACGCCGGTCGTGACAATGGCAACAACGACGATTTGATCCTGAACTTGTTGACTAGACAAGTTCCCAAGGATCACTTGCACCTTAACGATCTCGTCAAACCTAGGATCGCTTAGTGCTGCTACACTAGTACCGGCTTATAGCAGTACTCTTACACTCACGTTGGCCTGAGCCAATGCTCTGCCACCATTGCCTCGAGCATCGATCATTGTCGGTGTTCCACCCCGAGTCACAGAGGTTACAACTCTCTTACTAAGAGTCCTCAACGCCTAATCACTCATTCTACAGGATCTTTATAGAAACATGTTTTCTAATTCTAATACCTATTAGAATTTGAATGACCTACACAAACAAGCTACCAATCAGCTAGCATCGACATGCACCAGACATGAATTTAAATGTCTTTCCTACCACTATCCCATGGTCCATCGCACCTTATCACTCCAATCCCTAATAATTGCTCTGATACTACAAAAAGGGGATGTCACGCCCCGATTCTCGAGTACACACACATCCCTTACCTTGGTTGATTGAATAGCGACGTCCCAAGATGCATCGCCAACCCTTTCTTTTTTTATATGCATGCGGAAGCATATAATAATAATCCCCAAACAATAAAGCAATGGATAGAAAAGTAGGACTCCAAATTTCCACTTTAAAAGCAACCACCCTTATATACATTGCAAACCATAGTGCAAATATATACAAGGCAAATTGTTAAGTCGGGTTTTAAACCACAAATTCATAAAACAAGGTCTGCAAAAGGGTAGAAGGGGAAGCCTGAAGAATTGACAATCCTATTCGACTAGTGAGTCATAGGGCAATTCTCTTTTGATGGGAGTCGATTCCATCTTGCAGAACCTGTTTGGGGAACTAGTGGTTTAAACCTGACTTAACAATTCGACTTATATATATTTGCATTATGATTGGCAATGTATATAAGTGTGGTTGTTTTCAAAGTTCGATTTTGAAATCCTACTTTCCTATCTCATTATTTTATTGTTTGAGGATTTCATATGCTTCTGCATGTGTATATTAAAATGAAAGGGTCGATGATGCATCTTGGGACGTTGCTATTAATTGACCAAGTTGAGGGATGTGTGCGTGCCCAAGGATTGAGGCGTGATAGGTTCTCCCCTAGGGATCCCCTTTGTTGAGGACTTTAGATTTTTGTTGTTAATTCTCAATAAGTGGTATCAAAATCAATGGTTGATTAGATTGAGTAGGTCAAATATGTATAGATGGGTAGCTAGTGAATATTTTAAAGCAAGAATGTCGCATATGACTCATCTATCGATGTGACAAATAATGCGCTTTCACTAAATTTGGTTAGGCCAAAGCAATTAATGGGAAGTTAGAATGGCAGAGTTTTGTCTCGTGCCAAACTTGGCGAAGTCAAGGTGCAGAATGGAGTAGAGTTTATATTGTTGTAGAACGATACTTGCATTCAGGGGGAGGGGCCGAATATAGTAGATCCACATGCAAAACAAAAAAAATTCTAAGGTGCAAGTGCATGGGTCTTAGGCAAAAATTTATGAATACCACAGATGCGATTGAAGTGACTTTGGTTCGCATTGACTGATGGGTGATTAATCAAAATGCAACCATCAAACATTGTTATGTAGTGCAAAGATTTATGGTTCTAAGTGGTTTGTTGGTTTTGTGGTGGTCTTAAATTCTAGCCAAAAGCATATCAATGGTTGATTTCCTTTTGTCGATGGTTAGCAACTTAGGCCTACACCTATGTTTTTGCCTCCATATATATATGCGTATCAACATTTTCGACCTTTCATAAACTATATTAGTGTGCTGTTAGTAGATTTGTACTTGCATCTATGTTTGCCTTCCAATCATGTGTAAGTTATTGTGATTCATGTTCCTATGGGAAAGAACTGGCTTTTTTCAGCAAAACAAATCGCTTTGGTCGGCATCTGCTAATGAAATATTATTAATCTTGAAGGTGTGATTCTATGCCAATGAATTGCTGCCACGTAAATAGTCATAAATATTGAGATTGGCTAGTGGTGCGCAACAAGAAAACTAGACTTCAATGCTGAAATCATATTATATGACCAATATCAACTTTAGACAGCCATTGGCTAAGTTCCTATTTTGCTTGACTTAGCCATATCAACAAGTCTTTTAAGTTTGGGAAGAGCTTCTAGATTCCAATGTTTGGCGATAAGGATGCAACTCGGTCAAGCTCACGTGCTATTCGAGTTTGACTTGCTGATTACTCAAGCGCGGCTTGATTCTTTTTGAGTTCAAGTAGCTTAAATATTGATAAATCGAGTCTAGCTCAAGCTAAAAATAATAGCTCGCGAGCCAAATCGAGTTATTCAATCTTTATGTATTTTAATTATAAAAAAAAAAATTAATAAATACGAACTAAATAAATATAGTACTACTTTTTAATTGTAGTGTATTTTAATGATTCCAGCTAGAGTTTGAGTTTTACTCTAAGTTCTGAGAAAGAACCGTTATCTAATCGGCTCGAGTTGAAGCTTATTGAAAACTTATGTAACTCAATTATCTACTCTTAACTATTTGATTTGGGTCAGATTCAAGCATCGAATTGGTTGTTGACTCAACTCGATTACACATATACTCCCCTAGTTTGGAAATTTAGTTTGCCAGATTTTGTTTGTGCATAAAAAGTAGGAATAGTGATATCGACTTAGCCGTTCGGCGGCCAAATTTGGTTGTCGGTGGCTAAACTCCAAAAAAAAAAAAAAAAAAATCTTTTTTTATTTAGTAATAAATCCTTTACAAATGCAATTTTTACCAATTAACATTTAAGCCAAAGTGTTTTTACTTCGAGTCTCTTGGATTGAGGTCTTGACATGGTTCCAATCTTTTCAGAGACCTCGCAAAAGTTTGTTGACCTTCATTGGGGAAGAAATTGGATGACCTTGATATGCCAAACCATTTACAATTTCTGTAAAACGATCGAACATATCTCCAATCGACTCTCCTGGCTTCATCTTGAAGGTTTCATATTGGCCAAGCAGGAAATTTACTCGTCTTTTTACATGATCAGTCCCTTCATAAGTAACATGAAGTCTATCACAAACTTCTTTTGCTGTTTCACATGAAGAGATTCTGTTATATTCAGCAGAAGACAAAACGCAATATGAAGAATAAATGGCTTTTGCATCAAACATTTCTCTTTTGGACATCTCCGTCCGAGGCATAAGAGCGGGGGGTTTGCTTTCTTTATCTTTGTCATTCTTATTTGATGTAGACACAGCAGTGGAATTGATTCATTTTTCCTCAACATCCCATTGCACGGGATCTCTGGATCTTAGAAATGCCTTCATTTTGTTCTTCCACATGTTGTATTCCTTTCCATCAAAATATGGTGGCCTGGTGTTGCTCTGTCCTTCCATAAGTCCTGGTGCCAAGATACTAGCCATAGAAGATCTTGAGCTCAAAAGTAAAAACACTTTTATAAACTGAGCACTTGGCTCTGATATTAATTGAAAATGCTAGTATGAACACCTAGAGGGGGGAATAGGTGTAAAAACAGATTCTGCAAAATGCAGTGAAAACCTTTACTTTAACCTGAGTCTAAATAGCAACAGACTTTTAAAACTAAGTCTAAAGAACAACAAACTTTGAGCGAGTTTAGACTTTAGTAGTTAACTAAAATTACAAACAAAATAAAAGAGTTTAGAGAAAAGAATAAGAACACAGAATTTATAGTGGTTCAGCTTAAATCAAGCCTATGTCCACTCTTCCACGCTAACAGCCTTCTAGCTAGATTCCACTATGTAATCAACAAGAGATTACAACTTTGAGTGCAAACACTTAATAGATCACACTATCTCATTAAGTCACTCTTTTTGGTATTTCTCTCACAATCATAAACGTTTAAGCTCACAAGAGACAAGTGTATAATTGAAGGTTGCTCAGACTTTCGAATTATAAATTTTACGCTCCGTCTCTTTTACTTGCTTATCGGTTCTTGATCTCCTTAAATACACCTCCACTTCCAAACTAGCCGTTGGACAGTATCTTAAGCATTGTCTTCCAATCTACCTGTTGGACAAATCTGTATCTAGAAGATTTAGTAGCCGTTGAGTGACAAAAGTAGAATCCCAAATTGATTATGATCACCCTTACAAACAGAATCTTTGTTTTCATAAGTAGAGTTTCTTCATATAAAATTCTTGTCTTCAAGATCCAATTGTTAATAAATTAGATTGAGTCAATTAAATCAATCTTGATGTAGAATCCAAACCAGATCACTAGCCATTATACATTTAGGGCTTGTGTTACGTTCTGTCTCGTTCTGGATGTAAAGTCTGAGAGCAATAGACTTTACATTCTGAGTTTGAGTGCGATAGACTTTACAATCTAGACGTCAGTCTGAACATATTATGTTTTAGCATAGAGTCTGTCTTTTGGTTGTTCCAAGTATAGGCTTTGCGAATATCCTTTACATGTTTTATCATCTGCATAATCTATTACTCAACCATCAAACATGTTAATAGCCTTTGATTTATTTTTTCATCTTCAAAACATCATAAGGGATTTCCCTAACAAAGTGTACTTTTCCAAACTTTTAATACTTAAGTGTCCCATTATACTAAGTTTTCGCACTTCGGGTGTCCGTGCCTCGAATATAACAAATATAACTTGGATGTAATTGAAATAGGGGATATATATATATATATATATATATATATATGACATAGATGTATAAGTTTGGCATTCTTGATGGTACAAAAAAAGTTAGGGGCATTTGCATCTCAGTGAACAAGTTTATGGTTTTAGGCAACACGAAAAAAAGAGAGGGGTACCACCGCACTGAGTGGCGCTGCTGGCTTCGGGTTTTCTCCCCCTCACGAAGGGGAGAAGTTCGAATCCCCAGCACGTCGCAAGTGGACTTACTCGCTTCACGGGGGTGGTGGGTTCCTCCGTGAGCCCCAGGGTTTGCCCGTCGGCTGTCAGCTTACGGGTTTCCCTGGGTCATAAAAAAAAAAAAAAAGAGGGGTATTTGTGTCACAATGGGTATGGGTTAGGGTTTTTTGTTGGTATTTGCTTTATAATCTAAGAGCATCATAAAACTCCAAATTGAGGTGCACATGTGAGGATGTTTGGCGAAATGAATTCCACATTAGATCTGTGTTTTAACTTAGAATAGTCAACATATTGTAATCGGTTCATAATGAAATTATCTTAAATTTTTCAGTGAAGGTCAGGCTCAAGCTTGGGTTCTGTGACATCCCAGATTTTTAATCCTGTTTTCTACTAAATAAATCGAGTATTTTTTTGACGCGTCTATAGAGCTGTTCTCAGAGTTGATCACTCTCAAGATAACTAGACTATCTGGGGAAACCATTAAGAAATTTTATGGCAATAGATTTGAGAATTCGACTAGAAATTGACTTCTTGACCATGTCCATCTTGAGAGGTCATTACGGCACAGTATAAAATCGATTTAGAATTAGAGATAAGCTGGTTTGACAGAGATATGTGACTAATCGTGGGTGACACCACTAACTTGAAAAATTCTCGTCGGCCGGCACTAGACTGATTTTCTTATTGTTTTGGTACCTTGTGTCCGTATTTGGGTCATCGAGATTTTCATGACAACTAAGAGTCACCAATGAGTCGAGTGGGTTCATTGTGGCTCGAAGAAAATCGACCATGGGTCATTTGCATTAAAAATCTTCGAAAACTACCCGGTAACCTAGGTCACACTAAAAACGCGCCGAATGGAAATTAACCGCAAATTCAAGTCCGATTTCAAAAATTAAAGATTCTGTCATGTCACAATAAATTCTAGGAACGTCGACTCGGTCTCAAAAGATTTTTCTGCAACCCGAGACTTTTTGGGAAAAAGTTGGCATAGGACCGTTTTCGTGCAGAAAATGCCGGGATCATTTTTTATCGCGAATTTGGGAAGCATGATGGATATATGGGTGAGGAAAAATATCAATTTGAATGATAGAGGGTTGATGAATTTATTAGGACCAAATGAGATGGAATCAAGTGTGATTATGTGTCTAATTTGAGGGGAAACCATGCAAATTCGTGTGCCCCCTTTCCCCTAGCATTTTGAACCATCGCATGAGTTGTTAGGCATGCATTGGTGGCTCAATAACAGCCAAGGAACCACACTTGGCCTACGGTGGTCAAGGGGGACATTTGAATGTAAATTAAGCAAGTGGTGGAGCCCTCTGGTCTCCTAGATCTTTTCTCTCTTCCTCCACAAGTAAACCGGCCTCCTCATCCCCTCTACCCCTCCATTTTGCACATCACAGCCAAGGAAGACAGCAAGCAAAACTGCCGGACCGGCGCTCGTCGTCGTCACACACCGTCTACCCGCAAGAGCTACCCTTGCGCCGTCTGCCCCTTGCCGCGCCTCACCGCCATTTAGCTTGCTGTTTCAGCCATTCCAAGTTGTTGTCCAGCTGTGCCAGCTGCCATCGAAGCCTCCTCCACCGCCGCTCAAATCAATGGCTGAATTAATGGGTATCACAGCGACTTCAAGGCCCGTTTTGAGGTCGATCCCGATCTCAAAATCTAGGCCCGCTTTGGAGAAAAGTGACCCCTGCGACGTTTTCGACGTTTGAAACTGCTTGGCTCGCTAATCAAGTGAGTATTGCTCACTAATCTTTCATTAGTATGATAATGATGCTTAAGGGTTGATTAGATTTAATTTAGTGCAATTAGGTGGATAGATTAGATTAGAATAATTAAATTAGGGATTTACCTATGTATGTTAGGCAAATGGCTAGTGTAATTAGCAAGTAGACAAGCTCTATTATTTATTGAACAAGTCTCGGTAATTTTCCGGGCTCGTCTCGGCTTCCAATTAGGCATTACGGGCATAAATTGGATTTATTGCTATTTAATAATTAATTTTTGTAATTATTTAATTATTTGTTTATTTTCTGGAAATGAGGCTGGATAGTCGATCACCGGAATTTTGTGTTGATTATCGTGGTATAGTCCGTTTATTTATTTGAGCATTAGTTTGTGTTGAATTGATTTATTGGTAATTTTAGGATTTATTCCTAAATTAAATCAATTTTGATAATTAATTGGAAAATTATCGGGCGTCGGTCTACAGCGTCAAAAATCTATTTTTGTACTGCTGAAAGAAGTGGGTGAATAAAAAGGAAATTATTTAATTTTGGCTAAGGCCGACCGTGTGCTCACACACGTGTTCTTTTATCAAAAATGATGAAAAGGGTAAAATTGATGGTGTTTTCGGAACAAAAATACTATAACAGCTTGATGATTCGTATGTCATCTGGAGCATGGACATTATACTATTGTACCTCGATGACTCTCTTGTCATCTTGAGAAAGAATTGTTTGTATACCGGCTCGATGACCCTATAGGTCATCTTGAAGAATGGACGGTATGAAATGTTGGCTTGGTGATTCTATAGATCATGTTGGAGAATGGACGACATGCCATAATGGCTCAGTGACTCAACATGTCATCTTGGATTTATTGCTATTTAATAATTAATTTTTGTAATTATTTAATTATTTATTTATTTTCCAGAAATTAGGCTGAGATAGCCGACGACCGGACTTTTGTGCTGATTATCGTGGTACAGTCCGTTTATTTATTTGAGCATTAGTTCGTGCTGAATTTATTTATTGGTAATTTTAGGATTTATTCCTAAATTAAATTAATTTTGATAATTAATTGGAAAATTATCGGGCGTCGGTCTACAGCGTCAAAGATCTATTTTTGTACTGTTGAAACAAGTGGGTGAATAAAAAGGAAATTATTTAATTTTGGCTAAGGTCGACCGTGTGCCCACACACGTGTTCTTTTATCAAATATGATGAAAAGGGTAAAATTGATGGTGTCTCCGGAACAAAAATACTATAACAGCTTGATGATTCGTATGTCATCTGGAGCATGGACGTTATATTATTGTAGCTCGATTACTCTCTTGTCATCTTGAGAAAGAATTGTTTGTATACCGGCTCGATGACCCTATAGGTCATCTTGAAGAATGGACGGTATGAAATGTTGGCTTGGTGATTCTATAGATCATCTTGGAGAATGGACGACATGCCATAACGGCTCAGTGACTCAACATGTCATCTTGGAGAATGTACATTATGATGAATATACTCGGTGACTCTATACGTTATATTGGAAAATGAATATTATAATATACTAGCTCGGTAACTCGATAGGTTATCTTGGAGAATGAATAGTATATTATAGCGGCTTGGTGACTTAGTGTGTCATCTTGGAGAATGGATAGAATTGAATGAAATAACTGGGGAATGGTCTGATTGACATGTAATCAACTAGGTCGATTGATCGATGATTCGATCTATGGTGAGTGATTAGGTGCCTATTTGAACTGTATTGAATTGCAGGTGGAATATAAGGCCAAGGTAAGTCCTCTGACCCGTGTTGTGCTTAGGCAGCGTCTAAAGTGTATTGGCCTACTAATCGAGTCTTAGAGGGTAGAACTTGCTAAGACGTTGTCTCGCTGGTTATTGAATAACCATTTTCAGGTCTTTAGATGGCATTGGTAAAGGACTAGAGGCCCGAAGTGTAGAAGGGGAAGCCTGAAGAATTGACGATCCTATTGGACTAGTGAGTCATAGGGCAATTCTCTTTTGATGAGAGTCGATTCCATCTTGCAGACCCTGTTTGAGGAACTAGTGGTTTAAACCTGACTTAACAATTCGACTTGTATATATTTGCATTATGATTGGCAATGTATATAAGTGTGATTGTTTTCAAAGTTCAATTTTGAAATCCTATTTTCCTATCCCATTGTTTTATTGTCTGGGGATTTCATATGCTTCCGCATGCGTAAATTAAAATGAAAGGGTTGGCGATGCGTCTTGGGACATCACTATTAATCGACCAAGTTGAGGGATGTATGTGTGCCCGAGGATTGGGGCGTGACAGTTCTCCCACAGGGATCCCCTTTGTCGAGGACTTCAGATTTTTGTTGTTAATTCTCAATAGGTGGTATCAAAATCAATGGTTGATTAGATTGAATAGGTTGAATATGTATAGATGTGTAGCTGGTGAATATTTTTTAAAGCAAGAATGTCGCATATGACTCATCTATCGATGTGACAAATAATGCGCTTTTGCTAAGTTTGGTTGGGCCAAAGCGATTAATGGGAAGTTAGAAGGGCAGAGTTTTGTCTCTTGCCAAACTTGGCGAAGTCAAGGTGCATAATGGAGTAGAGTTTATATTGTTGTAGGAGGATACTTGCATTCAGGGGGAGGGGGCCGAATATAGTAGATTCACATGCAAAACAAAAAAAAATTCTAAGGTGCAAGTTCACGGGTCTTAGGAAAAAAATTTATGAATACCACGGATGTGATTGAAGTGACTCTGGTTTGCATTGATTGATGGGTGATTAATCAAAATGCTACCATTAAACATTGTTATGTAGTGCAAAGATTTATGGTTCTAAGTGGTTTGTTGGTTTTGTGGTGGTCTTAAATTCTAGCCAAAAGCATAACGATGGTTGATTTCCTTTTGTCGATGGTTAGCAACTTAGGCCTACACCTATGTTTTTGCCTCTTATATGTGTATGTATGTATGTATCAAAATTTTCGACCTTTCAGAAACTATATTAGCGTGCTGTTAGTAGATATGTACTTGCATCTATGTTTGCCTTCCAATCATGTGTAAGTTATTGTAATTCATGTTCCTATGGAAAAGAACTGGCTTTCTTCAGTGAAACAAATAGCTTTGGTCGGCATCTGCTAATGAAATATTATTAATCTTGAAGGTGCGATTCTCTGCCAATGAAATGTTGCCACGTAAATAGTCATAAATACTGAGATTGGCTAGTGGTGCGCAACAAGAAAACTAAACTTCAACGCTGAAATCATATTCTATGACCAATATCAACTTTAGACGGCCATTGGTTGGGTTCCTATTTTGCTTGACTTAGCCATATCAACAAGTCTTTTAAGTTTGGGAAAATCTTCTAGATTCCAATGTTTGGCGATAAGGATGCAACTCAGTCAAGCTCACGTGCTATTCGAGTTTGACTTGCTAATTACTCAAGCTCGGCTTGATTCTTTTTGAGTTCAAGTAGCTTAAATACTGATTAATCGAGTCTAGCTCAAACTAAAAAATAATAGCTCACGAGCCTAATCGAGTTATTCAATCTTTATGTATTTTAATTATAAAAATACATTAGTAGATACGAACTAAATAAATATATTACTACTTTTTAATTGTAGTGTATTTTAATGATTCCAGCTAGAGTTTGAGTTTTACTCTAAGTTTTGAGAAAGAACCGTTATCCAATCAACTCGAGCTGAAGCTTATTGAAAACTTATGTAACTCAATTATCTACTCTTAACTATTTGATTTGGGTCAGATTCAAGCATCGAATTGGTTGTTGACTCAACTTGATTACACACATACTCCCCTAGTTTGGAAATTTAGTTTGCCAGATTTTGTTTGTGCATAAAAAGTAGGAATAATGATATTGAACTTTTTTTTTCAACTTTAAATGTGATCTATGAACCTTTTTTTGTTTAATAAATCCATTGAGCTTTTAAAATTCCAAGCAAAGTAATTCTTCCATTGAAAATCCTAATACTTAGTTGATGTGGACAGAGTTTTGTTAACTTAATGTTGATTTGCTAGGGTGGCATGTACGTGAATTCCATATGGCTTCCATGTCACACACACACAGAGAGGAACAAAAACATTTCCTGGCTAGGGAGAACGAGGTGTTAGTCTAGATTGTTATTCTCAGCCAATAAATGCTAATAGAGCAGTCCACGTCAAAAGAGTACATGGGGAAAATTGTCCAAAAATCCATAAATCTATTGCACTTTTGTCAATATAGTTCTAAATTTTTAATTATGCAAATTGAGTCCTAAATCTTTGCACGTTTTGCCAATTGAGTTCATTCAGTCAATTTTGATATGAAATCGTTGATATTGACAATTTTTACTAATATTTTAATTTTTTTTGCATTTTTATATTATTTTTCTTTTCATTTTCATTTCTTTCGTTTTCTTTCTTTTTCCTTTTCCTTATTTTTAAGGCTAGTAGGGAGCCACCAACCACTTGCGGAGACCTGGCCACCCTTGCCGACCATTGGATGAGGATTAGCCCTCACCTAGTGACTAAGGTTGTTGAGCCTCAGTGGCTGAGGTTGTTGAGCCTGTGACCAGCATCCAACTTCTAGGCCTTAACAATAAGAAAATACCCCCCAAAGTAAAGAACGAAAAAGAAAAGGAATGAAAAGAAAAGAAAAAAAGAAGGTATTAATATATAAAATTTAAAATGTCCATGTTAGCGTTGGTAATGTCATGTTAGATGGTCAATGTTAACATGAGTGGTTTCCGATCAAAATTTGTCGAATGGACTCAATAAATATAATCAAAAAGTTTATGAATAAAAGTGTAATAGATTTTGTATTTTTTGGATAATTTTCTCTAGTACATGTGACATGTGGATTTAAATGGAACGACTACATTGAGTGGATCCTTAAAAGTTTAGGGAAAAATTGAATAAAAAAATTATAGCAATCCCATTAATTATTGAAAGAAAGTTCTAGGGCTACGCGTATCGTTTCTCCTTTTTATCTTCATAGCATTTGTTTTTGATAACAAGGGAACCCAACTTAAATGGGTAAACTTTGGTCTCGTCAAAGTACCTCAATTAATTAAATGAGGATCAAAGGTGGAAGATGTGATTAGATCAGAAGAGTTTGGTGTGGCTTCCTTGAGGAGTGGAAAACGTTAGAACCTCTTAAGAGTGGTCATTCGGTTCTCTTCTAAGGTGTGAGGCGAAAAATTTTCCACATTGCTGATAATGTTGACGAATTCAAACTTAATTCTCCTTGGAATAAGGTCCACGGCTACTTGGTGCGCCTAGCCAACACTCCCACTGTCAAAACTTTCATTGCTTCTAGAAATTCATGTTTCCTCCCTTCTAGATATTGCTTTTTGGCTCCATATTCTACTTCTGTGTGGAAGAAGGAAGTGGGTGGGGCTGATTATACCCCACTATTAGAGTAAAGTTCCTTTAATAATCTATTTCCTGAAGACTCATTGGATAAAGTTGAAAATTAAGTATTCAGAATTTAAGCACTGAATTTTAGGTGCCGACAATTTTAAGTTTTGAAAGTAGAAATAAAGAGTTATTTAATACGTAATTGAAAAATTGATCACTGAACATTATTGACTTGTTTACCATACATGAAATTGTGATTATTATAGGTTGATCTTAGTAATATAAGTGATAATATTCTCATTGCCATAAATTACTTTTTTCTACTTAAAATGTTCAGTAACCCCGACTTACCACGTTAAGTAGGTTTTCTGATTTAATGGAATTTTTATGTTGATATTAGTTTTAAGCAGTAGATGATGTTTAATCTCATTGAGTGCTGAGCTTTCTAATTTTAGTACTTAATTATATTCTCGACTAGCCATTAGCAATTATAAAGCTTGATGGGCTTCAAATGCAACTGTACTTGATCAAATACATTAGTTCGTACGAGAACAAATAAAATTCCAAACCTACTGAGTATTCCACTTTTGTTGAAATTAAAAGGACAAAGTGGATGAGTGTTGTCTCCACTTTACGGCATTATCTTAGTTAAGTCACATCCGTTGTAAATCTTAATTCATTTTTACCGAAAGTATTGCTGGACGCGACTCATGAAAATCTATTTGAAATGAATTTTCTTTATTCTTTTTATATATAATTTGGGAATTCACTATAACTTAATAGATTTAATTAAAGTGTCTTGTGAGCCATATATTATGCATTGCAACTAAGGAAAATTTACAGTGTTCTTCTTCTTGCCAAAAAGGAAAAATTGCGGTAATAAATGCATTGTTTTTCTCATGAAAAAATTCCAAATAAAGGCTGAAAGTATTCTCAATTTTTCAAAAAAAGAGCCCGAAGCATCATAATTTTCTCAAATGGAAGCTTGAAGTGGACCTTGTTTCGAATAAAAACCTGAAGTGGTCATATCAGTCTTAGAAAAAGACATGACTTCAGGGCATTTGCATCCTTCCTTTTTAGACATGACTTCAGGGCATTTGTATCCTTCCTTTTTTCTTTCTTTCTTTCTTTTTTTTTATTAAAAAGATAAAAAGATTCTTTAAAAAAACACAAAATAAAGAAAAAAAACTAGGCGGGAAGGTAAGGCCCAGCCTTACCACCTGTGGCTGACACCCAACGATGATGAGGCGATAGCCACAAGCAGGGAAGGGCTGTGAACCCTCCTGCCTGTATATAAATTACTCTTTTTTTCTATTTTAAGTTATTTTGGGGAAAAAAAGTATAAAAAGGAAAAAAGAAAGAATAAAATGGAAGTATATATATAAAGGATATAAATAACCTTGACCAACTAGTGAAGTCAGGTCCTTTTTTGAGACTGACATGGTTAGTTCAAGGCTTTATTTGAAATAAGGTCTATTGCAAGCCTTTTTTTTTTTTTTTTTTTTTTGAGAAACTAAAGACGCATTTGTTAGAGACAAGGAATACTTCAGGCCTATATTTAAGAAATTGAGGGCAATTTGGACCATTATTTGAAATTTTCCATTTCTCATAATGTATAGAATCATTTTTTGAAAACCAACAGATATGGAGTTAGCATATTTAGAATTAATGACACTCAATAACAAACCTTGTTTAATAGGGAATAGTTAGACTAAGGATAACTTTGTTTGACATTAAAGATTGTTCAAAATTTTCCCAAGTTTTCCATCATTTCTAGAAGTTAAAATAGGTCTTTGCGTCTTCACCAGGAAGGTGCAAGATTTGTTAATGAATTTAAATGAGAAGTACTTTTAGAATTGTCCCACCATGCTAAGAGATGACGTGATCTTCCATATTAGACACTTAGCAGTCGAGAAAAGTATACCTCAAGTGCCATAACTTTACGCAAAGGGACACTTAAGTACCATAACTTATGAAAGGTACACTTAAGTGCTATATTCGAACAAAAACGAATCACTTAAGTGCCACTCCGGCCAAATTACAGCCAAAGCGCTGACGTGGCATTTTTCCGGCGAAGCAAGCTCAAAACGACGCCATTTTGCATGTTGACGTGGCCAAATAATGCAAAAAGGCATCGTTTTGGGGCTGAAGTGATAAAAAAATAATATAAAAATTAATTAAATTTAATTTAAAATTAAATTTAGTTAAAATATTGAAAATAATACTTTCAAAGTTAAATTTAGTTAAAATATTAAAAAATAATAATTTTAAAATTAAATTTAGTTAAAATATTAAAAAATAATAATTGAGCCCTCAACCACCGCCCCAACTTTTCTTTTTGCCCAAACTTTTCTTTTTTTTTTTTTTTTTTAATTTTTTTAATTTTAAAATTGTTATTTTTTAATATTTTAACTAAATTTAATTTTAAAATTATTATTTTTAATATTTTAAATAAATTAAAATTAAAATTTTTAACTAAATTTAATTTTGAAATTATTATTTTTTAATATTTGAACAAAATTTAATTTTGAAATTATTACTTTTTAATATTTGAACTAAATTTAATTTTGAAATTCTTATTTTTTAATATTTTAACTAAATTTAATTTTGAAAGTATTATTTTTAATATTTTAACTAAATTTAATTTTAAATTTAATTTAATTAATTTTTATATTATTTTTTTACCACGTCAGCTCCAAAACGACGCCGTTTTTGCATTATTTGGTCATGTCAACGTGCAAAACGGCGTCGTTTTGGGCTTGCTTCGCCGGAAAAATGCCACGTCAGTGCTTTGGCTGGAATTTGGCCGGAGTGGCACTTAAGGCTGCGTTTGTTAAAAATTATTTATGTTCCCTGGAACAAAAATTTCTGTTTTTTTGTTCCTGGGAACAAAAAAGGAACAGAAACGCGTTTGTTTGCGTTTTTGTTCCAAAATTATTTTTTTGTTCCTTAAACACATCTAGAACAAAAACAAAAAAAAAAAAGTCTTTTTCTTTCTGGAACACATTTTAAGAACACATTTTTTTCTCTTTTTTCTTCTTCTTTTCATATGAAAAGCTAGAGACCGTTTTGGACTCTCTCTCCCCCCGCCTTCCCCCGCTCATTTGACGTAATGTGATCTATAATGAAATGCAGTCCCTAGAGAGCTAATCATATATGTATCAAGAAAATGTGCAAACAAATTTAAATTTTCCTAAATGCACCCGCAAATTTTTTGTGAATTCTTCAATGAAGATGTGATCTAGAGTTACCAAGACGCGAGATCTGATTATTTATATTTTTCATTAAATGACATGTGATTTATGAAAGTAAATGTGTAAATATGACAATTAAATCATAGTGCAAATGAAAAATCCAAGATTTGCACTAAAACAATTATTTATGGAAAATTCTAATTATTCTGACATGTCATGAGTGATTATGCAAAGATAATGCCCAATCCTATCATAATATGCAAAGATGTACGAAATGTGTCTAAATAAGGACACCCATATATATCCAGATATGAATTTTTCAAGATATGTAAACATTCCTGATTCAATTTCCTATGTGCAGAAAATGAACACATTTTAACATGATATTAGAACCTAGTTTTGCTTATTTCATATGTGCATCCACCCACTCCAACATCGGTTTACATGCTATTTATGTACATATGACCTAATTTTTGAGTTGGACTTTCAAATTATATTAAACATTCTTCTAGCATGCAAATCGTGAGTATTATGAATGTCTATAACATCGACATGGCATGAATGACTCTTAATGAAAAGCAATTATGTGCAATGCAAATGTGAAATTAAATGTGACGACAATATCTAAAGTATCCTAGGAAAATGTATATTTATAAAAGAGAAATAATTTGGTAACAGTCTTTAATCTATGTGAAAATAATAGTCTATTCTAAATCATAAAAAACTAAATAACAAATAATTATAAAATATTATGGGGCTCACTCTTTCGCGAATTTGTGGCTTACAACAAACTGCTAATCTCACCGTATCTCAAAAAGTATTATGCTAACAAAGCTGTTCATAAAAATCCCAACATGGACAGAAAAAATAGTAATATTTAATTCTAATGTTCCAAGTTCAGCTTCGATCAAGTGTTCACCCACATATGTTACCTAATAACGCCACTAGGCTTAAATAAGCTCAAAATTCACGATGCATAATCCAATCAAACTACAATTTAAATCTGGCCAGCAAGAATTTGACAGTAATTCTGCCCAGTTCTGTGCTTTCAATAGGCATGCAATCCACTTAAGATCAAGCATTACTAATTCGACACCAATTGGGCTTAGCTCCTCTTCTATTCCAGTATGCAAACCTCACAATCGGTTGCTATCAAAAACCTGCTCGGAAATAAGCTACAATTTATACCTGACTGATGACGCATTAGATCAACGACTCGGTGACATGGTTTAGGGTGGAGGCTTGTGATCAGCGATGGCAACCATGAGGCAGCCGCCGTTCTACAGTTCAGTGACGGCGATGATTTGGCTTCAAACAGCAAGTGCAATAACTCAGCTTGCTTATGCCTAAGTTCAAGTTAACTCACAAATCGAGAAGATATACATCAGAGAGGAAAACTCGTGCACTCGATCAGCTCCAAATCTCACTTGGAGAAGAAACTACCTGGCGGGGATGTGGCAAGTCAGTGTCAACCACGCGCGGTGGAGGCAATCTTACAACTCCAGAGGTTCAGGAACAACAAAACCCGAATGGACTTGATTGAACCGGACAACTCCATTGGCACGACAATCCACAGCAGCAACGAATGGTGATCGGAAAGTGTCTCGTGCTTGATATAAGTGGCGTATACGAAGGAAATAAAGATCAAAGAACGGGTGAAGATGGTTTGGCCCGTGAAAGATGAAGAAGTCGCGTGATTGGTGGGGTCTGATCTGCAAAATTGGAGTGGTGGAAGATGGTGCTAACTGTCATATTTGAACAGTTTTCGCCCCTGATGGGCAGAGGTGGGAGCAGTATTTTTTTTAACTTCCCACCATCTCATTCGTAATTTCCTGCCATCTCGTTCTCGTTATTGGAAGTTAAAAAACTTTTGATGATCTGCTATCTACAAGAGGCATAAGTTCTCTAAAAAGATGCGAAAAAACAGAACTCATTATATTAAGGCTTCCATTGTTGCATTGAGAAGGTAATTGACATTTGCATTGTGGCAAAAGAGTATTTTCCTTGTGATCATATTCAAACCATTATGGAGTAGTAGTTTCATCCATTGTGGTGATTCAACCTATACTCCTGAGCAATTCTCTTGTTATTCTACCAGAGATAAGTCAACTTTTGAGAGCTTAGACCATATGAAATAATCTAGCACTAACGATGATAGTGATAATGGAAATTAAGTGAGGAGGATGATGATCATGGTAGCATAAAAAACAACATAGAGTTAGGGACTGATATAAGATAGAGGCAACAATTTAGGTTTTAGACGAACCTAAATGTTGGGGTTTCTTATGAAGCAATAAGAAAAGCGGCGAATTAGGTTTTAGACGAACCAACGATTTCAACAATATTTCCATCCTCAAACAAAGTTAGGGACTGATATAAGACAGAGGCAAGTGAGGGAAAATATTTCCGGAGATACAGTTTTTGAAACCACGAGGTTAAGGCATCAGCATCTCAATTGTGGAAGGCAATCATGAACCCTAGAGAAATACTCAAATTGGAAATCTTTATCAAGTGGGGGACAATCAATTGGGTTTGATAATTACCTTTGGATCCCACAAGTACCAAATCATTTATGTGGAAATTAAAAAAGAAACTCCAATCCATCTAGTTATAGAATATGGCCCGTTTGGTTCAATATTTACAATAGGCTTCAGGACTCTAAAGTCCCTTAGCAAAATGCAAATGCATTTGGTTTGTGCTTTTGCTCAACTTTGAGAAAATACAATTGTATCTTCAAAGAGCTCTAAAGACCTTTAGCTCAAAGTAGATTCAGAGGTCCTTTGGGAAATAGCATTCTGAGAATGCAAGTTTTGGCCCTTGGTTACTATGCATCTTCTTCGAACCATCGCACAAAAAAGCCAATTGGAGGCCGACGACCAACGACTAAGGGGTCGTGCAAACCAGCAACCACCACCTAGGGGTTGCCTGACCCCAACGACCACTGTTGGACCTCAGGCAACACCTGGGTTGCGTGACCTAGGTGATTGTTGGCCTGAATTGTGCAACCTAGGCAACGCCATCGTGTGACCTTAGGCAGCCTTGCTTGAGGTGGGTGATCTTAGGCGAGGCCATTTGGTGGCTAGATCTAGCCGTTCGACAGCCAGATTTGGTTGTCGGTGGCTAAACTCAAAAAAAAAAAAAAGTAATTATTCATTTACAAATGCAATTTTTACCAATTAACATTTAAGTCAAAGTTATTTTTCAATATACTTTAAAATTATAATTCACCAAACACTATTTGCATTTCAGAGAACCTCTTTAGCTCAAAGATATTTGTATTTTTTCAAAAATATTCCCCCAAAACCAAACCAAACGGGCCTATGCCCCTTGATTCAGATTTAATGGAAACAAAGTTCATGGGGGTATCACCATCTGCTTGGAACTTCACAACGCAAGAGAAGATGATAAACTAGTTCCTTGACCAAGGGTGGATTGCACAAAAATGGGCTTAGATTGCAAGCTCTTCACCTTATATGCACTAGAATGTGGTGGTATAGGAATACCATATTACACAATCAACTATTCCAAATTCTTCACAAGCAATTAAGTTGATTTTACAGGGGTTTATGGAATTTTCGAACAAGTTTAGAGAGGAGAACAAAGTAAAGATAAGTTCAGAAGCTGATTATTGGGGAAAGGACATCGAGGGTTCAAACTTAATGTAGAAGGTGCGTGAAAACATAAGAAGGAGCCATAGATATTATTGCTTGACGATAAGAATGAATATCTAGTGAAGAGGATGATAGGTGGACGGTGTTCACATTAGGATAAAAACACAGGCAGTGCTGATGAATCTCAAGGGGGTGCACACGTCTGGTCCGAAGAAAGAAGATCCCCATGCTTCGAGGTAAATATTGACCATGGATAAGAGCTAGGTGTAATTCAATCCCGATCCAGATTAAGCGGTTTTAAGCTTCACCCGATAAGTACGCAAATCAATTTGGATCAGACTTTCAATTAATTGGAAAACCTTCAAATCCATGAGGATAATTGTAATTCAAGTTCAGTCAAATCAAATTTGGGCAAGGTGACGGCTCTCACCGGCCATGCTTACTGGCCCTCACATGTGGTTGCTCTCCGAGATAAAAAAAGATAGAAAAGTAGAAAAAAATAAAATTGCAAATAATTGTCCTTGCTAGTGCCGGCCACGCCTCTCATAAGACAGAATGGCTGACGCTGACAAAATTGCTCGAAATAACTAAATTCCTATTGTTGGGACAATTCAGTACTATAAAATTACGCTGACGAAACTGTTCCATTCATTCACGGGACAATGTTCTTTTATCTTGTCCCACACATTTATTCGAACACTTAGAACCAAGTTTAGTTCGCAGGCCCCTTTGCTTACAACATTCAGTTTCTGTTGTAGGACACACCAACCCTAGTGACGTACTGTCACTTAACACTTGCTTCTTTTACAGAGACGCTAGACTACATTTCATACATATAGAGAGCCCAAGAACCACTATCACATATATGGACTCATAATTTATTTTTTCATCCTCTTCTTTCTTCATGCAGTTGGATAAGAAGCTTCCGTGGCAAGACCACAGAGACCAGCCTTAGAGCTCACATCCTTCTGGATCCTCATGTACCCTTTCTCTCCCCACCCGGTGCCCCACGAATTCTTCATCAGCCAATACTTGGTCCCGCCAGAGCCAGAGGTCTTCCCATACCCGACTGCCGTGACCGCGTGGTCGATGTCGGTCCCACATGAGCCTGTGAACACGCCGCTTGAGTAGAATTGGAAATCAAACCCGCCCCCCTCAATTGCCACCGAGACTGGCTGCTTTGCCACGGCCTGCAAGAGGGCCTTCTCGTTGTTGGCCGGCACATCCTGATACCCAGTTATTGAGGCTGCGGGGTTTGCCGTCTCGGCCGTATTGCAGGTCCCGTCATCTCCCTGGTAAGGATAGTTCGCCTCAGTCGTGAGGCCACCGTTGCTTACAATGAACTTGAAGGCACTGTCCATGAGTCCGCCCCAGCAACCTTCATCGTTATCATTACAATCCACGAGTTCTTGCACCGAGAGTGGCACCAACTTCCCCTTCTTGATCATGGTAATCCCTTCCATAGCTGCCACAGCCGAGAATGCCCAACAACTTCCTGCAAAAGGAGATAGTAAAATGAATTACAAAGAGACATATGTACACATGTAGTATGATGGGCGTAAAAGGAATGTAACAGTGAATTACAGATAATATTGTTAGCTTCTATATGCACAATTGTTGCCTCTTTTCAACCGCTTGAGTACGACAAGAGAATTTTGACATTTTCGCAGGACAAGTTTTGATATTCCACTCACCACAGTCGCCTTGATCCTTAACAGGTGTCACAGCCTTCTTGGTTCGCCAGTCTAAGGCAGCTGGAATGGCGGTGAAGTTGGCATACTTGAACGGTTTTTTTTCGCCAGAGGACAGGACCCTTGTGGGCCTCCTCTTGTAGCCGGTGTAGGAAGCGCGGAACTCCTCATTGGTTAGGTCTGCGAACTTATTCACAGCCATTTTATACCCCACGTCCTTACCATTATTAAAGGCGTTGATGCGCTTAACGTTCTCTTTAAATATCTCATATCGTTTTGCCTTTTCAGCCGCATCCTTGTAGACACGCCCGTGGATTGCCATCCACTCCTCATGTTGCTTTAACGACTGTTCCTCTTCAAGAGGGCGACAAAGAGTTTCCGAAACAAAAACTATGATGACCAAAAGAGCAGCTGATGTGAGGAATGAGAATTGGTTTTGTTTGGCCATAGTCGCGCTCTGGGTACTGTCTAGGACACAATTGGAGTGACTTGGTGAGTTGTAACTTTCAGTTTGTGCACGAGGAACTCCAAATGGGTGTGTTGGGTTTTTATAGACAAAATGCTGCTCAACTGTCGTTACTCTCACTCTCTCTCGATAATGCTTCAGTGGACCCTCTCCTCCTCCTTTGTGCCTGGATAGCTGTTGCGACTTAGACCCCCAAAAATTAAGCTTGCTATTGCACCCTCATCATGAATTGCACGGGTGCAATTGAAGTGACTCTGGTTGTCATTGACTGATGGGTGATTAATAAAAATGCTCCCATTCAACATTGTCATGTAGTGCAAAAATTTATGGTTCTAAGAGGCTTGTGCGTTGTTTTACGTGGATGTGCATTTGCATCTATGTTTGCCTTCCAATCATGGGCAAGTTATTACTAGTTTTCTACAGTAAAACAACTAGCTTGGGTCAGCATCAGCTAATAAAATATTATTGATCTTGAAGGTGTGATTCTTTGCCAATGAATTGGTGCCACGTAAATAGTCATAAATAACTGAGATTGGCTGGTGGTGCGCTCCAAGAAAACTGAACTTCTACACTGAAATCGTATTTTATGACCAATATCAACTTTGGACGACCATTGGCTGAGTTCCCATTTTGCTTAACTATATCAACGTGTTTTCTAGGTTTGGGAAGTGCTTCTAGATTCCTATGTTTGGAAATAAGAATGTAACTCACTCAAGCTCTTGAGCTATTCAAGTTTGACTTAGATTACTCAAAAGCTACTTGATTCTTTTGCTCATAAACTCGTCTGGAAAGTATAAATAAAATAATCTATTTTTAGAATAGAAATTGATTTCTAAAATAGAAGGGCTATCATTCACACTGAGAAGAAATGAACAAAAATATTTACTTGTTAGGGAAAACAAGATAGTAGTCTAGATCGTTATTTGGGGCCAATAAATGCTAATAGTGCAATCCATGTCAAAAGGGTACATATGATATGTGGATATACTTTAAGGAGGGACTACATGTAGTGGATTTTTAAGAGGTTATGGATAAAATTGAACAAATAAAAAGTATCGCAACCCCATTAAATATTGGAAAAAAAGTTTAGTAATTACTCATGTCGTTACTCCTTTTTATCCTCATAGCATTTGTTTTTATGGTGAGAAAAGCCAACTTAAAATAGGTAAACTTTGATCTCATCAAAGTACCTCTATAAATTACATGAGGATCAAAGGTCGGAGAAGTAATGTAGAGTACATAAAAGGAGTTTGGTGTTGTGTCCGAAGGGAAATGCCCAGAAGCCATCCAATGTATAAATTGGAGTCCCCGGCCTCTCGAGCAAGCACCTAGATCGCATCGCATTTTCAATCAGAACGTTTTGTAAAGTTTGGTTTAAATCAATTTTTATGTGATTACACTTTAGAACCTCTTAAGAGTGTTCCTCCGGTTCTTTTGCAAGTTTACATGAAATCATTGTAAAAGATTGTGTCAAACATAAGCAAATCACTCTTCCGCTTACCACTGGAAATCTAAAATATAAGGAAATACCATGCTTCTAGCTAAAAAATAAAAGTCATGGGGACCTAATGACATCGACGAAAGCTCAGCATGTGACGTTAAGCGAGGCTTTATTTTAAACGTGTAACCTCCTTATTCAAGGTAGATTTACCACTCTCACTCTCTCCATGAACATAGGTCTCGGTAATTCAAATCAAACCACCTTAATCTTGTTATTTCATTTCTCTATTAATCTCGCTATTATGGTGAATTGCACAATCTAATTGATCAACAACACTAATGCATGCTCTACATTTTCTTAATGTCATCCAATCATGAATGACTGAGAATTAGTTATGTTGCTAGTCAAGACAACATAATCATCCTCGATATCTAGGGTTAATATAAAAAAACGAAAAACCAAATTATGGCCACTGTAACACAACTACCCTAAATTTTTTTTTTTTTTTTTTTGTATAACTAAAAGCTTTACACTTGCTTATGGTCACATAAATACTCTAAACTTTTTTCTTGTGTCATAAAAAAAAAAATCCGAACTTATATCAATATGATAACAAAAGTATAGTGCAAGTGCCTAAACTTGGCACAGGGAGCCATTTAAGCACCAAAAATTAGAACGATATACATAAGTGTCACTTTCTTTGAAAAATGAGACATTTAAGTGCTAACTCAAATGACGGGTGTCAAAAATCCTATGTGGCATTTTTTTTTTAATAATATAACTAGCTTGCATGGCTCACCAAAGAGTTGAGTCAGTAGAGAATAACAAAAACAATGTCGTTTTGCCTCTTATTTGAATTTTAATATAAATATTAATTAAATTAAATTAAAAACTTAAAAAAAGTTGCAGAAGGTGTTGTGCAAGGGCTTCTTCTTCCTTTAAAAAAAAAATAATTTAGTTTTAACTTTAGTTTAATTAATATTTATATTCAAATTCAAATTCAATGCAAAACGACATCTTTTTTGGCTTATCTTGCCACATCAATATGCAAAACGATATTATTTTTGACTTATCTAGCCACATCAGCATTCAAAATAATGTTATTTTGCACTTGTCTTGTCAAAAAAACTCTACGTCAGCATTTTGACCGGATTTTCTTATTGTTGGCACTTAAGCGATCAATTTTGCTTCGATTTTGACACTTAAGTGTACTTTTCCAAACTTTTAATACTTAAGTGTCCCATTATTTTCGAACTTTAGGTGTCCGCGCTTCCAATATAACGAATATAACTTGGATGTAATTGAAATAGGGAATATATATGACATAGATGTATAAGTTTGGAATTCTTCATGGTACAAAAAAAGTTGGGGGCATTTGTATCTCGGTGAACAAGTTTATGGTTTTAGGCAACACGAAAATAAAAGAAGAAGAAGAAGAAGGGGTATTTGTGTCACAATGGGTATGGTTTAGGGTTTTTTGTTGGTATTTGCCGTATAATATAGGAGCATCATAAAACTCCAAATTGAGGTGCACATGTGAGGATGTTTGGGGAAATGAATTCCACATCAGATCTATGTTTTAACATAGAATAGTCAACATATTGTAATCAGATCATAATGGAATTATCTTAAATTTTTCAGTGAAGGTCAGGCTCAAGCTTGGGTTCTCCCTTGGGGATCCCCTTTGTCGAGGACTTCAGGTTTTTGTTGTTAATTCTCAATAAGTGGTATCAAAATCAATAGTTGATTAGATTGAATAGGTCGAATATGTATAGATGGGTAGTTGGTTAATATTTTAAAGCATAATGTCGCATATGACTCATCTATCGATGTGACAAATAATGTGCTTTCGCTAAGTTTGGTTGGGCCAAAGAAATTAATGGGAAGTTAGAAGGGCAGAGTTTTGTCTCTTGCCAAACTTGGCGAAGTCAAGGTGCAGAATGGAGTAGACTTTATATTGTTGTAGAAGGATACTTGCATTCAGGGGAAGGGGGCCGAATATAGGAGATTCACATGCGAAACAAAAAAAATTCTAAGGTGCAAGTGCACGGGTCTTAGGCAAAAATTTATGGATACCACGGATGTGATTGAAGTGACTCTAGTTCGCATTGACTGATGGGTGATTAATTGAAATGCTACCATTAAACATTGTTATGTAGTGAAAAGATTTATGGTTCTAAGCAGTTTGTTGGTTTTGTGGTGGTCTTAAATTCTAGCCAAAAGCATATCGATGGTTGATTTCTTTTTGTTGACGGTTAGCAACTTTGACCTTTCATAAATTATATTAGCGTGCTGTTAGTAGATATGTACTTGCATCTATGTTTGCCTTCCAATCATGTGTAAGTTATTGTGATTCATGTTCCTATGGGAAAGAACTGGTTTTCTTCAGTGAAACAAATAGCTTTGGTCGGCATTTGCTAATGAAATATTATTAATCTTGAAGGTGTGATTCTCTGCCAATGAATTGCTGCCACGTAAATAGTCATAAATACTGAGATTGGCTAGTGGTGCGCAACAAGAAAACTAGACTTCAACGCTGAAATCATATTCTTTGACCAATATCAACTTTAGACGGCCATTGGCTGAGTTCCTATTTTGCTTGACTTAGCCATATCAACGTGTCTTTTTGTTTGAGAAGAACTTCTAGATTCCCATGTTTGGCGATAAGCATGCAACTCAGTCAAGCTCAGGTGCTGTTCGAGTTCAACTTGCTGATCTACCCAAGCTCGGCTTGATTCTTTTTGAGTTCAAGTAGCTCAAATACTAATTAATCAAGTCTAGTCAAGCTTAAAAATAATAGCTCGCGAGCCTAATCGAGTGATTCAATCTTTATGTATTTTAATAATAAAAATTCATTAATAAATATGAACTAAATAAATATAGTACTAGTTTTCAATTATAGCGTATTTTAATGATTCCAGCTTGAGTTTGGGTTTTATTGTGAGTTTTGAGAGAGAACCATTATCTAATTGATTCAAGGTGAAGCTTATTGAAAACTTATGTAAATCAATTATCTACCTTTAACCATTTGATTTGAGTCAGACTCAATCATCGAATTGGTTGTTGACTCAACTCAATTACACACTTACTCCCCTAGTTTGGAAATTTAGTTTGAAACTTTAAGTTGCCGGATTTTGCTTGTGCATAAAATGTAGGAATAATGATACTCAACTTTTTTTCAATTTTTAATGTGATCTATGAACCTTTTTTTGTTTAATAAATTCGTTGAACTTTTATAATTCCAAGCAAAGTAATTTTTCCATTGAAAATCCTAACACTTACTTGATGTGGACATAGTTTCGTTAACTTAGGGTCCTTTTGTTTTGCAGAAAATGGGCCATTTCCAGAAAATATTTTCCCAGAAGTCATTTTCCAGAAAAATGACAATATTTTCTAGTGTTCGGCTAAAACCTGAAAATGTTTCGGAAAATGTTTTCCGGTGTTTGGTAAGGAAAATATTTTCCATTCCCCAGATTAGCGAGTGCGAGTGTCAAGCTTGAGGCTCGCCAGATTGATGAGCGCAAGTTTGAGATCGACGAGCTTGAGGTTCGCCTAGTCCAACGACTAGCCAAGAAAAAAGAAAATGGGAAACAAAGAAAAGAAAAATATAAAAATAAATAAAAATAAAAATAATTCAAATTAAAAAAGAAAAAGAAAATTAAAAAATAATTCGAATAAAAAAAGAAAAGAAGAAGAAGAAAGGGGAGGAAGAAATGGGGATTTGTAAATGTGTGAGATAGGAGAGATCAAGTGAGGAAATTATTTTCCACTTTTCAAAAGTGGAAAACATTTTCCCCTACTTTAGAATACTTTTTTCCTTTGATGAAAAACATTTTCCCTAACGAATTCATTTTCCATGAAACGAACACAGGAAAATCCGGAAAATATTTTCCCGGAAATTATTTTCCACGAAACAAACGGAGCCTTAATGTAGATTCACTAGGTTGGCATGTACGCGACTTACATATGGCTTCCATGTCAAATATATATATATATATATATATATATATATATATATATATATATATATAAAGGAACAAAAACATTTCCTAATTGGGGAAAATGAGGTGGTAGTCTAAATCGTTATTTAGGGCCAATAAATGCAAATAGAGCAGTCCACGTTGAAAAAGTATACGGGGAAAATTGTTCAAAAGTCATAAATTTATTGCATTTTTGTGAATATAGTCTTAAATTTCTAATTATGCCAATTGAGTCCTAAGCCTTTCATGTTTTGCCAATTGAATCAATTCGGTCAAAGTTCATGGACAAAATTAAATAAAAAAAATTGTATCGACCCCATTATTATTGAAATAAAGTTCTGGAACTATGTATATCTTTACTCCTTTTTATTCTCATAGCATTTGTTTTTGATAACAAGGGAACCCGACTTAAATGGGTAAACTTTGGTCCCGTCAAAGTACCTCAATTAATTAAATGAGGATCAAAGGTTGGAGATGTGACTAGATCAGAAGAGTTTGGTGTAGCGTCCGAGGGGAGTGGAAAACGTTAGAACCTCTTAAGAGTGGTCCTTCAGTTCTCTTTCCAGGTGTGAGGCGAAATAATTTCTACATTGCTAATGATGTCGACGAATTCAAACTTAAGCTCTCCTTCTAATAAGGTACACGGCTCTTTGGTGCGCCTAGCCAACACTCCCATTGTCAAAACTTTCATTGCTTCTAGATATTCATGTTTCCCCCTTCTAGATATTGCTTTTTAGGCTCCATATACTTCTTTGTGGAAGAAGGTGGTGGGTGGGGCTGATTATACCCCCACTATTAGAGTAAAATTCCTTATATAATCTACTTACTGAAAGCTCACTGGATAAAGTTGAAATTAGGTATTAAGAATTTAAGCAATAAATTACTTCTTTCTACTTAAAAAGTTAAGTAACCCCTACCCGCTTACCGCGTTAAGTAAGTTTCCTGATTTCATGAAATTTTTATGTTGATATTAGTTTTAATCATCAGATAACGTTTAAACTCATTGAGTTCTGAGCTTTTTAATTTTCAGTACTTAATTATATTCTCGATGGGCCATTAGTAATTATAAAGCTTGATTGGCTGCAATTGCAACTGTACTTGGTCAAATACATTAGTTCGTAGGAGAACAAATAAAATTCTAAATCTAATGAGTATTCCACTTTCGTTGAGATTAAAAGGAGAAAGTGAATGAGTGTTGTCTCCACTTTGTAGCATTATCGTATTCAAGTCACATCCGTTATAAATATTAATTTATTTTACCAAAATTAGTGCTGGACGCGGCTCATGAAAATCTATTTGAAATGAATTTTCTTTATTTTTTCTATAATTTGAGAATTCACTATTACTTAATAGATTTAATTAAAGTGTCTCGTGAGCCATATATTATGCATTGCAACTAAGGAAAATTTACAGTGCTCTTTTTCTTGTCAGAAAGGAAAAATTACGGTATTCAATATATTGTTTTTTCTCATAAGAAAAATTCAAAATAAGGGCCTAAAGTATTCTCAATTTATCAAAAAAAGGAACCGAAGTGCCATTATTTTCTAAATTAAAAAAAAAAAAGCATGAAGTGGACTTTGTTTTAAATAAAGGCTTAAAGTCGCTATGTCAGTCTTAAAAAAGGACATAACTTCACTAGCTAGTTAAGGGCATTTCCATCCTTCATCATTTTCTTATTTTCTTTCATTATTTTCTTTATTTTTTCCTTTTTTGTTTTTTGTTTAAAAAAAGTATAAAACAAAAATAAAAAAACTAGGTGGGAAGGCTAGTCATACCACTTGCAGCTGACGCCCCACCGATGATGGCTTGGCCGCCATAGGCAGGGGAGAGTTGCCAACCCTCTCACTTGTGTGTGTGTATATATTAGCCTTTTTTTTTTTCTATTTTAATTTTTTTTGTGGAGAAAAAACAGAAAAAAAGGGAAGAAAATTAAATAAGAAGAAGAAGAAGTAAAGGATGGAAATGCCCTTGACCAACTAGTGAGGTCAAGTCATTTTTTGAGTTTGACATGGACACTTCAATCCTTAATTTGAAATAAAGTCTACTTCAGGCTCTTATTTGAGAAATTAAGGATGCTTCAAGCCCCTATTAAAGACAAGGGTCACTTCAAGCCTTTATTTGAGAAATTGAGAGCACTTTGAACTCTTATTTGGAATTTTCCCTTTTCTCATAATATATAGAATCATTTTTTGAAAACAGAAATATATTTAGTTAGCATATTTAGAATTAATGACACTCGATAACAAACTTTGTTTAATAAGGTATAGTTAGAGTAAGGATAACTTTGCTGGACATTAAAGATTGTTCAAAGTTTTCTGAAGTTTTCAACATTTCTCTAAGTTAAAATACGCCTTTGCATCTTCGTCAGAAAGGTGCAAGATTTTTAAAATGGGAAGTGCTTTTAGAATTGTCCCACTGTGCTAAGAAATGACGTGATCTTCCATATTATAAACTTAGCAATCCAAGCCTAGTAATCAAGCGAATTAGGTAAGAAAAGTTTCACTCGACAAATATTTATTGGATTTTGCTGAAGTATCCCCCAATCATTCACAGCAATAGGTTTCACCTTGGATCATGAAGATAGTTTCGTGATAAAAAAATTAGATATGTCACCTCGAAGAAAATAATAGTTGCAATAAATTTGACTAATGCCATAAATTATTTGGTCCTTTGTTGATACTAAAGTTTTTTACTCCAATCCCTTCCGCATTCCTTGAAAATTTTGCATTGAGTTGGCTATTAATATCGGATTTTGACCTTTAAACAAAATGATCCAGATTGGTCTTGCAGTCCTGCTCTTCATTGCATTCTTCGTATTTAGAAATGAGGAACTTAGACATAAGCAAGATCATGAATTTTTCTTATGCAATCCGATCTGAAAATTACAAAAGGGCCCTAGGCTCATTTGGACCCTCAAGATCAGTTCTGGACTCTCTTCCCCGCGCCTACGATCCGCCGGCCCCGCCCAACCGATATTGACAAAGTGAATTAAAACAAGCCTTAATTCGGAGTCGGATAACCCGATTCCTTTTATGGAACTCACTTTGTATACATCCTATTAAACGCTCAAGGTTACTTGATAGTTTGGCCCCCTATAAATACTTCCACCACCTTTAAGGTCAGGCTTATTTCAACTAGATCTCTCCCTGATGAACCTTGATATGTCGCAAAACAATGTGGATGTATATTGAAAGAAAGTGGATGAGGTTAGGAACGCCTAATACAATTGTCGCCTGCGGAGATTACATGGGCTAAAGATTTGAAAGGAAAGATGAAGGAACAACACAACTTACTGGAATACTTCAGCGGAAATCATAACGGTTCTGTTTGGATTATAAAAAATTCGATCCAAACCGAAACACAGCAAAAGCCCTTTAGTTTTCACTCTTCCTTCCGGTTTTCACTTGTCTCAGAGAAGCCATATCCATCGCTTCGTCTACTCCCAGACAACAACCTCATTTGGTCCTCCTAATGGCCATGGCGGCCACCAACATCCTCTCCCTCTACTAGCCTCCACCACCATCCAGTCCCCAAAGAACCCACCCCACAGCTCGTCCCCGACCACCTCCTTCACCAGCTCCACACCATACGCGCCTCCAGCCCCAGCCCACCCTCCACCCCGACCACCACAAACCCCACTGGCACCATCCCCTCCGATCTGCTCCTCCAGTCCCAGCTTGAAGGCGAAAGATCGAGCCTCAGAGTTTGCTCCACACAACATTGATTCCTTCGATGACTTGGGAAGATTTTGTTCTGGCCTTACCATGCCATCGATGGATCCAGCCTCAGTTTTTGCGACTTTTGTGGTAGTCTCGAATGAGGTGAACCGAAGGAAAGGTGGAACAATGTAAGGAGGAGAAGGAGGGACCAATAAGAAAAAGACACCAAAAACCGAAAGTCTGAACCAAACAGTGTTTTCGGTTTGGGTCCGAATGACCATGCATCTTTAATGTTCAGTTCGGTTCAGGTATTGAGATCCCAAACTGAACCGGATCATTGATACCCCTACTTGCCCTCTCTCCCAAAAACATGGGTTTGGCCTACTCATGAGTACGTCTAAAATCAGATTGAGCGACTAAAGAGGAAGCGGATGAAGCGTAAGCGAATCCTTCTAATTTGGCCCCACAGAACGATTGGACTAGTCAGACCTCCCAATTGTATTAGCATGTCTACATTGCAATTTTTTTTTTGAAAACCAACTGTAAGAACTTGTCGAACTAATAAAATTGAAATGTTTTTTTTATCGCGATGGGTATTCGATTGATTGTTGTGGGTTATCCTTCAATGACGTCTTTGAATAAGAGTTTGGAGTTGCTAAGATAGGCAGTTTTCCAAATCCCTTATTGATGAAATTTTGTCAAAAGACTGAATTCTCACAAACAAAAGATGTCGAGGACAAACATATTATTGCTCAGTTTTCAATATTTATCTTCCCTAGAAGGAGGGAATACCTTCTAGTTGCTTTATGTCCAAGGGATGCTGAGGCCCCATGAGGTCTCGGACGAAGCATTTTAAAGTCATACTTAGGACTCCAGCTTTCATTATGAGAGACAACTTTATTTTAAAGATTTCATCTTTTAGTTGTGCAGTAATAATATTTACAATTTTTCATCCTTGATTTGCCATTGCTTGCTCGCAATCCACGCACATAGCAGGTAAAGGCGAGAACTACCAAGAGGGCATGCTGGACCAAAATAATGAATTACGCGGCATGCTCGTACGAGACAACAGGAAACAAGGGCATCGCCAAACTGGAAGAACAGTTCAGCGCATTACGAAGGTTGGAAATATCGCAGGCGGTCGAGGGTCTCTCACACAATGGTACATAATGGTTGGGACCAACAAGACAGGGACATCAGTTGAACCGTTGGAAGCTTTCATGCAGCAATATATGTCCGAATTTTGAGGATGAAATTTCATTGAAAGAGAGTAAAATGTAATGTTTGGTGCCTTTTGATTGGGTGGTCACGACCTCTGGGAGGCGGCTTAGACCATCTAGGGCTTTGATTAATAGATTATTATGCCCACACTTAACTCGGACTCTCTTGATCTCATATCAACTTGTGACTTATAATCTAAGTTCTTAATATACAAATGAGTTTCAAGTAGAAGTCATCATTAATCTATTTTTTGGTGGATCAATTAAAAATCTAAGTAAGTAACAAGAGAATTACTTCACTCCTATGAACTAAAGATTATAGGAACATTTTTAAATGTGAGTACATTAGATTTCACCTAACACCCTTTCGATACATTGTCTCTTTTATTTCAGAAAATTTTTTTGTAGATAATTTGCATTACTTACTCCGTAACATGTGAGGTAATTAGGCAGATGCGCAACCAATACTTAACACCCAATAACGAAAGCGTTAAATAATTGTGAAGAAAAGAAGGAATGGGTTACCTTGAAGCAACAAAACATTTGCAAGTGTTAGCTAGAAAATCACATCATCCTGAATATAATTTCTAATTTACACGCAATTTTACTCAAATCTTTTTAGGTTTTCTCTCGTTTAATGAAAACCATGCTTTATATAATGTGTGCTACTAATCTAACATGACATGTGACATAAGTTATTTAAATGTCCTAACCCTAACAATGATGAAATATATTATCTCAGCACAACACACAATTTCCTAAATATATGAACCTAAACATGACAGAGATCTAATTAAATGAAACGTGCAATTTCTAAAATGACGTGCGATTTTTTAACCATGCACAATTTAAATGGCATGCACATAATGATGTGGCACATGACATGGTACTTATGCACTTAACCTATATGACATGCACATGACATAGCAATATGATATGACCTAAATTACATGACATGCATGTGATTTTTCTTTTGTATTTTTCCATGATTTAAAAAAAAAAAATGCAACCTATCTTGAAAAAATCTACTTTAATTGTATCTAATTTTTTTGTTTTCTTAAAATGAACAAAATCAATTCAAACCAAACAAAGATAAAATAAATAAATCCACATCAAATACGACACCAAATCGCCAAATCACACAAGATATTATCCGTGTCCACTTAATTTTGGAAATCAATTGATGAAGGCATCAGGACCTACAAGAAAAAGTTAACCAAGCTCGATGGAAGGAGACAAAGCTCGTCAGAAAGACTAGGTATTGCAAAAGAAACAGATGAGTGAAGGCGCGTGCGAAGGTCGAGGGGACCCAGAGAGTTCTCCACTAATTTCACTTGGTTTTGTCTTCTTGTGAATCTCAAAGTCCCCGACAGAGAAGCGAAACGATGATGGATTACTCTGTCTCTTTCTCCATTGAACTTCTCCACCAGTTGTAAATATCTTGACCACCGCTTAACTCCTCCCGTGATGGATGATCTGAACATGTGGAGCATGCTCTGGGCTGGATTGGCACGAAATTTCACCAGTGAAGATCTACAGGAACAACACTGGACAGCCTGCAACTTAGGGGCTTGCTGGAATCGTCACTGAAGAAAACTGCTTAGAGGAGGGCCATCAGAGCAAGCTGTAATCGCCGGAAAACCTGCAGAAAGTTTGACAAAAGTGAATTGGATGAACTACAGCGCTGGGGACTGGTTTGGGCTGGCCCAGATACTCAACGGAGAAAGCTAGACAGCCGGCCTGAGGAGAGTCATGAGCTGGATGGTCGCTAGTTTGTGATCTCGGCTGGCGTTTGTAATCTTGTGAGAGGCCACTGGCTCGTGGATTGATAGCTGAAGGCTCAGTAGAAAGGAGTACTTGCTGCGGAATCGCCGGAGAAAATTGCACGGAGAAGAGGACGAGCAGCCGCTTGTGGATGTCGAGGCTCAAGAAGAACGATGAAGAACTTTTTCGAACCTCTCCTGGACACTTTCTTTTCTCATTGTGGACAACGTGGGTTCTCAGAAATTTTCGTTCCGTGTATTCCATATGCGTTATGTTATGCGTGGCCTTGTATTGAATTGTGCGGCCCCCTCCACAATCGTTGAACAAAGGCTTGCCTTTATAGGCTCCACTCTAGGTTTTTTTTTTTTTTTCAAGAGCAAAATATTTTACTTCCAAATTATGATATTCATTTTAGGGAATTTTTTATTCTTTCCTCTAGTTGAATATCATAGAATAATATAATTATCTTCGAAGTATCTTATATAATAATTCTATAATTCAATTATACCAAATTGCCCTACAATGCAAATTTCCATTACATACATATAATATGGGCTTGATTAAAATTACATGCTCTAATGGGCTCAATCTAATTTATTAATTGAGTTCAGAACTTTCCATCTAAGTCCATCCCTGCCAGACTAGTAAATATGTAACTAATTGAAATGCACTCTTAATAACTATGTAATTTAACTTAATATTTTTGTTATGAACTAAAATTTAGTCCCTAATTTATTACACAATTAATAACTAATTAAGTCGCCAAAATTTAGGTATTAACATGAGTCGAAGAAAGTGGGCCCCAAAGAAAAAGGTTGACTAGTCAAATAAGGATAAAAAGAGACGCTCAGCTCAGTTTAGGACAAAAAGCTCATGCGAAAGGGAGAGAGAGGAAAAAGAAAGAAAAGAAGGGATGAAGAAGAAGAAAGTGAAAAAGAGAAGAGAGACTCGCACATTCTCACGTTTCTTGCCAAGCCAGATTTACTTTGATAAGCAACACTCGGTAAAAATTCAAGCTCTTCATTCTTCTCGTTGGAGTAGTTTTTAGAATTATGGCACAAATTCGGAATTAAGTAAACATTGAAATGCAAGGTCCAATTTAGGAGTGTCAAGGAGCTTTGAGATTTTACGAAAATCGATTTGAACTTTCAATTTGCTTGAAACGAATTTTTGAAGTCGGACATGTTATGAATAGTATTCGACTAGCAGCATTTGGGAATTTCGTCGGTTGTCGGCTACATTTTGGATTAGCCAAGCTATGAGTCTTCTAGCCTTCTATCTTTTTTTCTTCTTTTTTTCCCCATTCTCGGATGTTTATCTTTTCACAAGTATATTCCTTAGGCCAATGCTTATGTTCCAAGGTTTGGTCGTAGGTTCAACAAAAAATTGTGATTAGGTAATACAGTCCCATTTGGTTGATAAAAATTTTCATTTTCGATATGTATTTCATATTAAGAGTGTCACGCCCCGATCCTCGAGTACGCACACATCCCTTACCTTGGCTGATTAAATAGCAATGTCCAAGGACGTATCGCCAACCCTTTCTGTTTTTATACGCATGTTGAAGCATATAATAATAATCCACAGACAATAAAGCAATGAGATAGAAAAGTAGGACTCCAAATTTCCACTTTAAGAGCAACCACCCTTATATACATTGTAAACCATAGTGCAAATATATACAAGGCGAATTGTTAAGTCAAGTTTTAAACCACAAGTTTATAAAACAAGGTCTGCAAAAGGGAATCGACTCCCATCAAAAGAGGGTTGTCCTATGTCAATTCTTTAGGCTTCACCTTCTACACATCGGGCTTCCAGTCCTTCGCCACAGCTATCTAAGGACCTGAAAATGGTTATTCAATAACCAGTGAGACTACGTCTCAGCAAGTTCTACCCCTTAAGACCCGATTAGGAAACCAATACGCCATAAGAATTACCTATGCACACACGAGTCAAAGGACTTACCTTAACCTCAGTTTCATCCTGCAAATCAACATTATTTACATATACCTTATATCACATCACTCAATCAATTTATAACATCAGATCAAATCATTGATCAATCGACCTAACCGATTACATGTCATCTCGACCCTTCCTTGGTCGGCTCATCTCATTTACTCAAATTCAATGTTGAATTACAACATAGTGAGCACGGCCTACACGATCATCTCGAATACTCAACCCTAACATTGAATTAAGGCTCAGCGAGCACGGCCTACACAATTATCTCAAATACTCAACTCTAACGCTGAATTACGGCTCGCGAGTACAGCCTACTAAAACTTTGCGTAATGTCTTGAATTACGGCTCGCCGGGCACGGCTTACTAATTCTTCGGCAGTTAATGCTGTACCACGATAATTAACATAAAATTTCGATTGTCGATTATCCCAGCCTAATTTCTGAAAAATAAATAAATAATTAAATAAATATAAAAATTAATTATTAAATAGCAATAATTCCAATTTAGGCTCGTAATGCCTAATTGGAAGCTAAGACAAACCGGGAAAAATCCCGAGACACGTTCAATAAATACTAGAACATTTCTACTCGCTAATGACTATGTCTAACCACCTAACATGCATCGTTAAGTCACTAATTTAATTACTCTAAATTAATTTAACCACATAATCATGCTTAATTAACACTAATCAATCCTTAAGCATCATTAGTCTACTAAGCAAGGATTAGTGAGCTAAACTCACCTGTTTAACAATCCGTTCGGATCGAAATGTCGAGAACGTCGTGGGGACGTTTTTCTTCAAAGCAGGCCTAAGCTCCGGGGCTTGGAACCACCTCAAAGTGGCCTCCAAAGGTGCTATGATACCCACAAAATTCCTTACTGTTCTAGGCTGGAAATGAGAGGAAATTAGCTCGGTTTAAGTGGGAATTGATCGAAAATGAGGAAATAGGCCAAATCGGGCCTAGATGGAGATTTATCGGTGAAGGAATGGCTAAGGACAGCCTTGGCTGAACCCTACAAGATCCAAAACAGTTGTTGGGATGGAGGGCAGGCAAGGCAAGGGGCGAAGAGCTTGCATGGACGGCGGGGTGCGCGGGTGAGGCGGACGGCGGCGAGCGGCACGACTCCAGCGGCGGCTTGGCGTGCGACGGCGTCCAGCTTTTTCTTCTTTGCTGCTGGTGGCGTCGAACACAGCAAGGAGGGACGAAATTAAGTGCTTTGGCCGGCCAAGGGAGAGGATGAGGGAGAGAGGAAAGAGAGAAGCAAGAATGGGGACCTACCATGCACATTTCTTCCACAAGCTTATCCCCCAAGACCTTTCTTAGCCAAGTATCTTCCTTGGCTGCCATTGAGCACCAATGCTCACCCACAACTCATGAGATGGTCCATTTTGGCTAGGGGGAGGGGGAGCTACGAATTTCTAAGCAATTGGCTTCAATTGGTTGCTTAATTTTGCTCAATCCATCCTCATTTGGTCTCCATAATTTCATTTGGCACCTCAATATTTCAATTGAAATTTTTCCTCACCCATGAATTCGTCTTGTATCCCAAATTTGTGATAAAAAATAATCCCCTACCTTTTCTGAACAAAAACGGTCCTAAGCCGACTTTTTTCCCAAAAAGTCTCAAGTTTCAGAAAAATCTTCTGAGAATGAGTTGACGTCCCTAGAATTTATTGTGACATGACAGGATTTCCAATTTCTGAAATTAGACTTGAATTCGCAGTTAATTTCCATTCGGCGCGTTTTTAGCGTGACCGAAGCTACCGTGTAGTTTTAAGAGATTTTTAGTGCAAATGACCCGTGGTCAATTTTCCTCAAACAACAATATACCCATTCGACACATTGGCGACTCTCAATTATCGTGAAAATCTCGAGGTTTCAATTACGGACATAGGGTACCAAAACGATAGAGAAATCAGTCTAGTGCCGGTCGACGAGAATTTTCCAATTTAGTGGTGTCACCCACGATTAGCCAATTACTTCTCGGTTTCGAACCGACCTATCTTTAATCTCTAATCAATTTACGTCTATGCCGTAATGATCTTAGCAGATGAACACGGTTCGAGCAGCCGATTCCTAGTCAAATCCTCAAGTCTATTTGCCTTAAAATCCTTAATGGCTTTCCTAGATAATCTAATTATCTCAAGAGTGATCAGCTTTGAGAACAGTCCTATAGGCGCGTCGATGAAATGCCCGATTTATTCTATTGAAAACAGGACTGAAAATCTAGGATGTCACAACTCTTCTCCTTTTATAAAAATCTCGTTCTCGAAATTTAAACCTTTACCAATCCTTAAACAAAAATGTGGGGGTATCGTCGTCTCGTCTAGTCTCACTTTCTTCGGTTGCTTCTTCAGTCCCGTGGTGTTGTCAAACCACTTTGACCAAGGAGACCATCTTAGTACACAGAAGCCGATCTGAACCGGGCTTTTCACGCACGATACTTAGTCATCCACATCTAATTCTTCAAGATTTAGCACGTGGGTTAGGTCAGGCTCCTACATCCTCAACCTCGACACGTGAAAGACGTCATGCACTCGCGCCTACTTCAGTGGTAATGCAAGACGATACGCTAGGATCTCGATTCTCTCTTTAGAACTTCAAAGGGACCTACGTATCTCGGTTTCAATTTTCCCTCCTTGCTGAAGTGCAAGGCATCCCTCATTAGTGACACCTCCAAAAAGATGCAATCACCAAATTTGGAACTCTAAAGGTCTTTGATGCTCAATGATACAACCTTTCTGACGGCTCTGAGCGATCCATAATTTGATTCTGATCACGGCAATTGCAATCATTAACTGCTGAACTAACTCTGAGCCTGTGATTTTTCTTTGTCTATTTTCCTTTCCACAACTAAGGTTTTGCACACTTTGCTATGCAATGCTTCAGAAAGAACCATATGACTGTTCTGCCGAAACTGGGAATCCTTAGGTCTTTATCTGATATAAATTCATTATTGGCACTCCATGTAGACGAATTACCTAACACACATACACTTCTGCATGCCTATTCAAACCAAGATCTTTCCGTGCTGTACTGAAGTGAGTCGGCTTCATCCATCTATTGACCACTATCCCAAATGGAATCATTACCCCTCTGGTTCCTTGACAAGCTTGTCACAAGGTCCATAGTGTTGTGCATTCAATTCCACTCTGGGGTCTCGAGGGGTTACAAGAGTCCTCTCGGTTTACAAAGCTGTGCCTTGATTCTAATCTGAGCATCCGGCTCAATTCTGAGAGCGGCTATAAGATTTGGAAGGTAGCCCATCTCAAATTTGAAAACCGAATCTCAAACTTTCTCAAGTAAGGTTCATACCTTAACTAGCATATACACATTTAAAGACTCTCGATTTATCGCATCAGTGACTTCTTTCGTTCTTCTAGGGTGATACCAGATATCTCCATCCTAGTCCTTCAAAGTTCTAATTCACAACGCTATTTCGTTTTAAATTACTTTTGGGAGAATAAACACTGGAGACTTTCTTGGTCCGTGAAGATCCAGGACCTTTCTCCACATCACTAACATCTCCAAAACTTTAGGGCTAAAATTTATGCTACGAGTCCCAAGTCATGCATCGGGTAACTTAGCTCGCGAGATCTCAACTGACGGGACACATATGCAACAATCCTACCATGCGTATGCAGCAATCCTACCATGTTGCATCAACACGCAATCTAATCCTCTGAACGATGCATCACTATAGACTTTGCATCCTCCAAAGGGGATGGTCATCACAAGTGCGGTAGTGAGCTTCCACTTGAGCTCTTGAAAACTACACTCACGCTTGTCTGTCCACACAAACTCTACTTCTTTCTTTAGAAGTCTAGTCAATAGCGACATAGATTTTGAAAATCCTTTGCCTAAGTTCACGTGGCCTAGGAACGCAATACGAGTAAACCAAAACTCGCATTTGCTAAGCTTAGCGTCCAATCCATGAGTCTTTAGGGTCTGAAGTACCATCCTGAGATTTCTCTCATGCTCCTTAGCACTCCTCAAATACATCAAAATATCATTGATGAACACGATCATGGACTGATCTAGGTATTTCTCAAATACGCGGTCCATCAAATCCATGACAGTAGTTGGAGCGTTTGTCAGACCAAATGGTATTACAATATTCTCATAAAAGCCATATCAAGTATGAAACGTTGTTTTCAATATAACCTTCTTCCTGGTTCTCAACTGATGATAATCTATCCTTAAGTCGATCCTTGAACACATCGACCTTCTTTATAACTAGTCCCACAATTCGTCGATCTTCAGCAATGAACACTTGCTCTTGATCGCCACCTGATTGAGTCAACTATAGTCGATGTACACTCACAACGAACCATCTTCCTTTTTCTCACAAACAAAATTGATGCTTCCTAAAGCGATGCACTAGCATGTATAAATTCCTTATCCAGTAATTCTTCACATCTGTACCATCAATTCTTTCTACTCAAACAACGACATCTGGTAAAAAGCTTTTGTTGAGTATCTTTGACTCGGTTGCTGACTCAATCGCAAATTCTACCTCTTTCATTGATGATAGGCCTGACAATCCCTATGGCAACACTTTTAGAAATTCTTGGACTACTTAGAAGTCCTCAATTTTCAATTCTTCAATCTGTCTTGTCTATGACAATCACCTTGTAATCATGGCAACCTCCGTCTAACAAACGGGTTGCCTTTAACCGACGAAATTGATGAAATCGAAGATTCTTTTCGACTCCTAATAAACTCGACACTTTAACATGCTAATGGACTAAGCTGGATTACTCCATGACCTTTATTCATTACTACAAGATGCTCCATGAGCCCCTTCTATTCATGCGGCATTAAAGTTACATCTCAACAACTAGTCGAGCACGACCATAGCTAGTGATTCTCCTTTCTTCGACTTTATTTCAACAAACTGAAATTTGACAAACTTAGTCCAAAGCTATGCTGCACTACTCTGATAAGATTTCCTCAAGAACGTTCTTCCTTTGATTGGTGTAGGGTTGGTTCCATTCCTATCCCTTTCGACATTCTAGTGGCATCCTAACTGTAGTAATGGCATTTATGCTCCTTTGGAATTTTACTAACCGTACTTCACCTGATGGCCATGTTTGCTACAATCAAAGTACACTCCAGTTATATTAGGACACTGGATTGATCCATGCTTCCTTCCACAACTTCAACACACTTCTGGTGAGTCCTTTGTCTCCTATCGAGTGACAACATGCACTTTTACTAGCACTGAGATCTATCCCAAATACCCATATGCACGTTCTGCACGCATTCACTCTGGTTTGTCCCATCAGTGGTGACAGCAACCGCTGTCGTGGTCCCATCGACCTTCTGGTACAGTTTCTGGCTAAGTAACCCTATTGGCCATGCTTGAAACAAGCACCCGTCCTAAAATGGTACAAGGCGTAACCATGTTGTCTCTTACAGGCATGACATACTCTATTCCGATTCAGTACTGACTTATCTAACCCCACCTTTCCTGTTGGGCGGAATAGAATACTTTTCTCCCAACATCGGTCTTTTCCCCGACCGATTTCCATTTCTGCTGGAACTGAATCTTAACTCATACATAATGGTTTGCTCCCAAATCGCATCTCCATGCTGGACCTCAGCAGGTGTGGCAACAATGGCGATTGCAGCTCTGACGCCGATTGTGACAGCGGCAACAACGGCGACTTGATCTTGAACTTGTTGACTCGACAAGTTCCCAAGTATCACTTGCGCCTGAACGATCTCGTCAAACTTAGGATCGCTTAGTGCTGCTACACTAGTACCGGCTTATAGCAGTACTCTTACACTTGTGTTGGTCTAAGCCAATGCTCTGCCACCATTGCCTCGGGCACCGATCCTTGTCGGTGTTCCATCCCGAGTCACAGAGGTTACAACCCTCTTACTAGGAGTCATCAGCGCCTGATCACTCATTCTATAGGATCTTTATAGAAACATGTTTTCTAATTCTAATCGAACTTCGCATTCCAAAGCATATATCTGACTCTTCATTTCCAAGAGAACATCAAGGATTCTGCGGAAATCTGCTGAATTATCAGTCTGCGTACTGGCTTCGGCTCGATCTGATGGAGTAAAAGCAGACGATGGTATATCAGCATGGTCACGCAGATTTGGCGATGAAGCATCATGTCCCTCCTCAGGGAATTGAGAGTCATGAATGTCCTCTGGATCTGCTGGAGAGCGGCTGACTCCTTCACTGGTAACAGGATACGAGGACATTCCTCTTTTCTCACTATCTCCCCCTGTTTCTATGGCTTTAGGTGGAGGAGAGTGTTCCTCATGCTCTCCTTCCTCTTGATTTCCTCTTTCTTCAGCTTCTTCTTCAAATCTTTCTTCCTCTTCTTCTCTTTCTTCAGCTTCTCTCTCCTCTTCTTCCTTCTCCTCTGCTTCTTGCTCTTCTTCTTCTTTCTCCTGTCTTTCTCTTTCCTCTGCTTCTTTCTCCTGTTGTTCCATTGATTCTGGAGTAGAACGACTCAATTTCTTCAATGCCATAGCAGAGATGGTGAGGTCATCCTCATTATCTTCATCCTCCATGATGAGAGGTCTTCTCTTTTTGGATGGAGCAACCATGGGCTCCTTTCCTTTCCTTTTGCTGCGAAGAGACTTGATGAGGCTTGGCGGGGGTTGTCTCCTTCAATTTCTCCAACGCCTTGTCGAGTTCTTTCGTACGCATTTTGGACACCATTTTCAGTCCTACCACCAATTTGTCACACGGTCGAACACAGAAAATTTGTGGAGGCTGAATATTCAAATGTCTGAAAAACTTTGACACAAGACTTGGATAAGGAAGTTGACCCCTATCCTTTACCACTGCTATATACATATGGAACAGAATAGTGTGAGGAAGAGAAAACTTTTTCCCTGCATTGATGGCGTACATCAACTTTGCCTCTGAATTTGAAACATCGGTCTTGGAAGTTGATTTTGGCCTGAGACAATTAATCACAATCTTGTGAAGCAGAATGTTGAACGCACGCATCCTTGAGTATGTAATCATTCCCTCGTCCTTCATGTCTTTAACAAGCTCCAATGTGGCACGAGTTACGGAAACACCGATGGGTTGATATCTTCCTCTCAACACCAATCACATCTGCCAAAGATATCCACATCAACCACAAAGTCCTTATCTCGAACACTAAAAGAAATTCTATTCGCATCCAAGAAGCTAAGATTTGAATAGAAATATGCAGTTAGTTAAGCATAGGCTTCTGTGGTGTCAGAACAAAACTGTTCAAGTTGAAGAAAACTGAACTTTTCCCTCAAACTTACATTCACAGCATCAAGGAAGTCAAAATCCACACTCCTAAGGTTTATCACCCCACGCTTCAACAATTTGGAGTATAGATCTTTCTGTTCCTTCGATCTAAACGACTCTGTTCTTTTTCCTCGAATTTTTGCCACAACACCCATTCTCGGTTGAAATTGGCTGTACAATTTATCATCATCATCCCCATCGATTGGATTCAGTCCTCCAACACGCGGATCACTTGGGATATTTGCAAGGGTTTCTTCCGCCAACCCCTTAGGAGCAATTCCCAAATCCTCCATTTTCCGCAAAAAGATATATTCATTTCCATATCCCTTGTCTTTAAGAAACCCATCGATGTAGTTCAATGGAGTACCAGTGCTCTTTAAAGCACGGTAAAGCTTATAAATAAAAGAGGGCTTTTGAACTCTTACAGGATCTGCGTCTTCAACGATTTCTTCCTCTTGTTGATGATCACGGTCCTGTGGACTAGATGGTGGAGAATGACGCTGCTGAGAATGTTGTGGGCTCTGCTGCTGACTTGGTAACTCCTCTTCTTCAGTGAGATCAAAGTGAGTAGGCCCCTCACTCATTCGCCGTGGTCCCCTGCTTGTGATCCTCGAAGACTTTCTTGAAGACGACATCTTTCACAGTCTTCGGAAGATTCCAAACTTTTTGAAGATTAATCAAGGGAAGTAAACAGGAATGGAAGATCGGTGCTTTCTAGGGTTTTTGTGAGTGAATCGAAGAGGAACGGACAGAATATAAGGCACTGGAAGAGAGGCATACGAAACGTCGTAAAAAAAGAAAGTTTAAAGATGCCTTTTAAAAAATAACTGCATTTTTCGAGAAAATAGTCATTTCAAAAAATAACTTCTTTTTTTAAAAGGAAACGTTGCAGTAGTCACGTCAATATCAATAATCAAACACTGTTGATAAACGTACCTTTTCAAGATAAGATTCGAGAGAAAATAACTTACAGTCAAGGTCTTGTTTGTCTGAGTCTGAGAGTCTCTAGACTTTAACTTCTTCAAGCCTCAAAATGTTGAGTCTGGAACGGATGATTTCAAATTGATTTTTCTCCAAAGGCTTTGTAAATATATCCGCCAGTTGGTTCTTTGAGTCTACAAACTGAATCGAAATTTCTCCATTTTGAACATGATCTCTAATAAAGTGATGTCGAATCTCTATATGCTTTGCTCTTGAGTGAAGAATTGGATTCTTGGTCAGATTGATTGCGCTAGTGTTGTCACAGTTAATCTCCGTGCATGAATCTTTAATTCCAAAGTCTCTTAGCTGTTGTTTTATCCACAAAATTTGTGAACAACAACTTCCAAGAGCTACATACTCTGCTTCTGCTGTAGAAAGAGCTACTGTATTTTGCTTCCTTGAAAACCAAGACACATCCCCGCTTCCAAGTAATCGACGGGTACCCGAGGTGCTCTTTCTATCAACTCTGCATCCAGCTAGATCTGCGTCTGAGTATCCAAGAAGAGTAAAGTCTCCCCTTTTTGGATACCAAAGACCGAGACTTGAAGTTGAAGCAATGTATTTGATAATACGTTTTGCAGCACTTAGATGAGACTCTTTTGGGTCTGCTTGAAATCTAGCACAAATGCAAACACTAAACAAAATGTCAGGTCTAGAAGCAGTAAGATAAATAAGTGAACTCGACATTGGTATGTCAGTCTTTTTTGCAATTTTCCAGTCCAAACTTTTTGATAAGATCATTAGCATATTTTTCTTGATGAATAAAAGTTCCTTCCTCCAATTGTTTCACTTGAAGCCCAAGAAAGAAGGTTAACTCACCCATCATGCTCATCTCAAATTCATCTTGCATAGTCTTAGAGAATTTCTTGCACAAACATTCATTAGAGGATCCAAAAATAATATCATCTACATATATTTGAACAAGTATAAAACTTTTGTTTTCCTTTTTGATAAACAGAGTAGTGTCTACTTTACCTTTGACAAAGCCGTTTTGTATTAAAAACTTACTCAGCTGTTGTACCAAGCTCGGGGTGCTTGCTTTAAACCATACAAGGCTTTTTTCGGTCCCGCGAGTCCGGCTTCCTTGGTTCTTCAAACCCGGGTGGTTGTTCCACATAGACTTCCTCATGGATAAATCCATTCGGGAAAGCACTTTTGACGTCCATTTGGAATAACCTGAAATTCTTATAACAAGCAAAGGCAAGTAATAGTCGGATTGCTTCTAACCTTGCTCTTGGTGCGTAAGTCTCGTCATAGTCTATCCCTTCTTCTTGCGTATATCCCTTGGCCACGAGTCTTGCTTTGTTTCTTACGACCTTTCCTTTTTCGTCTATCTTATTCCTGAAAACCCATTTGGCTCCAATAACAGACTTACCCTTAGGTTTAGGAGTCAATTCCCAGACATCATTAATATTGAATTGTCTGAGCTCTTCTTGCATAGCTTCAATCCAGCTTTCATCGATAAAGCTTCTTCTATGCTTTTGGGTTCTATTTCGGAGACAAGAGCCACGGCACTAGATTCTTCGCGCCTTTTGGATCTTGTGCGAATTCCTTCATTAATGTCGCCTATAATGAGATCTTTGGGATGACTAGACTTATGCTTTCAATTACTGGTTGGTTTGTCAGGTTGTTGATCACTTCCTTCATTTGAATCTTCAACAATCATTTGATCTTTGGTCTTTAGAAGGCGAGGCTGCTTCTTTAGACTTTGTAGAGTACGGAGCGGAGTTCGAGATTCTTCAAGATGAGTCTGGATAGATTCATTTTGCATAGAATCTTGAAATCTGACATTCATTGATTCCTCCACAGATTGACTCTTCTTGTTATAGACTCTGTAGGCTTTGCTTGAGGTTGAATATCCAAGGAAGATGCCTTCATCGACTTTTCTTCAAACTTACCAACTCGATCATTTGCATTTTTCAATATAAAGCATTTACATCCAAACATATGAAAGTATGAAACAATAGGTTTCTTTCCTTTGAATAACTCATAGGAGGTTTTCTCTAAAATATGTCTTAGAAAAACTCTATTGATAATATAACATGCAGTTGAAACTGCTTCGGCCCAAAAACGTGAAGATATATTACTTTCAATTAAAAGAGTTCTAGCCATTTCTTGAAGTGATCTATTCTTTCTTTCCACAACTCCATTTTGCTCTGGAGTATATGGAGAGGAGAACACATGCTGAAGACCGATTCATTACGAATTTTGTAAAATCTTGATTTTCAAATTCACCTCCATGGTCTGTTTTTATACTTGAGATAACATACCCTTTTTCATTTTGAACCTTTTTAGCAAACTTTTCAAAATAAGAGAAGGTTTCAGACTTACTTGCCAGGAAATATACCCAAGTAAATCGTGAGCAGTCATCCACAATTACTAGGCAATATTTCTTACCTCCAATGCTCTGAGTTATGGTTGGTCTAAAGAGATCCATATGCAGAAGCTGCAGTACACGATTAGTGGAAACTTGATTTATTGGTTTAAAGGAATTTCTTACCTGTTTTCCCAATATGAATGGTGTGCATAGATCAGACTTTTGGTATGATAAATTGAGTAGACCACAAACAAGCTTCTTTGCTGAAATTTTAGCTATTTGCTTCACATTAACGTGTCCAAGCTTTCTGTGCCATAGGTTTGCTTCGTCTTGAATTGAGATTAGACATTGCGATTCATCTGGTTTCACATCCAAGAGGTAGATATTTCCATGTCTTCGGCCCATGAATGCGAGTAGAATCTTTGCGATTCGTAACATATTCCTTCTTGAAAGTTGATTTTGAAACCAAAAGTATCACACGGTGGTGACGATGCGAGCGGATTGTAGTTAAGTCCTTCCACTAATGAAACATTGCTAATTGTGAGGTTTCCAATCTTTACAGTTCCAAATCCCACAATTCTTCCTTTGCTGTTTCCTCCAAATGAGACTTTTCCACCATTTACTTGAACAAGTTTTATGAAGCAATTTGAATCTCCTGTCATATGTCTTGAGCATCCACTATCCAGATACCATTTAACCTTTTTCTTGATAGTGACCTGCATTTAAAAAAGAGACTAAAGTTTTCTTTGGTACCCATATTTTCTTGGGTCCATTTGTGTTAGTATGATATGCAGTTTTAGCCCATACTTTCTTAACAGGTTTCCAAACCATAGGACATTCTTTTTCAAAATGATTTGCACTATTGCACTTTGAACATCTGAGAGCATTTCGTCCCTCTTGGTTTTACAAAAACCTTTTGAAATGATTTTTGTAAGCTTCTCTTGAGGGTCTTTGCTTAATTCTTTCCTTCACTTTAGGAAAATCAATTAAAGGAATGGTTTTATTTGTCATTCCCAACCCATTTATTGAAATAAGGTCTTTGTCTTGAAAGAATTTTCTCAAGTTTGTCGATCCTATTGAAAATCTTTTTGAAATATTTGAAATGTCATTTTTTAGAAATGCATTTTCTTTCAAGAGATTATCTTCGCTTTCTTTAAGAGAAGAGACACTTATGTCCAAACATTTCACTTTTTCTTTCAAAACACTTTCCTGTTGTTTTAGAGCATAATTCTCCTTTTTGAGTTCGGAAATCCTTTTAAGAGAAGTCTTAAGACTAAAACATAACTCATCAATGTATTTAGAAACTTTAATAGGGATTTTAAAGTTACCTACCTCAAATTCACTGTATGAATCTGAGTTTGAATATGAATCCGATTGTGCCATCAGACATATGTTGGCATAATCATCATCACTCTCTTCACACTCTGTATCACTCCAAGTCTCTGCTTTGAGAGCATTTCGATACTTTTCAGCTTTTCCTTTCTTTTTCCTCAGAAGCGGACAGTTGGGTCTGATGTGTCCCTTTTTCTTACATTCAAAGCAGACTACATCTTTGTTTGATTCATCATCTTCAATAGACTTAGTCTATTGCTTTTGAAAACTCTGTTTCTTTGAATTGAATCTTCTTCCTTTTCTGTTCAGCTTTCTGAATCTTCTTATCATGAGGGCAAGCTCCTCATCGTCCATATCATCTTCAGAATCTGTAACATCAGAATCATCATTGGATTTTAATGCAATGGATTTCTTACCTTTAGGATCTTCATCTTCATTGATTCGCTCCACTTCATAAGACTGAAGAGTCCCAACCAACTCATCGACGAGATAGTGGCATGATTCTTTGTGTCTCTCTTATTGAGGTCTTAATGTGATTCCAATCCTTGGAGAGTCCTTGCAGTAGTTTGTTTACCTTCATGGGATCGAAATTGGTTGACCTTGATTTTCAAGACCATTCACGATATCGTAAAAACGACTAAACATGTCGGTTATAGATTCTCTCGATTTCATTTTGAAGGCTTCGTATTGACCGAGGAGAATGTTGATTCCTGTCTCTTTCACTCGATCTGTTCCTTCATATGTAATATGTAATCTATCCCAGACTTCTTTCACTATAACACAAGAAGATATTCTGTTATATTCAGTAGGTGACAAAGCACAATATAAAGAATAAATTGCTTTTGCATCAAGAGCTTGTCTCTTGATTATTTCTTTCTGAGTCATTTCACTAGACTCAACGGCTTCTTTTTCTCTCTCGAGACAGATGCAGCTTTAAGAGTGATTCCTCTTTCTACAACATCCCATTCCAGAGGATCCTTTGATCTTAGGAACGCTTTCATCTTGTTCTTCCAGATGTTGTAATCCTTTCCAACAAAGTAAGGTGGCCTGGTATTGCTTTGCCCTTCCACCAGCCACAGAGCTAGCATACTAGCCATGGATCTTTTACTCTGAAGTAAAACACTTCGAACAAAGTGAGTACACGAGCTCTGATACCAATTGATATAACTAGTATAAGCACCTAGAGAGGGGTGAATAGGTGTAAAAACAATTTTTCGAGATACGAAAGCAATACTAGGCAGACAATAGAAAGGAAGATCTCCTTTAGCTAACAAAATGAATTAAGATCAAAGTAAAGCGGAGAGTAGGGAAGAGAAAATTAAACACAACGTTTATAGTGGTTCGGCTTATTCAAAGCCTACGTCCACTCTTCGCACCGACGGCCCCGGCTGGATTTCACTATGATCAAAAGAGATGTTACAGCAATGCTTTCTCTTGATTCCACAGTGTAGATACTCTACTACACTTCCTCAAGATATCTCAAAATATGAACTCTCTTTTGTGTACAAGATTTCACTCAGTGAATGAATTGACTAAGAACAAGGAGCTTCAGACTTTGAAATTCTTCTATCGTGCGCACCTTTCGAACAACTGGAACGTCTTCCTTTTATACTCTTTTATGCCATCATACCCGTTGGCACTTACCAAAGGAATTCCTCCAATCTACCCGTTGGACGGAATCAATTAGAAAGATCATTCGAGCTATTAAAGGAACATGTCGATAGCCCATCAATCCTGCTCGCCCATACAATCAAGATCTTGGTTTCCATAAGTAGAACCTTCCAAGTATACTTCGCCAATCATCAGATCCTTAATCAATCTTGATTCGAATAAAGGATTCCGTTATGCCATATCCAGCCAAGAGATCTTCTCCAGATGATAAGGCTAAATCCTTAATGAAACATCCGGTTACGGATAGCCTTTCTTCACCGAGTTAGAAACCTGTCAATGAGAATAGACTTTGAGTCTTGAGTCGGCAATCCGGAGGTCTTCAGACTTTAAATAGTAGAGTCTGCAAAACTTCAGATTAGACTGATGGAAACGTTTTGTCAGCTTCAAAACACTTCATGAAAATTTCTCCAACAATTCTAATACCATATTAGAATTTGAGTGATCCACACAAACAAGCTACCAATCAGCTAGCATCAACATGCACCAAACATGAATTTAAATGTCTTTCCTACCACTATCCCATGGTCCATTGCACCTTATCACTCAAATTCTTAATCATTGCTCTAACACCACAAAAAGGGGATGTCACACCCCGATTTTCGAGTATGCACACCCCGATTTTCGAGTATCGCCAACCCTTTCTTTTTTTAAACACATGTGGAAGCATATAATAATAATCCCTAGACAATAAAGCAATGGGATAGAAAAGTAGGAATCCAAATTTCCACTTTAAAAGCAACCGCCCTTATATACATTGCAAACCATAGTGCAAATATATACAAGGTGAATTGTTAAGTCGGGTTTTAAACCTAAAGAAATGACAATCCTATTCGACTAGTGAGTCATTGGGCAATTCTCTTTTGATGGGAGTCGATTCCATCTTCCAGACCTTGTTTGGGGAACTAGTGGTTTAAACCTGACTTAACAATTCGACTTGTATATATTTGCATTATGATTGGCAATGTATATAAGTGTGGTTGTTTTCAAAGTTCGATTTTGAAATCCTACTTTCCTATCTCATTATTTTATTGTTTGGGGATTTCATATGCTTCTGCATGCATATATTAAAATGAATGGGTCGGTGATGCGTCTTGGGACGTCTCTATTAATCGACCAAGTTGAGGGATGTGTGTGTGCCCAAGGATTGAGGCGTGACAGGTTCTCCCCTAGGGATCCCCTTTGTCGAGGACTTTAGATTTTTGTTGTTAATTCTCAATAAGTGGTATCAAAATCAATGGTTGATTAGATTGAGTAGGTCGAATATGTATAGATGGGTAGCTGGTGAATATTTTAAAGCAAGAATGTCGCATATGACTCATCTATCGATGTGACAAATAATGCCCTTTCGCTAAGTTTGGTTAGGCCAAAGCGATTAATGGGAAGTTAGAAGGGCAGAGTTTTGTCTCGTGCCAAACTTGGCGAAGTCAAGGTACATAATGGAGTAGAGTTTATATTGTTGTAGAAGGATACTTGCATTCAGGGGGAGGGGGCCGAATATAGTAGATCCACATACGAAACAAAAAAAATTCTAAGGTGCAAGTGCGCGGGTCTTAGGCAAAAATTTATGAATACCACAGATGTGATTGAAGTGACTTTGGTTCGCATTGACTGATGGGTGATTAATCAAAATGCAACCATTAAACATTGTTATGTAGTGCAAAGATTTATGGTTCTAAGCGGTTTGTTGGTTTTGTAGTGGTCTTAAATTCTAGCCAAAAGCATATCAATGGTTGATTTCCTTTTGTCGATGGTTAGCAACTTAGGCCTACACCTATGTTTTGCCTCCTATACATATATATATACATATATATATGTATGTATCAACATTTTTGACCTTTCATAAACTATATTAGCGTGCCGTTAGTAGATATGTACTTGCATCTATGTTTGCCTTCCATCATATGTAAGTTATTGTGATTCATGTTCCTATGGGAAAGAACTGGCTTTTTTCAGCGAAACAAATAGCTTTGGTCGGCATCTGCTAATGAAATATTATTAATCTTGAAGGTATGATTCTCTGCCAATGAATTGCTACCACGTAAATAGTCATAAATATTGAGATTGGCTAATGGTGCACAACAAGAAAACTAGACTTCAACACTGAAATCATATTCTATGACCAATATCAACTTTAGACAGCCATTGGCTAAGTTCCTATTTTGTTTGACTTAGCCATATCAACAAGTCTTTTAAGTTTGGGAAGAGCTTCTAGATTCCAATGTTTGGCAATAAGGATGCAACTCAATCAAGCTCACGTGCTATTTGAGTTCGACTTGCTGATTACTCAAGCGTGGCTTGATTCTTTTTTAGTTCAAGTAGCTTAAATACTGATAAATCGAGTCTAGCTCAAGCTAAAAAATAATAGCTCGCGAGCCAAATTGAGTTATTCAATCTTTATGTATTTTAATTATAAAAATGCATTAATAGATACGAACTAAATAAATATATTACTACTTTTTAATTGTAGTGTATTTTAATGATTCCAGCTAGAGTTTGAGTTTTACTCTAAGTTCTGAGAAAGAACCGTTATCTAATCGACTCGAGCTGAAGCTTATTGAAAACTTATGTAACTCAATTATCTACTCTTAACTATTTGATTTGGGTCAAATTCAAGCATCAAATTGGTTGTTGACTCAACTTGATTACACACATACTCCCCTAGTTTGGAAATTTAGTTTGCCAGATTTTGTTTGTGCATAAAAAGTAGGAATAATGATACTGAACTTTTTTTCAATTTTTAATGTGATCTATGAACCTTTTTTTGTTTAATAAATCCGTTGAGCTTTTAAAATTCCAAGCAAAGTAATTCTTCCATTGAAAATCCTAATACTTAGTTGATGTTGACAGAGTTTTGTTAACTTAATGTTGATTTGCTAGGGTGGCATGTACGTGAGTTCCATATGGCTTCCATGTCACACACACACAAGAAAAACATTTCTTGACTAGGGAGAACGAGGTGTTAGTCTAGATCGTTATTCTTAGCCAATAAATGCTAATAGAGCGGTCCACGTCAAAAGAGTACATGGGGAAAATTGTCCAAAAATCCATAAATCTATTGCACTTTTGTCAATATAGTCCTAAATTTTTAATTATGTCAATTGAGTCCTAAATCTTTTCATGTTTTGCCAATTAAGTTCATTTGGTCAATTTTGATATGAAATGTTGATATTGACAATTTTTATTAATATTTTATTTTTTTGCATTTTTATATTGTTTTTCTTTTCATTTTCATTTTTTTCATTTTGTTTCTTTTTCCTTTTCCTTCTTTTTTTTTTTTCCTTATTTTTAAGGCTAGTAGGGGGCCATCGGCCACTTGTGGAGGCCTGGCCACCCTTGCTGACCATTGGGTGAGGATTAGCCCTCATCTAGTGGCTAAGGTTGTTGAGCCTCAGTGGCTAAGGTTGTTGAGCCTGTGGCCAGCAGCCACCTTCTAGGCCTTAACAATGAGAAAAGACCCCCCCCAAAAAAAAAAAAAAAGAGAGTAAAGAATGAAAAGAAAAGGAATGAAAAGAAAAGAAAAAAGAAGATATTAATATATAAGATTTAAAATGTCCATGTTAGTGTTGGTAATGTCATGTTTGATGGCCAATGTTCACATGAGTGGTTTCCGATCAAAATTTGCCGAATGGACTCAATTAATATAATAAAAAAAGTTTATGAATAAAAGCGTAATAGATTTAGTATTTTTGGATAATTTTCTCTAGTACATGTGACATGTGGATTTAAATGGAACGACTACATTGAGTGGATCCTTAAAAGTTTAGGGAAAAAATTGAATAAAAAAATTATAGCAATCCCATTAATTATTGAAAGAAAGTTCTAGGACTACGCATATCATTTCTCCTTTTTATCTTGATAGCATTTGTTTTTGATAACAAGGGAACCCAACTTAAATGGGTAAACTTTGGTCTCATCAAAGTACCTCAATTAATTAAATGAGGATCAAAGGTGGAAGATGTGATTAGATCAAAAGAGTTTGGTGTGGCTTCCATGGGGAGTGAAAACGTTAGAACCTCTTAAGAGTGGTCCTTCAGTTCTCTTCTAAGGTGTGAGGCGAAAAATTTTCCACATTGCTGATAATGTTGACGAATTCAAACTTAGTTCTCCTTGGAATAAGGTCCACACGGCTACTTGGTGCGCCTAGCCAACACTCCCAGTGTAAAAACTTTCATTGCTTCTAGAAATTCATGTTTCCCCACTTCAAGATATTGCTTTTTTGGCTCCATATTCTACTTCTGTGTGGAAGAAGGTAGTGGGTGGGGCTGATTATACCCCACTATTGGATTAAAATTCCTTTAATAATCTATTTCCTGAAGGCTCATTGGATAAAGTTGAAAATTAAGTATTCAGAATTTAAGCACTGAATTTTAGGTGCCGACAATTTTAAGTTTTGAAAGTAGAAATAAAAGAGTTATTTAATTCGTAATTGAAAAATTGATCACTGAACATTATTGACTTGTTTACCATACATGAAATTGTGATTATTATAGGTTGATTTTAATAATATAAGTGATAATATTCTCATTGCCATAAATTACTTTTTTCTACTTAAAATGTTAAGTAACCCTGACTTACTTACCACGTTAAGAACGTTTTCTGATTTAATGGAATTTTTATGTTGATATTAGTCTTAGGCAGTAGATGATGTTTAATCTCATTGGGTGCTGAGCTTTCAAATTTTAGTACTTAATTATATTCTCGACTAGCCATTAGCAATTATAAAGCTTGATGGGCTTCAAATGCAACTGTACTTGATCAAATACATTAGTTCGTACGAGAACAAATAAAATTCCAAACCTATTGAGTATTCCACTTTTGTTGAAATTAAAAGGACAAAGTGGATGAGTGTTGTCTCCACTTTACAGCATTATCTTAGTTAAGTCACATCCGTTGTAAATATTAATTCATTTTTACCGAAATTATTGCTGGACCCGACGCATGAAAATCTATTTGAAATGAATTTTTTTTTTTTTTTATAATTTGGGAATTCACTATAGATTTAATTAAAGTGTCTTGTGAGCCATATATTATGCATTGCAACTAAGGAAAATTTACAGTGTTCTTCTTCTTGCCAAAAAGGAAAAATTGCGGTAATCAATGCATTGTTTTTCTCATGAAAAAATTCCAAATAAAGGCCCAAAGTATTCTCAATTTTTCAAAAAAGAGCCTGAAGCATCATAATTTTCTCAAATGAAAGCTTGAAGTGGACCGTATTTCGCACAAAAACCTGAAGTGGTCATATCAGTCTCAGAAAAAGGCATGACTTTAGGGCATTTGCATCCTTCATTTTTTCTTTTTTTTTTTTCTTTTTTTATTAAAAAGATAAAAAAAAAAAGGTCTAAAAAAACACAAAATAAAGAAAAAAAAAAAACTAGGCGGGAAGGTAAGGCCCAGCCTTACCACCCATGGTTGACACCCAAAGATGATGAGGCGATAGCCACAAGCGGGGAGGGCTGTGAACCCTCCCGCCTATATATAAATAGGAATATAAATTAGTCTTTTTTTCTATTTTAAGTTATGTTTAGAAAAAGGAAAGAAAAAAATATAAAAAGGAAAGAACTAGTGAAGGATATAAATAACCTTGACCAACTAGTGAAGTCAGGTCATTTTTTGAGACTGGCATGGTTAGTTCAAGGCTTTATTTGAAATAAGGTCTACTGCAAGCCTTTTTTTTTTTTTTTTGTGAGAAACTAAAGATGCATCTGTTAGAGATAAGGATTACTTCAGGTCTATATTTAAGAAATTGAGGGCAATTTGGACCATTATTTGAAATTTTCCATTTCTCATAATGTATAGAATCATTTTTTGAAAACCAATAGATATGGAGTTAGCATATTTAGAATTAATGACACTCAATAACAAACCTTGTTTAATAGGGAATAGTTAGACTAAGGATAACTTTGTTTGACATTAAAGATTGTTCAAAATTTTCCCAAGTTTTCCATCATTTCTAGAAGTTAAAATAGGTCTTTTTGTCTTCGCCAGGAAGGTGCAAGATTTGTTAATGAATTTAAATGAGAAGTACTTTTAGAATTGTCCCACCATGCTAAGAGATGACGTGATCTTCCATATTAGACACTTAGCAGTCCAAGCCTAGTAATTAATTGAACAGAGTAGGAAAAGGTTCTCTTGACAAATATTCATTGAATTTTGCTGAAGTATGTCTCAATCATTTACGACAATAGATTTCACCTTGGATCATGAAGACAGTTTTCGTGATGAAAAATTAGATCTATTATCTCGAAGAAAATAATAGTCACAATAAGTTTGACTAATGCCACAAATTGTTTGGTCCTTTGTTGATACTAAAGTTTTTTACTCCAAAAATTCCTTTCGCATTGCTCGAAAATTTCGCATTGAGTTGGCTATTAATATCGGATTTTGACCTTTAAGCAAAATGATCCAAATTGGTCTCGCAGTCCTGCTCTTCATTGCATTCTTCGTATTTAGAAATTAGGAACGCAGACATAAGCAAGATCATGAATTTTTCTTATGCAATCCGACTTGAAAATTAGAAAAGGGCCCTAAGCTGATTTTGACTCTCGAGATCAGTTTTGGACTCTCTCTCCCCCGCGCCTTCCCCTGCTCATTTGACGTAATGTGATCTATAATGAAATGCAGTCCCTAGAGAGCTAATCATATATGTATCAAGAAAATGTGCAAACAAATCTAAAATTTCCTAAATGCACCCCCAAAATTTTTGTGAATTCTTCAATGAAGATATGATCTAGAGTTACCAAGACGGAGATCTGATTATTTATATTTTTCATTAAATGACATGTGATTTATGAAAGTAAATGTGTAAATATGACAATTAAATCATAGTGCAAATGAAAAATCCAAGATTTGCACTAAAACAATTATTTATGGAAAATTCTAATTATTCTGACATGTCATGAGTGATTATGCAAAGATAATGCCCAATCCTATCATAATATGCAAAGATGTACGAAATGTGTCTAAATAAGGACACCCATATATATCCATATATGAATTTTTCAAGATATGTAAACATTCCCGATTCAATTTCCTATGTGCAGAAATCCAAATCAATGGTCATTGAAATATTTTACCAATACATCGCTTGACAATGTGGTTTTCTTTTTCTTGATTTGAAATGTAAGTATCATTTATAAGATGAGGTATAGAAGTTTAAGGGCATTCCCCAACATTACATAGATAACTAAGAATGTGAAAATGGGGTGAGGAAGTTCTATATGCTAGTCAATATTACATTTGTCTAGGAAGGTCTTAAATTTTTGAAATATGAAGCTTGCCCTATCACAAGTTTATGAATTTTAGCCACAATGATGCAGACATCATTTGACTTGTTTTGGAGATGTCTACGATTACATTCCATCCAAATGCAATTTGTGATTGCTAAGAAAGTTACCTTGAGAAGTCTTGCCACCAACTCCTTGCCTTTGGCGGCCTTGATCATCCACTAAAGTTAATCATTCCAGCCTCTTAAAAATTCTTCCACCACCTACCAGCTTTGGTCATCCTTTGATAGCCTTTGCAATTTGGTTTATATGCTTTTTATACACATGTGGTTTCCTCCATCTAACAGCTTAAGCTTAACATGATATTAGAACCAAGTTTCGCTTATTTCATATGTGCATCCACCCACTCCGACATCGGTTTACATGCTATTTATGTACATATGACCTAATTTTTGAGTTGGACTTTCAAAGTATATTCAACATTCTTCTAGCATGCAAATCGTGAGTATTATGAATGTCTATAACATCGACATGGCATGAATGACTCTTAATGAAAAGCAATTATGTGCAATGCAAATGTGAAATTAAATGTGACAACAAGATCTAAAGTATCCTAGGAAAATGTATATTTATAAAAGAGAAATAATTTGGTAACAGTCTTTAATCTATGTGAAAATAATAGTCTATTCTAAATCATAAAAAACTAAATAACAAATAATTATAAAATATTTTGGGGCTCACTCTTTTGCGAATTTGTGGCTTACAACAAACTGCTAATCTCACCGTATCCCAAAAAGTATTATGCTAACAAAGCTGTTCATAAAAATCCCAACATGGACAGAAAAAATAGTAATATTTAATTCCAATGTTCCAAGTTCAGGTTCGATCAAGTGTTCACCCACATATGTTACCTAATAACGCCACTAGGCTGAAATAAGCTCAAAATTCACGATGCATAATCCAATCAAACTACAATTTAAATCTGGCCAGCAAGAATTTGACATTAATTCTGCCCAGTTCTGTGCTTGCAATAGGCATGCAGTCCACTTAAGATCAAGCATTACTAATTCGACACCAATTGGGCTTAGCTCCTCTTCTATTCCAGTATGCAAACCTCACAATCGGTTGCTATCAAAAACCTGCTCGGAAATAAGCTACAATTTATACCTGACTGATGACGCATTAGATCAACGACTCGGTGACATGGTTTAGGGTGGAGGCTTTGTGATCAGCGATGGCAACCATGAGGCAGCCGCCGTTCTACAGTTCAGTGACGGCGATGATTTGGCTTCAAACAGTAAGTGCAATAACTCAGCTTGCTTATGCCTAAGTTCAAGTTAACTCACAAATCCAGAAGATATACATCAGAGAGGAAAATTCGTGCACTCGATCAGCTCCAAATCTCACTTGGAGAAGAAACTACCTGGCGGGGATGTGGCAAGTCAGTGTCAACCACGCGCGGTGGAGGCAATCTTACAACTCCAGAGGTTCAGGAACAACAAAACCCGAATGGACTTGATTGAACCGGACAACTCCATTGGCACGACAATCCACAGCAGCAACGAATGGTGGTCGGAAAGTGTCTCGTGCTTGATATAAGTGGCGTATACGAAGGAAATAAAGATCCAAGAACGGGTGAAGATGGTTTGGCCCGTGAAAGATGAAGAAGTCGCGTGATTGGTGGGGTCTGATCTGCAAATTTGGAGTGGTGGAAGATGGTGCTAACTGTCATATTTTGAGCAGTTTTCGCCCCTGGGGCAGAGGTGGGAGCAGTATTTTCTTTAACTTCCCACCATCTCATTTGTAATTTCCTGCCATCTCATTCACGTTATTGGAAGTTAAAAAACTTTTGATGATCTGCTATCTACAAGAGGCATAAGTTCTCTAAAAAGATGATGCGAAAAACAGAACTCATTATATTAAGGCTTCCATTGTTGCATTGAGAAGGTAATTGACATTTGCATTGTGGCAAAAGAGTATTTTCCTTGTGATCATATTCAAACCATTATTGAGTAGTAGTTTCATCCATTGTGGTGATTCAACCTATACTCCTGAGCAATTCTCTTGTTATTCTACCAGAGATAAGTCAACTCTTGAGAGCTTAGACCATGTGAAATAATCTAACACTAACGATGATAGTGATAATGGAAATTAAGTGAGGATGATGATCATGGTAGCATAAAAAACAACATAGAGGCTTTTCAAACCTAAATGTTGGGGTTTTTTATGAAGCAATAAGAAAAGCGGCGAATTAGGTTTTAGACAAACCAACGATTTCAACAATATTTCCATCCTCAAACAAAGTTAGGGACTGATATAAGATAGAGGCAAGTGAGGGAAAATATTTCCGGAGATACAGTTTTTGAAACCACGAGGTTAAGGCATCAGCATCTCAATTGTGGAAGGCAATCATGAACCCTAGAGAAATACTCAAATTGGAAATCTTTATCAAGTGGGGGACAATCAATTGGGTTTGATAATTACCTTTGGATCCCACAAGTACCAAATCATTTACGTGGAAATTGAAAAAGAAACTCCAATCCATCTAGTTATAGAATATGGCCCGTTTGGTTCAATATTTACAATAGGCTTCAGGACTCTAAAGTCCCTTAGCCAAATGCATTTGCATTTGGCTTGTGCTTTTGCTCAACTTTGAGAAAATACAATTGTATCTTCAAAGAGCTCTAAAGACCTTTAGCTCAAAGTAGATTCGGAGGTCCTTTGGAAAATAGCATTCTCAGAATGCAAGTTTTGGCCCTTGGTTACTATGCATCTTCTTCGAACCATCGCACAAAAAAGCCAATTGGAGGCCGATGACCACCGACTAAGGGGTCGTGCAAACCAGCAACCACCACCTGGGGGTTGCCTGACCCCAATGACCACTATTGGACCTCAAGCGACACCTAGGTTGTGTGACCTAGGTGACTGTTGGCTTGAATTGTGCAACCTAGGCAACGCCATTGTGTGACCTTAGGCAGCCTTGCTTGAGGTGGGTGACCTTAGGCGAGGCCATTTGGTGGCTAGATCTAGCCGTTCGACGGCCAGATTTGGTTGTCGGTGGCTAAACTCCAAAAAAAAAACTAATAAAAAAAAAAAAAAAAATTATTTAGTAGTAATTATTCCTTTACAAATGCAATTTTTACCAATTAACATTTAAGCCAAAGTTATTTTTCAATACACTTTAAAATTACAATTCACCAAACACTATTTGCATTTGAGAGAACCTCTATAGCTCAAAGATATTTGTATTTTCCCAAAAACATTTCCCCAAAACCAAACCAAACGGGCCTATGCCCCTTGATTTAGATTTTATGGAAACAAAGTTCATGGGGGTGTCACCATCTGCTTGGAACTTCACAACGCAAGAGAAGATGATAAACCAGTTCCTTGACCAAGGGTGGATTGCACAAAAATGGGCTTAGATTGCAAGCTCTTCACTTTATATGCACTAGAATGTGGTGGTATAGGAATACCATATTACATAATCAACTATTCCAAATTCTTCACAAGCAATTAAGTTGATTTTACAGGAGTTTATGGAATTTTCGAACAAGTTTAGAGAGGAGAACAGAGTAAAGATAAGTTCAGAAGCTGATTATTGGGGAAAGGACATCGAGGGTTGAAACTTAATGTAGAAGGTGCGTGAAAACATAAGAAGGAGCCATAGATATTATTGCTTGACGATAAGAATGAATATCTAGTGAGGAGGATGATAGGTGGACGGTGCTGATGAATCTCAAGGGGGTGCATACGTCTGGTCCGAAGAAAGAAGATCCCCATGCTTCGAGGTAAATATTGACCATGGATAAGAGCTAGGTGTAATTCAATCCCGATCCAGATTAAGCGGTTTTAAGCTTCACCCGATAAGTATGCAAATCAATTTGGATCAGACTTTCAATTAATTGGAAAACCTTCAAATCCATGAGGATAATTGTAATTCGAGTTCAGTCAAATCAAATTTGGGCAAGGTGACGGCTCTCACCGGCCATGCTTACTGGCCCTCACATGTGGTTGCTCTCCGAGATAAAAAAGATAGAAAAGTAGAAAAAAATAAAATTACAAATAATTGTCCTTGCTAGTGCCGGCCACGCCTCTCATAAGACAGAATGGCTGACGCTGACAAAATTGCTCGAAATAACTAAATTCCTATTGTTGGGACAATTCAGTGCTATAAAATTACGCTGACGAAACTATTCCATTCATTCACGGGACAATGTTCTTTTATCTTGTCCCACACATTTATTCGAACACTTAGAACCAAGTTTAGTTAGCAGGCCCCTAATTTTGCTTACAACATTCAGTTTCTGTTGTAGGACACACCAACCCTAGTGACGTACTGTCACTTAACACTTGCTTCTTTTACAGAGACGCTAGACTACATTTCATACATATAGAGAGCCCAAGAACCACTATCACATATATAGACTCATAATTTATTTTTTCATCCTCTTCTTTCTTCATGCAGTTGGATAAGAAGCTTCCGTGGCAAGACCACAGAGACCAGCCTTAGAGCTCACATCCTTCTGGATCCTCATGTACCCTTTCTCTCCCCACCCGGTGCCCCACGAATTCTTCATCAGCCAATACTTGGTCCCGCCAGAGCCAGAGGTCTTCCCATACCCGACTGCCGTGACCGCGTGGTCGATGTCGGTCCCACATGAGCCTGTGAACACGCCGCTTGAGTAGAATTGGAAATCAAACCCGCCCCCCTCAATTGCCACCGAGACTGGCTGGTTTGCCACGGCCTGCAAGAGGGCCTTCTCGTTGTTGGCCGGCACATCCTGATATCCAGTTATTGAGGCTGCGGGGTTTGCCGTCTTGGCCGTATTGCAGGTCCCTTTAATTCCCTGGCAAGGATAGTTCGCCTCAGTCGTGAGGCCACCATTGCTTACAATGAACTTGAAGACACTGTCCACGAGCCCGCCCCCGCAGCCTTCATCGTTATCATCACAATCCACGAGTTCTTGCACCGAGAGTGGCACCAACTTCCCCTTCTTGATCATGGTAATCCCTTCCATAGCTGCCACAGCCGAGAATGCCCAACAACATCCTGCAAAAGGAGATAGTAAAATGAATTACAAAGAGACATATGTACACATGTAGTATGATGGGCGTAAAAGGAATGTAACAGTGAATTACAGATAATATTCTTATCTGCTATATGCACAATTGTTGTCTCTTTTCAACAGCTTGAGTACGACATGAGAATTTTGACATTTTCGCAGGAAAAGTTTTGATAATCCACTCACCACAGTCGCCTTGATCCTTAACAGGTGTCACGGCCTTCTTGGTTCGCCAGTCTAAGGCAGCTGGAATGGCGGTGAAGTTGGCATACTTGAACGGTGTTTTTTCGCAAGAGGACAGGACCCCTGTGGGCCTCCTCTTGTAGCCGGTGTAGGAAGCGCGGAACTCCTCGTTGGTTAGGTCTGCGAACTTATTCACAGCCAGTTTGTACCCCACGTCCTTACCATTATTAAAGGCGTTGATGCGCTTAACGTTCTCTTTAAATATCTCATACCGTTTTGCCTTTTCGACCGTGCCCTTGTAGACACGCCCGTGGATTGCCATCCACTCCTCATGTTGCTTTAACAACTGTTCCTCTTCAAGAGGGCGACAAAGCGTTTCCGAAACAGAAACTATAATGACCAAAAGAGCAGCTGATGTGAGGAATGAGAATTGGTTTTGTTTGGCCATAGCCGTGCTCTGGGTACTGTCTAGGACACAATTGGAGTAACTTGGTGAGTGGTAACTTTCAGTTTGTGCACGAGGAACTCCAAATGGGTGTGTTGGGTTTTTATAGACAAAATGCTGCTCAACTGTCGTCACTCTCACTCTCTCTCGATAATGCTTCAGTGGACCCTCTCCTCCTCCTTTGTGCCTGGATAGCTGTTGCGACTTAGACCCCCAAAAATTAAGCTTGCTATTGCACCCTCATCATGAATTGCACGGGTGCAATTGAAGTGACTCTGGTTGTCATTGACTGATGAGTGATTAATCAAAATGCTACCATTCAACATTGTCATGTAGTGCAAAAATTTATGGTTCTAAGAGGCTTGTGCGTTGTTATACGTGGATGTGCATTTGCATCTATGTTTGCCTTCCAATCATGGGCAAGTTATTACTAGTTTTCTAAAGTAAAACAACTAGCTTGGGTCAGCATCTGCTAATAAAATATTATTGATCTTGAAGGTGTAATTCTTTGCCAATGAATTGGTGCCACGTAAATAGTCATAAATAACTGAGATTGGCTGGTGGAGCGCTTCAAGAAAACTGAACTTCTACACTGAGATCGTATTTTATGACCAATATCAACTTTGGATGACCATTGGCTGAGTTCCCATTTTGCTTAACTATATCAACGTATTTTCTAGGTTTGGGAAGTGCTTCTAGATTCCTATGTTTGGAAATAAGAATGTAACTCACTCAACCTCTTGAGCTATTCAAGTTTGACGTAGATTACTTAAATGCTACAGAAACTCGTCTGGGAAGTATAAATAAAATAAACTATTTTTAGAATAGAAATTGATTTCTAAAATAGAAGGATTATCATTCACACCGAGAAGAAATGAATAAAATGATTTGCTTGCCAGGGAAAACAAGATAGTAGTCTAGATCGTTATTTGGGGCCAATGAATGCTAATAGCGCAATCCACATCAAAAAGGTACATATGATATGTGGATATACTTTATGGAAGGACTACATGTAGTGGATTTTTAAGAGGTTATGAATAAAATTGAACAAATAAAAAAGTATAGCAACCTCATTAAATATTGGAAAAAAAGTATAGTAATTACTCATGTCGTTACTCCTTTTTATCCTCATAGCATTTGTTTTTATGGTGAGAAAACCCAACTTAAAATAGGTAAACTTTGGTCTCATCAAAGTACCTCAATAAATTACATGAGGATCAAAGGTCGGAGAAGTAATGTAGAGTACATAGAAGGAGTTTGGTGTTGTGTCCGAAGGGAATGCCCAGAAGCCATCCAATGTATAAATTGGAGTCCACGGCCTCTCGAGCAAGCACCTAGATCGCATCGCATTTTCAATCGGAACGTTTTCTAAAGTCTGGTTTAAATCAATTTTTATATGATTACACATTAGAACCTCTTAAGAGTGTTCCTCCGGTTCTTTTGCGAGTTTACATGAAATCATTGTAAAAGATTGTGTTAAACATAAGCAGATCACTCTTCCGCTTACCACTAGAAATCTAAAATATAAGGAAAAACCATGCTTCTAGCTAAAAAAAATAAAGTCATGGGGACCTAATGACATCAACGAAAGCTCAGCACCTGACATTAAGTGAGGCTTTATTTCAAACTTGTAACCTTCTTATTCAAGGTAGATTTACCACTCTCACTCTCTCCACGAACATAGGTCTCGGTAATTCAAATCGAACCACCTTAATCTTGTTATTTCATTTTTCTATTAATCTCGCTATTATGGTGAATTGCACAATCTAATTGATCAACAACACTAATGCATGCTCTACTTTTTCTTAATGTCATCCAATCATGAATGACTGAGAATTACTTATGTTGCTAGTCAGGACAACATAATCATCCTTGATATCTTTTGCGGGGCAAGATCATTTATTAACATTTAATTTACTATCATTTTTGGGAAAAAAATGCTAGTTGAATTACTTATAATCTAGGGTTAATATAACAAAAAATAAAATAAAATAAAAACCAAATTATGGCCACTGTAACACAACTACCCTTATCTTTTTTTTCTTTTTTTGTATAACTAAAAGCTTTACACTTGCTTATTGTCACATAAATACTCTAAACTTTTTTCTTGTGTCATAAAAAAATCCGAACTTATGTCAATATGATAACAAAAGTATAGTGCAAGTGCAAAACTTGGCATGGGGAGCCATTTAAGCACCAAAAATTAGAAAGATACACATAAGTGCCATTTTCTTTGAAAAATGAGACATTTAAGTGCTAACTCTAATGATGGGTGTCAAAAATCCTATGTGGCATTTTTTTGTAATAATATAACTGGCCCGCATGGGTCACCAAAGAGTTGAGTCAATAGAGAATAACAAAAACAATGTCATTTTGCCTCTTATTTGAATTTTAATATAAATATTAAATAAATTAAATTAAAAACTTTAAAAAAAAAAGTTGCAAAAGGTGTTGTGCAAGGGCTTTTCTTCTTCTTTTTTTTTAATAATTTAGTTTTAACTTTAGTTTAATTAATATTTATATTAAAATTCAAATTCAAGGCAAAACGACATCTTTTTTGGCTTATCTAGCCACATCAATATGCAAAACGATATTGTTTTTGACTTATCTAGCCACATAGCATGCAAAATAATGTTATTTTGCACTTGTCTTGTCAAAAAAACCCATGTCAGCATTTTGGTCGGATGTTCTACTTGTTGGCACTTAAGCGATCATTTTGCTCTAATTTTGACACTTAAGTGTATGTTTTCAAACTTTTAATACTTAAGTGTCCCACTATACCAAGCTTTCGCACTTCAGGTGTCCGTGCCTCCAATATAACAAATATAACTTTGATGTAATTGAAATAGGGGATATATATGACATAGATGTATAAGTTTGGAATTCTTCATGGTACAAAAAAAGTTAGGGGCACCACCACTTGCAGCGGCGTGGCTGGCTCGGGCTCCCTCCCCCTCACGAAGGGGAGAAGTTCGAATCCCAGAGGCGTCATTAGGGATTCTTACCTGGAGTACTGTGGTGGTGGGTCCTGCAGTCACTACCCCAAGGTTTGCTTGCCGGCTGTCGGCTTACGGGGTTCCCTAGGTTACCAAAAAAAAAAAAAAAAAAATGTAGGGGCATTTGTATCTTGGTGAACAAGTTTATGGTTTTAGGCAAGGAAACAAGAAAAAAAAAAAAAAAGAGCGGTATTTGTGTCACAACGGGTATGGTTTAGGGTTTTTTGTTGGTATTTGCCCTATAATCTAGGAGCATCATAAAACTCCAAATTGAGGTGCACATGTGAGGATGTTAAATTTTTCAGTGAAGGTCTTAGAATAGCTCAAGCTTGGGTTCATAATGGAATTATCTTAAATTTTTTAGTGAAGGTCAGGCTCAAGCTTGGGTTCTCCCCTGGGGATCCCCTTTGTCGAGGACTTCAGATTTTTGTTGTTAATTCTCAATAAGTGGTATCAAAATCAATGGTTGATTAGATTGAATAGGTCAAATATGTATATATGGGTAGCTGGTGAATATTTTAAAGCAAGAATGTCGCATATGACTCATCTATCGATGTGACAAATAATGCGCTTTCGATAAGTGTGGTTGGGCCAAAGCGATTAATGGGAAGTTAGAAGGGCAGAGTTTTGTCTCTTGCCAAACTTGGTGAAGTCAAGGTGCAAGTGCACGGGTCTTAGGCAAAAATTTATGAATACCATGGATGTGATTGAAGTGACTGAATTGCATTGACTGACGATGGGTGATTAATCAAAATGCTACCATTAAACATTGTTATGTAGTGCAAAGATTTATGGTTCTAAGCTGTTTGTTGGTTTTGTGGTGGTCTTAAATTCTAGCCAAAAGCATATCGATGGTTGATTTCCATTTGTCGATGGTTAGCAACATAGGCCTACCCCTATGTTTTTGCCTCCACATATTTATATATATGTGTGTGTGTGTGTGTGTGTGTGTGTGTGTGTGTGTGTATCAACATTTTGGACCTTTCATAAACTATATTAGCGTGCTGTTAGTGGATATGTACTTGCATCTATGTTTGCCTTCCAATCATGTGTAAGTTATTGTGATTCATGTTCCTATGGGAAGGAACTGGCTTTCTTCAGTGAAACAAATAGCTTTGGTCGGCATCTGCTAATGAAATATTATTAATCTTGAAGGTGTGATTCTCTGCCAATGAATTGCCACCACGTACATAGTCATAAATACTGAGATTGGCTAGTGGTGCGCAACAAGAAAACTAGACTTCAATGCTGAAATCATATTCTATGACCAATATCAACTTTAGACGGCCATTGGCTGAGTTCCTATTTTGCTTGACTTAGCCATATCAACGAGTCTTTTAAGTTTGGGAAGAGCTTCTAGATTCCAATGTTTGGTGATAAGGATGCAACTCAGTCAAGCTCACGTGCTATTTGAGTTCGACTTGCTGATTACTCAAGCTCGGCTTGATTCTTTTCGAGTTCAAGTAGCTCAAATACTAATTAATCGAGTCTAGCTCAAGCTTAAAAATAATAGCTCGCGAGCCTAACCAAGTGATTCAATTTTTATATATTTTAATAATAAAAATTCATTAATAAATATGAACTAAATAAATATAGTACTAGTTTTCAATTATAGCGTATTTTAATGATTCCAGCTTGAGTTTGGGTTTTATTGTGAGTTTTGAGAAAGAACCATTATCTAATTGAGTCAAGGTGAAGCTTATTGAAAACTTACGTAAATCAATTATCTACCTTTAACCATTTGATTTGAGTCATACTCAATCATCGAATTGGTTGTTGACTCAACTCAATTACACACTTACTCCCCTAGTTTGGAAATTTAGTTCGAAACTTTAAGTTGCCAGATTTTGTTTGTGCATAAAAAGTAGGAATAATGATACTGAACTTTTTTTCAATTTTTAATGTGATCTATGATCCTTTTTTGTTTAATAAATTCGTTGAACTTTTATAATTCCAAGCAAAGTAATATTTCCATTGAAAATCCTAACACTTAGTTGATGTGGACTTAGTTTCGTTAACTTAATGTAGATTCGCTAGGCTGGCATGTACGTGACTTACATATGGCTTCCATGTCAAAATATATATATATATATATATATATATATATATATATATGTATATGTATATGTATATAAAGGAACAAAAACATTTTCTAATTGGGGAAAATGAGGTGGTAGTCTAGATTGTTATTTAGGGCCAATAAATGCTAATAGAGCAGTCCACGTTGAAAAAGTATATGGGGAAAATTGTTCAAAAGTCATAAATTTATTGCATTTTTGTGAATGTAGTCTTAAATTTCTAATTATGCCAATTGAGTACTAAGCCTTTCACATTTTGCCAATTGAATCAATTCGGTCAAAGCTCATGGACAAAATTAAATAAATAAATTGTATCGACCCCATTATTATTGAAATAAAGTTTGGAACTATGCATATCATTACTCCTTTTTATCCTCATAGCATTTGCTTTTGATAACAAGGGAACCCGGCTTAAATGGGTAAACTTTGGTCCCGTCAAAGTACCTCAATTAATTAAATGAGGATCAAAGGTTGGAGATGTGACTAGATCAGAAGAGTTTGGTGTAGCTTCCGAGGGGAGTGGAAAACGTTAGAACCTCTTAAAGAGTGGTCCTTCGGTTTTCTTTTCAGGTGTGAGGAACAATTTTTACATTGCTAATAATTCAAAATTCAAACTTAAGCTCTCCTTCGAATAAGGTACACGGCTCCTTGGTGCACCTAGACAACACTCCCATTGTCAAAACTTTCATTGCTTCTAGATATTCATGTTTCCCCCTTCTAGATATTGCTTTTTAGGCTCCATATTCTTCTTTGTGGAAGAAGGTGGTGGGTGGGGCTGATTAGACCCCACTGTTAGAGTAAAAGTCCTTATATAATCTATTTACTGAAGGCTCACTGGATAAAGTTGAAATTAGGTATTAAGAATTTAAGCAATGAATTTTAGGTGCCGAAGAATTTAAGTTTTGAAAGTAGAAATAAAAATTTAGTTAATATGTAATTGAAATATTGATCACTGAACATAATTTATTTTCTTACCATACATAAAATTGTGATTATTATAGGTTGATTTGTAACTGACAATATTCTCGTTGCCATAAATTACTTCTTTCTACTTAAAAAGTTAAGTAACCCCTACCTACTTACCACGTTAGTAAGTTTCCTGATTTAATGGAATTTTTATGTTGATATTAGTTTTAATCATTAGATAACGTTTAAACTCATTGAGTGCTGAGCTTTTTGATTTTCAGTACTTAATCATATTCTCGATGGGCCATTAGTAATTATAAAGCTTGATTGGCTGCAATTGCAACTGTACTCTAGTTGGTCAAATACATTAGTTCGTAGGAGAACAGATAAAATTCTAAACCTAATGAGTATTCCACTTTCATTGAGATTAAAAGGAGAAAGTGAATGAGTGTTGTCTCCACTTTGTAGCATTATCATATTCAAGTCACATCCGTTATAAATATTAATTTATTTTACCGAAATTAGTGCTGTACGCGGCTCATGAAAATCTATTTGAAATGAATTTTCTTTATTTTTTTCTATAATTTGAGAATTCACTATTACTTAATAGATTTAATTAAAGTGTCTCGTGAAACATATATTATGCATTGCAACTAAGAAAAATTTACAGTGCTCTTTTTCTTGTCAAAAAGGAAAAATTAAGGTATTCAATGTATTGTTTTTTCTCATAAGGAAAATTCAAAATAAGGGCCTAAAGTATTCTCAATTTATCAAAAAACTGAACCGAAGTGCCATCATTTTCTAAAAAAAAAAAAAGTATGAAGTGGACTTTGTTTTAATAAATGCTTAAAGTGGCTATGTGAGTCTTAGAAAAGGACATAACTTCACTAGCTAGTTAAGGGCATTCCATCCTTCATATTTTCTTATTTTCTTTCCTTATTTTCTTTATTTTTTTCCTTTTTTTTGTTTATTCTCTTAAAAAAAGTATAAAACAAAAAAAAAAAAAAGAAAAACTCAGAATAAAGGAAAAACTAGGCGGGAAGGCTAGTCTTACCATTTGCAGCTGACGCCCCACCGATGATGGGGCGGCCGCCATAGGCAGGGGAGAGTTGCCAGCCCCTCACTTGTGTGTGTTTGTGTATATTAGCCTTTTTTTTTTGTTTCTCTATTTTAAGTTTTTTTTTTTTGGTGAGAAAAAAACAAAAAAAGGGAAGAAAATTAAAGAAAAAAAATAAAATTGTAAAGAATGGAAATGCCCTTGACCAACTAGTGAGGTCAAGTCATTTTTTGAGTTTGATATGGCCACTTCAATCCTTAATTTGAAATAAAGTCTACTTAGGACTCTTATTTGACAAATTAAGAATACTTCAAGCCTCTATTAAAGACAAGGTTCACTTCAAGCCTTTATTTGAGAAATTGAGAGCACTTTGAACTCTTATTTGGAATTTTCCCTTTTCTCATAATATATAGAATCATTTTTTGAAAACAGAAATATATTTAGTTAGCATATTTAGAATTAATGACACTCGATAACAAACTTTGTTTAATAAGGTATAGTTAGAGTAAGGATAACTTTGCTGGACATTAAAGATTGTTCAAAGTTTTCTGAAGTTTTCAACATTTCTCTTAGTTAAAATACGCCTTTGCATCTTCGTCGGAAAGGTGCAAGATTTTTAAAATGGGAAGTGCTTTTAGAACTATCCCACTGTGCTAAGAAATGACGTGATCTTCCATATTATAAACTTAGCAATCCAAGCCTAGTAATCAAGCGAATTAGGTAAAAAAAGTTTCACTCGACAAATATTTATTGGATTTCGCTGAAGTATCCCCCAATCATTCACAGCAATAGGTTTCACCTTGGATCATGAAGATAGTTTCGAAATAAAAAATTAGATCTGTTACCTCGAAGATTTGATAGTTGCAATAAATTTGACTAATGCCATAAATTATTTGGTCCTTTGTTGATACTAAAGTTTTTTACTCCAATCCCTTCCGCATTCCTTGAAAATTTCGCATTGAGTTGGCTATTAATATCGGATTTTGACCTTTAAACAAAATGATCCAGATTGGTCTTGCAGTCCTGCTCTTCATTGCATTCTTCGTATTTAGAAATTAGGAACTTAGACATAAGCAAGATCATGAATTTTTCTTATGCGGTCCGATCTGAAAATTACAAAAGGGCCCTAGGCTCATTTGGACCCTCAAGATCAGTTTTGGACTCTCTCCCCCGCGCCTACCATCCCCCGGCCCTGCCCAACCGATATTGACAAAGTGAATTAAAACAAGCCTTAATTTGGAGTCGGATAACCCGATTCCTTTTATGGAAATCACTTTGTATACATCCTATTAAACGCTCAAGGTTACTTGATAGTTTGGCCCCCTATAAATACTTCCACCACCTTTAAGGTCAGGCTTATTTCAACTAGATCTCTCCCTGATGAACCTTGATATGTCGCAAAACAATGTGGATGTATATTGAAAGAAAGTGGATGAGGTTAGGAACGCCTAATACAATTGTCGCCTGCGGAGATTACATGGGCTAAAGATTTGGAAGGAAAGATGAAGGAACAACACAACTTACTCGAATACTTCAGAGGAAATCATAACGGTTCGGTTTGGATTATAAAAAAAAATTCGATCCAAACCGAAACACAGCAAAAGCCCTTTAGTTTTCACTCTTCCTTCCGGTTTTCACTTGTCTCAGAGAAGCCATATCCATCGCTTCGTCTACTCCCAGACAACAACCCCATTTGGTCCTCCTAGTGGCCATGGCGGCCACCAACATCCTCTCCCTCTACTACCCTCCACCACCATCCAGTCCCCAAAGGCCCCACCCCACAGCTCGTCCCCGACCACCTCCTTCACCAGCTCCACACCATACGCGCCTCCAGCCCCAGCCCACCCTCCACCCTGACCACCACAAATCCCACTGGCACCATCCCCTCCGATCTGCTCCTCCAGTCCCAGCTTGAAGGCGAAAGATCGAGGCTCAGAGTTTGCTCCACACAACATTGATTCCTTCGATGACTTGGGAAGATTTTGTTCTGGCCTTACCATGCCATCGATGGATCTAGCCTCAGTTTTTGCGACTTTTGTGGTAGTCTCGAATGAGGTGAACCGAAGGAAAGGTGGAACAATGGAAGGAGGGGACACCAAAAACCGAAAGTCTAAACCAAACAGTCTTTTCGGTTTGGGTCCGAATGACCATGCATCTTTAATGTTCAGTTTGGTTCAGGTATTAGGAGATCCCAAACTGAACCGGATCATTGATACCCCTACTTGCCCTCTCCCAAAAACATGGGTTTGGCCTACTCATGAGGACGTCTAAAATCAGAGTGAGCGACTAAAGAGGAAGTGGATGAAGCGTAAGCGAATCCTTCTAATTTGGCCCCACAGAAGGATTGGACTAGTCAGACCTCCCAATTGTATTAGCATGTTTACATTGCAATTTTTTTATGAAAACCAACTGTAAGAACTTGTCGAACTAATAAAATTGAAATTTTTTTTTATCACGATGGGTATTCGATTGATCGTTGTGGGTTATCCTTCAATGACGTCTTTGCATAAGAGTTTGGAGTTGCTAAGATAGGCAGTTTTCCAAGTCCCTTATTACTGAAATTTTGTTAAAAACCTGAATTCTCACAAACAATAGATGTCGTGGACAAACATATTATTGCTCAGTTTTCAATATTTATATTCCCTAGAAGGAGGGAATACCTTCTAGTTGCTTTATGTCCAAGGGATGCCGAGGTCCACACGAGCTCTCGGACGAAGCATTTTAAAGTCATACTTAGGACTCCAGCTTTCATTATGAGAGAGAACTTTATTTTAAAGATTTCATCTTTTAGTTGTGCATTAATAATATTTACAATTTTTCATCCTTGATTTGTCATTGCTTGCCCGCAATCCAGACACATAGCAGGTAAGGGCAAGAACTACCAAGGGGGCATGCTGGACCAAAAGAATGAGTTACGCAGCATGCTCGTACAAGACAACAGGAAACAAGTGTTAGGGAAATCCCTTATGATGTTTTGAAGATGACAAAATAAATCAAAGACTACTAATGTATTTGATGGTTGAGTAATAGACTATGCAGATGATAGAACGTGTAAAGGATATTATCAAAATCTATACTTGGAAGAACTAGAAGACATACTCTATATCGAAGCTGAACTAGAAGACAGACTCTATGCTGAAGCAGAATATGTTCAGACTCATATTGTAAAGTCTATCGCACTTAGACTCATATTGTAAAGTCTATAGCTCTCAGACTTTACATCTAGATTCGACAGAACGTAACTCAAGCCCAATCATATAACGGCTAGTGATCTGGTTTGGATTCCACATCAAGATTGATTTAATTGACTCAATCTAATTGATTGACAATTGGATCTTGAAGATAAGATCTTTCTATATGAATGAGCTTTACTTATGGAAATCAAGATTCTGTTTGTATGGGCGATCGGAATCAATTTGGGATTCTATCTTTTTCACTCAACGGCTACCAAATCTTCTAGATACAGAGCTGTCCGATGGGTAGATTGGAAGACAATCCTCAAGATACTATCCAACGGGTAGTTTAGAAGTGGAGGAGTATTTAAGGAGATCATGGACCGATGAGCAAGTAAGAGACGGAACGTAGAATTTATAATTCCAAAGTCTGAGCCACCTTCGATCATACACTTGTCTTTGGAGAGCTTAAACTTTTGTGATCATGAGAGAAATACCAAAAGAGTGACTTAGTGAGATAGTGTGATCTACTACTAAGTGTTTGCACTCAAAGTTGTAATCTCTTGTTGATTGCATAGTGGAATCCAGCCAAGAAGGCTGTTAGCGTGGGAGAGTGGACGTAGGCTTGGATTAAGCCGAACCACTATAAACCTTGTGTTCTTATTCTCTTCCCTAACTCCTTTGTTTTATTTGAAGTTTATTTTCTTCCGCATATATTTGCCAAGATTTATTTTAAACACCTATTCACACCCCTCTAGGTGTTCGTACTAGCTATCACAATTGGTATCAGAGCCAAGTGCTCGGTTTATAAAAGTGTTTTTACTTTTGAGCTAAAGATCTTTTATGGCTAGTATCTTGGCACCAGGACTTATGGAGGGACAAAGCAACACAAGGCCACCATATTTTGATGAAAAGAATATGACGTGTGGAAGAACAAAATGAAAGCATTCCTAAGATCCAAAGATCCCTTGCAATGGGATGTTGTGGAAAGATGAATCAATCCCATTGCTACGTCTACATCAAATAAGAATGGCAAAGACAAATAAACCAAACTCCCCACTCCTATGTCTCGGACGGAGATGTCCAAAAGAGAAGCGCTTGATGCAAAAGCTATTTATTATTTATATTGTGCTTTGTCTCCCGCTGAATATAATAGAATCTCTTCATGTGAAACAGCAAAAGAAGTTTGGGATAGACTTCATGTTACATATGAAGGGACCGATCGTGTAAGAGAGATAAAAGTAAACTTCCTGCTCGGCAAATATGAATCCTTCAAGATGAAGCAAGGAGAATCGATTGGAGATATGTTCAACCGTTTTACAGAAATCGTGAATGGTCTTGAAAATCAAGGTCAACCAATTTCTGATCCCATGAAAGTAAACAAGCTATTGCGTGGACTTTCCAAGGATTGGAATCACATAAAGACCTCAATAAGGGAGACACAAAAGATTATGCCACTCTCCGTTGATGAATTGATCGGCACTCTTCAATCCTATGAAGTGGAACAACTCAACGACGAAGATCCCGAAGGTAAGAAGTCCATCGCTTTAATATCTAATGCTATTTTTGATGAAACAGACTCAGAAAATAACATGGACGACGAAGAACGTGCCTTTATGATCGAGAAATTCAAAAAGCTAAGTAGAAAAGGAAGGAAGTTTAGTGAAAGAAGACAATACAAGCAGAATGGCCAGAAAAGAACAATGAAAGAAGATGATGAGCAAGGAAATATATGCTTGATGGCACATTCAGAATCAGAGTCTGACTCAGACACAGACTCAGAATCAGAGTCTGACTCGGACACAGACTCAGAATCCGATGAGGAAGTCGAGGTAAGCTATTCAAAAATTCCTCTCAAAGTTTCAAAGTATATAAATGAGCTTTGCTCAAATCTCAAATCTTCTCTTAAAAGGATTTCCGAACTTAAAAAGGAAAATTTTCGGCTTAGGCAACATGATCTTTCTCAAAAAGAAAATTTGAAATTTTGCAAAAAGATTTTCTACAAATAAAAGAAAGTCGAGATTTACTTGTCAAAGAAAATGATTCTTTGAAGAAATAATTTTCAAATATTTTGACAAGATTTTCAAATGGATCAAAAACATTAGAGCATATCCTTTCTATACAAGTTCCTTACTGTAATAAGTCGGGACTTGGTTTCAATGAGGAAAATGATTCTCTAATTGATTTTCCTAAAGTCAAGGAGAGACTTAAACAAAGACCTCCAAAGACATTTTACAAAAATCATTTTCAAAAAGTGTTTGTAAAACCTATTGGTCGAAATGCCCTCAAGTGTTCAAATTGTGGAGATTCGGAACACTTTGAAAAAGATTGTCCTAAAGTCTGGAGACCTATTAAGAAAGATTGGGTAAAAACAGCATACTCTTCTAACTCTCATGGACCCAAGAAAAAATGGATACCAAAGAAAAGATGAGTTATTTTTTGCAGGATATAAAGAAGAAAGAAGAAAGAGAATTTGGTAAGGAAGGTAAATTTTTAATTTGATTTGGGAACATAATTCTCATTATGCTTGATATTCGATATATCCTTGGTTGATTGAGATTTTATAATGATCATAATCCTTGATTTGTTTTATTGAAAAATGAATTGCATGATTTGTTTTTGTGATTCGAGATTTAATTTGATACGTGTGAACATTTTTGATATCATGCTTAAAGACAAGTGAATTTATTTGGTTTGATTTTATACTCTCAGATTTTATTATATTTTGCATAATAGAAATCCGTTTTACGTAATATTAATTTATTATGCAAGATATTCTTAGATACTCAAGGATTTTATTCTCTCTGTTTTTATCGTGCTATGACTAAGTGAGAATTTATTTTTCAAAATATCATTGTGGATAATATTCTTTCTTTGAATACTTTGTTATGATGAATAAGAAATAATGTTTGTTTATGGAGATTTTATATTTTGCTTTAACGTCATGGAAGGATCCAAATTGATGGATACCAAAAAGGAAATGAGTTGATTGCAGGAAATTCAATAAGGCAAGAATGATTGTAAATCTACGCATATTTTGGTGCAATAAGAAAAGAATCTCAGGCGAAGATTGGTAATGATTTTTTTTTAAATCAATGGTATATTTGAAACATATACCTGGGTAAGAGAATTTTTTTTTTCATCCTACCTTGCAAATTTCTACGTGCATTTATCATGATTTTGGATGATTATTTATTATATTGCGAATATCTTTTGTTATAAATATAAGGTATTGCAATTTTGGCACGTGACAGAAATATCTATTTTCCTTTTGCAAAATGCATATCTGAAATTTATGCTCAAGAAAATCTCTTTGATCTCAAAAGATATTATTGCATATTTATGGATACTCTTGCTATATTCATAAAATATATATTATATCTAGCAAGATTGACCCACAGATCAAAGGAAGATATTACGTGACATTTTTGCAAAGATGATTATCTATTATACAAGATTTTGCAGGTGATAATAGAATCTTCCATATGAATTTTGGAAAGCTTGATCAGAAATTTGTGAAGATTCTATACTATCTTCTAGAGGTTCAAAGTTTCCATTCCTTGTGCAAAATTTTTGCTTATTGAGGAAATCCCTTATGTGTTGTACGAAAGGTTGAATAGTTCTGAATTTTAATATTTGATAATTTTATATATGCTATTCAATTTATTTATTTGAAGAAAAGGGCATTATATATTACGTGGATATTATTACAGCTTATTTGTGGAAAAAGTTTGTTAAGTTGATGCAGGTTGAATTCGAGAAAAGCTTAATTGAAGAAAATAAATTTTTGCCTCGAATTTAAAAATATAAGTGATCGTTGCAGATGTTGTTGCTACAAAGGAAATATTGGAAAAATATTCTGTTCAACGTGCACAGGCAACAATTGTTTCTATTCGTAAATATTGTCATAATGACAGGGGGAGAAAGCAAATCCTAAAAGAAAGAAAAGAATCGTGATCATTTCAAAAAGGCAACAAATTGAGGGGGAGCATTGATCAATTATGGAAAGATCTTTTGGATTGATCGTGATCTTATTATAGATGGAAGGAAAGGTAAATGTGTCAGAATTTATTCTAAAAAATCCGGTTAGTGCATCTTTTATTACCTTTTGTCATTAACAAATCTCTTATTGATATTATTATTTTATTATGACAAAAAGGGTACGTGCATTTTATGATGCATCAGTGATTTTTATTGGATATTTGCTGATATAATCGAAGTGAGCTATATTGCATATCTTTAATATTCGATAAAAGCTGATTTTTTGGAAATTGTGTTTCATGCAAGATATTTGTTATTATATTCTCTACGTGATACTTTTTCCATTATTATCGCTTTTTGATTATGACAAAAAGGGCGAGAAGATATGAATATGCATATGTGTTGATTGGTTATTATTATTTATTGCATAATATTGAGCTGCGATTATTTTTCTATATATTGGTATACTCAATCTATTTGCTATCTTTTGATATCCTTTGATTTAAATTAATATCTTTAAAAGTATGTTTACAAATCTACATATCCAGAGATTGTTTTGTTATCATCAAAAAGGGGGAGATTGTTAGGGAAATCCCTTATGATGTTTTGAAGATGACAAAATAAATCAAAGGCTACTAATGTATTTGATGGTTGAGTAATAGACTATGCAGATGATAGAACGTGTAAAGGATATTATCAAAGTCTATACTTGGAAGAACTAGAAGACATACACTATACTGAAGCTGAACTAGAAGACAGACTCTATGCTGAAGCAGAATATGTTCAGACTCATATTGTAAAGTCTATCGCACTTCGACTCAGGTTGTAAAGTCTATGGCTCTCAGACTTTACATCCAAATTCGACAGAACGTAACTCAAGCCCAATCATATAACGGCTAGTGATCTGGTTTGGATTCCACATCAAGATTGATTTAATTGACTCAATCTAATTGATTGACAATTGGATCTTGAAGATAAGATCTTTCTATACGAAGGAGCTTTACTTATGGAAATCAAGATTCTGTTTGTATGGGCGATCGGAATCAATTTGGGATTCTATCTTTGTCACTCAACGGCTATCAAATCTTCTAGATACAGAGCTGTCCAATGGGTAGATTGGAAGACGATCCTCAAGATACTGTCCAATGGGTAGTTTGGAAGTGGAGGAGTATTTAAGGAGATCATGGACCGATGAGCAAGTAAGAGACGGAGCGTAGAATTTATAATTCCAAAGTTTGAGCGACCTTCGATCATACACTTGTCTTTGGAGAGCTTAAACATTTGTGATCGTGAGAGAAATACCAAAAGAGTGACTTAGTGAGATAGTGTGATCTACTACTAAGTGTTTGCACTCAAAGTTGTAATCTCTTGTTGATTGCATAGTGGAATCCAGCCAAGAAGACTGTTAGCGTGGGAGAGTGGACGTAGGCTTGGATTAAGCCAAACCACTATAAACCTTATGTTCTTATTCTCTTCGCTAACTCCTTTGTTTTATTTGAAGTTTATTTATTCCGCATATATTTGCCAAGATTTATTTTAAACACCTATTCACCCCCTCTAGGTGTTCGTACTAGCTATCACAACAAGGGCATTGCCAAACTGGAAGAACAATTCAGTGCATTACGAAGGTTGGAAATATCGCAGACAGTCGAGGGTCTCTCACACGATGGCACATAATGGTTGGTACCAACAAGACAGGGACATCAGTTGAACCGTTGGAAACTTTCATGCAGCAATATAAGTCCGAATTTTGAGGATGAAATTTCATTGAAACAGAGTAAAATGTAATATTTGGTGCCTTTTGATTGGGTGGTCACGACCTCCGGGAGGCGTGTTAGACCATCTAGGGCTTCGACTAATAGATTATTATGCATACACTTAACTCGGACTCTCCTGATCTCATATCAACTCGCGACTTATAATCTAAGTTCTTAGTATACAAATGAGTTTCAAGTAGAAGTCGTCATTAATCTATTTTTTGGTGGATCAATTAAAAATCTAAATAAGTAACGAGAGAATTACTTCACTCTTATGAACTACAGATTATAGGAACATAGACTTGAGTACATTAGATTTCACCTAACACTCATTCGATACATTTTCTCTTTTATTTCAGAAAAAAAAATTGCTGATAATTTGCATTACTTACTTCCTAACATGTGAGGTAATTAGGCAGATGTGCAACCAATACTTAACACCCAATAAGGAAAGCGTTAAATAAATTGCAAAGAAAAGGAGGAATGAGTTACCTTGAAGCAAAAAAACATTTGCAAGTGTTAGCTAGAAAATCACATTATCCTAAATATAATTTCTAATTTACACGCAATTTCACTCAAATCTTTTTAGGTTTTCTCTTGTTTAATGAAAACCATGCTTTATATAATGTGTGCTACTAATCTAACATGACACGCAACATAAGTTATTTAAATGTCCTAACCCTAACAATGATGAAATATGTTAACTTAGCACAACACACACCTTCCTAAATATATGAACCTAATCGTGACATAGATCTAATTAAATGAAACGTGCAATTTCTAAAATGAAGTGCGATTTTTAACCATGCACAATTTAAATGGCATGCACATAATGATGTGGCACATGACATGGTACTTATGCACTTAATCTATATGACATGCACATGACATAGCAATATGATATGACCTAAATTACATGATATGCATGTGATTTTTCTTTTGTATTTTTCCATGATTTTTTTTTTAAATGCAACCTATCTTGAAAAAATCTACTTTAATTGTATCTTTTTTTTTTCTTAAAATGAACAAAATCAATTCAAACCAAACAAAGATAAAATAAATAAATCCACATCAAATACAACACCAAATCACCAAATCACACAAGATATTATCTGTGTCCACTTAATTTTGGAAATCAATTGATGAATCGTATCTCGGGCATGAATATCGGATTGGCCAATTTTTCATACAATCGTGAATCATATCTTGGGCATGAGATTAGATTGATGATTTTCTGTGCAATTGCAAATTATCTCTAGTTGGAAATCAGATCGACGATTATAGCATGTTAGGAAATTAAGGAACAATACCTAATTTAAAAGGCTAGTAAAGGTTTTGGATAGGATAATATATCTGGGAATTCAATCACATGCATTCACAATATTTTAAATAAAGAAACCAAATATTCGAAAATCAAATTAGATAAGATTTTTACTTAATCTGAATATAAGCTTCCAAATTTGGGTCGACGGACAGGGGCTCACAAAACACGGTCATGGTGATGCTGCTCCACGTTGTGAATGGTGAGGGTACACTGAAGATTTACGCTCGATGGATGGCCGGCGGGTGCAGGCCTCGCTGTTCGTGGCACAGAAGGTGGCTTATGGTTGGTTTTCCACTTGATCAGTCGCTGGAAGAGCCTCAAGCGTCCTGCAGAAGGGGAATCTTATAGTCGTGGGGGTGAACGTTGGCATGGTCACGGCTTGGGGACAGCAAGGAGGACAACGGCGACAGGACCGGCTCGGCTCAGTGGCGTTCTTGTGGTGCTCAACCCTGTGGCTGGCTCACGAGGAGCGATACTTGGTCGCTCGTGACGGTGGCTTGGCGGAGAGGCGTAGCAAAGACGCTGGACTTGAGGATGTAGGCATCAGGACCTACAAGAAAAAGTTAACCAAGCTCGATGGAAGGAGACAAAGCTCGTCAGCAAGACTAGGTATTGCAAAAGAAACAGATGAGTGAAGGCGCGTGCGAAGGTCGAGGGGACCTAGAGAGTTCTCCACTAGTTTCACTTGGTTTTGTCTTCTTGTGAATCTCAAAGTCCCCGACAGAGAAGCAAAACGATGATGGATTACTCTCTCTCTTTCTCCATTGAACTTCTCCACCAGTTGTAAATATCTTGACCACCGCTTGACTCCTCGCGTGATGGATGATCTGAACATGTGGAGCATGCTCTGGGCTGGATTGGCACGAAATTTCACCAGTGAAGATCTACAGGAACAACACTGGACAGCCTGCAACTTAGGGGCTTGCTGGAATCGTCACTGAAGAAAACTGCTTAGAGGAAGGCCATCAGAGCAAGCTGTAATCGCCGGAAAACCTGCAGAAAGTTTGACAAAAGTGAATTGGATGAACTACAGCGCTGGGGACTGATTTGGGCTGGCTCAGATACTCAACGGAGAAAGCTAGACAGCCGGCCTGAGGAGAGTCATGAGCTGGATGGTCGCTAGTTTGTGATCTCGGCTGGCGTTTGTAATCTTGTGAGAGGCCACTGGCTCGTGGATTGATAGCTGAAGGCTTAGTAGAAAGGAGTACTTGCTGCGGAATCGCCGGAGAAAATTGCACGGAGAAGAGGACGAGCAGCCGCTGGTGGATGTCGAGGCTCAAGAAGAACGATGAAGAACTTGTTTCGAACCTCTCCTGGACACTTTCTTTTCTCATTGTGGACAACGTGGGTTCTCAGAAATTTTCGTTCCGTGTATTCCATATGCGTTATGTTATGCGTGGCCTTGTATTGAATTGTGCGGCCCCATTCACAATCGTTGAACAAAGGCTTGCCTTTATAGGCTCCACTCTAGGTTTTCTTTTCTTTTTTATTTTTCAAGAGCAAAATATTTTACTTCCAAATTATGATATTCACTTTAGGGAATTCTTTATTCTTTCCTCTAGTTGAATATCATAGAATAATATAATTATCTTCGAAGTATCTTTTATAATAATTCTATAATTCAGTTATACCAAATTGCCCTACAATGCAAATTTCCAATACATACTCTAATGGGCTCAATCTAATTTATTAATTGAGTTCAAAACTTTCCATGTAAGTCCATCCCTGCCAGACTAGTAAATATGTAACTAATTGAAATGCACTCTTAATAACTATATGTAATTTAACTTAATATTTTTGTTATGAACTAAAATTTAGTCCCTAATTTATTACACAATTAATAACTAATTAAGTCGCCAAAATTTAGGTATCAACATGAGTCGAAGAAATTGGGCCCCAAAGAAAAAGGTTGACTAGTCAAATAAGGATAAAAAGAGACGCTCAGCTCAGTTTAGGACAAAAAGCTCATGCGAAAGGGAGTGAGAGGAAAAAGAAAGAAAAGAAGGGATGAAGAAGAAGAAAGTGAAAAGAGAAGAGAGACTCGCACATTCTCACGTTTCTTGCCAAGCCAGATTTACTTTGATAAGCAACACTCGGTAAAAATTCAAGCTCTTCATTCTTCTCAATGGAGTAGTTTTTAGAATTATGGCACAAATTCGGAATTAAGTAAACATTGAAATGCAAGGTCCAATTTAGGAGTGTCAAGGAGCTGTGAGATTTTACGAAAATCGATTTGAACTTTCAATTTTGTTGAAACGAAATTTTGAAGTCGGACATGTTATGAATAGTATTCGACTAGCAGCATTTGGGAATTTCGTCGGTTGTCGACTACATTTTGGATCAGCCAAGCTATGAGTCTTCTAGCCTTCTATCTTTTTTTCTTCTTTTTTTCCCCATTCTCGGATGTTTATCTTTTCACAAGTATATTCCTTAGGCCAATGCTTATGTTCCAAGGTTTGGTCGTAGGTTCAACAAAAAATTGTGATCAGGTAATACGGTCCCATTTGGTTGATAAAAATTTTCATTTTCGATATGTATTTCATATTAAGAGTGTCACGCCCCGATCCTCAAGTACGCACACATCTCTTACCTTGGATGATTAAATAGCAATGTCCCAGGACGTATCGCCAACCCTTTCTGTTTCTATACGCATGTTAAAGCATATAATAATAATCCACAAACAATAAAGCAATGAGATAGAAAAGTAGGACTCCAAATTTCCACTTTAAAAGCAACCGCCCTTATATACATTGCAAACCATAGTGCAAATATATACAAGGCGAATTGTTAAGTCAAGTTTTAAACCACAAGTTTATAAAATAAGGTCTGCAAAAGGGAATCGACTCCCATCAAAAGAGGGTTGTCCTATGTCAATTCTTCAGGCTTCACCTTCTACACATCGGGCCTCCGGTCCTTCGTCACAGCTATCTAAGGACCTGAAAATGGTTATTCAATAACCAGTGAGACTACGTCTCAATAAGTTCTACCCCTTAAGACCCGATTAGGAAACCAATATGCCATAAGAATTACCTATGCACACACGAGTCAAAGGACTTACCTTAACCTTAGTTTCATTATGCAAATCAACATTATTTACATATACCTTATATCACATCACTCAATCAATTTATAACATCAGATCAAATCATTGATCAATCGACCTAACCGATTACATGTCATCTCGACCCTTCCTTGGTCGGCTCATCTCATTTACTCAAATTCAATGCTGAATTACAGCTTAGTGAGCACGGCCTACACGATCATCTCGAATACTCAACCCTAACATTGAATTAAGGCTCAGCGAGCACGGCCTACACAATTATCTCAAATACTCAACTCTAATGCTGAATTACGGCTCAGCAAGTATAGCCTACTAAAACTTTAGCAGTAATGCTGAATTACGGCTCAGCGAGCACAGCTTACTAATTCTTCGGCGGTTAATGCTGTACCACGATAATCAAAATAAAATTTCGGTCGTCGATTATCCCAGCCTAATTTCTGAAAAATAAATAATTAATTAATTAAATATAAAAATTAATTATTAAATAGCAATAATTCCAATTTAGGCCCGTAATGCTTAATTGGAAGCCAAGACGGACCGGGAAAAATCCCGAGACACGTTCAATAAATACTAGAACATTTCTACTCGCTAATGATTATGTCTAACCACCTAACATGCATCGTTAAGTCACTAACTTAATTACTCTAAATTAATTTAACAACCTAATCATGCTTAATTAACACTAACCAACCCTTAAGCATCATTAGTCTACTAAGCAAGGATTAGTGAGCTAAACTCACCTGTTTAACAATCCGTTCGGATCGAAATGTCGAGAACGTCGCGGGGGACGTTTTTCTCCAAAACAGGCCTAAGCTCCGGGGCTTGGAACCACCTCAAAGTGGTCTCCAAAGGTGCTATGATACCCACAAAATTCCTTACTGTTCTAGGCTGGAAATGAGAGGAAATTAGCTCGGTTTAAGTGGGAGTTGATCGAAAATGAGGAAATAGGCCAAATCGGGCCTAGATGGAGATTTATTGATGAAGGAATGGCTAAGGACAGCCTTGGCTGAACCCTACAAGATCCAAAACAGCTGTTGGGATGGAGGGCAGGCAAGGCAAGGGGCGAAGAGCTCGCATGGACGGCGGGGTGCGCGGGTGAGGCGGACGGCGGCGAGCGGCACGACTCCAGCGGCGGCTTGGCGTGCGACGGCGTCCAGCTTTTTCTTCTCTGCTACTGGTGGCGTCGAACAAAGCAAGGAGGGACGAAATTAAATGCTTTGGCCGGCCAAGGGAGAGGATCAGGGAGAGAGGAAAGAGAGAAGCAAGAATGGGGACCTACCATGCACATTTCTTCCACAAGCTTGTCCCCCAAGACCTTTCTTAGCCAAGTATCTTCCTTGGCTGCCATTGAGCACCAATGCTCACCCACAACCCATGAGATGGTCCATTTTGGCTAGGGGGAGGGGAAGCTACGAATTTCTAAGCAATTGGCTTCAATTGGTTGCTTAATTTTGCTCAATCCATCCTCATTTGGTCTCCATAATTTCATTTGGCACCTCAATATTTCAATTGAAATTTTTCCTCACCCATGAATTCATCTTGTATCCCAAATTTACGATAAAAAATAATCCCCTGCCTTTTCTGAACAAAAATGGTCCAAAGCCGACTTTTTTCCCAAAAAGTCTCGAGTTTCAGAAAAATCTTCTGAGAATGAGTTGACGTTCCTAGAATTTATTGTGCCATGACAGGATTTCCAATTTCTGAAATTGGACTTGAATTCGTAGTTAATTTCCATTCGGCGCGTTTTTAGCGTGACCTAAGCTACCGGGTAGTTTTAAGAGATTTTTAGTGCAAATGACCCATGGTTGATTTTTTTCAAACAACAATGAACCCATTCGACACATTGGCGACTCTCAATTATCGTGAAAATCTCGAGGTTTCAATTACGGACACAAGGTACCAAAACGATAGAGAAATCAGTCTAGTGTTGGTCGACAAGAATTTTCCAATTTAGTGGTGTCACCCACGATTAGCCAGACTTCTCAGTCAAACCGACCTATCTTTAATCTCTAATCAATTTACGTCTGTGCCGTAATGATCTTAGCAGATGAACACGGTCGAGCAGCCGATTCCTAGTCGAATCCTCAAGTCTATTTGCCTTAAAATCCTTAATGACTTTCCCAGATAGTCTAATTATCTCAAGAGTGATCAACTCTGAGAACAGTCCTATAGGCGCGTCGATGAAATGCCCGATTTATTCTATTGAAAACAGGACTGAAAATCTAGGATGTCACAACTCTTCCCCTATTATAAAAATTTCGTCCTCGAAATTTAAACCTTTACCAATCCTTAAACAAAAATGTGAGGGTATCGTCGTCTCGTCTAGTCTCACTTTCTTCGGTTGCTTCTTAAGTCCCGTGGTGTTGTCAGACCACTTTGACCAAGGAGACCATCTTAGTACATAGAATCCAATCTGAACCAGGCTTTTCACGCACGATACTTAGTCATCCACGTCTAATTCTTCAAGATTTAGCACGTGGTTAGGTCAGGCTCCTACATCCTCAACCTCGACACGTGAAAGACGTCATGCACTCGTGCCTACTTCGGTGGTAATGCAAGACGATACGCTAGGATCTCGATTCTCTTTTTAGAACTTCAAAGGGACCTACGTATCTCGGTTTCAATTTTCCCTCCTTGCTGAAGCACAAGGCATCCCTCAATAGTGACACCTTCAGAAAGATGTAATCACCAAATTTGGAACTCTAAAGGTCTTTGATGCTCAATGATACAACCTTTCTGACGGCTCTGAGCGATCCATAATTTGATTCTAATCACGGCAATTGCAATCATTAATGGCTGAACTGACTCTAAGCCTGTGATTTTTCTTTGTCTATTTTCCTTTCCACAACTAAGGTTCTGCACACTTTGCTATGCAATGCTTCAGAAAGAACCATATGACTGTTCTGCTGAAACTGGGAATCCTCAGGTCTTTATCTGATATAAATTCGTTATTGGCACTCCATGTAGATGAATTACCTGACACACATACACTTCTGCATGCCTATTCAAACCAAGATCTTTCCGTGCTGTAGATCAAGTGAGTCGGCTTCATCCATCTATTGACCACTATCCCAAATGGAATCATTACCCCTCCGGTTCCTTGACAAGCTTGTCACAAGGTCCATAGTGTTGTGCATTCAGTTCCACTCTGGGGTCTCGAGGGGTTACAAGAGTCCTCTCGGTTTACAAAGCTGTGCCTTGATTCTAATCTAAGCATCCGGCTCAATTCGGAGAGCGGCTATAAGATTTGAAAGGTAGCCCATCTCAAATTTGAAAACCGAATCTCAAACTTTCTCAAGTAAGGTTCATACCTTAACTAGCATATACACATTTAAAGACTCTCGATTTATCGCATTAGTGACTTCTTTCGTTCTTCTAGGGTGATACCAGATATCTCCATCCTAGTCCTTCAGAGTTCTAATTCACAACGCTATTTCGTTTTAAATTACTTTTGGGAGAATAAACACTGGAGACTTTCTTGGTCCGTGAAGATCCAGGACCTTTCTCCACATCACTAACATCTCCAAAACTTTAGGGCTAAAATTTATGCTCCGAGTCCCAAGTCATGCGTCGGGTAACTTAGCTCACGAGATCTCAACCGACGGGACACATATGCAACAATCATACCATGCGTATGCAGCAATCTTACCATGCGTATGCAGCAATCCTACCATGTTGCATCAACAAGCAATCTAATCCTCTAAACGATGCATCACTATAGACTTTGCATCCTCCAGAGGGGATGGTCAACACAAGTGCGGTAGCGAGCTTCCACTTGAGCTCTTGAAAACTACACTCACGCTTGTCTATCCACACAAACTCTTCTTCTTTCTTCAGAAGTCTAGTCAATAGCGACACAGATTTTGAAAATCCTTTGCCTGAGTTCACGTGGCCTAGGAACGTGTTGACACCTAAATTTTGGCGATCTGATCATTTATTTATTACATTAAAAAATTAGGGGTTAATTTTATTCCTGAAAAAATAGTTAATTGCGTAACATATAGTTTTAGGTGCATTTATTTTTAATTTGCATTTACATTGGGCCGGTGACGGATGGGTTCGAATCGATGCTTCAGAAACTTTAATTTGATGAGTCGGGCTAAGCCCACAAAGAGAGCAAATTGGCCCAAGCCCGTATCCTTGCGGAGATTTTATAGATTTATCTTTGTGAGATTTCAATTCGAAAGCAAATATTGCGTTTAGAAAGGTAAATATGGCATTTGGAAAAGAAATTTTTGTGGATATGGTTTTGGAAAATTAAAAACCCTAATTCACGGCCTATAAATGGATTAATACGGGTTTTGACAGGGCCACAAATATTGATACATACGGCCACATTGAGGGGGAGCAATTCTGAATACACAGAGACACACACGTGAGATAAGAGAGAGATAGAGTGCTCCATCAAGCTTGGTCGAGATTCCCTTTGCCATGTGAGTCCCGCCAGCCACATCGCCGCGCTCTCATGCTCGTAACGCTGCCTCACATTGCGAGACCACCACCGGGACGAGTTGCTGCACTAGCATCCTCAACTGCGTCGTGATCCCCTCTGATGAAGCATCCGCAAGCCACGAGTCCCAGCAGTTCAATTCTACAATTTGCTCCACCTTGACGCTCATCCAAGCAACATGTGGCGGTGGGTACATTAAAAAATTTATAAAGATGTGTGCTGATCAAAGAAGCAGAGAACACATCCACGCGTCTGAAGAAAGGATTCCACCGCACATGAATTGACTCCGCTCTCGACGATCCCAAGTGTGATTCGCAAGCCACGGTGACCATCCCCACTCCTGCTGTCCGACAAGTCCAAATTTGGAAACACATCCGAGTGACATCAAGAGCTAGCTAAGAATTTTGGTCAATTTGGTTCCCATATATTCTGTTGCCATTCCTTGAAATATTCTAATGTTGGTTGAATCCCTGATATAGAAAACGATAGCCACGATTGGGAGGAGACGTAAAAAAGGAAAAAGTTTCTTGCTTCTTTTTTTCTCTTTGTAGGTCAACGGAAGATCAATACAAGGGAACTCGATACCCTGAGAGACGAATCAGAGCGGTGATTTTTGGCTTGGTTTGTCAGTCCTTGCAGCGAAATCAGAATCTCCAGTAATTCCAGGCTGGTGAGCAATTTCCAAGGGTCAAGCACTACTCAGCGGGACCCAGATTTCCCACTAAACTTCATCCGAATCCAGCGAGCACGAGACAATCGACAAAGTCCTCAGCCGGTCTCCGAACACCACCACCGTTCCTGCTCCTGCGACCTGGCTTCAGCAAGTCCGACGTCACTTCTAGCAAACCTCGGGTGTCCTGCACTCGAGCGCTATCGATATTCCGACTCGATTGCTCCGCCATCATCCGTTTTGTCCACGCTGGCCAATAACGGCAACCCCGAGCCATATCAATCGCCTTGCTGTGCTTGCTGAATTTCTTTTGCAGGTTTTTCCAAACGCTCCAGTTCAATCCATCGGGGAAGTCTCGCATGTTCTTGCGGTCATCGCAGCTCCTCACCACCGTGACCATCTCGCTCACGACCTGTTGCTAGTGTCTCCTCAAGCTCATTGTTGTTGCCTCTCAGGGAGGCCAATTTCTTTTAGGTCAATGGAGACTTTCTCTCTCGATACCCACTCTTTCATCGAGAATGCTTTGCTGATTTCGACGACATCATCCAAGGATCGTGGTTCGCGACTTGCCCTATTTGGAAGCTAATATTTGGATTAGGTAAAAATCTTATCCAATTTAATTTCTGAATATTCAGTTTTCTTATTTGGAATTTCAATACATATGATTGAAATTCCCGATATGCTATCATATTCGTAATCTTAAGTGCCCTTATGAATTAGGAAATTTTCCTAATTCCGCAACGTACGTATGACTGACAGTTCGATTTCACGCTCGAAATACGACTCGCAATCGCATGGAAAAATCGCCAATCCGATCTCACGCTCGAGATACGATTCGCGATTTTATTTGAAAATTTGCCAATCCGATCTCATGCGCGAGATACGATTTGTCAATTTATTTCCAAAATGGACATGGATGATATCTTGCCTAATTTGTTGCCATGCTGTTCTTGATGTCTTATTTTGATATCTCCAGTAAAAGAAAGGAAAAATCCGAAAAAAAATCTAAGTTAGATTAGGTTTGTTTTAGAATATTCATCGTTTTAGGGTTATCCTGCATGTTTAGACTAGGAAATTTATTTATTTCTGAATTTTTGAAAAAATGAAAAATCCAAAAAAATGCATTCATTTAGGATGTTAGTTTTTTTTTTTTTTTTTTAATTTGGATTGCATGTTTAATTATTTGGTAGTTTAATTTCGAATTTCATAATAAAAAAGAAAGAATTAGAATTAGGGCATTCTTTGCACGTCATTGCATATTAGAATAAATTGCATGCTTATTAGGAAAATAAAAACCATGTGCACGTCATATAGAATTAGGTTCATACAATGCACGTCATTTAGTGATTTTTGTTAGGTTCATTTAATTATAAATTGCCTGTCATTAGAATTAGGTGATTAGATTAATTTAGATTGCATATTTAAGTGTTGCATTTCTTTAATTTCGAATCTCATGGAAAATACAAAAAAAAATTATTTTTTAGAATAAATCCATCTCATGCTTCAGGATATATTACATGCTTATTTATGTCATATCGCTTAGGTCATATAGCTAAGTCATGTTGCCATGTCATATCATTTCATGTTAAATTAGTGGCATGCATTGCATAAAGCATGATTCTCATTAATTAAGTGAAAAAAAAAATTGCGTGTTAATTAGAAATCATATCTAGGGTTGTTGATGTGAATTCTAATCTAACAACGCAGATGCTTTCGTTGCTATGAGGTAAGTCCTGCAATTTATTCATTGCTTTCTTGGATGTTAAATTGATGGTTTGCGCACCCGCATGATCGCCTCACATGTTAGGGAAATAGATTTAAAATCAATTCAAGCTGTCTACCAAACATTTTTCGAAATAAAAGAGAAAGGTACCGAAAGGGCGTTAGAGAAATCTAGCGTAACCAAATCCCCAAACTCATAAATCTCTTGTTCGGAGGAGTAAAGTAAATCTCCCGTTACTTTGCTTGGGTTTCTAATCGGCCCACCAAAAATAGATTAGTGGCGACTCCTAATTGAAATATCATTTGCATGTTAAGAACTTGAAACTAAGTCACGAATTGGTATAGGCTTGGGAGAGCCCGAACTAAGTTATACTTAGTAGTCCATTAGCTAAACCCTAGGTGGTACACACCCCGAAAATTTGGTCGCGACAGAATGCAATACGAGTAAACCAAAACTCGCATTTACTAAGCTTAGCGTCCAATCCATGAGTCTTTAGGGTCTGAAGTATCATCCTCAGATTACTCTCATGCTCCTTAGCACTCCTCAAATACATCAAAATATCATTGATGAACACGATGATGGAATGATCTAGGTATTTCTCAAATACGTGGTCCATCAAATCCATGACAGTAGTTGGAGCGTTTGTCAGACCAAATGGTATTACAATATTCTCATAAAAGCCATATCAAGTACGAAACGCTGTTTTCAATATAACCTTCTTCCTAGTTCTCAACTGATGATAGTCTATCCTTAAGTCGATCCTTGAACACATCGACCTTCTTTATAACTAGTCACACAATTCGTCGATCTTCAGCAATGAACACTTGCTCTTGATCGCCACCTGATTAAGTCGACTGTAGTCGATGTACACTCGCAACGAACCATCTTCCTTTTTCTCACAAACAAAACTGATGCTTCCTAAAGCGATGCATTGGCATGTATAAATTCCTTATCCAGTAATTCTTCACATCTGTACCATCAATTCTTTCTACTCAAACAACGACATCTGGTAAAAAGCTTTTGTTGAGTGTCTCTGACCCAGTTGCTAACTCAATCGCAAATTCTACCTCTTTCATTGACGATAGGCCTGACAATCCCTATGGCAACACTTTTAGAAATTCTTGGACTACTTAGAAGTCCTCAATTTTCAATTCTTCAATCTGTCTTGTCTTGACAATCACCTTGTAATCTTGGCAACCTCCGTCTAACAAACAGGTTGCCTTTAACCAACGAAATTGAGAAATCGAAGATTCTTTTCGACTCCTAATAAACTCAACACTTTCACATGCTAATGGATTAAGCTGGATTACTCCATGACCTTTATTCATTACTACAAGATGCTTCATGAGCCCCTTCTATTCATGTGGCATTAAAGTTACATCTCAAAGAATCGGTCGAGCACGACCATAGCTAGTGATTCTCCTTTCTTCGGCTTTATTTCAACAAACTGAAATTCGACAAATTTAGTCCAAAGCTCTGTTGCGCTACTCTGATAAGATTTCCTCAAGAACATTCTTCCTTTGATTGGTGCAAGGTCGGTTCCATTCCTATCCCTTTCGACATTCTAGTGGCATCCTAACTGTAGTAATGGCATTTATGCTCCTTTGGACTTTTACTAACCGTACTTCACCTGATGGCCGTGCTGGCTACAATCAAAGTACACTCAAGTTATATTAGGACACTGGATTGATCCATGCTTCCTTCCACAACTTCAACACACTTCTGGTGAGTCCTTTGTCTCCTATCGGGTGACAACATGCACTCTTACTAGCACTGAGATTTGTCCCAAATACTCCTATGCACGTTCTGCGCGCATTCACTCTGGTTTGTCCCATCAGTGGTGACAGCAACCACTGTCGTGGTCCCATCGACCTTCTGGTACAGTTTCTGACTAAGTAACCCTATTGGTCACGCTTGAAACAAGCACCCGTCCTAAAATGGTACAAGGCGTAACCATGTTGTCTCTTACAGGCATGACATGCTCTATTCCGATTCAGTACTGACTTATCTATCCCCACCTTTCCTGTTGGGCGGAATAGAATACTTTTCTCCCAACATCGGTCTTTTCCCCGACCGATTTCCATTTCTGCTGGAACTGAATCTTAACTCAGACATAACGGTTTGCTCCCAAATCGCATCTCCATGCTGGACCTCAACAGGTGTGGCAACAACGGCGATTGCAGCTCTGACGCCGATTGTGACAGCGGCAACAACGGCGACTTGATCCTGAACTTGTTGACTCAACAAGTTCCCAAGTATCACTTGCGCCTGAACGATCTCGTCAAACTTAGGACCACATAGTGCTGCTACACTAGTACCGGCTTATAGTAGTACTCTTACACTCGCGCTGGCCTAAGCCAATGCTCTGCCACCATTGCCTCGGGCATCGATCCTTGTCGGTGTTCCATCCCGAGTCACAGAGGTTACAACGCTCTTACTAGGAGTCCTCAGTGCCTGATCACTCATTCTATAGGATCTTTATAGAAACATGTTTTCTAATTCTAATACGGGTTTGTCTCTGTTAACTATTAACTAGTAATTAAATTACTTACTACTTTTTATTATTACCCCCCTTTTGGGGATATTAGAATTTGAGTAATTCACACAAACAAGCTACCAATTAGCTAGCATCAACATGCACCAAACATGAATTTAAATGTCTTTCCTACCACTATCCCATGGTCCATTGCACCTTATCACTCCAACCCCTAATCATTGCTCTGATACCACAAAAAGGGGATGTCACACCCCGATTTTCGAGTATGCACACATCCCTTACCTTGGTTGATTAAATAGCGACATCCCAAGATGTATCGCCAACCCTTTCTTTTTTTATACGCATGCGGAAGCATATAATAATAATCCCCAGACAATAAAGCAATGGGATAGAAAAGTAGGACTCCAAATTTCCACTTTAAAAGCAACCACCCTTATATACATTGCAAACCATAGTGCAAATATATGCGAATTGTTAAGTCGGGTTTTAAACCACAAATTCATAAAACAAGGTCTGCAAAAGGGTAGAAGGGGAAGCCTGAAGAATTGACAATCCTATTTGACTAGTGAGTCATAGGGCAATTCTCTTTTGATGGGAGTCGATTCCATCTTGCAGACCCTATTTGGGGAACTAGTGGTTTAATTTGACTTGTATATATTTGCATTATGATTGGCAATGTATATAAGTGTGGTTGTTTTCAAAGTTCGATTTTGAAATCCTACTTTCCTATCTCATTATTTTATTGTTTAGGGATTTCATATGCTTCTGCATGCATATATTAAAATGAAAGGGTCGGTGATGCGTCTTGGGACATCGCTATTAATCGACCAAGTTGAGGGATGTGTGCGTGCCCAAGGATTGAGGCGTGACAGGTTCTCCCCTAGGGATCCCCTTTGTCGAGGACTTTAGATTTTTGTTGTTAATTCTCAATAAATGGTATCAAAATCAATGGTTGATTAGATTGAGTAGGTCGAATATGTATAGATGGGTAGCTGGTGAATATTTTAAAGCAAGAATGTCGCATATGACTCATCTATCGATGTGACAAATAATGCCCTTTCGCTAAGTTTGGTTAGGCCAAAGCGATTAATGGGAAGTTAGAAGGGCAGAGTTTTTTCTCGTGCCAAACTTGGCGAAGTCAAGGTACATAATGGAGTAGAGTTTATATTGTTGTAGAAGGATACTTGCATCCAAGGGGAGAGGGCCGAATATAGTAGATCCACATGCGAAACAAAAAAAATTCTAAGGTGCAAGTGCGCGGGTCTTAGGCAAAAATTTATGAATACCACAGATGTGATTGAAGTCACTTTGGTTCGCATTGACTGATGGGTGATTAATCAAAATGCAACCATTAAACATTGTTATGTAGTGCAAATATTTATGGTTCTAAGTGATTTGTTGGTTTTGTAGTGGTCTTAAATTCTAGCCAAAAGCATATCAATGGTTGATTTCCTTTTGTCGATGGTTAGCAACTTAGGCCTACACCTATGTCTTTGCCTCCATATATACATACATATATATATATATATATATATATATATATATATGTATGTATCAACATTTTCGACCTTTCATAAACTATATTAGCGTGCCGTTAGTAGATATGTACTTGCAGCTATGTTTGCCTTCCAATCATGTGTAAGTTATTGTGATTCATGTTCCTATGGGAAAGAACTGGCTTTTTTCAGCGAAACAAATAGCTTTGGTCGGCATCTGCTAATGAAATATTATTAATCTTGAAGGTGTGATTCTTTGCCAATGAATTGCTGCCACGTAAATAGTCATAAATATTGAGATTGGCTAATGGTGCGCAACAAGAAAACTAGACTTCAACATTGAAATCATATTCTATGACCAATATCAACTTTAGACGGCCATTGGCTGAGAACCTATTTTGCTTGACTTAGCCATATCAACGAGTCTTTTAAGTTTGGGAAGAGCTTCTAGATTCCAATGTTTGGCAATAAGGATGCAACTCAATCAAGCTCACGTGCTATTTGAGTTCGACTTGCTGCTTACTCAAGCGCGGCTTGATTCTTTTTGAGTTCAAGTAGCTTAAATACTGATTAATCGAGTCTAGCTCAAGCTAAAAAATAATAGCTCGCGAGCCAAATCAAGTTATTCAATCTTTATGTATTTTAATTATAAAAATACATTAATAGATACGAACTAAATAAATATATTACTACTTTTTAATTGTAGTGTATTTTAATGATTCCAGCTAGAGTTTGAGTTTTACTCTAAGTTCTGAGAAAGAACCGTTATCTAATCGACTCGAGCTGAAGCTTATTGAAAACTTATGTAACTCAATTATCTACTCTTAACTATTTGATTTGGGTCAAATTCAAGCATCGAATTGGTTGTTGACTCAACTCGATTACACACATACTCCCCTAGTTTGGAAATTTAGTTTGCCAGATTTTGTTTGTGCATAAAAAGTAGGAATAATGATACTGAACTTTTTTTCAATTTTTAATGTGATCTATAAACCTTTTTTTGTTTAATAAATCCGTTGAGCTTTTAAAATTCCAACCAAAGTAATTCTTCCATTGAAAATCCTAATACTTAGTTGATGTTGACAGAGTTTTGTTAACTTAATGTTGATTTGCTAGGGTGGCATGTACGTGACTTCCATATGGCTTCCATGTCACACACACACACACACACACACACACACAAGAAAAACATTTCTTGACTAGGGAGAACGAGGTGTTAGTCTAGATCGTTATTCTTAGCCAATAAATGCTAATAGAGCAGTCCACGTCAAAAGAGTACATGGGGAAAATTGTCCAAAAATCCATAAATTAATTGCACTTTTGTCAATGTAGTCCTAAATTTTTAATTATGCCAATTGAGTCCTAAATCTTTTCACGTTTTGCCAATTAAGTTCATTCGGTCAATTTTGATATGAAATTGTTGATATTGACAATTTTTACTAATATTTTAATTTTTTTTGCATTTTTATATTATTTTTCTTTTCATTTTCATTTCTTTCCTTTTCTTTCCTTTTCCTTTTCCTTCTTTACTTTTTTTTTTCCTTATTTTTAAGGCTAGTAGGGGGCCATCAGCCACTTGTGGAGGCCTGGCCACCCTTGCTGACCATTGGGTGAGGATTAGCCCTCATCTAGTGGCTAAGGTTGTTGAGCTAATGGCCAGCAGCCACCTTCTAGGCCTTAACAATGAGAAAAGACCCCCAAAAAAAAAAAGAGAGAGTAAGGAATGAAAAAAAAAAGGAATGAAAAGAAAAGAAAAAAGATGATATTGATATATAAGATTTAAAATGTCCATGTTAGTGTTGGTAATGTCATGTTTGATGGCCAATGTTCACATGAGTGGTTTCCGATCAAAATTTTCCAAATGGACTCAATTAATATAATAAAAAAGTTTATGAATAAAAGTGTAATAGATTTAGTATTTTTTGGATAATTTTCTCTAGTACATGTGACATGTGGATTTAAATGGAACGACTACATTGAGTGGATCCTTAAAAGTTTAGGGAAAAAATTGAATAAAAAAATTATAGCAATCCCATTAATTATTGAAAGAAAGTTCTAGGACTACGCATATCATTTCTCCTTTTTATCTTCATAGCATTTGTTTTTGATAATAAGGGAACCCAACTTAAATGGGTAAACTTTGGTCTCATCAAAGTACCTCAATTAATTAAATGAGGATCAAAGGTGGAAGATGTGATTAGATCAGAAGAGTTTGGTGTGGCTTCCTTGGGGAGTGGAAAACGTTAGAACCTCTTAAGAGTGGTCCTTCGGTTCTCTTCTAAGGTGTGAGGCGAAAAATTTTCCACATTGCTGATAATGTTGACGTATTCAAACTTAATTCTCCTTGGAATAAGGTCCACGGCTACTTGGTGCGCCTAGCCAACACTCCCACTGTCAAAAATTTCATTACTTCTAGAAATTCATGTTTCCCCACTTCAAGATATTGCTTTTTTGGCTCCATATTCTACTTCTGTGTGGAAGAAGGTAGTGGGTGGGGCTGATTATACCCCACTACTGGATTAAAATTCCTTTAATAATCTATTTCCTGAAGGCTCATTGGATAAAGTTGAAAATTAAGTATTCAGAATTTAAGCACTGAATTTTAGGTGCCGACAATTTTAAGTTTTGAAAGTTGAAATAAAGAGTTATTTAATTCGTAATTGAAAAATTGATCACTGAACATTATTGACTTGTTTACCATACATGAAATTGTGATTATTATAGGTTGATTTTAATAATAGAAGTGATAATATTCTCATTGCCATAAATTACCTTTTTCTACTTAAAATGTTAAGTAACCCTGACTTACTTACCACGTTAAGAACGTTTTCTGATTTAATGGAATTTTTATGTTGGTATTAGTTTTAAGCAGTAGATGATGTTTAATCTCATTGGGTGCTGAGCTTTCAAATTTTAGTACTTAATTATATTCTCGACTAGCCATTACCAATTATAAAGCTTGATGGGCTTCAAATGCAACTGTACTTGATCAAATACATTAGTTCGTACGAGAACAAATAAAATTCCAAACCTATTGAGTATTCCACTTTTGTTGAAATTAAAAGGACAAAGTGGATGAGTGTTGTCTCCACTTTACGGCATTATCTTAGTTAAGTCACATCCGTTGTAAATATTAATTCATTTTTACCGAAATTATTGCTGGACTCGACGCATGAAAATCTATTTGAAATGAATTTTCTTTTTTCTTTTTTTTTTTATAATTTGGGAATTCACTATAACTTAATAGATTTAATTAAAGTGTCTTGTGAGCCATATATTATGCATTGCAACTAAGGAAAATTTACAGTGTTCTTCTTCTTGCCAAAAAGGAAAAATTGCGGTAATCAATGCATTGTTTTTCTCATGAAAAAATTCCAAATAAAGGCCCAAAGTATTCTCAATTTTTCAAAAAAGAGCCCAAAGCATCATAATTTTCTCAAATGAAAGCTTGAAGTGGACCTTGTTTCGCATAAAAACCTGAAGTGGTCATATCAGTCTCAGAAAAAGGCATGACTTCAGGGCATTTGCATCCTTCCTTTTTTCTTTCTTTTTTTCTTTTTTTTTATTAAAAGATAAAAAAAAAGGTCTAAAAAAACACAAAATAAAGAAAAAAAACTAGGCGGGAAGGTAAGGCCCAGTCTTACCACCCGTGGCTGACACCCAAAGATGATGAGGCGATAGCCACAAGCAGGGGAGGGCTGTGAACCCTCCTGCCTATATATCAATAGGAATATAAATTAGTCTTTTTTTTTCTATTTTAAGTTATGTTGGGAAGAAAAAAAGTAGAAAAAGGTAAGAATACGTGTGTATATATATAAAGGATATAAATAACCTTGACCAACTAGTGAAGTCAGGTCATTTTTTGAGACTGACATGGTTAGTTCAAGGCTTTATTTGAAATAATGTATACTGCAAGCCTTTTTTTTTTTTTTTTTTTTTGGTGAGAAACTAAAGATGCATCTGTTAGAGATAAGGATTACTTCAGGCCTATATTTAAGAAATTGAGGGCAATTTGGACCATTATTTGAAATTTTCCATTTCTCATAATGTATAGAATCATTTTTGAAAACCAATAGATATGGAGTTAGCATATTTAGAATTAATGACACTCAATAACAAACCTTGTTTAATAGGGAATAGTTAGACTAAGGATAACTTTGTTTGACATTAAAGATTGTTCAAAATTTTCCCAAGTTTTCCATCATTTCTAGAAGTTAAAATAGGTCTTTTTGTCTTCACCAGGAAGGTGCAAGATTTGTTAATGAATTTAAATGAGAAGTACTTTTAGAATTGTCCCACCATGCTAAGAGATGACGTGATCTTCCATATTAGACACTTAGCAGTCCAAGCCTAGTAATCAATTGAACTAAGTAGGAAAAGGTTCTCTTGACAAATATTCATTGAATTTTGCTGAAGTATGTCTCAATCATTTACGACAATAGGTTTCACCTTGGATCATGAAGACAGTTTTCGTGATGAAAAATTAGATCTATTATCTCGAAGAAAATAATAGTCACAATAAGTTTGACTAATGCCACAAATTGTTTGGTCCTTTGTTGATACTAAATTTTTTTACTCCAAAATCCCTTTCGCATTGCTCGAAAATTTCACATTGAGTTGGCTATTAATATCGGATTTTGACCTTTAAGCAAAATGATCCAAATTGGTCTCGCAGTCCTGCTCTTCATTGCATTCTTCGTATTTAGAAATTAGGAACGCAGACATAAGCAAGATCATGAATTTTTCTTATGCAATACGACTTGAAAATTAGAAAAGGGCCCTAAATGTATATTTATAAAAGAGAAATAATAATTGCAAATGTGAAATTAAATGTGACGACAAGATCTAAAGTATCCTAGGAAAATGTATATTTATAAAAGAGAAATAATTTGGTAACAGTCTTTAATCTATGTGAAAATAATAGTCTATTCTAAATCATAAAAAACTAAATAACAAATAATTATAAAATATTTTGGGGCTCATTATTTCGCGAATTTGTGGCTTACAACAAACTGCTAATCTCACCGTATCCCAAAAAGTATTATGCTAAGAAAGCTGTTCATAAAAATCCCAACATGGACAGAAAAAATAGTAATATTTAATTCCAATGTTCCAAGTTCAGGTTCGATCAAGTGTTCATCCACATATGTTACCTAATAACGCCACTAGGCTGAAATAAGCTCAAAATTCACGATGCATAATCCAATCAAACTACAATTTAAATCTGGCCAGCAAGAATTTGACATTAATTCTGCCCAGTTCTGTGCTTGCAATAGGCATGCAGTCCACTTAAGATCAAGCATTACTAATTCGACACCAATTGGGCTTAGCTCCTCTTCTATTCCAGTATGCAAACCTCACAATCGGTTGCTATCAAAAACCTGCTCGGAAATAAGCTACAATTTATACCTGACTGATGACGCATTAGATCAACGACTCGGTGACATGGTTTAGGTGGAGGCTTTGTGATCAGCGATGGCAACCATGAGGCAGCCGCCGTTCTACAGTTCAGTGACGGCGATGATTTGGCTTCAAACAGTAAGTGCAATAACTCAGCTTGCTTATGCCTAAGTTCAAGTTAACTCACAAATCCAGAAGATATACATCAGAGAGGAAAATTCGTGCACTCGATCAGCTCCAAATCTCACTTGAGAAGAAACTACCTGGCGGGGATGTGGCAAGTCAGTGTCAACCACGCGCGGTGGAGGCAATCTTACAACTCCAGAGGTTCAGGAACAACAAAACCCGAATGGACTTGATTGAACCGGACAACTCCATTGGCACGACAATCCACAGCAGCAACGAATGGTGGTCGGAAAGTGTCTCGTGCTTGATATAAGTGGCGTATACGAAGGAAATAAAGATCCAAGAACGGGTGAAGATGGTTTTTTCCCGTGAAAGATGAAGAAGTCGCGTGATTGGTGGGGTCTGATCTGCAAATTTGGAGTGGTGGAAGATGGTGCTAACTGTCATATTTGAGCAGTTTTCGCCCCTGGGGCAGAGGTGGGAGCAGTATTTTCTTTAACTTCCCACCATCTCATTTGTAATTTCCTGCCATCTCATTCACGTTATTGCATTGAGAAGGTAATTGACATTTGCATTGTGGCAAAAGAGTATTTTCCTTGTGATCATATTCAAACCATTATTGAGTAGTAGTTTCATCCATTGGGGTGATTCAACCTATACTCCTGAGCAATTCTCTTGTTATTCTACCAGAGATAAGTCAACTTTTGAGAGCTTAGACCATGTGAAATAATCTAACACTAACGATGATAGTGATAATGGAAATTAAGTGAGGATGATGATCATGGTAGCATAAAAAACAACATAGAGGCTTTTCAAACCTAAATGTTGGGGTTTTTTATGAAGCAATAAGAAAAGCGGCGAATTAGGTTTTAGACAAACCAACGATTTCAACAATATTTCCATCCTCAAACAAAGTTAGGGACTGATATAAGATAGAGGCAAGTGAGGGAAAATATTTCCGGAGATACAGTTTTTGAAACCACGAGGTTAAGGCATCGCATCTCAATTGTGGAAGGCAATCATGAACCCTAGAGAAATACTCAAATTAGAAATCTTTATCAAGTGGGGGACAATCAATTGGGTTTGATAATTACCTTTGGATCCCACAAGTACCAAATCATTTACGTGGAAATTAAAAAAAGAAACTCCAATCCATCTAGTTATAGAATATGGCCCGTTTTGTTCAATATTTACAATAGGCTTCAGGACTCTAAAGTCCCTTAGCCATTTGCATTTGGCTTATGCTTTTGCTCAACTTTGAGAAAATACAATTGTATCTTCAAAGAGCTCTAAAGACCTTTAGCTCAAAGTAGATTCGGAGGTCCTTTGGAAAATAGCATTCTCCGAATGCAAGTTTTGGCCCTTGGTTACTATGCATCTTCTTCGAACCATCACACAAAAAAGCTAATTGGAGGCCGATGACCACCGACTAAGGGGTCGTGCAAACCAACAACCACCACCGGGGGTTGCCTCGACCCCAACGACCACTATTGGACCTCAAGCGACACCGGGTTGTGTGACCTAGGTGACTGTTGGCTTGAATTGTGCAACCTAGGCAACGCCATTGTGTGACCTTAGGCAGCCTTGCTTGAGGTGGGTGACCTTAGGCGAGGCCATTTGGTGGCTAGATCTAGCCGTTCGACGGCCAGATTTGGTTGTCGGTGGCTAAACTCCAAAAAAAAAAAAAAAAAAATAGTAATTATTCCTTTACAAATGCAATTTTTACCAATTAACATTTAAGCCAAAGTTATTTTCAATATACTTTAAAATTACAATTCACCAAACACTATTTGCATTTCAGAGAACCTCTTTAGCTCAAAGATATTTGTATTTTTCCAAAAACATTCCCCCAAAACCAAACCAAACGGGCCTATGCCCCTTGATTCAGATTGAATGGAAACAAAGTTCATGGGGGTATCACCATCTGCTTGGAACTTCACAATGCAAGAGAAGATGATAAACCAGTTCCTTGACCAAGGGTGGATTGCACAAAAAATGGGCTTAGATTGCAAGCTCTTCACTTTATATGCACTAGAATGTGGTGGTATAGGAATACCATATTACACAATCAACTATTCCAAATTCTTCACAAGCAATTAAGTTGATTTTACAGGAGTTTATGGAATTTTCGAACAAGTTTAGAGAGGAGAACAGAGTAAAGATAAGTTCAAAAGCTGATTATTGGGTAAAGGACATCGAGGGTTGAAACTTAATGTAGAAGGTGCGTGAAAACATAAGAAGGAGCCATAGATATTATTGCTTGACGATAAGAATGAATATCTAGTGAGGAGGATGATAGGTGGACGGTGCTGATGAATCTCAAGGGGGTGCACATGTCTGGTCCGAAGAAAGAAGATCCCCATGCTTCGAGGTAAATATTGACCATGGATAAGAGCTAGGTGTAATTCAATCCCGATCTAGATTAAGCGGTTTTAAGCTTCACCCGATAAGTATGCAAATCAATTTGGATCAGACTTTCAATTAATTGGAAAACCTTCAAATCCATGAGGATAATTGTAATTCGAGTTCGGTCAAATCAAATTTGGGCAAGGTGACGGCTCTCACCGGCCATGCTTTGGCCCTCACATGTGGTTGCTCTCCGAGATAAAAAAGATAGAAAAGTAGAAAAAAATAAAATTACAAATAATTGTCCTTGCTAGTGCCGGCCACGCCTCTCATAAGACAGAATGGCCGACGCCGACAAAATTGCTCGAAATAACTAAATTTCTATTGTTGGGACAATTCAGTACTATAAAATTACGCCGACGAAACTATTCCATTCATTCACGGGACAATGTTCTTTTATCTTGTCCCACACATTTATTCGAACACTTAGAACCAAGTTTAGTTAGCGGGCCCCTAATTTTGCTTACAACATTCGTCGTTGTAGGACACACCAACCCTAGTGACTTACTGTCACTTAACACTTGCTTCTTTTACAGAGACGCTAGACTACATTTCATACATATAGAGAGCCCAAGAACCACTATCACATAAGAAGCTTCCGTGGCAAGACCACAGAGACTAGCCTTAGAGCTCACATCCTTCTGGATCCTCATGTACCCGCTCTCTCCCCACCCGGTGCCCCACGAATTCTTCATCAGCCAATACTTGGTCCCGCCAGAGCCAGAGGTCTTCCCATTCCCGACTGCCGTGACCGCGTGGTCGATGTCGGTCCCACATGAGCCTGTGAACACGCCGCTTGAGTAGAATTGGAAATCAAACCCGCCCCCTCAATTGCCACCGAGACGGCTGGTTTGCCACGGCCCGCAAGAGGGCCTTCTCGTTGTTGGCCGGCACATCCCGATATCCGGTTATTGAGGCTGCGGGGTTTGCCGTCTTGGCCGTATTGCAGGTCCCTTTAATTCCCGGCAAGGATAGTTCGCCTCGTCGTGAGGCCACCATTGCTTACAATGAACTTGAAGACACGTCCACGAGCCCGCCCCCGCAGCCTTCATCGTTATCATCACAATCCACGAGTTCTTGCACCGAGAGTGGCACCAACTTCCCCTTCTTGATCATGGTAATCCCTTCCATAGCTGCCACAGCCGAGAATGCCCAACAACTCCCTGCAAAAAGAGATAGTAAAATGAATTACAAAGAGACATATGTACACGTGTAGTATGATGGGTGTAAAAGGAATGTAACAGTGAATTACAGATTGATGGTTTTATGAGATGGGCTTAAGGCCCGTCCGCCCATGTTGGGCCTAAAAGCCCAGCCCATAAGATTAGGGCCCATGGATGAAGGGGCACGATTCCTGTTTGGAGGGAACGTATATAAGGGAGGAAAGAGAGGGCGAACGCACCCTTTGGCAATTCCAACGTACGTTCCTCTCCCTCTCTTTTCCTACAAGCGCTTAAGGCGACGCCGTCTTCCCTTCAAGGCCAATCGACGTCATCGGATCGAACTGGATCGGTTTTCTCTTCCTCTTATCGACGTTGGTGTTTAATCTGTGGCTAACAAGGTACGCTCGATTCCATGGTGTGCTTTAGGATCGGTGATACATGTGAATTTCCCGGGCTTATCTTCCGCATTCGTTTTAGGGGTTCGATTTAGTGTCGAATCCGGTTTTTGGGGATCCGTTATTCCCAACATTAGTATCAGAGCCCTAGTTCATGTTTTCCCGACCCCTTTGATGTTTTTTGATTGATTTTTCGCGAAATTAATCGGCCAACACCAATCGGGGCGAGAAATCCCGACACCCGAGCACTGTTCATCTGTTTTTTCGAGTTTCTGTAAGTCGAAATCAATTTTTGAAGGCATAGGGTGAAAGATCTCGTTGAGACGAGTCCGTCGACATGTCGTGCGCCGCCAGGAGATGCCGCACGCGCCCACACGCGCGGCCAGAAGCCGCTGTGCGTGGGCGCCACGCGCCTGAAGCGCTGGCTCGGCCAGCGCGTGCGCACCACGCGCCGGTGGCGAACCGGCACGTGCGCGCCGGCGGCCAGCGAACCGGTGCGTGCTGACGTCACCGTGACGTCACGGTAACCGCCGAGATGACGTCATCGGTGACGTCATCGCCGACGACCCGACCCGACCCGACCCGCGGAAGGCGCACGCGCGTGGCACGTGACGTCGGCCTACGCACGCACGCGGCACGTGCCGGTCGATCGGTCCGACCCGGCCCGACCGGTCCGTCCGGTCCAACCGGTGCGAGGACCCGCCGCCCGTTGACCGTTGACCGTCCGTTGACCGTTGACCGTTGACCCGAAAAAAAAAAAAAAAAAAAAGGAATTTGTTTCTTTTTTCAATTATGTCTATGTGGGTTATATGTAATCCATTATTTATTCTGCATTTGTTGCATGAATCATGGAAAATTATGTGTTTTCCCTTATGTTCATTATGGATTATAAGTGATCCATTTTTAGCCCCGCATTTGTTGCGGGAACTATGATGCGTTATGCACGGATACCTGCAATCCCGAGAACGGATGAGGGAAGTGCAAGACTTAAAAGGCTAATGACAGAGTTAGCTGATTATCGGTGGCATGACGGTGATTTAGTATCACATGTGGTCAGGGTCAATCAGATGATATAGGAAATCATCTAGAATGGTTATCTTATGCCAGATTTTGAGAAGGTGCCGGCTTTGATGAACACTCTTCCACCTGGATGGCAAGCAGTGTTAAATCGGCTGTGGGAGGTCAACGTAGTCCCGGGTTATAGGAAGCTAGTGGAAGCTTTTGTAAGAGAGTACTATAGGATTGAGTTAACCAAAACTTCAACCCTTAGTTGAGCGCCACATGGCGCAGAGTAAATGCGCCTTGGTGGCAACATGAAAGCTCTCCAAAAGTTTTTCCATGGTTGGCAAATGTGCCTTCAGTTTTCTCAGATGTTTTGACTGATAGATTAAAAGGGACATTCCCTATTTATTTCTTAGATTAATTATGTAATGTTTACTACCTGATTGTTGTTGATGTAGCAACCGATATGTTAGTTGTATTATGTGAAAGCATTATTATTTTATTGGATGTCAATTATTATTTGCTTTCTGTTATTGCTGGTTGCTGTGGGTAGTTAGCTGTGGGTAGTTATAGAAATCAATAGTTAACCAATACAGGAGAGGAAAACGTCCTTAAGTGAAGAAAATGTCAAGGGTGAGGTGTTACAATTGTGACAAGAAATGTCACTATGCTCGCAATTGTTGTGAGCCGAAAAAGGTAAACACCTCTTGTACATTTGAGAACTTTGCTTATGTGTCAAGTTCTGTATAATTGGATGAATCCAATCCTTTGTGGACTGTAGATTCAGGAGCAACAGACCATGTAGCGAAGGATAGAGAATCCTTCGTGGAATTCTGACGAGTACCAACTGGAACTAAGTGGATCTGTGTAGGAAATAACTCCAGAGATGAAGTTAAAGGAATTGGCACATGCCAATTGAATATGCGTGGTGGACGCACCTTATTCCTACATGATGTTCAATATGCTCCGGAGATTAGTCGAAATTTAAGTATCTGTTTTTGGTGTTGGTTAACCTTGGTTTTAGTATGACCTTCCATAATAAATGTGTAGATTTGTATTTGGATACAAACTACTTTAGTTGTGATCACTTTCTGGATGGTTTTATTGTACTAGATGTTGACTGTGGTGATGTCAATATGTTATTCCCTTGTTTCACGTATTCTACTTCATATGATAATGATGTGAATGTGTGGCATGCTAGACTTGGTCATATTGGCCAATAATGTATGAATAGACTAGCCAAAAGAGGGCTTGTTGGGCAACATTGAAAAAGTCGATTTGCCCATATGTAAGCATTGCCTAGTAGGGAAAACGACAAGGAAACCATTTAGAAAAGATAAAAGAGCTTAATTTCCTCTGCATTTAATCCATTTTGACGTCTATGGTTCAATGACTGTGAGAAGAAGGCATGGGACTATTTATTTCATCACTTTTATAGATGATTATACTCGATTCGGAAATGTCTATTTGATTTCTCATAAATCTGAAGCAATAAGTTGTTTCAAAAGGTTTATGAACCTGGTAGAAAATCAATTAGACAAGAAAATAAAAGTATTAAGATGCGATTGAGGTCGAGAATATTTATCTGATGAGTTCAGAAAATTATGTGATGAAAAAGGAATAAGAAGACAGTTGTCTATTCCATATACTCCTCAACAAAATGGTGTTATGGAGAGAAGAAACAGAACCCTACTGGAAATGGTTAGGTCCATGATGACACATGCTAACGTACCTATCAATTTTTGGAGTGATGCGTTGTTAACTGCTGCCTATATACTTAACCGGGTGCCTTCCAAATCAGTTACTTCCACTCCATATGAGTTATGGACAGGTAGAAAACCGGACTTAAGTTTTCTTAAGCCATGGCGTAGTGCTACCTATATTCATGAGTCCTCTCACAAGTTTGGGAAATTGGATCCCAAAGGAAAGATGAGTATTTTCATGAGATACTCCGAACACTCGAAAGGGTATGTGTTCATTGGTGAGCAGGAAAGTGGGAGTATAACTGAATTTAAATCACGAGATGTCACATTCTTAGTGGATGAATTTCCTAAGAAGGGAGAAATAGGGGAAGATTACTCCTTATTTGAAACCTTGGATCAAAATAATGATATTAGTGGAGTTCGTCCAAGTGGAAGTAATATGAGAAGTGATGAATTGAATTCAACTCATTCTCAATTACAACCACATGATGAGACAACATCATCATTATCTAATCCAAGTGGGAGCATAATGAGGAATGATGTACTAAGTGTACAATCTCCCATACGGTGAACAAGTTGCCAAAGTATTCCCCGTCGACGTTTCAACATTGAAGGGGAAACTTTTATGATTGCTCCGCAAGATGAGGATGAGCCAAGAAATATTAATGAGGCTCTGAATTGCCCTAGTAAGGAAAAATGGATTCATACAATGGAAGAGGAAATGGAGTCAATGAAATCAAACCAAGTCTGGGAACTGGTTGATCTTCCAGAAGGACGCAAAGCTATTGGGAACAAGTGGGTTCTCAAAATAAAGCGAAAGGCTGATGGCTCGATAGAAAGGTATAAGGCTCGCCTTGTGGCGAAGGGGTATAATCAACATGCAGGAATTGATTATGAAGAAACATTTTCTCCTGTAGTGAGATTTACCTCGATTCGCATTATTCTGGCAATAGTGGCTAGTATGGATCTTGAGTTACATCAAATGGATGTAAAGACTGCTTTCCTCAATGGAGAATTAGATGAAGAAATATATATGGAATAACCTGCTGGTTTCATAGTGAAAGGCCAAGAAGAAAAGGTATGTCGACTTTTGAGGTCGATATATGGCCTTAAGCAGTCGTTAAGACAATGGTATATACGTTTTTATAATGCCATAATGGCATATGACTTTACAATGATAGATGAGGATCATTGTGTATATATCAAAAGATCCAGAGATCAATTTGTGATCATATCATTATATGTTGATGATATACTAATTGCCGGAAGCAATATGGAGTTTGTTAATACTGTCAAGAGTTGGTTATCTTCTAACTTTGAGATGAATGATATGGGTGAGGCTGTATACATTCTTGGAGTTAAGATTTCAAGAGATCGTTTGAAGAGATCGTTGTCTCTTTTGCGAGAAACATATATAAGTAAGGTTCTTGAACGATTTCGTATGCAAGATTGTAAACCCATAGACACTCCTATTGCAAAAGGTGAAGGATTGAGCCATAGACTGTGTCTAGGGACTCCACAAGAGAAGGAACAAATGAAACATGTTCCTTATGCTAGTGCTGTTGGAAGCTTGATGTACGCTATGATGTGTACAAGACCTGGCATATGTTTTGCAGTTGGAATGGTGAGTAGATACCAATCCAATCCAGGTCCAGCACAATGGAAAGCCGTTAAGAGAATACTTAGGTATCTAAAGGGGACTGCTGATTATACGATGAGTTATAAAGGAAAGGATCTGCGACTCTAAGGCTATTCTGATGTTGATTATGGAGGAGATTTAGATGAAAGGAAATTTACCTCTGGCTTTGTTTTCTTATCGAATAATGGCACCATATGTTGGAGCAGTAAGAAACAAAAGTGTATAGCCTTGTCCACGATGTAAGTTGAGTTTGTGGCATTATCAACAACAGTATAAGAAGGTGTTTGGCTTAAGAGATTTTTTTGGATCATTTAGGTGTTATTGGAAGTGCTGCAGATTAATTGTTGGTTAACTATGATAGCCAAGCAGCAAAACTGTGCACCAAAGATCCAAAATATCATGGCAAGACCAAACACATAGATACCAAGTATAATCTTGTCAAAGATATGATTGCACGAAAAGATGTGAACTTGGAGTACATACTACGGATATAATGGTAGCAGATCCTATGACAAAGCCAATACCTAGATATGTGTTTTTGTGGCCATATGAAATCTCTAGAATTGCGTAGAGGCTGATGTACTGAATATTGTAATTTCCCTAAGTGTTCACATTTGATGAATTTGTGTTTTCATCATTAATGCCTATGAATCTTTGTTTGATCTTTATGCATCTTAATGCTAAGTGCATTACTTTAAGTTTAGAAAGTATGTCGGACAGATATAACATTAGCCCACTCACACGGGTAATCGCCTCTATTTACTGTGTGATAAATAGAGATGAGACTGTTTTTAAGCTTATTATCTAGGTGATAATCGAGAGCTCAAGCTTAAAACATGTATGTCGCCTTAACTGGGTGTTAAGATGAGGACATAATACTTACTATGTCTGAAAGTAAAATAACCCACATATTTTACTTTATCTGTCTATGATGCCAGATGTGAGTTCTGATGAATTTTGTGAATGAGTAGATACGTTAACTCAAGTTAGACATTGGGTATGTCTGAACTATCATCTGTACGGTATTGAAAGGTGTAGACATATGCTCCATGGGAAAGGAGTTAATACCGCAATACGTATTTCATACTATGTATGCATGATACGACCAATAAGAGTGGCAAAAGTTTGATCTCAACTTTTATGCCGTGTGAGACTCTTGAGGAAAAGAGTTCCTCAATTTTAGTGCCCTCATGACTCTTACTTATTCTCAAGATTTCTATTTAGTGTTTGCTATCTTAGGATGTTGCCAATGGTCATGAGTTTGATTCGATCTAATGGGACATTTCTAGAAAAGCAAGCTGAACTGAAATTGAGAGTTTGAAGGAAAGAGGAAGATCGAATTTGGAGAATCACATTGTAGTTTTGTATTAACTGGTTAACCAATTATGACTGTCTTTGGGATAATCATAATTATGAATACAATATATATATATATATATATATATATATATATCATTGTTTAAAAGAGATCAAGAGAGATATAAATGTGATCGATCGATCTAGGGAACTGCATACTAAATCTACTCGCAGTGTGATGCCCATTATGAGCTGCTATATATTCCTAACGAGATGTATAGCAACGACCTCTCAAAGTATGCTGGTCGCACGGATTATTCACCGGTATGAATGTTGAAGAGAGGTAAAGAGAATCTGTTCGGCCCACCATGTGCGAGTGGGAGATGATGGTTTTATGAGATGGGCTTAAGGCCCGTCCGCCCATGTTGGGCCTAAAAGCCCGGCCCATAAGATTAGGGCCCATGGATGAAGGGGCACGATTCCTGTTTGGAGGGAACGTATATAAGGGAGGAAAGAGAGGGCGAACGCACCCTTTGGCAATTCCAACGTACGTTCCTCTCCCTCTCTTTTCCTCCAAGCGCTTAAGGCGACGCCGTCTTCCCTTCAAGGCCAATCGACGTCATCGGATCGAACTGGATCGGTTTTCTCTTCCTCTTATCGACGTTGGTGTTTAATCTGTGGCTAACAAGGTACGCTCGATTCCGTGGTGTGCTTTAGGATCGGTGATACATGTGAATTTCCCGGGCTTATCTTCCGCATTCGTTTTAGGGGTTCGATTTAGTGTCGAATCCGGTTTTTGGGGATCCGTTATTCCCAACACAGATAATATTGTTATCTGCTATATGCACAATTGTTGCCTCTTTTCAACAGCTTGAGTACGACATGAGAATTTTGACATTTTCGCAGGACAATTTTTTATTTTCCACTCACCACAGCCGCCTTGATCCTTAACAGTGTCACGGCCTTCTTGGTTCGCCGTCTAAGGCAGCTGGAATGGCGGTGAAGTTGGCATACTTGAACGGTTTTTTCGCAAGAGGACAGGACCCCTGTGGGCCTCCTCTTGTAGCCGGTGTAGGAAGCGCGGAACTCCTCGTTGGTTAGGTCTGCGAACTTATTCACAGCCAGTTTGTACCCCACGTCCTTACCATTATTAAAGGCGTTGATGCGCTTAACGTTCTCTTTAAATATCTCATACCGTTTTGCCTTTTCGACCGTGCCCTTGTAGACACGCCCGTGGATTGCCATCCACTCCTCATGTTGCTTTAACAACTGTTCCTCTTCAAGAGGGCGACAAAGCGTTTCCGAAACAGAAACTATAATGATCAAAAGAGCAGCTGATGTGAGGAATGAGAATTGGTTTTGTTTGGCCATAGCCGTGCTCGGGTACTTGTCTAGGACACAATTGGAGTAACTTGGTGAGTGGTAACTTTCAGTTTGTGCACGAGGAACTCCAAATGGGCGTGTTGGGTTTTTATAGACAAAATGCTGCTCAGCGTCGTCACTCTCACTCTCTCTCGATAATGCTTCGGTGGACCCTCTCCTCCTCCTTTGTGCCTCGGATAGCTGTTGCGACTTAGACCCCCAAAAATTAAGCTTGTTATTGCACCCTCATCATGAATTGCACGGGTGCAATTGAAGTGACTCTGGTTGTCATTGACTGATGAGTGATTAATCAAAATGCTACCATTCAACATTGTCATGTAGTGCAAAAATTTATGGTTCTAAGAGGCTTGTGCGTTGTTATACGTGGATGTGCATTTGCATCTATGTTTGCCTTCCAATCATGGGCAAGTTATTACTAGTTTTCTAAAGTAAAACAACTAGCTTGGGTCAGCATCTGCTAATAAAATTTTATTGATCTTGAAGGTGTAATTCTTTGCCAATGAATTGGTGCCACGTAAATAGTCATAAATAACTGAGATTGGCTGGTGGAGCGCTTCAAGAAAACTGAACTTCTACACTGAGATCGTATTTTATGACCAATATCAACTCTGGATGACCATTGGCTGAGTTCCCATTGTGCTTAACTATATCAACGTATTTTCTAGGTTTGGGAAGTGCTTCTAGATTCCTATGTTTGGAAATAAGAATGTAACTCACTCAAGCTCTTGAGCTATTCAAGTTTGATGTAGATTACTTAAATGCTACTTGATTCTTTTGCTCAGAAACTCGTCTGGGAAGTATAAATAAAATAAACTATTTTTAGAATAGAAATTGATTTCTAAAATAGAAGGATTATCATTCACACCGAGAAGAAATGAATAAAAAGATTTGCTTGCCAGGGAAAACAAGATAGTAGTCTAGATCGTTATTTGGGGCCAATGAATGCTAATAGCGCAATCCACATCAAAAAGGTACATATGATATGTGGATATCCTTTATGGAAGGACTACATGTAGTGGTTATGAATAAAATTGAACAAATAAAAAAGTATAGCAACCTCATTAAATATTGAAAAAAAAGTATAGTAATTACTCATGTCGTTACTCCTTTTTATCCTCATAGCATTTGTTTTTATGGTGAGAAAACCCAACTTAAAATAGGTAAACTTTGGTCTCATCAAAGTACCTCAATAAATTACATGAGGATCAAAGGTCGGAGAAGTAATGTAGAGTACATAGAAGGAGTTTGGTGTTGTGTCCGAAGGGGAATGCCCAGAAGCCATCCAATGTATAAATTGGAGTCCACGGCCTCTCGAGCAAGCACCTAGATCGCATCGCATTTTCAATCGGAACGCTTTCTAAAGTCTGGTTTAAATCAATTTTTATATGATTACACATTAGAACCTCTTAAGAGTGGTCCTCCGGTTCTTTTTGCGAGTTTACATGAAATCATTGTAAAAGATTGTGTTAAACATAAGCAGATCACTCTTCCGCTTACCACTAGAAATCTAAAATATAAGGAAATACCATGCTTCTAGCTAAAAAAATAAAGTCATGGGGACCTAATGACATCAACGAAAGCTCATCACCTGACGTTAAGCGAGGCTTTATTTCAAATTTGTAACCTTCTTATTCAAGGTAGATTTACCCCTCTCACTCTCTCCACGAACATAGGTCTCGGTAATTCAAATCGAACCACCTTAATCTTGTTATTTCATTTTTCTATTAATCTCGCTATTATGGTGAACTGCACAATCTAATTGATCAACAACACTAATGCATGCTCTACTTTTTCTTAATGTCATCCAATCATGAATGACTGAGAATTACTTATGTTGCTAGTCAGGACAACATAATCATCCTTGATATCTTTTGCGGGGCAAGATCATTTATTAACATTATTTTACTATCATTTTTGGGAAAAAAAATGCTAGTTGAATTACTTATAATCTAGGGTTAATATAACAAAAAATAAAATAAAATAAAAACCAAATTATGGCCACTGTAACACAACTACCCTTAACTTTTTTTTCTTTTTTTGTATAACTAAAAGCTTTACACTTGCTTATTGTCACATAAATACTCTAAACTTTTTTCTTGTGTCATAAAAAAAATCCAAACTTATGTCAATATGATAACAAAAGTATAGTGCAAGTGCAAAAACTTGGCATGGGGAGCCATTTAAGCACCAAAAATTAGAAAGATACACATAAGTGCCATTTTCTTTGAAAAATGAGACATTTAAGTGCTAACTCTAATGACAGGTGTCAAAAATCCTATGTGGCATTTTTTTGTAATAATATAACTGGCCCGCATGGGTCACCAAAGAGTTGAGTCAATAGAGAATAACAAAAACGTCGTTCTGCCTCTTATTTGAATTTTAATATAAATATTAAATAAATTAAATTAAAAACTTAAAAAAAAAGTTGCAAAAGGTGTTGTGCAAGGGCTTTTTCTTCTTCTTTTTTTTAATAATTTAGTTTTAACTTTAGTTTAATTAATATTTATATTCAAATTCAAATTCAAGGCAAAACGACATCTTTTTTGGCTTATCTAGCCACATCAATATGCAAAACGATATTGTTTTTGACTTATCTAGCCACATCAGCATGCAAAAATAATGTTATTTTGCACTTGTCTTGTCAAAAAAACCCCATGTCAGCATTTTGGCCGGATGTTCTTACTGTTGGCACTTAACTGATCATTTTTGCTCTAATTTTGACACTTAAGTGTATGTTTTCAAACTTTTAATACTTAAGTGTCCCACTATACCAAGTTTTCGCACTTCAGGTGTCCGCACCTCCAATATAACAAATATAACTTTGATGTAATTGAAATAGGGGATATATATGACATATATGTATAAGTTTGGAATTCTTCATGGTACAAAAAAAGTTAGGGGCACCACCACTTGCAGCGGCATGGCTGGCTCGGGTTCCCTCCCCCTCGCGAAGGGGAGAAATTCGAATCCTAGAGGCGTCGTTAGGGATTCTTACCTGGAGTACTTGTGGTGGTGGGTCCCTGAGTCACTCCCCCCAAGGTTTGCTTGCCGGCTGTCGGCTACGAGGTTCCCTAGGTTACCAAAAAAAAAAAAAAAAAGGTAGGGGCATTTGTGTCTTGGTGAACAAGTTTATGGTTTTAGGCAACACGAAAAGAAAAAAAAAAAAAGAGTGGTATTTGTGTCACAACGGGTATGGTTTAGGGTTTTTTGTTGGTATTTGCCCTATAATCTAGGAGCATCATAAAACTCCAAATTGAGGTGCACATGTGAGGATGTTAAATTTTTCAGTGAAGGTCAGGCTCAAGCTTGGGTTCATAATGGAATTATCTTAAATTTTTTAGTGAAGGTCAGGCTCAAGCTTGGGTTCTCCCCTGGGGATCCCCTTTGTCGAGGACTTCAGATTTTTGTTGTTAATTCTCAATAAGTGGTATCAAAATCAATGGTTGATTAGATTGAATAGGTCAAATATGTATATATGGGTAGCCGGTGAATATTTTAAAGCAAGAATGTCGCATATGACTCATCTATCGATGTGACAAATAATGCGCTTTCGATAAGTGTGGTTGGGCCAAAGCGATTAATGGGAAGTTAGAAGGGCAGAGTTTTGTCTCTTGCCAAACTTAGTGAAGTCAAGGTGCAAGTGCACGGGTCTTAGGCAAAAATTTATGAATACCATGGATGTGATTGAAATGACTCTGGTTCGCATTGACTGATGGGTGATTAATCAAAATGCTACCATTAAACATTGTTATGTAGTGCAAAGATTTATGGTTCTAAGCTGTTTGTTGGTTTTGTGGTGGTCTTAAATTCTAGCCAAAAGCATATCGATGGTTGATTTCCATTTGTCGATGGTTAGCAACTTAGGCCTACCCCTATGTTTTTGCCTCCACATATATATATATATATATGTGTGTGTGTGTGTGTGTGTGTGTGTGTGTGTGTGTGTGTGTGTGTCAACATTTTGGACCTTTCATAAACTATATTAGCGTGCTGTTAGTGGATATGTACTTGCATCTATGTTTGCCTTCCAATCATGTGTAAGTTATTGTGATTCATGTTCCTATGGGAAGGGACTGGCTTTCTTCATTGAAACAAATAGCTTTGGTCGGCATTTGCTAATGAAATATTATTAATCTTGAAGGTGTGATTCTCTGCCAATGAATTGCCGCCACGTACATAGTCATAAATACTGAGATTGGCTAGTGGTGCGCAACAAGAAAACTAGACTTCAACGCTGAAATCATATTCTATGACCAATATCAACTTTAGACGGCCATTGGCTGAGTTCCTATTTTGCTTGACTTAGCCATATCAACGAGTCTTTTAAGTTTGGGAAGAGCTTCTAGATTCCAATGTTTGGCGATAAGGATGCAACTCAGTCAAGCTCACGTGCTATTCGAGTTCAACTTGCTGATTACTCAAGCTCGGCTTGATTCTTTTCGAGTTCAAGTAGCTCAAATACTAATTAATCAAGTCTAGCTCAAGCTTAAAAATAATAGCTCGCGAGCCTAACCGAGTGATTCAATTTTTATATATTTTAATAATAAAAATTCATTAATAAATATGAACTAAATAAATATAGTAATAGTTTTCAATTATAGCGTATTTTAATGATTCCAGCTTGAGTTTGGGTTTTATTGTGAGTTTTGAGAAAGAACCATTATCTAATTGAGTCAAGGTGAAGCTTATTGAAAACTTACGTAAATCAATTATCTACCTTTAACCATTTGATTTGAGTCAGACTCAATCATCGAATTGGTTGTTGACTCAACTCAATTACACACTTACTCCCCTAGTTTAGAAATTTAGTTCGAAACTTTAAGTTGCCAGATTTTGTTTGTGCATAAAAAGTAGGAATAATGATACTGAACTTTTTTTCAATTTTTAATGTGATCTATGATCCCTTTTTGTTTAATAAAATCGTTGAACTTTTATAATTCCAAGCAAAGTAATATTTCCATTGAAAATCCTAACACTTAGTTGATGTGGACTTAGTTTCGTTAACTTAATGTAGATTCGCTAGGCTGCCATGTACGTGACTTACATATGGCTTCCATGTCAAATATATATATATATATATATATATATATATATATATTTGTGTATATAAAGGAACAAAAACAATTTCTAATTGGGGAAAATGAGGTGGCAGTCTAGATTGTTATTTAGGGCCAATAAATGCTAATAGAGCAGTCCACATTGAAAAAGTATATGGGGAAAATTGTTCAAAAGTCATAAATTTATTGCATTTTTGTGAATGTAGTCTTAAATTTCTAATTAAGCCAATTGAGTACTAAGCCTTTCACGTTTTGCCAATTGAATCAATTCGGTCAAAGCTCATGGACAAAATTAAATAAATAAATTGTATCGACCCCATTATTATTGAAATAAAGTTCTGGAACTATGCATATCATTACTCCTTTTTATCCTCATAGCATTTGCTTTTGATAACAAGGGAACCCGTCTTAAATGGGTAAACTTTGGTCCCGTCAAAGTACCTCAATTAATTAAATGAGGATCAAAGGTTGGAGATGTGACTAGATGAGAAGAGTTTGGTGTAGCGTCCGAGGGGAGTGGAAAACGTTAGAACCTCTTAAGAGTGGTCCTTCGGTTTTCTTTTCAGGTGTGAGGCGAACAATTTTCTACATTGCTAATAATGTCGACGAATTCAAACTTAAGCTCTCCTTCGAATAAGGTACACGGCTCCTTGGTGCGCCTAGACAACACTCCCATTGTCAAAACTTTCATTGCTTCTAGATATTCATGTTTCCCCCCTTCTAGATATTGCTTTTTAGGCTCCATATTCTTCTTTGTGGAAGAAGGTGGTGGGTGGGGCTGATTAGACCCCACTGTTAGAGTAAAAGTCCTTATATAATCTATTTACTGAAGGCTCACTGGATAAAGTTGAAATTAGGTATTAAGAATTTAAGCAATGAATTTTAGGTGCCGACAAATTTAAGTTTTGAAAGTAGAAATAAACAGTTATTTAATATGTAATTGAAATATTGATCACTGAACATAATTTATTTTTTTACCATACATAAAATTGTGATTATTATAGGTTGATTTGTAACTGACAATATTCTCGTTGCCATAAATTACTTCTTTCTACTTAAAAAGTTAAGTAAACCCTACCTACTTACCACGTTAAGTAAGTTTCCTGATTTAATGGAATTTTTATGTTGATATTAGTTTTAATCATCAGATAACGTTTAAACTCATTGAGTGCTGAGCTTTTTAATTTTCAGTACTTAATCATATTCTCGATGGGCCATTAGTAATTATAAAGCTTGATTGGCTGCAATTGCAACTGTACTCTACTTGGTCAAATACATTAGTTCGTAGGAGAACAGATAAAATTCTAAACCTAATGAGTAATCCACTTTCGTTGAGATTAAAAGGAGAAAGTGAATGAGTGTTGTCTCCACTTTGTAGCATTATCATATTCAAGTCACATCCGTTATAAATATTAATTTATTTTACCGAAATTAGTGCTGTACGCGGCTCATGAAAATCTATTTGAAATGAATTTTCTTTATTTTTTTTCTATAATTTGAGAATTCACTATTACTTAATAGATTTAATTAAAGTGTCTTGTGAAACATATATTATGCATTGCAACTAAGGAAAATTCACAGTGCTCTTTTTCTTGTCAAAAAGGAAAAATTAAGGTATTCAATGTATTGTTTTTTCTCATATGGAAAATTCAAAATAAGGGCCTAAAGTATTCTCGACTTATCAAAAAAATGAACCGAAGTGCAATCATTTTCTAAAAAAAAAAAGTATGAAGTGGACTTTGTTTTAATAAATGCTTAAAGTGGCTATGTCAGTCTTAGAAAAGGACATAACTTCACTAGCTAGTTAAGGGCATTCCATCCTTCATACTTTTCTTATTTTCTTTTTTTTTTTTCCTTATTTTTTTCCCTTAAAAAAAAGTATAAAACAAAAAGAAAAAAGAGAAAAACTCAGAATAAAGGATAAAAACTAGGCGGGAAGGCTAGTCTTACCACTTGCCCGACGCCCCACCGATGATGGGGTGGCCGCCATCGGCGAGGGGAGAGTTGCCAACCCTCTCACTTGTGTGTGTTTGTGTATATTAGCCTTTTTTTTTCTCTATTTTAAGTTTTTTTTTTTTGTGGAGAAAAAACAGAAAAAAAAGGGAAGAAAATTTAAAAAAAAAAAAATGTAAAGGATGGAAATGCCCTTGACCAACTAGTGAGGTCAAGTCATTTTTGAGTTTGATATGGCCACTTCAATCCTTAATTTGAAATAAAGTCTACTTCAGACTCTTATTTGAGAAATTAAGAATACTTCAAGCCTCTATTAAAGACAAGGTTCACTTCAAGCCTTTATTTGAGAAATTGAGAACACTTTGAACTCTTATTTGAAATTTTCCCTTTTCTCATAATATATAGAATCATTTTTTGAAAACAGAAATATATTTAGTTAGCATATTTAGAATTAATGACACTCGATAACAAACTTTGTTTAATAAGGAATAGTTAGAGTAAGGATAACTTTGCTGGACATTAAAGATTGTTTAAAGTTTTCTGAAGTTTTCAACATTTCTCTTAGTTAAAATACGCCTTTGCATCTTCGTCGAAAGGTGCAAGATTTTTAAAATGGGAAGTGCTTTTAGAACTGCCCCACTTTGTGCTAAGAAATGACGTGATCTTCCATATTATAAACTGAGCAATCCAAGCCTAGTAATCAAGCGAATTAGGTAAGAAAAGTTTCACTCGACAAATATTTATTGGATTTTGCTGAAGTATCCCCCAATCATTCAGAGCAATAGGTTTCACCTTGGATCATGAAGATAGTTTCGTAATAAAAAATTAGATCTATTACCTCGAAGATTTGATAGTTGCAATAAATTTGACTGATGCCATAAATTATTTGGTCCTTTGTTGATACTAAAGTTTTTTACTCCAATCTCTTCCGCATTCCTTGAAAATTTCGCATTGAGTTGGCTATTAATATCGGATTTTGACCTTTAAACAAAATGATCCAGATTGGTCTTTCAGTCCTGCTCTTCATTGCATTCTTCGTATTTAGAAATTAGGAACTTAGACATAGACATAAGCAAGATCATGAATTTTTCTTATGGAATCCGATTTGAAAATTACAAAAGGGCCCTAGGCTCATTTGGACCCTCAAGATCAGTTTTGGACTCTCTCCCCGCGCCTACCATCCCCCGGCCCGCCCAACCGATATTGACAAAGTGAATTAAAACAAGCCTTAATTCGGAGTCGGATAACCCGATTCCTTTTATGGAACTCACTTTGTATACATCCTATTAAACGCTCGAGGTTACTTGATAGTTTGCCCCCCTATAAATACTTCCACCACCTTTAAGGTCAGGCTTATTTCAACTAGATCTCTCCCTGATGAACCTTGATATGTCGCAATACAATGTGGATGTATATTGAAAGAAAGTGGATGAGGTTAGGAACGCCTAATACAATTGTCGCTGCGGAGATTACATGGGCTAAAGATTTGAAAGGAAAGATGAAGGAACAACACAACTTCTTTGGAATACTTCAGCGGAAATCATAACGGTTCTGTTTGGATTATAAAAAATTCGATCCAAACCGAAACACAGCAAAAGCCCTTTAGTTTTCACTCTTCCTTCCGGTTTTCACTTGTCTCAGAGAAGCCATATCCATCGGTTCGTCTACTCCCAGACAACAACCCCATTTGGTCCTCCTAATGGCCATGGCGGCCACCAACATCCTCTCCCTCTACTACCTGATAGTGCTAGTATGAACAAAATAAAGGAGTTAGGGAAGAGAATAAGAACACAAGATTTATAGTGGTTCGGCTTAATCCAAGCCTACGTCCACTCTCCCACGCTAACAGCCTTCTTGGCTGGATTCCACTATGCAATCAAGAAGAGATTACAACTTTGAGTGCAAACACTTAGTAGATCACACTATCTCACTAAGTCACTCTTTTGGTATTTCTCTCACGATCACAAACGTTTAAGCTCTCCAAAGACAAGTGTATAATCGAAGATCGCTCGAGACTTTGGAATTATAAATTCTACGCTCCGTCTCTTACTTGCTCATCGGTCCATGATCTCCTTAAATACTCCTCCACTTCCAAACTACCCGTTGGACAGCATCCCGGAGAATCGTCTTCCAATATACCCATTGGACAGCTCGTATCTAGAAGATTTGGTAGCCGTTGAGTGACAAAGGTAAAATCCCAAATTGATTCCGATCGCCCATACAAACGGAATCTTGGTTTCCATAAGTAAAGCTTCTTCGTATAGAAATGTCTTCAAGATCCAATTGTCAATCAATTAGATTGAATCAATCAAGTCAATCTTGATGTGGAATCCAAACCAGATCACTAGCCGTTGTATGCTTGGGCTTGAGTTACGATTCATCGAATCTGGATGTAAAGTCCGAGAGTCTTTAGACTTTACAATCTGAGTCGTAGACTTTACAATCTGGGTCGTAGACTTTACAACTGGGTCTGAACATATCTCGCTTCGAACAGATTTAGCTTTAAGGTCTGTACCCGGTTCGGCTTCAAAGCATAGAGTCTATCTTCTGGTTCGGCTTCAGCAAGAGTAGTCGTCTTTCCGGTTCATCATTCACGTTCGTCCGGAATTTGTCGAGTGAGCAGACTTCTGATGTAGAACAGACTTTGACACTAAAGTCTGGCAGTCTTCAGACTTTGAGTCTTGAGTCTGGCAATCTTCAGACTTTGAGTCTTGAGTCTGGCAGTCTTCAGACTTTGACACAGAAGTCTGGATATCTTCAGAATATACTTTGGACATGAGTTACCTTCAGTCTTCTGGCCGTCTTCTGACTTTGATAATATCCTTTACATGTTCTATCATCTGCATGGTCTATTACTCAACCATCAAACATGTTAGTAGCCTTTGATTTATTTTGTCATCTTCAAAACATCATAAGGGATTTCCTAACAATCTCCCCCTTTTTGATGATGACAAAACAATCTCTGAATATGCAGATTTGTAAACATGCTTTTACTAATTTAAATCAAAGGATATCATAAGATAACAAATAGATTGAGCATAACAATATATAGAAAAATAATCGCAGCTCAATATTATGCCATAGATAATATCAATCAATCAACACATATGCATATTCATATATTCTCCCCCTTTTTGTCATAATCAAAAAGCGATAATAATGGATTCACGTAGAGAATATAAAATGATAACAAACGTGTCTTGCATGAATCACAATCAGCTTTTATAAAGTAAGTCAAATATTAAAGATATGCAATATAGCTCACTTCAATCATATTAGCAAATATCCAATAAAAATCACGGATGCATCATGAAATTCACGTACCCTTTTTGTAGTAATAAAATGATAATATCAATACAAGATTTATCAATGACAAAAAGTAATAAAATATGCACTAACCGGATTTTTTAGAACAAATTCTGACACATTTACCTTTCCTTCAATCCATAATATGATCACGATCAATCCAAAAGATTTTTCCATAATTGATCAAAGCTCCCCCTCAATTTGTTGCCTTTTGAGATGATCACGATTCTTTTCCTTTTCTTTTGGATTTGCTTTCTCCCCCAATTGTCGCAAGAGATATTTTCTGATTGCACCAAAATCTGCATAGATTTGCAATCATCCTTCCCTTAAAGAATTTCCTGCAATCAACTTATTTCCCTTTTTGGTATCCATCAATTTGGATCCTTCCTTGACGTTAGAGCAAAATAGAAAATCTCCATAATCAAATATTCTTTCTTAATTCATCGTAACAAAGTATTCAAAAAAAGAATATTATGCACAATGATATTTTGAAAAATAAATTCTCACTTAGTCATAGTACAATAAAATCAGGGAGAATGAAATCCTTGAATATCTCAGAAAAAAATATCTTGCAAAATTAGTATAACGTAGAATCGGATTTTTACTTTGCAAAATATGACAATTTGAGAGCATAAAATTAAATCAAATAATCTGAATTATCTCAAATAATCACACGTACTAAATCAAATCTTAACTCACAAATCACAAAAATAAATCATACGATTCTTTCTTCCATAAAGCAAAATATGATCATTATAAAATCTCAATCAACCAAGGATATATTGAATATCAAGCATAATGAGAATTATTGCCCAAATAAAATTGAGAATAAAAAATTCCTTACCAAATCCTCTTTCTTCTTTCTTCTTTATATCCTGCAAAAATAACTTATCTTTTCTTTGGTACCCATTTTTTTCTTGGGTCCATGAGAGTTAGCAGAATATGTTGCTTTTATCCAATTTTTCTTAATAGGTCTCCAGACTTGAGAAAGATCTTGTTGCCTAAGTCGAGAATTCTCCTTTTTAGTTCGAAAATCCTTTTAAGAGAAGATTTGAGATTTGAACAAAGCTCATTTATATACTTTGAAACTTTGAGAGGAATTTTTGAATTGCTTACCTCGATTTCCTCATCGGAATCTGAGTCTGTGTCCGAGTCAGACTTTGATTCTGAGTCTGTGTCTGAATCAGACTTTGATTCTGAGTCTGTGTCTGAATCAGACTCAGATTTTGAATGTGCCATCAAGCATATATTTTCTTGATCATCATCTTCTTTCATGATTCTTTTATGGCCATTATGCTTGTATTGACTTCTTCCATCGAAGTTCCTTCCTTTTCTACTCAGCTTTTTGAATTTCTTGACCATAAAGGCAAGTTCTTCGTCGTCCATGTCATTTTCTGAATCTGTTTCATCAAAAACAGCATTAGATATTAAAGCGATGGACTTCTTACCTTCGGGATCTTCATCATTGAGTTGTTCCACTTCATAGGATTGAAGAGTGCCAATCAATTCATCAACGGAGAGTGGCATAATCCTCTGAGTCTCCCGGATTGAGGTCTTGACATGATTCCAATCTTTTGAGAGACCTCGCAAGAGTTTGTTGACCTTCATCGGGGTAGAAATTTGCTGACCTTGATATGCTAAACCATTTACAATTTCTGTAAAACGGCTGAACATATCTCCAATTGACTCTCCTTGCTTCATCTTGAATGATTCATATTGGCCAAGCAAGAAGTTTACTTTTGTCTCTTTTACACGATCGGTCCCTTCATATGTAACATGAAGTCTATCCCAAACTTCTTTTGCTGTTTCACATGAAGAGATTCTATTATATTCAGCAGGAGACAAAGCGCAATATAAAGAATAAATTGCTTTCGCATCAAAAGCTTCTCTTTTGGACATCTCCGTCCGAGACATAGGAGCGGGGGTTTTGTTTCTTTGTCTTTGCCATTCTTATTTGATGTAGACGCAGCAATGGGGTTGATTCCTCTTTCCACAACATCCCATTGTAAGAGATCTCTGGATCTTAGGAATGCTTTCATTTTGTTCTTCCATACGTCGTATTCCTTTCCATCAAAATATGGTGGCCTTGTGTTGCTTTGCCCTTCCATAAGTCCCGGTGCCAACATACTAGCCATAAAGAATCTTTAGCTCAAAAGTAAAAACACTTTTATAAATCGAGCACTTGGCTCTGATACCAATTGATAGTGCTAGTATGAACAAAATAAAGGAGTTAGGGAAGAGAATAAGAACACAAGATTTATAAAAGTGGTTCGGCTTAATCCAAGCCTACGTCCACTCTCCCACGCTAACAGCCTTCTTGGCTGGATTCCACTATGCAATCAAGAAGAGATTACAACTTTGAGTGCAAACACTTAGTAGATCACACTATCTCACTAAGTCACTCTTTTGGTATTTCTCTCACGATCACAAACGTTTAAGCTCTCCAAAGACAAGTGTATAATCGAAGATCGCTCAGACTTTGGAATTATAAATTCTACGCTCCGTCTCTTACTTGCTCATCGGTCCATGATCTCCTTAAATACTCCTCCACTTCCAAACTACCCGTTGGACAGCATCCCGGAGAATCGTCTTCCAATATACCCATTGGACAGCTCGTATCTAGAAGATTTGGTAGCCGTTGAGTGACAAAGGTAAAATCCCAAATTGATTCCGATCGCCCATACAAACGGAATCTTGGTTTCCATAAGTAAAGCTTCTTCGTATAGAAATGTCTTCAAGATCCAATTGTCAATCAATTAGATTGAATCAATCAAGTCAATCTTGATGTGGAATCCAAACCAGATCACTAGCCGTTGTATGATTGGGCTTGAGTTACGATTCATCGAATCGGATGTAAAGTCCGAGAGTCTTTAGACTTTACAATCTGAGTCCGTAGACTTTACAATGGGTCCGTCAGACTTTACAATGCAGGTCTGAACATATCCGCTTCGAACAGATTTAGCTTTAAGGTCGTACCCGGTTCGGCTTCAGCATAGAGTCTATCTTCGGTTCGGCTTCAAAGATAGAGTCGTCTTCCGGTTCATCATTCACGTTCGCCCGGAATTTGTCGAGTGAGCGGACTTCGATGTAGAACAGACTTTGACACTAAAGTCTCGGCAGTCTTCGACTTTGAGTCTTGAGTCCGGCAATCTTCAGACTTTGAGTCTTGAGTCGCGTCTTCGAGACTTTGACACGAAGTCCGGATATCTTCGAATATACTTTGGACATGAGTTACCTTCGGTCTTCGGCCGTCTTCGACTTTGATAATATCCTTTACATGTTCTATCATCTGCATGGTCTATTACTCAACCATCAAACATGTTAGTAGCCTTTGATTTATTTTGTCATCTTCAAAACATCATAAGGGATTTCCCTAACACTACCCTCCACCACCATCCAGTCCCCAAAGGCCCCACCCCACGCTCGTCCCCGACCACCTCCTTCACCACTCCACACCATACGTGCCTCCGGCCCAGCCCACCCTCCACCCCGACCACCACAAACCCCACCGGCACCATCCCCTCCGATCTTCTCCTCCAGTCCCGGCTTGAAGGCGAAAGATCGAGCCTCGTAGTTTGCTCCAAACAACATTGATTCCTTCGATGACTTGGGAAGATTTTGTTCTGGCCTTACCATGCCATCGGTGGATCTAGCCTCAGTTTTTGCGACTTTTGTGGTAGTCTCGAATGAGGTGAACCGAAGGTAAGGTGGAACAATGGAAGGAGGAGGGACCCATAAGAAAAAGACACCAAAAACCGAAAGTCTAAACCAAACAGTCTTTTCGGTTTGGGTCCTGATGGTTTTATTAGTGATGGGCTTAAGGCCCGTCCGCCCATGTTGGGCCTAAAAGCCCGGCCCACAAGAGTAGGGCCCATGGATGAAGGGGCACGATTAAATTGTTTTTTGGAGGGACATATATAAGGGAGGAGAGAGAGGGAGAACGCACCTCTTGACATTAACGTACATACATCTCCCTCTCTTTCAAACGCTCACTCTCTCTCAAATAGAAGAAACAGTAAGCACAAGGCAACTTTCTTCTCCCATTCCAAGCGAATTGTCGTCATCGGATCGAACAGGGCCAAATTCTCTTCCTCTTATCGGCATTGGTGTTTAATCTATGGCTAACAAGGTACGCTCGATTCCGTGGTGTGCTTTACGATCGGTGATACATGTATTTCCCGGGCTTATCTTTCGCATTCGTTTTAGGGGTTCGATTTAGTGTCGAATCCGGTTTTTGGGGATCCGTTAATCCCAACATTGGTATCAGAGCCCTAGTTCATGTTTTCCCGACCCTTTTCATGTTTTTTGATTGATTTTTCGCAAAGAAAATTGGCCGACACGGATCGGGGCGAGAAATCCCGACACCCGAGCACTGTTCGTCTATTTTTTCGAGTTTCTGTAACTCGAAATCGATTTCTGAAAACATAGGGTGAAAGGGCTCGACGAGACGAGTCCGTCAACTGGTTGTGCGCCGCCGGGAGACGCCGAACGCGCCCACACGCGCGGCTAGAAGCGGCTGCGCGTAGGCGCTACGCGCCCGAAGCGCTGCCTCGGCCAGCGCGTGCGCCACACGCGCCGGTGGTGAACCGGCACGTGCGCGCCAGCAGCCGGCGAAACGGCACGCACCGGTCGGCGAACCGGCGCGTGCTGACGTCACCGTGACGTCACGGTAACCGCCGGGATGACGTCATCGATGACGTCATCGCCGATGACCGTTGGCCGGCCGGCGACCCGACCCGACGGAGACCCGACTCGACCCGCGCGGAAGCCCGGCACGCGCACGGCACGTGACGTCAGCCCGCGCATGCGCGCGGCACGTGCGTTCGGTTCGTCCGAACCGGCCCGACCGGCGCGACCGGTGCGCCCGGTCCGACGACCCGCGCCCGCTGACCCGTTGACCGTTGACTGGCGTGACCCGTTGACCGTTGACCCTGAAAAAAAAAAAAAAAAAAAAAAAGAATTTGTTTCTTTTTCATGTATGCCTATGTGGTTTATATGTAATCCATTATTTATTCTGCATTTGTTGCATGAATTTTGGAAAATTATGTATTTTCCCTTATGTAAATTATGGATTATGGGTAATCTATTTTTAGTTCCGCATTTGTTGCAGAACTATGATGCGTTATGCGCGGATACCGCAATCCCCGAGAACGGATGAGGGAAGTGCAAGACTTAAAAGGCGATGACGAGTTAGCTGATTATCGGTAGCATAACGGTAATTTAGTATCACATGTGGTCAGGGTCAATCAGATGATATAGGAAATCATCTGGAATGGTTATCTTATGCCGGATTTTGAGAAGGTGTCGGCTTTGATGAACACTCTTCCACCTGAATGGCAAGCAGTGTTAGATCGGCTATGGGAGGTCAACGTGGTCCCGGGTTATAGGAAGCTAGTGGAAGCTTTTGTAAGAGAGTACTATAGGATTGAGTTAACCAAAACTTCAACCCTTAGATTGAGCGCCACATGGCGCAGAGTAAATGCGCCTTGGTGGCGACATGAAAGCTCTCCAAAAGTTTTTCCATGGTTGGCAAATGTGCCTTCGGTTTTCTCGAGATGTTTTGACTGATAGATTAGAAGGGACATTCCCTATTTATTTCTTAGATTAATTATGAGATGTTTTTGGGTGTGAATATCTCTTTCCATGTTGATATTTTTTTTGTATATATTGCTTAGTGTAATGTATAGTTGTATTATGTGAAAGCATTATTATTCTGTTGAATGTCAAATATTATTTGCTTTCTGTTATTGTTGATTCTTTGTGGGTAGTTCATAGAAGTTTTTGTAACTTCATAGAATTTATTTTGCATAAGACAATTATATTAATGATAATTTTAAGTTAGGATTTTTGGAGGATGATTGGAAACATAGTGACCTTTTGATTCTGAAGCCTTACTTGAAATTATTCATTAATATGATGGGTCTGTGCAAATAGGGATGCATAAATGATAGGCATTAATTATTCGTGCATGTATGTCTGATGTGTTCAGATCGATGGTTTCAGCAACTAAGAATGTAATTGCTGATATGAATGGCAACAATTGTGAAATGTTGAATATGAAGATTCAACATGTGTTGGAAAAGCAAGAAGCACTAGAAGCTCTTGACCATATTATGGAAGATCTTGAGGATGCCATGCGCCACCTCGAGCTAGCTAAGAACCGCCTAACGGCATTTGAGCCGAAAATAGATATTTGCTATGTTGGTTCTAGCTCAGAAAGGGCTTTGAGCTCTAAGCGCAAGCGTATTGGTTCGTTCAATATGTGGGAATGCAAAGGATCAAGTCCTTATTGCAAGAAATCAAGAGTTAACCAACACAAGAGAGGAAAACGTCCTCAAGTGAAGAAAATGTCAAGGATGAGGTGTTACAATTGTGACAAGAAGGGTCACTATGCTCGCGACTATCGTGAGCCAAAGAAGGTAAACACCTCTTGTACATTTGAGAACTTTGCTTATGTGTCAAGTTATGTATTATTGTCTAAATCCAATCCTTTGTGGACTGTAGATTCAGAAGCGATAGACCATGTAGCGAAGGATAGAGAATCCTTCGTGGAATTCCGACGATACCAACTGGAACTAAGTGGATATATGTAGGAAATAACTCCAGAGCTGAAGTTAAATGGATTGGCACCTGCCAATTGAACATGCGTGGTGGACGCAGCTTGTTCCTACATGATGTTCTATATACTCTGGGGATTCGTCGAAATTTAATGTCTGTTTTGGTGTTGGTTAAGCTTGGTTTTAGTATGAACTTCCATAATAAAGGTGTAGATTTGTATTTAGATACAAACTACTATGGTTGTGGTCACTTTCTGGATGGTTTTATTGTATTAGATGTTGACTGTGGTGATGTCAATATTTGTTATTCCCTTGTTTCACGTCTTCTACTTTATATGATAATGATGTGAATATGTGGCATGCTAGACTTTGTCATATTGGTCAACAACGTTTGAATAGACTAGCCAAAAAGGGCTTGTTGGGCAACATTGAAAAAGTCGATTTGCCTATATGTGAGCATTGTCAAGTAGGGAAAACGACAAGGAAACCATTTGGAAAAGGTAAAAGAGCTGAATTTCCTCTGCATTTAATCCATTCTGACGTCTGTGGTTCAATGACTGTGAGAGGAAGGCATGAGGCTGTTTATTTCATCACTTTTATAGATGATTATACTCGATTCGGATATGTCTATTTGATTTCTCATAAATCTGAAGCATTATGTTGTTTCAAAATGTTTATGAACTTGGTAGAAAATCAATTAGACAAGAAAATAAAAGTATTGAGATCCGATCGAGGTCGAGAATATTTATCTGATGGGTTCAGAAAATTATGTGATGAAAAATGAATAAGAAAACAGTTGTCTATTCCATACACTCCTCAACAAAATGGTGTTGCAGAGAGAAGAAACAGAACCCTACTGGAAATTGTTAGGTCCATGATGGCGCATGCTAACTTACCTATCACTTTTTTGGAGTGATGCGTTGTTAACTGCTGTCTATATACTTAACCGGGTGCCTTCCAAATCAGTTGTTTCCACTCCATATGAGTTATGGACAGGTAGAAAACCAGACTTAAGTTTTCTTAAGCCATGGGGTTGTGCTGCCTACACTCATGAGTCCTCTCACAAGTTTGGGAAATTGGGTCCCAAAGGAAATAAGAGTATTTTAATGAGATACTCTGAACACTCGAAATGGTATGTGTTCATAGGTGAGGAGAAAAGTGGGAGTATAACTGAATTTGAATCACAGGATGTCACATTCTTAGTGAATGAATTTCCTAAGAATGGCGAAATATGGGAAGATTACTCCCTATTTGAAACCTTGGATCAAGATAATGATATTAGTGAAGTTCGTCCAAGTGGGAGTAATATGAGAAGTGATGAATTGAATTCAACTTATTCTCAATTACAACCACATGATGAGATGATATCGTCATTATCTAATCCAAGTGGGAGTATAATGAGGAATGATGTGCTAAGTGTATAATCTCCCATACGGCGAACAAGTCGCCAAAGTATTCCCTGTCGACGTTTCAACATTGAAGGGGAAACTTTTATGATTGCTCCGCAAGATGAGGATGAGCCAAGAAATATTAATGAGGCTCGAATTGCCCTAGTAAGGAAAAATGGATTCATGCAATGGAAGAGGAAATGGAGTCAATGAAATCAAACCAAGTCTCGAGAACGGTTGATCTTCCAAAAGGACGCTTGAGCTATTGGGAACAAGTGGGTTCTCAAAATAAAGCGAAAGGCTGATGGCTCAATAGAAAGGCATAAGGCTCGCCTTGTGGCGAAGGGGTATAATCAACAGGAATGAATTGATTATGAAGGATTATTTTCTCCTGTAGTGAGATTTACCTCGATTCGCATTATTCTGGCAATAGTGGCAAGTATGGATCTTGAGTTACATCAAATGGATGTAAAGACTGCTTTCCTCAATGGAGAATTAGAGGAAGAAATATATGGAACAACTTGCTGTTTTCATAATGAAAGGCCAAGAAGAAAAGGTATGTCGACTTTTGGGATCGATATACGGCCTTAAGCAGTCATCGAGACAATGGTATATACGTTTTCATAATGCCATAATGGCATATGACTTTACAATGATAGATGAGGATCATTGTGTATATATCAAAAGATCCAAGGATCAATTTGTGATCATATCATTATATGTTGATGATATACTGATTGCCGGAAGCAATATGGAGTTTGCTAATACTGTCAAGAGTTGGTTGTCTTCCAACTTTGAGATGAAGGATATGGGTGATGCTGCATATATTCTTGGAGTTAAGATTTCAAGAGATCGTTTGAAGAGATCATTGTCTCTTTCGCAAGAAACATATATAAGTAAGATTCTTGAACGATTTCGTATGCAAGATTGTAAACCCATAGACACTCCTATTGCAAAAGGTGAAGGATTGAGCCATAGACTGTGTCCAGGGACTCCACAAGAGAAAGAACAAATGAAATATGTTCCTTATGCTAGTGCTGTTGGGAGCTTGATGTACGCTATGATGTGTACAAGACCTGACATATGTTTTGCAGTTGGAATGGTGAGAAGTTACCAATCCAATCCAGGTCAAGCACATTGGAAAGCCGTTAAGAGAATACTGAGGTATCTAAAGGGGACTGTTGATTATACGCTGAGTTATTATAGAAAGGATCTGCGACTCTAAGGCTATTATGATGTTGGTTATGGAGGAGATTTAGATGAAGGGAAATCTACCTCTGGCTTTGTTTTCTTACCGAATAATGGCATCATATGTTGGAGTAATAAGAAACAAAAGTGTATAGCCTTGTCCACGATGTAAGTTGTGTTCGTGGCATTATCAGCAGCAGTATAAGAAAGTGTTTGGCTTAAGAGATTTTTTTGGATCATTTAGGTGTTATTGGAAGTGCTGCAGATTAATTGTTGGTTAACTGTGATAGCCAAGCAGCGAAAGCGTACACCAAAAATCCAAAATATCAAGGCAAGACCAAACATATAGATACCAAGTATAATCTTGTCAAAGATATGATTGCACGAAAAGATGTGAACTTAGAGTACATACTACGCATAGAATGGTAGCAGATCCTATGACAAAGCCAATACCTAGAGATGTGTTTTGTGGCCATATGAAATCTCTAGGATTGCGTAGAGGCAGATGTACTGAATATTGTAATTTCCCTAAGTGTTCACATTTGATGAATTTGTGTTTTCATCATTAATGCCTATGAATCTTTGTTTGATCTTTATGCATCTTAATGCTCAGTGCATTATTTTAAGTTGAGAAAGTATGTCGGACAGATATGAGATTAGCCCACTCACACGGGTAATCGCCTCTATTTTGTGTGATAAATAGAGATGAGACTGTTTTTAAGCTTATTATCTAGGTGATAATCGAGAGCTCAAGCTTAAAACACGTATGTCGCCTTAATGGGTGTTAAGATGAGGACATAATACTTACTATGTCCGAAAGTAAAATAGCCCACATATTTTACTTTATCTGTCTATGATGCCAGATGTGAGTTCTGATGAATTTTGTTAATGAGTAGATACATGAACTCAAGTTAGACATTGGGTATGTCCGAACTATCATCGTACGATATTGAAAGGTGTAGACATACGCTCCATGGGAAAGGAGTTAATACCGTAATACGTATTTCATACTACGTATGCATGAGACGACCAATAAGAGTGGCAAAAAGTTTGATCTCAACTTTTATGACGTGTGAGACTCTTGAGGAAAAGAGTTCCTCAATTTTTAGTCCCCTCATGACTCTTACTTATTCTCAAGATTTCTATTTAGTGTTTGCTATCTTAGGATGTTGCCAATGGTCATGAGTTTGATTCGATCTAATGGGACATTTCTAGAAAAGCAAGCTGAACTGAAATTGAGAGTTTGAAAGAAAGAGGAAGATCGAATCTGGAGAATCACATTGTAGTTTTGTATTCACCGGTTAACCAATTATGACTGTCTTTGGGATAATCATAATTGTGAATACAAGGTATATATCATTGTTTGAAAGAGATCAAGAGAGATATAAATGTGATCGATCGATCTAGGGAATTGCATACTAAATCTACTCAGGATGTGATGCCCATTATGAGCTGCTATATATTCCTAACAGATGTATAGCAACGAGCTCTCAAAGTATGCTGGTCGCACGGATTATTCACCGGTATGAATGTTGTAGAGAGGTAAAGAGAATCCTGTTCAGCCCACCATGTGTGAGTGGGAGATGATGGTTTTATTAGTGATGGGCTTAAGGCCCGTCCGCCCATGTTGGGCCTAAAAGCCCGGCCCACAAGAGTAGGGCCCATGGATGAAGGGGCACGATTAATTGTTTTTTGGAGGGACATATATAAGGGAGGAGAGAGAGGGAGAACGCACCTCTTGACATTAACGTACGTACATCTCCCTCTCTTTCTAACGCTCACTCTCTCTCAAATAGAAGAAACAGTAAGCACAAGGCAACTTTCTTCTCCCATTCCAAGCGAATTGTCGTCATCGGATCGAACAGGGCCAAATTCTCTTCCTCTTATCGGCATTGGTGTTTAATCTGTGGCTAACAAGGTACGCTCGATTCCGTGGTGTGCTTTACGATCGGTGATACATGTATTTCCCGGGCTTATCTTCCGCATTCGTTTTAGGGGTTCGATTTAGTGTCGAATCCGGTTTTTGGGGATCCGTTAATCCCAACAGGTCCGAATGACCATGCATCTTTAATGTTCAGTTTGGTTCAGGTATTAGGAGTCCCCAAACTGAACCGGATCATTGATACGCCTACTTGCCCTCTCTCCCAAAAACCTGGGTTTGGCCTACTCATGAGGACGTCTAAAATCGAGTGAGCGACTAAAGAGGAAGCGGATGAAGCGTAAGTGAATCCTTCTAATTTGGCCTCACGTAACGATTGGACTAGTCAGACCTCCCAATTGTATTAGCATGTCTACATTGCAATTTCTTTTTGAAAACCAACTGTAAGAACTTGTCGAACTAATAAAATTGAAATGTTTCCTTTATCGCGATGGGTATTCGAGTGATCGTTGTGGGTTATCCTTCAATGACGTCTTTGCATAAGAGTTTGGAGTTCCCAAGATAGGCTGTTTTGCAAGTCCCTTATCAATGAAATTTTGTCAAAAGACTGAATTCTCACAAACAATAGATGTTGAGGACAAACATATAATTGCTCAGTTTTCAATATTTATCTTCCCTAGAAGGAGGGAATACCTTCTAGTTGCTTTATGTCCAAGGGATGCCGAGGACCTCGTGTAGGTCTTGGACAAAGCATTTTAAAGTCATACTTAGGATTCCAGCTTTCATTATGAGAGATAACTTTATTTTAAAGATTTCATCTTTTAGTTGTGCATTAATAATATTTACAATTTTTCATACTTGATTTGTCATTGCTTGTCATTGCTTGACCGCAATCCAGACACATAGCAAGTAAGGGCAAGAACTACCAAGAGGGCATGCTGGACCAAAAGAATGAGTTACGCGGCATGCTCGTACGAGACAACGGGAAACAAGGGCATCGCCAAACTGGAAGAACAGTTCAGCGCATTACGAAGGTTGGAAATATCGCAGACGGTCGAGGGTCTCTCACACGATGGTACATAATGGTTGGGACTAACAAGACAGGGGACATCGGTTGAACCGTTGGAAGCTTTCATGCAGCAATATATGTCCGAATTTTGAGGATGAAATTTCATTGAAAGAGAGTAAAATGTAATATTTTGTGCCTTTTGATTGGGTGGTGACGACCTCCGGTAGGCGGGTTAGACCATCTAGGGGTTCGATTATTAGATTATTATGCCTACACTTAACTTGGACTCTCCTAATCTCATATCAACCCGTGACTTATACTCTAAGTTCTTAATATACAAATGATTTTTAAGTAGAAGTTGCCACTAATTTATTTTTTGGAGATCGATTAAAAATCTTAGTAAAGTAACGGGAGAATTACTTCACTCCCACGAACTAAAGATTATAGGAACATGGACTTGAGTACATTAGATTTCACCTGACGCCCTTTCGATACATTTTCTCTTTTATTTCAAAAATAAAATAAAATTGCAGACAATTTGCATTACTTACTCCCCAGCATGTGAGGTAATTAGGCAGATGCACAACCAATACTTAACACCCAATAACGAAAGTGTTAAATAAATTGTGAAGAAAAGGAATGAGTTACCTTGAAGCAACAAAACATCTGCAAGTGTTAGCTAGAAAATCACATCATCCTGAATGTAACTTCTAATTTACATGCAATTTCACTCAAATCTTTTTAGGTTTTCTCTCGTTTAATGAAAATCATGCTTTATACAATGTGTGCTACTAATCTAACATGACATGCGACATAAGTTATTTAAATGTCCTAACCCTAAAAATGATGAAATATATTATCTCAGCACAACACACAATTTCCTAAATATATGAACCTAAACATGACATAGATCTAATTAAATGAAACGTGCAATTTCCAAAATGACGTGCGATTTTTAACCATGCACAATTTAAATGGCATGCACATAATGACGTGGCACATGACATGGTACTTATGCATTTAACCTATATGACATGCACATGACATAGCAATATGATATGACCTAAATTACATGACATGCATGTGATTTTTCTATTGTATTTTTCCATGAATTTAAAAAAAAAAAAATGCAACCTATCTTGAAAAAATCTACTTTAATTGTATCTAATTTTTTTGTTTTCTTAAAATGAACAAAATCAATTCAAACCAAACAAAGATAAAATAAATAAATCCACATCAAATATGACACCAAATCGCCAAATCACACAAGATATTATCCGTGTCCACTCAATTTTGGAAATCAATTATTGAATCGTATCTCGGGCATGAATATCGGATTGGCCAATTTTTCATACAATCTTGAAGCATATCTTGGGCATGAGATTAGATTGATGATTTTCTGTGCAATTGCAAATTATCTCTAGTTGGAAATCGGATTGACAATTATAGCATGTTAGGAAATTAGGGAACAATACCTAATTTAAAAGGCGAGTAAAGGTTTTGGATAGGATAATATATCTGGGAATTCAATCACATGCATTCACATTATTTTAAATAAGGAAACAAAATATTCGAAAATCAAATTAGATAAGATTTTTACTTAATCTGAATATTCGCTTCCAAATCTGGGTCGACGGACGGGGGCTCACAAACACGGTCGGGGGCTTGATGAGGTGGTGCACGGCTCATGGTGATGCTGCTCCACGTTGTGAATGGTGAGGGTACACTGAAGATTTACGCTCGATGGATGACCGGCGGGTGCAGGCCTCGCTGTTCGTGGCACAAAAGGTGGCTTATGGTTGGTTTTCCACTTGATCGCCGCGGAAGAGCCTCAAGCGTCCCTGCAGAACGGGAATCTTATAGTCGTTGGGGTGAACGTTGGCATGGTCACGGCTTGGGGACAGCAAGGAGGACAACGGGGACAGGATCGGCTCCGCTCGGTGGCGTTCTTGTGGTGCTCAACCACGTGGCTGGCTCACGAGGAGCCATACTTGGTCGCTCGTGACGGTGGCTTGGCGGAGAGGTGTAGCAAAGACGCTGGACTTGAGGATGTAGGCATCGGGACCTACAAAAAAAAAAAGTTAACCAAGCTCGATGGAAGGAGACAAAGCTCGTCGGAAAGACTAGGTATTGCAAAAGAAACAGATGAGTGAAGGCGCGTGCGAAGGTCGAGGGGACTCAGAGAGTTCTCCACTAATTACACTTGGTTTTGTCTTCTTGTGAATCTCAAAGTCCCCGACAGAGAAGCGAAACGATGATGGATTACTCTGTCTCTTTCTCCATTGAACTTCTCCACCAGTTGTAAATATCTTGACCACCGCTTGACTCCTCGCGGGATGGATGATCTGAACATGTGGAGCATGCTCGGGCTGGATTGGCACGAAATTTCACCGGTGAAGATCTACGGGAACAACACTTTGGACAGCCTGCAACTTAGGGGCTTGCTGGAATCGTCACCGAAGAAAACTGCTTAGAGGAAGGCCATCGAGCAAGCTGTAATCGCCGGAAAACCTGCAGAAAGTTTGACAAAAGTGAATTGGATGAACTACAGGCGCTGGGGACTGGTTTGGGCTGGCTCGGATACTCAACGGAGAAAGCTAGACAGCCGGCCGAGGAGAGTCATGAGCTGGATGGTCGCTAGTTTGTGATCTCGGCTGGCGTTTGTAATCTTGTGAGAGGCCACCGGCTCGTGGATTGATAGCTGAAGGCTCGGTAGAAAGGAGTACTTGCTGCGTAATCGCCGGAGAAAATTGCACGGAGAAGAGGACGAGCAGCCGCTTGTGGATGTCGAGGCTCAAGAAGAACGATGAAGAACTTTTTCGAACCTCTCCTGGACACTTTCTTTTATCATTGTGGACAGCGTGGGTTCTCAGAAATTTTCGTTCCGTGTATTCCATATGCGTTATGTTATGCGTGGCCTTGTATTGAATTGTGCGGCCCCCTTCACAATCGTTGAACAAAGGCTTGCCTTTATAGGCTCCACTCTAGGTTTTTTTTTTTTTTTTCAAGAGCAAAATATTTTACTTCCAAATTATGATATTCATTTTAGGGAATTAGTTATTCTTTCCTCTGGTTGAATATCATAGAATAATATAATTATCTTGAAGTATCTTATATAATAATTCTATAATTCAATTATACCAAATTGCCCTACAATGCAAATTTCCATTACATACATATAATATGGGCTTGGCGAAAATTACATGCTCTAATGGGCTCAATCTAATTTATTAATTGAGTTCAAAACTTTCCATCTAAGTCCATCCTTGCCAGACTAGTAAATATGTAACTAATTGAAATGCACTCTTAATAACTATATGTAATTTAACTTAATATTTTTGTTATGAGCTAAAATTTAGTCCCTAATTTATTACACAATTAATAACTAATTAAGTTGCCAAAATTTAGGTATCAACATGAGTCAAAGAAAGTGGGCCCCAAAGAAAAAGGTTGACTAGTCAAATAAGGATAAAAAAAGAGACGCTCAGCTCAGTTTAGGACAAAAAGCTCATGTGAAAGGAGAGAGAGGAAAAAGAAAGAAAAGAAGGGATGAAGAAGAAGAAAGTGAAAAAGAGAAGAGAGACTCGCACATTCTCACGTTTCTCACCAAGCTAGATTTACTTTGATAAGCAACACTCGGTAAAAATTCAAGCTCTTCATTCTTCTCATTGGAGTAGTTTTTTTAGAATTATGGCACAAATTCGGAATTAAGTAAACATTGAAATGCAAGGTCCAATTTAGGAGTGTCAAGGAGCTGTGAGATTTTCCGAAAATCGATTTGAACTTTCAATTTGCTTGAAACGAATTTTTGAAGTCGGACATGTTATGAATAGTATTTGACTAGCAGCATTTGGGAATTTCGTCGGTTGTCGGCTACATTTTGGATCAGCCAAGCTATGACTCTTCTAGCCTTCTATCTTTTTTTCTTCTTTTTTTCCCCATTCTCGGATGTTTATCTTTTCGCAAGTATATTCCTTAGGCCAATGCTTATGTTCCAAGGTTTGGTCGTAGGTTCAACAAAAAATTGTGATTAGGTAATACGGTCCCATTTGGTTGATAAAAATTTTCATTTTCGATATGTATTTCATATTAAGAGTGTCACGCCCCGATTCTCGAGAACGCACACATCCCTTACCTTGGCTGATTAAATAGTAATGTCCCAAGACGTATCGCCAACCCTTTCTGTTTTTATACGCATGTGGAAGCATATAATAATAATCCACAGACAATAAAGCAATGGGATAGAAAAGTAGTACTCCAAATTTCCACTTTAAAAGCAACCACCCTTATATACATTGCAAACCATAGTGCAAATATATACAAGGCGAATTGTTAAATCAGGTTTTAAACCACAAGTTTATAAAACAAGGTTTGCAAAAGGGAATTGACTCCCATCAAAAGAGGGTTGTCCTATGTCAATTCTTCAGGCTTCACCTTCTACACATCGGGCCTCCGGTTCTTCGCCACAGCTATCTAAGGACCTAAAAATGGTTATTCAATAACCAGTGAGACTACATCTTAGCAAATTCTACCCCTTAAGACTCGATTAGGAAACCGATACGCCATAAGAATTACCTATGCACACGAGTCAAAGGACTTACCTTAACCTCAGTTTCATCCTACAAATCAATATTATTTACATATACCTTACATCACATCACTCAATCAATTTATAACATCAAATCAAATCATTGATCAATCGACCTAGCCGATTACATGTCATCTCGACCCATTCTTGGTCGGCTCATCTCATTTACTCAAATTCAATGCTGAATTATAGCTCAGTGAGCACGGCCTACACGATCATCTCGAATACTCAACCCTAACATTGAATAAAGGCTCAGCGAGCCCGGGCTACACAGTTATCTCAAATACTCAACTCTAACGTTGAATTACGGTTCAGCGAGTACAGCCTACTAAAACTTTGGCAGCAATGCTGAATTACAGCTCAGCGGGCACGGCTTACTAATTCTTCGGCGGTTAATGCTGAATTACAGCTCAACGAGCACAACCGATTCCAAGTTCGGTAGTGGTGCTGAATTATGGCTTAGCAAGCACAACCTAGATTAGGTGGTAATGCTAAATTACGGCTCAGCGAGCACAACCTAAATTAGGTGGTAATCTACGGTTCAATGGACATAACCAGACTATTTATTTTCCAAGACGATATATATCTAGTCATCGAGCCACGTGCATTCCCTAAGGCGACGTACAAATCACCGAGCCATGTGCTATTTGTAGGTGATTTATAATCCACAAATCACGTGCATTCTCCAAGAAGACACTATAGGTCTCCGAACTACTACAACTCTCTTCCTCATTACTTTATATTTAATCCATAAGTCACGTGCATTCTCTAGGATGACCTTCTTAGTCTCCGAGCCATGTAATACCACTTTCTTCTCATCTTTATCATACTCGGTAAAATAGTACTCGATTAGTCTTAGCCAATATAATTAATTCACTCTCACAATTCTCGCCACTTTATACAACCTATTAAAATATTAATGGCGTTGTAGACCCACGCTCGGTTATTTCCAATCAATTACTGAAATTGAATAGTTTAGGAATAAAATCCTAAAAATCCACAATTAAATCAATTCGGCACAAACCAAAGCTCGAATAAATAAACGGACTGTACCACGATAATCAGTATAAAATTTCGGTCGTCGACTATCCCAACCTAATTTCTGAAAAATAAATAAATAATTAAATAAATACAAAAAATTAATTATTAGATAGCAATAATTCCAATTTAGGCCTGTAATGCTTAATTGGAAGCTGAGACGGACTGGGAAAAATACCGAGACACGTTCAATAAATACTAGAACATTTCTACTCGCTAATGACTATGTCTAATCACCTAACATGCATCGTTAAGTCACTAATTTAATTACTTAAATTAATTTAACCAACTAATCATGCTTAATTAACACTAATCAACCCTTAAGCATCATTAGTCTACTAAGCGAGGATTAGTGAGCTAAACTCACCTGTTTAACAATCCATTCGGATCGAAACGTCGAGAACATCACGAGGGACGTTTTTCTCCAAAGCAGGCCTAAGCTCCGAGGCTTGGAACCACCTCAAAGTGGCCTCCAAAGGTGCTATGATACCCACAAAATTCCTTACTATTCTAGGCTGGAAATGAGAGAAAATTAGCTTGGTTTAAGTGGGAATTGATCGAGAATGAGGAAATATGCCAAACCGGACCTAGATGGAGATTTATCGGTGAAGGAATGGCTAAGGACAGCCTTGGCTGAACCCTACAAGATCCAAAATAGTTGTTGGGATGGAGGGCAGGCAAGGCAAGGGGCGAAGAGCTCGCATGGATGGCGGGGTGCGTGGGTGAGGTGGACGGCGGCGAGCGGTGTGACTCCAGCGGCGGCTTGGCGTGTGACAGCGTCCAGCTTTTTCTTCTCTACTGCTGGTGGCGTCAAACACAACAAGGAGGGAGGAAATTAAGTGCTTTGGCCGGCCAAGGGAGAGGATGAGGGAGAGAGGAAAGAGAGAAGTAAGAATGGGGACCTACCATGCACATTTCTTCCACAAGCTTGTCCCCCAAGACCTTTCTTAGCCAAGTATCTTCCTTGGCTACCATTGAGCACCAATGCCCACCTACAACTCATGAGATGGTCCATTTTGGCTAGGGGGAGGGGGAGCTACGAATTTCTAAGCAATTGGCTTCAATTCATTGCTTAATTTTGCTCAATCCATCCTCATTTGGTCTCCATAATTTCATTTGGCACCTCAATATTTCAATTGAAAATTTTCCTCACCCATGAATTCGTCTTGCATCCCAAATTTGCAATAAAAAATAATCCCCTGCCTTTTCGAAACAAAAACGGTCCTAAGCCGACTTTTTTCCCAAAAAGTCTCGAGTTTTAGAAAAATCTTTTGAGAATGAGTTGACGTTCCTAGAATTTATTGTGACATGACAGGATTTCCAATTTCTAAAATTGGACTTGAATTCATGGTTAATTTCCATTCAGCGCATTTTTAGCATGACCTAGGCTACCAGGTAGTTTTAAGAGATTTTTAGTGCAAATGACTCGTGGTCGATTTTCTTCAAACAACAATGAACCCATTCGACACATTGGCGACTCTTGATTATCGTGAAAATCTCGAGGTTTCAATTACGAACATAGGGTACCAAAACGATAGAGAAATCAGTCTAGTGCCGATCGACGAGAATTTTCCAATTTAGTGGTGTCACTCACGATTAGCCAGACTTCTCAGTCGAACCGACCTATCTTTAATCTCTAATCAATTTACGTTTGTGTCGTAATGATCTTAGCAGATGAACACGGTCGAGTAGCCGATTCCTAGTCGAATCCTCAAGTCTATTTGCCTTAAAACTCTTAATGGCTTTCCTAGATAATCTAATTATCTCAAGAGTGATCAGCTCTGAGAACAGTCCTATAGGCGCGTCGATGAAATGCCAGATTTATTCTATTGAAAATAAGACTGAAAATCCAGGATGTCATAACTCTTCCCCTCTTATAAAAATTTTGTCCTCGAAATTTAAACCTTTACCAATCCTTAAACAAAAATGTGGGGGTATCGTCGTCTTGTCTAGTATCACTTTCTTAGGTTGCTTCTTCAGTCTCGTGGTGTTGTCAGACCATTTTGACCAAGGAGACCATCTTGGTACAGAGAATCCGATCTGAACTGAGCATTTCACGCACAATACTTAGTCATCTACGTCTAATTCTTCAAGATTTAGCACGTGGGTTAGGTCAGGCTCATACATCCTCAACCTCGACACGTGAAAGACGTCATGCACTCGTGCCTACTTCGGTGGTAATGTAAGATGATATGCTAGAATCCCGATTCTCTCTTTAGAACTTCAAAGGGATCTACGTATCTCGGTTTCAATTTTCCCTCCTTGCTGAAATGCAAGGCATCCCTCATTGGTGACACCTTCAAAAATATGCAATCACCAAATTTGGAATTCTAAAGGTCTTTGATGCTCAATGATACAACCTTTCTAACGGCTCTGAGCGATCCATAATTTGATTCTGATCACGGCAATTGCAATCATTGACTGCTGAACTGACTTTGAGCCTGTGATTTTTCTGTGTCTATTTTCCTTTCCACAACTAAGGTTCTGCACACTTTGCTATGCAATGCTTCAGAAAGAACCATATGACTGTTCTGCCGAAACTGGGAATCCTTAGGTCTTTATCTGATATAAATTCGTTATTGGCACTCCATGTAGACGAATTACCTAACATGCATACACTTCTGCATGCCTATTCAAACCAAGATCTTTCCGTGCCGTACTGAAGTGAGTCGGCTTCATCCATCTATTGACCACTATCCCAAATGGAATCATTACCCCTCTGGTTCCTTGACAAGCTTGTCACAAGGTCCATAGTGTTGTGCATTCAGTTTCACTCTGGGGTCTTGAGGGGTTACAAGAGTCCTCTCGGTTTACAAAGTTGTGCCTTGATTCTAATATGAGCATCCGGCTCAATTCTAAGAGCGGCTATAAGATTTGGAAGGTAGCCCATCTCAAATTTGAAAATCAAATCTCAAACTTTCTCAAGTAAGGTTCATACCTTAACTAGCATATACACATTTAAAGACTTGATTTATCGCATTAGTGACTTCTTTCATTCTTCTAGGGTGATACCAGATACCTCCATCCTAGTCCTTCAAAGTTCTAACTCACAACGCTATTTCGTTTTAAATTACTTTTGGGAGAATAAACACTGGAGACTTTCTTGGTACGTGAAGATCCAGGACCTTTCTCCACATCACTGACATCTCCAAAACTTTAGGGCTAAAATTTATGCTACGAGTCCCAAGTCATGCGTCGGGTAACTTAGCTCGCGAGATCTCAATTGACGGGATGCGTATGCAACAATCCTACCATGCGTATGTAACAATCCTACCATGTTGCATCAACACGCAATCTAACCCTCTAAACGATGCATCACTATAGACTTTGCATCCTCCAGAGGAGATGGTCAGCATAAGTGCGGTAGCCAGCTTTCACTTGAGCTCTTGAAAACTACACTCGCGCTTGTCTGTCCACACAAACTCTTCTTCTTTCTTCAGAAGTCTAGTCAATAGCGACATAGATTTTGAAAATCCTTTGCCTGAGTTCACGTGGCCTAGGAATGCAATACGAGTAAACCAAAACTCGCATTTGCTAAGCTTAGCATCCAATCCATGAGTCTTTAGGGTCTGAAGTACCATCCTCAGATGACTCTCATGCTTCTTAGCACTCCTCAAATACATCAAACTATCATTGATGAACACGATCATGGACTGACTTAGGTATTTCTCAAATACTCGGTCCATCAAATCCATGATAGCAGTTGGAGCGTTTGTCAGACCAAATGGCATTACAATATTCTCATAAAAGCCATATCGAGTATGAAACGCTATTTTCAATATAACATTCTTCTTGGTTCTCAACTGATGATTAGTCTATCCTTAAGTCGATCCTTGAACACATTGACCTTCTTTATAACTAGTCACACAATTCGTCGATCTTCAGCAATGAACACTTGCTCTTGATCGCCACCTGATTGAGTCGACTATAGTCGATGTACACTTATAACGAACCATCTTCCTTTTTCTCACAAACTAAACTAATGCTTCCTAAAGCGATGCACTGGCATGTATAAATTCCTTATCCAGTAATTCTTCACATCTATACCATCAATTCTTTCTACTCAAACAACGACATCTGGTAAAAAGCTTTTGTTGAGTGTCTCTGACCCGGTTGCTGACTCAATCACAAATTCTACCTCTTTCATTGACGATAGGCTTGACAATCCCTATGGCAACACTTTTAGAAATTCTTGGACTACTTAGAAGTCCTCAATTTTCAATTCTTCAATCTGTCTTGTCTTGACAATCACCTTGTAATCTTGGCAACCTCCGTCTAACAAACGGGTTGCCTTTAACTGACGAAATTGATGAAATCGAAGATTCTTTTCGACTCCTAATAAACTCGACACTTTCACATGCTGATGGACTAAGCTGGATTACTCCATGACCTTTATTCATTACTACAAGATGCTTCATGAGCCCCTTCTATTCATGTGGCATTAAAGTTACATCTCAGCAACTGGTCGAGCACGACCATAGCTAGTGATTCTCCTTTCTTCGGCTTTATTTCAACAAACTGAAATTCGACAAACTTAGTCCAAAGGTCTGCTGTGCTACTCTGATAAGATTTCCTCAAGAACATTCTTCCTTTGATTGGTGCAGGGTTGGCTCCATTCCTATCCCTTTCGACATTCTAGTGGCATCCTAGGTGTAGTAATGGCATTTATGCTCCTTTGGACTTTTACTAACCGTACTTCACCTGATGGCCATGCTGGCTATAATCAAAGTACACTCCAGTTATATTAGGACACTAGATTGATCCATGCTTCCTTCCACAACTTCAACACACTTCTGGTGAGTCCTTTGTCTCCTATCGGGTGACAACATGCACTCTTACTAGCACCGAGATCTGTCCCAAATACCCCTATGCACGTTCTACGCGCATTCACTTTGGTTTGTCCCATTAGTGGTGATAGCAACCGCTGTAGTGGTCCCATCGACCTTCTGGTACCATTTCTAACTAAGTAACCCTATTGGCCACGCTTGAAACAAGCACTCGTCCTAAAATGGTACAAGGCGTAACCATGTTGTCTCTTACAGGCATGACATACTCTATTTCGATTCATTATTGACTTATCTATCCCCACCTTTCCTGTTGGGCGGAATAGAATACTTTTCTCCCAACATTGATCTTTTCCCCAACCGATTTCCATTTCTGCTGGAACTGAATCTTAACTTAGAAATAATGGTTCGCTCCCAAATCGCATCTCCATGCTGGACCTAACAGGTGTGGCAACAAAGGTGATTGCAGCTCTAACGCCGATCGTGACAGCGGTAACAATGGCGACTTGATCCTAAACTTGTTGACTCGACAAGTTCCCAAGTATCACTTGCGCCTGAACAATCTCGTCAAACCTAGGATCGCTTAGTGCTGCTACACTAGTACCGGCTTATAGCAGCACTCTTGCACTCGCGTTGGCTTGAGCCAATGCTCTGCCACCATTGCCTCAGGCACCGATCCTTGTCGGTGTTCCACCTCGAGTCACAGAGGTTACAACCCTCTTACTAGGAGTCCTCAGCGCCTGACCACTCATTCTACAGGATCTTTATAGAAACATGTTTTCTAATTCTAATACCATATTAGAATTTGAGTGACCCACACAAACAAGCTACCAATCAGCTAGCATCGACATGCACCAGACATGAATTTAAATGTCTTTTCTACCACTATCCCATGGTCCATCGCACCTTATCACTCCAATCCCTAATCATTGCTCTGATACCACAAAAAGGGGATGTCACACCCCGATTCTCGAGTACGCACACACCCCTTACCTTGGTTGATTAAATAGCGACGTCCCAAGATGCATCGCCAACACTTTCTTTTTTTATACGCATGTGGAAGCATATAATAATAATCCCCAGACAATAAAGTAATGGGATAGAAAAGTAGGACTCCAAATTTCCACTTTAAAA